>CM076578.1:1910175408-1910852908 GCA_034641835.2 Pinus albicaulis
TCTTCCAATACCGACCGTATGAAATGGTACTTGAGATGTATGTGTTTAGTCCTGGAATGAAATGTTGAGTTCTTTGCAAGATGAATGGCACTTTGGCTATCACTGTATAACGTGCCGATATCATGCTTCTTACCCAATTCACCCATAAACCTTTGTAACCAAATCATTTCTTTACTAGCCTCTGTAGCAGCAACATACTCTGCTTCTGTTGTTGAAAGTGCAACAACACTTTGGATTTTTGAAACCCAACTGACAGCTATTCCACCTACAGTAAATACATATCCTGTAGTGCTCCTCCTTTTATCTCTGTCACCTGCCATATCTGCATCAACATATCCCTGTAGAGCAATGTTTGAACCACCAAAGCATAATGCTTGATTTGTGGTACCTCTCAAATATCTGAGAATCCATTTTACCGCCATCCAATGTTCTTTTCCTGGATTATTCATGTACCTGCTTACAACTCCCACTGCATGTGCAATATCAGGCCTTGTGCAGACCATTGCATACATTAAGCTTCCAACTGCTGATGCATATGGAACTTTAGACATATAATCCATGTCTTCTTGGGTCTTTGGGCACATATCCTTACTAAGTTTGAAATGGCTAGCAAAAGGTGTACTAACTGGTTTTGCATTCTGCATATTAAATCTTTTCAACACCTTTTCTATGTACTCATTCTGAGACAGTGTTAATTTGCGATTTTTCCTGCCTCTAGTTATCCTCATACCAAGGATTTGTTTTGCAGCTCCCAAATCCTTCATTGCAAATGAATTTGCCAATTTTCTTTTGAGCACATTTATTTCCTGCATGTTAGACCCTGCAACAAGCATGTCATCGACATACAATAACAATATAATATAGCTGCCATCATTTTGCCTTTTCAGATAAACACAATGATCAGAGTGACATCTAGTATAACCTTGTTCAGACATAAACTTGTCAAATTTTAGATACCACTGCCTTGGAGCCTGTTTTAAGCCATACAAGCTCTTCTTTAACCTACACACCAATTTTTCTTTCCCTTTGACCTCATATCCTTCTGGTTGCTACATGTATATCTCTTCCTCCAAATCTCCATGGAGAAATGTTGTCTTTACATCTAACTGTTCAAGATGTAAATCTTCCGTTGCTACAAGACTTAAAATAGTTCTGATTGAAGTCATCTTAACAACAAGAGAAAATATTTCATCAAAATTAATACCTTGTTGAGGAAAAATACCGAGAGGGGGGGGGTGAATCAGTATTTAGAGCTGAGTGATAATTTTTTTGGTTTTCCTTTCTCTTAATACCATATGTTACATTACTTGTATGTCCATAGATCTTATCACGTCTTTACTTAAATCATTGCATCATTTATTCATCAGATAAGCATGAATAGAAATAACAGTACAAACCATCAAACATAGAAACACATAAGAACACCAGGATTTAAGGTGGAAACCCAATTCGGGAGAAAACCACCGCTACTGAAGTTTCTGTCTTCAATATTTTATTATAAAGAAAACATATTTCAATTTCTGTGCTGGCGCAGACTTATACCAGCACGCAGGCACCTACCCGCAGAAGGCTACAACCTTCTCTCGTTTACCAACCTCTCCTGGAAGGGAGCTACAACCCCCCCTGATCATAACATTAGCTTCTATATACAGAAGGCTTCAACCCTCTGACCCAACGCAACCCTTTATTCAATTAACAAACATATTTTGCCCAATTCTACATAACAGAACAGCGAGACCACTGTAATCCAGACTTCAGAGAATTTATGCATTCAACATTCCGTGTATCCTTCTGTGTGTATTAACCTTCAGAAACTCCAACTGTCATATGCACCGGATCCATATGTGTTCTTCAGTAGACATCCGCTAGCTTTTCATCGTTTCTTCTGTTGAATACTTTCATGACTCATCACCTTTTAGATTAATGTCTCAAAGGGTGCATCATGGACTCAGAATCATCAATTAAGCGTGTTGTCTGTCCATACGGATATTCCTTAGAGGAATTCCTTCTTCACTAATGCTCGCTCCTTCCACACAATCGAATAATGATCTTTGTCCTTTATATAGATTTCGCCTTTCTCAATACCATGAGTCTAAAACCACTCAACCGCTAATGGTATTCCTTTAGTTTATCCCCGGGGCTCTTTGATTTCTTTTTAATTTATTTTATTCAAATGAGGAGATTCAAATTATCTATGTGCGCCCAGCCTTTAACCCAAAGTTTAACCCTTTGGATTTTATAAACAATATCCAACGCTTTTCCATACGCAAGTGTCTTGTTGATGTGGTGAGTTCCGCAAGCGGAACAACCATACATCTCAATCATTTTTGTATTAATAATCGTGCCAATCCAATTTGAAAACCCCAACCTCCGTTCTTCCATGCACGAATCATCCCATTCGGGCCCTTCAATAATATTCAATCTTTTATCTCTGCCATATAATATTATAACTATAACCCCAATGGTTATTTTAAAACTTTACACTATCCCCGTAACATTTCTTTTATTCAAATTTCATTCTTTGACCCCGAGCCCACATCGCAGATGGCCATTTGCGATGGCGCGATCAAAAAGTGCGCAAAGTTAACATTTGCGATTTGCGATGGGATCGCATCGCAAATTGGCGATCAACCATATGGCGGAACACTTTGTAATTGCGATATTGCGATCGTGCGATATTGCGATATTGCGATGTTGCGATGTTGCAATATTGCGATGTTGCGATGTTGCGATATTGCGATGGCCCGATGATCGCACATCGCAAATAATCCATATCAACAAGACACTTGAAGCTTCAAAACTGCGCTTTGCGATTTTCGCTCAAGTGGTAGGGACCACTTGTCCTGCCACATTCAAATATTTAAAGTCTTTCCGCTGTTTAAACATACTTTCATAAATTTTCTTCATACTTGGTTTTTGAGGGCTTAAATTCCCGAAATGACTGTCTGAATAAATCTGCTCCTCCGTAAATTAGATTTACGGGAATAACTTCATTCCACTGTAAAGATGGCTCTGCCCAACACCATAATCAACTCTCCTTTGCAATTTGTGGCTACGGCCTATGACAATTAATTCATCCTTACATTTCTCCCTTCCTTCTTGAATGCGTGTTGATGACTTCCAAAATTCGCTTTACGCCTTCGACCCAAGCCATTTTGTCTCTCGCTTCCTTCTGTTTGGCCCCTTCCGTTATTTTTTGCGTATCGTTGCTTTCTCGCAACTTTGTCGTTCTTCTTCGTTGCCCATGCCTTTGCCATCAATGACAATATTCCAACATACCTTTCTTTTGTGATAACCCCTTCAGCACAAGTCTATCCTTATACCTGTGTTTACCTCCATCTTCTTCCTTCAAACAGTAAACCCATGTATTCTACAATGTTGTTTTACTTGTAAGCAATTTGACTAAGCCCCAAGTCTGGTTATGCATCAAGGAGTCAATCATTTTTTCCATGGATTGCTCCCACTTCTTCCTAATTTATACATGCATTGCTTCTTCATATCTTTCTGATTCATGAGAATCAGTCAAAAAGACATAATATAATGAAGGAGAGTATCGTTCAAGGGGTCTACTTATTCCGGTAGATCTTCTAACTATCCTGGTAGATCGTCTAACACCACTTTCAGGTGTTTGAGGTGCCTGTTGTTGTTGTGGTGGTTGCTGCTGCTGTGGTTGTTGATTATTATTATTTTCAGGCACCTTTACTTTTTCAGTTATCTCATCAAGAATCGTGTATTCCTTGCTTTCTTTTTCTTGTTTCTTTTCCTGCAACTGATTCTTATACAAGACCTTTTCATTGAATATTACATCTCTGCTCCTAATGATTTTGTGATTTTCATAATCATATAAGCGATAACCAAAATCATTAGCACCATATCTAATAAAGGTACATTTCTTTGATTTTGCCTCAAGCTTTGTTCTATTTTCTTTATTAATATGGACAAAGGCCTCACAACCAAAAGGCTTTAAAAAGAGTAGTTTACCTTTTTACCTGTCCATGCTTCCTCTGGAATACCACCATCCAAGGAACTTGAAGGCCCTCTGTTTATTAGATAAACAACAGTATCTACAGCATCTGCCCAAAATTGTAAAGGCAATCCCGCATGCAATCTCATGCACCTTGCACGCTCCATGATTGTTCTGTTCATCCTTTCCGACACACCATTTTCTTGTGGTGTTCTTGGAACTGTCTTCTCTCTACGAATTCCATGCTCTGAACAGTACCTATCAAACTCTTTGCTGCAATATTCACCTCCATTGTCTGATCCGAGACACTTCAACTTCTTTCCTGTCTCAATCTCAACCAAAGCTTTCCATTTCTTGAAAGTATCAAATACATCAGATTTATTCTGAATACAATAAATCCATGTTTTTCTAGTTGCATCATCAATAAAAGTAACATAATAACGAGAGCCATCGAGAGATGATACTTGAGCAGGTCCCCATACATCTGTATGCAAAAGCTCCAATTTTTTTCTCTTCTTTTCTTTCCCAACTCTGAGAAATCTGACTCTCTTTTGTTTTCCATAAATGCAATTTTCACAGAAATCCAAATCAACATTCTTCAAACTTGGCAACAAATTTCTTGAGTGAAGAATCTTCATTCCCTTCTCACTCATTTGTCCGAGCCTATGATGCCATAATCCTGCATCTGCTCCTTTGGAAGTTAAAGCATTAACAGAGTTTGAAATACCATTTCATAAATACAATGTACCAACCTTTTCACCTTTTTCTATTACCAGCGCTCCTTTGGTGACCTTCCAAGTTTTATTTGTGAAAGTTGTCACACAACCTTCACTACCTAACTGCCCTGTTGAAATCAGATTTTTCTTCAGATCTGGAACATGCCTTACCTCCTTTAGTAGCCATTGGTTTCCATTCTATTGTTTTACAAGAACTTTACCCATTCCAACAATTTTACAGGGTTTATCATCACCCAAACGAACTTGTCTAAAATCTCCTTGAACATAGTCATGAAAATATTTCTTATCAGGTGTGGCATGGAATGAAGCCCCTAAATCTACAACCCAAGAATCAGTAACATTTTCGAAAGAAAGAATCAAAGCATCTTGTAACACATCACCTGTCACATTTGCTTCATGATTGTTTTCTTGCTGTGTGTCTCCTTCTTCTCCCTTCCGAGATCTACAGTCTTTCTTTAGGTGTCCTTTCTTTCCGCAATTCTAGCACACTATCCCCGATCTGGACTTGGATCTGCCTTTCCTTGATTTACTGCAATATCCCGAGCTCTTTCCTCTTTCCATTCTTCTTCCCCTAGACTCTGCACTCAAAGCATTACCTGATGTCTCACCGGAGCTTTTCCGTCGCATTTCCTCGCTAAGGATAGCACCAACAACATCATCAAACTTTAAAGTACTAGATCCAGAGATAGAGTTACTAATGGCCATTACTAAACCATTCCAGCTCTCTGGCAATGAGCACAAGAATAAAGAGTTTGCTCCATGCATCCAACAGACAAGACAAGAGCACGATTTTTGAATGAATTTTTATATTACAGGGCACCTGGGAGGAAACAAGAAGGTGTATCCAGATCTCCTCAATGGGATGGGTTCTTTGTAGTCCTCAGCACTTCAGATCTAAGCTTTCTCTCTCTTGTAGATGTAGAAAACCCAATGTAGAAGGTAGAGTTCAATGGGAGCAAAATGGCAGAAAAATGAGACCAAGTGTATAGATCCAGGGTGATCTAGTATGCAACAAAAGGTGAAGAATGATGGGGAAAACCCTCCTATTTATAACAAAATATTGGGTCCTTCTAGATCTTGGTGCATGATTAAAATAATGTTAATCACATCTAGATCCACCTCTATGGAATATTTTATTATTATTTGTTGGAGGGAGAGGGTGTTTGACTTGGGTCAAATCCCTTGATTAGTGAAAAATAAATAAATAAATGATTTATTTATCTTTTTAAGGAAGTGGTTGGGATATAATCAAATAAATAATGATTTATTTGATTAATGGTGGTTGATTTGGTCATATTTAACAAGGAATATTATTTAAATAATTATTCCTAGAAAAATAATAAGATAACTATGGGTTTATCTCATTAATTTCTTTGTTTTTGGGTTAAACATGACTGGGAATAATAATTAAATTATGGTTTAATTAATTATTCCTTGGGGATTTCCACTGAACATTTATATGGTGCGCTTACTAGGGGTAAAACTGGTCTTACATGGTGTACTTGGGTCCATCTAATGATAAAAGGTTAGATGACCAAAAAATGGTGTAACACTTGGATCTGCCTTTCCTTGATTTACTGTGATATCCATAGCTCTTTCCTCTTTCCATTCTTCTTCCCCTAGACTCTGCACTCAAAGCATTACCTGATGTCTCACCGGAGCTTTTCTGTCGCATTTCCTCGCTAAGGATAGCACCAACAACATCATCAAACTTTAAAGTACTAGATCCAGAGACAGAGTTACTAATGGCCATTATTAAACCATTCCAACTCTCTGGCAATGAGCACAAGAATAATAGAGCTCTAACTTCATCATCAAATTTTACCCCTACAGAACTTAACTGACTGGTAACTGTATTAAATTCATTTAAATGGTTTGCAACAGATCCACCTTCCGACATCTTCATATTAAATAGTCGTTTCATAAGAAATACCTTGTTTGAGGCCGAGGGCTTTTCATACAGTTTCGCCAACGTCTGCATCAAACCCTCTGTTGTTTTTTCCTTCGAAATATTGAAGGCGACTGATGCCGCAAGACACAACCGTACTGTTCCGAGTGCCTTTCTATCGAGAATGTTCCATTCCGCGTCTGTCATGGTCGCCGGCTTCTTTGTTTTTCCGCTCAATGGTAGGTACAAATCTTTCTGATACAGATAATCTTCCATCTGCATCTTCCACAACGCAAAGTTTTGGCCGTTAAATCTCTCAACCCTAAACTTACCATCGTCCGCCATTGCTCCCACTCGAACCAGGAACCCTTTCTTCCTGCGAGTTTATCAGCCAAATATACCTTCGGCTCTGATACCAGTTGTTAGAAAATTAAATATTACAGAGCAATGAAACACATAAAATATGCGGAAAATACAAGCACACAAAACACATAAAACAAGAGAGACACAGATATACGTGGTTCACCCAGTTTGGGCTACGTCCACCCCGAACAGCCAGTCCTTCCTTTATATTATCCAACAAAAATGAAGAGACAAAACCTACAGCAGATCCGCTGTAATATCCTCTGTTCTCTCTCACAGTCTCCCTCTCTGTTTCTCGCTCCGAGAATACACTCATCATACACAGCTGCAATACAATGCCCTCATATATACAAGGGGGTTGCCTTCTAGGGCAGAAAACCTTAATCTAAACATAACTTCTACCGTCAGATCATTTGCCTAATGAACGACCCAGATTGACTAGAAATTACTATACTTTTACAAGGCAGTTTTACATCTGTTTTTAGCTGGGGCGCTCGAACCCCGTGGGGGGCCCGGTGCGCCGCCGCCCCCCGACCCCCATGCTAGCCGACACCCCTGCGTTGCCGCCCCTTTTAAGGTACAGGGGTCCAATGTTGTGATACAAAGTAAGAAGATAATCAGGCTCCATACCCAAAATTCTCATAATTTTTAACTCTTATTAAAAGAATTTCGCTTTCGCTCCTGTTTCCTCTTGCATTCTCAACATTATAATACGGTGCTTCATACGTTGAACGCCCGACTCCATTAGGTTTTCACTGTGTAATTACGGTTCCTTTATTGGTTCTACACCCTTACTAGTTCCACCTCTATTATTCTCTGTCTCTGTTTCACTGTACTCTCTGCAGCCTTTCTCTATTGCTCGACCATTTCATCTCACGGCTCTGCCTCTGTATTATCTATCTCTGCATCCTATGTCTTGTGCATGATTGTTTCACTGTGCCACTGTACTCTATTTGGCACTATTTTTTATGGATAGGTGATGAAAAAGAGGAGAATTCGAATTTGATCTCAACTCTTAGTTGATGATGAAGCATCCAAGTCACTAACTGTCTCCTTTCTTTGTGCATTCTTCTCCAACAATTCTGCAAACTTGGGTTTAAATGATACATTTGTATTTCTCAATCTGAAATAGATATATAAAAAGTGAATGAGGTTATTGTAGATAAATATGTTTTTGAGATAAAACTCTCTTAGTTCCCTAAAATGCTTCTCCAGCTATTCACAATAGGCTCTGCAAAATGATGTGTAAAACAAAGTTTTCCACAGTCTGAAAAATAGGTTGTAAATATGTGCATGTATCTCTCATTCTGTAATACCTGTGCAAAAAGTGAGATAATTTTTTGTAGATGGGTCTCTTAGGAACAAAAAAATCCTTCATTTTTGTAATATGTATTTCTGATTGGCTACAATCTTCTCTGCAAACTAATGACTTAACATGAATTTTCTGAAAAAAGTGCTTTAAAATATTGTTTAATATTTCCAAATCCATAATGGATGTTAGAAAAGTAAGAGAGGTTTTTGTATATGGACATCTTTGGAACATAAACCTCCTTCAGTTTTTAAAAATTCATCTTGGATTAGTCACAATAGTTTCTATACAATAATGACTTAAACAAGAAATTTCTGCAAAAATGTCCCTTCTTGCTTTGTTTTCATCTTTTAACCTTACTGTTATTTTAACTGTTTTTACTTTCACTTTGGATAAAATTCATTGTTGTTGAAATTATTTTCATCTTTATTCACCATTTATTGCCTCTTGTTTTAATTTTATTGTTTTACCTCGACTGCTCCGTAACTTTGTTTTAACCTTCACTCTAACTTTCATTTGATACACTTTAACTTTGATGGCCTTTGATTGTTATATTTTCACTGTCACTATGAAATATTACTTTACTTTGAACTTTAACGTTTACTATGAGTTATTCCTTTTACCCTGACTATTATGAATGCCCTATTTTAATCTTTACATTAAAATGCTCTTTTATCTTTCATAGGATGAGTGTTATTTAACTCTGATGCCTGGAATCTTTTAAGGAAAATCCTTTGGATTCATTTCCTTGTAAGTTCTTGGAGTAAAACATATCTTTAACTAGTATTTAGATTGTTTTATCCAAATTCTCCTTTTGCTAATGACCTGCAAAACAAAATAATTTTAATGAAACCCCAGATGCAGGGAGCTGATAATGGCTTTAAGTGGTCACAGTACTGGATTTGATTTTGGCACTTTGGAACCATCAGGATTGCTTGTACTCTACTTCTTAGGCATTTTGGTCTATTTCTGCAAGTTTAGACAGTTTTCGAAAGTGATTTTATTTAGCAAAGGATTTCTTGGACAAATTTGGCAAAGTATAGTTTTTCTTTGGGTTTTCTTTCCAAATTAATTCTACGAAAGAGTTTTATAGGATTTTAACTGGTTTAAAACAAGAGACAAGTGTTTCCTGAGCATTTCAATGAAAAATTAGGCCAAAAAATCTTTTGAAAAAGGGTCAAAGAGGCTTAGGGTACCTGCAGAGGTTTTTTGGTTTGACTTGAGCTTGAAATAGGTCATTAAACTTTGAAAACTCACAAATTTCCTCAAAATAGTGCACAATAGAGAAAACAGGGTTTCTGGGAAGAATTTTCCAGAGTTTGGTCTGTTTTTGGGACTTTTTAATAGTTATTTTAATAGATTTCTTGAACTCTGAGAGTGTTTGTTCTTTTTAAGGCTTTAAAATCGATTGCAGGTTTCAATTGAAGAGAAATACCTGTAATATGCAGGTATCGGGCTTTGGAACAATTTCAGAGGTTTTTTGAATGAAACAACATCTTCTGTAGAGCTTTTGGAGCAATGTAAAGCTCCTTGGTGGTCTTCAATGGTCACAAGGCAAATTTTGCAAGCTTTTGTACATAGAAATGGCGGAAAAACAATGTTTTTACAGTCGGGGAGGCATGCACAAAGGTTAATAAGCAGAAAGATAAGAAATGTATGCAATTCCAATGTTTTTATGTGTATTAAGGCTAATAAGCCGAAGGCATTTAATACAGGTCAAGTCATGTGGGAATGGTGGTTTCGGATTTCAGTGGATCGAAACTTGAGTGGTTATCATGCAGCTTTTGGGTGGTAAGTGGTTTTGGGGCTAACCTACGCGATCCAACAAGAATTGACCACGTGGAGGAGAGATAAAATCTCGAAACCGCCCATTTTGTGCAGGTTTAAGATGTGGGTGATCGCACAACTTTTCTACCCGATATTGATTTCAGTCGTCAGATCTGGAGTTCATGTTCGAACGGTCCAGATTAGTTGGGAAGGTGCGCTGGACTAGGAGTGGGGCCAGAGTTTGTTATATGCATGGATGGGTCAAACTTTTGGAAATAAACATTAAATATGTTTAAACTTTATTTTATATGATGGCAGGACAGGACTTTAAAATGGGCGGAGGGGTTTTTAAATTTCTCAATAGACATTTATTTGATTCGAAACCTTAGGTTATACAAAATATAGGTGGGGGAGTAATGCAATGTATTTCTATTTAAAACATTTTTTAAATGTTTTAATAAAACATATGCAGGAGCAGGTGTATTGTATAGTTTTAAACCTTTTCAATAGTTTTTTAAAACTATAGGGGTGGGGTATTTAATTAATGATAAGTTTAGACCAAAGGGTTTATAGGCGGGGTCTTTATTTTATGCACGTGGAATATTTAACTATGGTCTAAACTTTATAATAGTGGGTTTTTGGGGGTTATTTAGTTATAGGGGAATTAATATCTATGGGTAGGTGTAATTTTAGGGATTTCATAAAATAGGTTAAAAGTTAATATGAAAAAGGGAAAAAAAACACATATTATCTCTAAGTAAAGTATAAAATAAAGCATTGCTCATTTTTATATGTACTTCACTAATACTTAGGCTAAATGTAATATGAGGGTTTTATGAATTCTTTTGAAAGGATGAAGTTAATTATTTGGGGTTTATCTTTACTAAGTAAGAATGTGTCTTTACTTAGGAAAAAAGGGGTTTTAATGTATGAATGAAGGGTAAATGATGATGAATGTGGGTCTAGTGTGGGAATTTAATATTTTTAACCAACGAGTCATCGAGCCTTGGGTCCGGTCCCAACAAAAGTCAGAGAAATGCTTTGAGCCTGTTTGACTGATAACTTAGAATACTGAATACTTATAAGGGAGGGGAAATTAGTGATTTTTCCCGTTGATGCTTTATTACATGATTTCCCAGCTGCTTTCTACCTACCCAACTTTATTTCTAACATTTTTTCTTTATTTTGTAGGTGCATTTAGACTTGCAACCTAAAAACATTTTCTTTCAAAGCATAAAACTATCTAGATATACCTTATTTCATCTGAGGGCTCAGATTAAAATGTTGAGCTCCTCATTATTCTCTACCTATCTACTGATTTGTGAAGTTTAAACTATTTGAAAAATCTTTATTCTCTATCTAAAACATGAAATTGAAAGCATGAAAAGTTAAGATTAAACTGTTTAACTGATCATGGATTATGGAATTTATTGACACTTTGCACATAATCATTATTCTTATAGTAAAAGTAAAAGTAGTGGCATTTGGACTTGCTCACTTTTCAAGTCTTATTTCTATTTTTTCTTTTGGGGTATATGTTTTTATAAGTCCTTTGATCTTTCTTTTAGGACTTTTTACCCTCTTTTCATTTTTTAATCTGGGAATACATTTGCAGAAAGAAAAGGTCTGTAAAATATTTCAATATTTTAACAGAGTCAATTCAAAATTATGAATCCTATATTTATAGGACCCTAACAATCCTCACCCTCATCATCATAATCCTATACTTCATCTTCAGTACATCAGCCACACGAGTCAAAGAACACTGGTAAAATTCCTTTTTTAAAACTTGATGTTAAGTTTGAATTGCCAATGTTTAATGGTGAAGTCAATGAGAAAATCTTGATAATTGGATTAGGCAATTAGAGGTCTATTTGAGAATCTAGAACCTTCAAGATGATGATACCAAAATCCAATTAGCTTCATTAGAAATGGAAGGTGCAACACTTGTTTGGTGGAAATCCAAGACAAAGGAGGAGATCAAGAAGCATGGTAATATTATTCTATAATGGAATGATTTCATTAGTACAATAAAACAAAAAAATTATCCATTAGCTCATATGCAAAAATCCATAATGAACTGGCAAAATTTAGGCAATTGAAGGGACAAAATGTGCAAGAATACACCCAACAATTTAGGAGAAAAGCTATCTTATTAGGGGTATATTTTTAGAGCCAAGATACTTTGCTCAAGTACATAAGAGGCTTACATAGCTACCTAAAAAATACTATTCTCATGTTTAACCCCACAAGCCTAGATGAAGTATGTGTTTAGGCCACACATATAGAAGCTAGAGGGAAGACCATTTTTGAAGAGGGTAGGAAGAAACCTTTAAAGGGTAAAAAAAAAGAGAAGAACTCAAAAGGTAAAAGAAAAAAGAATTCATCTGTTAAGAAAGAGGGAGAAAAATTTGTTTGTAAACATTTTTCAAAAGAAGGCCATGATGAAAATCATTGTTGGAAATTACATCTTGAAATGAGGCCCAAGAAATACAACAACAAAGGGAAACATAAAACTGCAGTTAAAACTCAAAATGATTTAGGAGAGGATTCAAGTGATGAATCCAAAATTATATCCATGGGATTGAAGAACATGAAGGGGAAAGAAATTGAAACTAAACCTAGTACTTGTACATCAAACTATCACATAGATGCTCCAAATGAAGAAGAAATAATTGAACTGTTTCATGTGAGGGTCATATCCAAACAGGCTAATATTGACACATTGTTTGACAGTGGGTCACAACAAAAATTAATCTCTGAAGAGTTGGTCAAGAAAATTAACCTTGAGACCATACCACATCCAAAACCATATCCATTTGGTTGGATTTGTAAGGATGCAAATTTACAAGTTTCAAGGAAATGCATATTGCGGTTTGCAATAACTGCACATTTTGTTGACACAGTTGAATTAGATGTGGTTCCGCTTGATATAATAGGGATTGTGTTGGGGAGTCATTAATTTTATGACAGGAAAGCGATCTTCCATTTCCATGAGAAAAAATATCATTTATTCAAAGATGGCAAGGAGTAAAATGTTAGAGCACATCGCAAGAAGACAAACATTTCTATGGAAATGCTAGACAGGTAAGGAGGCTGGTGAATTCAAGTAAGATTTTTTTGCTTCTAATGATTAATCCTAAAGCTGATGTTAATCATGAATCATTTGAGGGATGTGATCCTAAGTTCAAATCAGATTTATATGATGTAGTTGATGCATATCATGAGATGTTTCAGGAGCCAATAGGATTGCCTCTAAAAAGAGAGATTCAACATGAGATTCAGTTGCAACAAGATTGTCCTCTTCCAAACATCAGCATATATCACATGTCGATAATGGAGAATACTAAAATAAAGAGGAAAATAAAGGAGATGCTGGACAAAGGAATCATAAGGCCAAGCACTTTGTCATGTGGTTCACCCATAGTATTGATTCCAAATAAAGATGGGACTTGGTGCATGTGTGTAGAATTCAAAGCTTTGAACAAGATAACGGTAAAGAATCGATACCCACTCCTAAGGATAGATGATTTTATTGATCAATTGAAAGAAGATTTTTTTTCACTAAGTTAGATTTACGAAGTGGAAATAATCAAGTAAGAATTGTAGAAAGTGACATATGGAAAACTGCATTCAAAACCAAATGAGGACTCTTTGAGTGGTTAGTTATGCCATTTGGTTTTTGTAATGCACCGACAACTTTCATGCATGTTATGGATAGTGCTTTGCGTCCATTCCTTGATGCATTTTTGATTGTGTACTTAGATGACATATTGATTTTCAATAAAACAAGAGAAGAACATGTCTTGCATGTGAATAGAGTGCTTGATGTTTTAAAGAAAGAGAATTTGTTTCTTAAGATGTCAAAATGTGAGTTTGGAAAGAATTATTTGGTTTATTTGGGACACATTGTAGGAGGAGAGTTGAGAATTGATCCTTCTAAAGTGGAAGCCATTGTGAATTGGCCCACACCCAGAAAAATAACCGAGGTAAGAAGTTTCTTAGGTGCAAATCATTATTGGAGAAAATTTATTGCTAACTTTTTGGCCATCACAGCTCCTATGCATGTAGTGACAAGTGTGAATAACAGTTTCCAATGGGGAGGAAAAAAACAACCAGCTTTCTAAGCTTTAAAAGAAAAGATCAATTTAGCTCCAGTCCTTGCATTACCGAATTTGAGACAGCCATTTGAGATACAAACTGATGCTAGTGATTATGCCATGGGCACAGTTCTTTTGTAGCATGGTAAGCCTATCTTTTTTCATTCTGAAACATTAAATGGTGCTATAAATAATTATCCTACATATGAAAAAGAGCTGTATGCGTTGGTATGAAGCATAAATAAGTGGAAACACTACTTGATGGGTAAGGAGACGATTGTGCATACCAATCACCAACCATTACAGTACTTGCAGTTGCAAACAAAATTGCAGCAATCACGATGTTAGACTCCTATACCAATAGGTTTCATTTTTCATGATTGTATTGATTGAACTATGGAATATGTTCAAACCTTCTTTCTTTAGCAAAGGTGTTCCATATTCTTAAAAAAAAAAAAAAAAAATTTAAAAAATGTAAAGAGGGTATGCCCTAAAAGAAAAATCAAAGGGTAAGAAAAATAAAATGGTCAAAAAATGAAAGAAATGAACCCCAAACAAAAAATAGACCAAGGAAAGTGTGCAAATCCAAATGCCACTACTATTTCATTTTTGTAATAAAGCAATTGTGTGCAGCTTGTCAAACCTTTGCCACAATTCATGAATAAGTCAAACTGTTTAAACTTGGCTTACTCATATTTCAATTTTATGTTGTAGATTAGAGAATAAATATCTGACCAAACAGTTTAATCTTGGCAGATAAGTAGATAGGTAGAGTTAATAAGAGGTGCTCAACAGTTTAATCTGAGCCCTTGGATGTAATAAGGGTAGAATTAGATAGATTTGCCTTGTAAAAAGAAAAGATTGAAAAGGGTTTGCAAATCTAAATGCACCCTAATAAAGAAGAGAAAATGGTAGTGTCAAGTAGATAGGGTAGGTAGATGGTTGCAAAGTTTTATATCTGATGAATGATGCTGCTACATGTTTTTGATCCTTTACTATTCATCACAAATACTGAAGCAGGAAATACACTGGAAAAGCACAGCAAGCAAAGTCAAACTCATTAACTTCCCTCATCATTTTCCCCTCAAAAGTTTTACTAATTTCCCCCAAAGTACTAAGGTATTTGGAGATCAAAATGGCTCAAGGCATTTCCTTGACTTTTGGAGGGACCGGACCCTCGGCCTAATGATAAAAAAGACCTAAGTACTTGAGATAATTCATCATTATAATCATTCACTTTTAATTTTTTCCTAAGTAAAATCCAATTTTACTTAGGAAAATCATGCAAAATTCCATAAAAATCCCTCAAAATAACTTAATATTCTAAGTTTAAGTGTTGAAGATGAGATATTGCAATTTACTTCAAAAATTGTCACTTTCTTAGATATGCAAAGTTTTTGAGTTCCCTTGTCCCTTTGTCATATTTACATCTAACTCTATTTACTAAATCCCTAGAGCAAATGCCTTGTCCTAAGTATATAACTCCTTTTTTATAAATACCCCAAAAACCCCTCTATTATAAAGTTTAACCAAAGTAATTATTTCCCCGTGCATTAACATAAAAACCCACTATACGCCCTTTGGTTAAATTTATCATTATACCATAAACCCGCCCCTATGGTGAGTTAATTACATTTGTTAATTTACCATATAATAAAATAAAAACATATATATGAAAAATAAACTTTAAACATATGATATATATGTTTAATACCAAAAAATAATAAATCTGAAGTTTTATTTTTAAATCAAAACTTCGGAAAATCCCGCGCCAACGTGGCTTTTCCACCTGGCATCCCACCCAACATTTTCATTATAATACCCGCACACAATATTCTTTACTTCCAACCACGAGATTAATTAGTTATCAGAACTAATTAATAACCTTTCCGCCTATTATATGCCCCCAGGATGTTTAAATAGAGTTAATTGTGTTTTAAAACCCGCCGGGCCCGCGCACTAAAACCCCACTATCCATTCGTCCTTTCCGCCGTCCGATCTCCCACTGTAAGATCTACGGCTAGCATTCATTCCGCTAGCCATCCAAAGCCCGAACAATAACCAGCAGGGGATTGGCGGTATTTGACTAGTCACCGTCCACGTGTCAGTTACTCTGTGGAATCGCTGCCCTCCCGACTAAATACCACCTTCGTCCATAAGCGGTGCGGGGATTACCGCTTACCGCTTACTGCTTACCGCTCGACCTTGCATACGTCAGCCCGTAATTTAATGGCGTCACTCCTCGAAAAACTAAAAAACCCTTTAACTTGTAAATAAAGCCAATTTTCGTGTTTTTTCCGCTATTTTCGTTATTGAAAACAACAGCGCCTTCTGCTACGATTTTCGGATTTCCACTGAAATTTACTGTGTTATCTGATTTCGCTCCAAGATTCCGCTGCACCTGTGTTCGAGTACACTCTCGCCATCGCCTGATACCTGTTAAAAGCCAATTTTCTCCCAAGAACAGGTATTTATCTTTCAGCGCCCCGAACTTCAATAGAAAATCTGTTTTCCCTGTTTTCCACTGAATTGATAATTAAATCTTATCACTGAGATTAGTCTCTGAGATTTAAAACTGTAAATTGTTCCCCAGAACCGGAAATTGTGCCAATTTCATCATTAAAATCGAAAACGCGCCCGGCCTGTGAAGAAAACCCAGGAATTTCCGTTTTGAATCCACAAGAACCAAAATGGAAGCACCAGCAGCCCTGAATGTGACCCCATTGAATGCCCCTCACAGAGAATTAGAGTATTTACCCTTAGTGGATAGAGATTTTCAGATTAAAGACTTGCATTTTGATGAAAGCCCCCTTCTGAGTTTTTGTCGCTGCAGAGACGATTATTCAAAGGGGCAAGATGTCATTGGACTGTGGGAATCCAATCTCCCAAGGTACCTCATCCCCTCAGTCACTAATTTCCCAGAAATTATCCACTATTGCCATTCAAGCTATGATCCCACTCAAAGAGCTGTGATATCCCCTGACCAAAGTGTTCTATTCCCCATTACTCCCTAGGCCATCAATCAAATGCTACACTTTGAACCTGACCAAGAATTGGCACCTCTGTCCATGGAAGATTTGATTGAGAAGTCTAATAAATTGACCCCAGAGAGATTAGAGTCCATTTGCCATAATTTCATGTTGCCTGAACTCCAACCTAAGGGACCTCCTCCCTATGGTTTTTATTATTTCAATCAATTGGGAAGACTCATCCTCAATATGATATCTTTTGTCTTGGGCTTCAACAACAGTGAATATGTTGATGAGATAACCTTGGTTTTGCTATCCATTTTTACTCCTGGGCAACCTCCTGAGATTAAATATGACTTTGCCTCCTTCATAGCCAACAAGATCCATGATCAATTCATGAGGCTAGATGATGAAAAAGTTTTTAAATATTCCTCAGTCATCTATCATCTCATTATCTACTATCAGTCAGAAAAGTTCCCTTTACTTGTTCAAAAACTTGATGCCAAGGGAAACCAAAGGTCAGTTATATTTTGGTCTCCCATAATTCATTCTTATGAGTCTCCCTATTCCTATTCTGAGTTTATAGATCTTTTTGTATATCCTGCAACTACATTGTTGACAGGGATTCCTCCCCCAAGACTCAGTAATGAAATAAAGAAGACCTTGCAACTTTCAAGGACCTATAAAGTTGGGGATTGGTATTTGTATCAAAACTATACAGTCATTAGAATCTATGGATGTGAATTACATCCATTCAAGTTACCAAAGTATGTACCCATTAGACTGTTTGCCTTGGAATATTTCAGGCAAATGAATAATTCAGATGTGATCCATTTTTGTAGTGTGAAAAAGAAATCTCAACTCCGGATTAAAAGCCAATTAGGTCCCTTCATCTGTAACTCTAGGGAGGCCGAGCGAGAGGCAGAAAATATATTACAAAGGAAGTTCCAAAGAACTTTCCGTTGGGTTCCTTATGACCCATTTGGCTTTATTTGTGAAAAGAGATTAAAGAACAAATCATCCTCTTATATACACCACAAGATTCCTGAACTAGAACAATATGCCAATCAAGATGAATGGGTTGAAGGAACACTTGTTGAGGAAGAGAGTGAAGCTGATAAAATGAACAAAATGATGAAAGATCTTCAGAAGAAGTATGACCTAGAATCTTGTGGTCAAGTGCAGGTACCCCAAATTGGCACATCTTCAGCAGCAAATCCACAGCAGAGATTGCAGGAAAGCAGTCCACCAGTTGCAGCAGAACCAAAGGGCAAAGGAAAAGAACCTGAAATCCAGGTCATTGAAACTTTGGTCATGGCAGAGAAACCACAAACTTCCAAAGCACCTGAACAATCACAGGTTTCTCCCACTCAGGCAAAGCACACACAAGTTCCAGAGTTGCAAACTCCATCAAATGTGGAAATAGGAAAGAAAAGGCAGGTTCCAGACACCACTCCTCCAAAAGAAACCTCATAGGTACATCAAGCTAAAAAACATAAATCAGATCCACTTCCAGATGTGGAAATCATAGATGAAGTGTTTGATGATGGAAGGGAAGACAGTCAACTAACTGGCACAGTTAGTGAAACAAACACAGGACAGAAAGGAAAAGCTTTACAAAAGCAATTAAGTACTGAGGTATCCTCTTTCAGACCACCAAAAACAGATACAGGGGATATTAAAAGAACCTTAATTAATATTAAAGCAAAGAATGATCCATTAAAAATGAAGGTATATGATCAATATATGAAAATGGCTCCCCATAATCAAGAAAGGCTAATGTCAGCATTTGACATGTCACAAGGCAAAATGATAATGAGCCACTTCAAGTCAAAAGTGCCAAAACCCATTACCGCAGCTGACTACCTCAGGACAAATTTTGAGGTTCTGGCAAAGGATATTCATCCTCTGGACCAGATAGAGCTACACAGACAAACTGGGGAAATGGTCTATTCCACTCTTACCAATAAGGCCATGGCAGTTATAACGCTGCAGGATTTTTTGAATAACACAACTGCACAATTGCAAATTGAGAAGGCCTCTTCACAGGCCAAAGATAACAGAATAAAGTATTTAGAAGACATAATCATTGGTTTGGGGCATAACCCCAAAGATATTAAAAGAATTGAGGCATTAATAAAGAAGAAAGATGATGACATAGCGGCATTGAGAAAGCAGCTAAAATTTCCAGCCTCAAGGCACCCTCAGACCCAAGAAGTTCTAAAGGGGAATTCACAGGAAGAAATAATGGAGTTGCTCCTAAATATGACTGAGCGACTAAGTGAAATGGAGAAGGAATTGGAACAAGCTTTGCAGGAACAGGAAACTATCAGGCATACATCAACCACACGTACTACAACAACAGGTCAGCAAACACAGCCAGCCCAGGTAAACACTTCTAGTTTGAGTTCTGATGAGTTAATAAAACAAATGGAAAGTCTACAATTAAGAGTCACAGAACTTCAAACCACTAAGTTACAATTAAAAGATTTGGAGCAGAAGTATGATACATCCAAAAAGACAGTTGCTGAAAATACTAGGGAAATCAAAAGATTGGACAAATTAGTTAAGGCTTTAGAGAAAGATCTTTCATTAGAAAAGCCTTTAAAGGAAATAAATGAAATTCTTTGGGGTAGTATCATTGAGTTAATAAAGGGTATTTGGCCCTCTATTCAAGCTATTTTTGAACAAAATGATTTGGTTAAAATAGCCCAAGAAGAAATAAACAGAACCAGAAATGAATTAAGAGGCAGGCCTGAGCAGGCCAATCAGCTTATTCAATTTTTGAACACCCGGACAAAGCAACAACTTGCAATTTTAGGGATTGACGACAGGACCGGCACAGTTTTGGAAATAAAGAGAGTTTTCATCAAAATAACTTTCATGCAGAATTTAGAAAGGAAGTGCACAGATATTTTGGTTGATATCAATATTTTCAGAGAAAAATTTCAAGCTTTGTTGGACAGTAGGTTACCAAGTCCTATGCTCTCAGAGGATCAAATAATGGACTTGGAAACCTATGTAAAGAAAATAAATGCTCATGCTCAAAATACAACTGCTTGTTCTACTAGTTTGCCAGAATCAACATTACCAACAGGGAGAAATATCTATGATAGAGTGAGGAATTTATTTCATCTTGAACATGAAATAAAGTATCTGTTTCCTAATGAGCCCACATTCTACAAACTCACAGAAGCAGATGAGACATTGAGAAAACTCAAAAGGACTATGATACCAGACGATCAATGGTGGAGAGACTTATTGGAAATTCTATGAAAATTATCTTCAGCATGAGAATTTTATCTTTTACTATTATGTGAGAAGTAAAAATGAGCACAGATGAAAGAGTATCAGTTGAACAGGTTAAAGAGTATCCGTAAAGACAAAGAGTGTCAAACAAGCTAAAAAATTACTCCAAGGGACAGCACCGAGCCCTATTTTAGCACTTACCTCCAACACATCCACAAAGAAAGGAAACAGCACATCAGCAGTTACCTATTATTCTATCCACGAGACCATTTGTCTCCTGTTTATTTGTAAATTATGCCTTAGTCACCCTAGATTATTGGCTAGGATAGTGTAAGATTGTTTCAAATTATTTTGTGTATAAATAAACCCTCAAAGAGAGTATTGAGGGTGTATTCTATTACTCTGCTGTAACATTGAGATTTTCGGAATAAAAGCATTTTGGAGAAATTTATTCGTGGCTTACTGGATGACGATTTAAAGCACTAGACTTGTAGCAGGATTCATGTGTTGGACTGCAGTTCAATAAGTCTTTCTACCCTTTGTCTTAAGTTTTTTTATCAGTTTATAATATCATTATGTCAATATCTGAATAATTTACATAAAGGATTGAATCAGAATTTACTTAATTGTACTCTGATTTCAGATATAATTGTTCTTAATGTTTTCCTCTGAATTAGTTATAAGCATGAATTCTTAAATGCTCTTGCTTTGCTAATTTAAACATTGTTGATTACTATAATAAATAATTCTTCATTGCTCTTTGTTTGTAGTCATCTCATTTCTCTTTTTTGAACATGGTGAAAGATTCTTAGCTGCCTTTCATCCCTTCAAAATCATCCCATCCACTTTAAATTTTAAGGATTGTTCTCTGTCTAGCTATCTTGCCCTGTAATACCATCTTGTGCGTAGAATAGAAATCCAGTAAATCCATCCTTTGACTCCATAGCCCAATGGACTGAAATCCGTCAACCTTGCCCTTAGTTTGTGGATTCCACCATTTTTCAAAACAAACTCTTGGATCTATAACTAGCCTAAAACCTTCTAAGAACAAAGATAAATCATAAAGAGAGAGCCCTCTCTGGATGCAGATTGGCTAGATTCTGCATCTAAAAGGTTGGTTTGTGGTTACCTCGGGTATACTTTCCTCTTACACAACTTCTAGGAAAACCTGAGTGATAACATAGTGGCGACCATACTGGGGATCTGAATCATTTTATTGATATTATTGTTTGATTTATGAGCTATAGACAGAGTCTGAAGATCAGCCAGGTAGCCTTTGAAATTGCTTTTGCTCTGCAATTGCAAAAGTAAATAAATGCTGCTTCAGTCTATCTCTGATTTAGCTTATATATTGAATCTTAGTTTCAAAATATTCAATCAGATTCTCTAGTTTAATAGATCTTTGAGAAAATTTTAATCACACATCATTATTTCTTGAAGAATTTGTAGAAGTTGTATTTATTCTTTCAATTAAAATCAAAAAATCTAAAAACACATAATCTAGGAAATCTAGCTTCAGAAAGGATTCGACATACTAGGTCAAACCCTGACCCCAATCCACCACTAATATTTGAAAATCCGAATCTGATTCCTAGGATTCTTAGAAGACAAGGAAGTCAAGAAAGTTCTGAAAGAGGAAGTCAGGAGAGTTCAGGAAGTTCTAGACCACTTTCTAGATCTGCATCTTGTCCTGTGAAAATTATATATATTGATGACATTCGTTTTGATGCACGATTTGAAACATCTTTATTTGTGAATTTCTCTGAGACCGAATTATCCAGATTAGTTCCAGTTCCATTGTTCTTTGAAGATCTGCAATACAGATTTGTTTCACATCATCTTGACAGACAATTACAGAACTCTATTCAATCTGAACAAACCTTTGAAGAAAGTTCAAACATCTCTGTGATTACTGAATCATCTCCAAGTTCAATCACTTTTTCTCAAGGTTTTCAAACACCGGTTACCCCTTCTACTCCTCCATCTCCTCCTGCTAGACCATCTACTCCTGTTATCCCACTTTATCTTCCAATGGCTAATCGATATGCCCCTTTACAGTTACCAGCCAACCCTCCAGCTTTACCTCAAGATTATCAAAGTAAGATCACACCTTTTGATGGATCAGGTACTTACACAGCTCAACAACACACCAAAAGGATGACTGACTACTTTGAGTTTTATGAGATTGATACTGATAATATCCGAATGAGAATTTTCGTTCAGAGTCTTACTGGAGAAGTTAGAACTTGGTTTAGGGCTCTTACCCCGAACAGTATTGCTGATTTAGAAGCTTTGTATAGGGAATTTTTGAACAGATGGGAGAAAAAGAAGGATCCTCTCCAGATCCTATCAGAATTTGAAAAATTAAGAAGAAGACCAAACGAAACCGTACAAGATTACATCATAAGATTCAATGAATCATATAATGCAGTTCCTCAAAACCTAAGACCTCCACCTAACAACGTGTTGGTTAAATTTCCGGACGGTTTTGACTCTGATATAGCTTATTCCCTTAGGGAAAGAGCTCCTCAAACACTAGAGGAAATGCAAAGCATAGTGGTGAGTGTAGAAGCAAATCTGATAGAAAAACGAGCCAGAGCTAGGGCAGAAAGAAGAATGCCTATGAATGAAGAACCTTCAGCTTTTGAAAAGAAGCTGGATATAATCATTAAAGGTATGGAAAGATTAGGAGACAGAGTGGAAACCATTGAAAGAAAGTCTTCTAGTGACAATCAGAATGTTGCAAGAAACCCAAACTTTAGGAGAAATCTGAATCAAAACACTGGAAAGAATGTCCCTGATCAAAACATTAGGCCACCTTTCCAAGAAAACTTTGTTGAAGGTTCAACTTCTGAAGAACCTACAGAAGATGTAGAAATAAACAATGTAACAGATGACAAAAATGAACCAGAAGTCTTCCTGTCCCAAGATGATCAAGAGAATCACATCCTTGAAACATTCCAAACTCATTCAGGTGAGACTTTTGATTTTAAGGAAGGCTATGACACAACAATTTATGAGGTCCATAAACAGTATAATTTGAGAAGTAGATGTATTGATGTGCCAGAGAATAACAAACAGAAAAATGAAAAACAAAATGTCAAAGGAAAACAAAACATTCCCCAAGTACAAATTCTGTCTAGAATAACTCCCAACTCTTCAAATCCAATAATTGAAGATGTCTCTGACAACCAACCAAACAACAAACAACAATCTAATACATTTCCTCCTGTAGGAGACGTGGAAGAATCAGTAGAGGTTAGTCCAGAAACATCTTCAAAACAAAACTTCATTCATGAAAAAGAGAAAAACATTGAAGACCCAAAAAACAGAGAAAACCCAACTATGCAAAACACTAAAACTCAAACGGAAAAACCTTTTAATCTAGAGGCTGAAATAGGCAAACTCAAGATAGCTGTTCCTTTATCAGAATTGGCTAAACATGATGTCTATAGAAGTCAGATTACCAAGTCCCTAAACATTAACATTACTGGATTGGATGATTCGGTAAATATTCTTGATGATCAACCCAAACTTCTTTTTGGCCCTGAGGTTAATGGCAAACCAGAAAGTGGAGGAACTCCTCCATTTTATGTAAGCCTGAATGTTCATGACAAGATACTCCATAATGCAATGCTTGATTCTGGAGCATCTCACAATTTGATGCCAAAAGTAGTAATGGAAAGATTAAATCTAGATATTACGAGACCATACAAAGATTTGTTTTCATTTGATTCTAGTCAGGTAAAATGTTTAGGTTTGATTAAAGATTTGTGTGTTACTTTGGTACAATACCCTGCTAAGTCTGTTTTGATGGACATAGAAGTGGCTGATATTCCACCTAAATATGGTATGTTATTGTCTAGATCTTGGGGTGCTAAACTTGGAGGGTCTATTCAACTGGACATGTCATATGCAACTATTTCAGTATTCGGTCAGCCTAAAAGATTATATAGAGAAACCTTGATGAAGTACTTAGTTAGTAGCCATGAGAAGCCTGAAAACTTCCCTGTTTACTCTGTACATTCTGATATGGATTCTTTTATTTTATACAATGCTGAGTTGGATCTCCCTACTAAAATAGAAGCTCCGGAATTGAAAATCATGAACAAAACCACTGTTTAAATTGAAGAAATCTCTGAAAACAAAGAACCACTAGATGATCAAGAAATACCTGAAGAAACTAAACAACTAGCTCCTGTCAAGAAACACTTTAAAACAATTGATGAAGATTATGAACATGAAATTCTATGGCATTTAGAGTTCGATGGCTCAGTAAATAAATTAGGGGCAGGGGCTGGGATTTGGTTACACAATGTTGAGAATAATCATGCAGAGGGTCATGCTTATAGGTTGAATTTCAAATGCACTAACAACATGGCAGAGTACGAAGCTCTTTTATTAGGGCTTAAACATGTCAAGAAGTTAGGGGCTATTAGGGTATCAATCATAGGAGATTCTGAACTAATTATTCAACAGATTAAAGGAGAATGTTCAACAAAAGACATGAGACTGAAACAATTCAGAGAGACAGTTGTAGAGATTCTCAACACATTTCTACAAGCTCAACTTGCCAAGATTCCCAGGAAACAAAATTTGCATGCTCACAGTTTAGCAATGTTTGCTAGCACTTGCAAGTTACCTTTCGACCCTAATCATCAGTTTTCAGCTGAGATTAGGCATAGGCCTGCTATACCAGACAATCTTTTGAATTGGCAAGTATTTGTTAATAACAATCAAATCAATAATTTTTTGACACTTCAAAATGAGTTTTCTAACTGTAATATAGATGAAGACATAACTATTGATGAATTTGATCAAGAAAAAGAACAAAAAATAGAAATTTCAAGAGAAAATGCAATTCATATGCTGCATCCAACCACATTCACAGAAAAAGACATACAGAATTTGAAACACATAGAATCTGATGAGATCATAGAAGATGAGACAGAAATCATCAATTTAAAAGATAATCATTTGCCCAAAGGATTAACTCCTTTGGAAGATCTGTTTGACTCAAACGATATTCCATTTAGACCTAAAATGGAACCTGTTAAGGCTGATATGGAAGAATGCAACTTAGGAACCCCGGAGAATCCTAAAATGGTTAAATTGTCCAAATCTCTTCCAAAAGATCAAAAGGCCAAATATGTTGAACTATTGAAAGAATTCCATGATGTTTTTGCCTGGAGTTATGAAGATTTGAAGTCTTGTGATACATCCATCATTCAACACACTATACCTTTGAAACCAGATCAGAAACCTTTCAAACAAAAGCTTAGAAGAATAAATCCTGTTTTGTTACCTTCAATTGAAAAGGAAATCAAAAGAATGTTTGAAGCAGGGATTATAGCTCCTATCAGATTCTCAGAATGGGTTTCTAACCTGGTACCAACTAGGAAGAAGACAGGAGAAATTAGACTGTGTGTTGATCTAAGAAATTTGAATAAAGTTTCTTTGAAAGATAACTACCCTTTATCAAAAATGGACCATATTATACAAAGGGTAGTAGGATCTTCTAGGATATCTCTATTGGATGGATTTTCAGGGTATAACCAGATTCTGGTTCATCCTGATGATCAGGATAAAATGGCATTTACAACACCATGGGGTACGTTTAAATATGTCAAAATGCCATTTGGGCTCAAGAATGCAGGAACTACATTTCAAAGAGCAATGGATATTGCTTTTGCTAAAGAGATACATGATTTTCTGGTTATTTACCTAGATGATTTGACTGTTTTTTCTAAAACAGATCAAGAACATTTAGATCACCTAAGGCAAGTATTTATAAAATGCAGAAAATATGGAATTTCTTTAAACCCCAAAAAGTCATTATTTGGTTTGGAAGAAGGAAAGCTTTTAGGCCATATCATTTCTAAGGATGGCATTAGGATTGATCCAGAAAGAATACAAGCAATTTTACAGATACCTCATCCTAGAAACATAAAAGAGTTGCAAGCATTCATAGGAAAAATTAATTTCTTGAGAAGATTTATCTCTAGTTTAGCTGAATTACTTAGATTGCTTACTAACATGTTGAGGAAAGATTCAAGCATTGACTGGACTGTAGAAGTCAAACAATCATTCGAGGAAATTAAAATGGCTTTAACAAGGACACCAGTTCTTACCAGTCCCAAATTTGAGAGAGATTTTATTATTTTTTCATTTGCTTCTGAACATACAGTTGCAGCTGTTTTACTTCAAAAAGATGACCAAGGGTGTGAAAAACCAATAGAATTTTTTAGTAAAGCACTTAGGGATGCATCTCTAAAATACAACATTATGGAAAAACAGGCTTTTGCATTGGTAAAAGCAATTAAAGATTTCAGGATTTACATATTATATTCTCATGTGATAGCTTATGTGCCTAATGTTGTAGTTAAAGATATTTTGACCCAAGATGGCATTGAAGGTAAAAGAGGTAAGTGGATAGCTACCATTTTAGAATATGATATTGAGATTAAACCAACAAAACTCATAAAAGGTCAAGGTTTGGCACAACTCATGACTGAAACTAATTTCCAAGCCTTAGACATTAACGAACTGGATGACAATCAGGAGATGGCGACTCCACAGATCAGTCAAGCTTTCTTAGATTCACCCTGGTACACTGATATAATTCATGTTTTATTAAACCTGCAAGCTCCTCCAGGGTTGTCTAGAACGAAAAGAAGATTTTTAAAAATGACATCTTTGAAATATTGTATTTTAGATAGCACTCTATTTTGGAAAAATCATGAAGGAATCTTGTTGAATTGTCTCTTAAAAGATGAAGCTGATAAAGTTCTTAATGAATTTCATGCAGGGGATTGTGGAGGACATCTCTACTGGAAATCTACTGCAGACAAGATATTAAGGGCTGGCTTTTACTGGCCAACTTTATTCTCTGATGTTAAGAAATTTGTAACAACTTGTCATAAATGTCAAATATTTGAGGGTAAAAGAAAGTTGTTACCTTTGCCTTTAAAACCAATTTCCACAGAAAGACCTTTTCAACAATGGGGGTTAGATTTTATTGGAGAAATTCATCCCCCTTCTTCAGGGCAACATAGATGGATTTTAACTGCTACAGACTATTTCACTAAATGGATTGAAGCCATCCCATGTAGACAGTCTAATGATTCTGTGATCATAGGGTTTTTAGAAACAAACATACTTTCAAGATTTGGCTGTCCGGAAAAGATTATAACAGACAATGCTGCTGCATTTAAATCAAAGAAAATGATTAGTTTCTGCCATAAATATCATATTACTTTAGGCCATTCAACAGCCTATTACCCTCAGGGTAATGGACTAGCAGAATCCTCCAATAAAAGCCTTATTAATATCATCAAAAAATTATTGGAAGAAAACAAAAAGAATTGGCACAAGAAACTGACCAATGCATTGTGGGCAGACAGACTTACAACTAAGAAATCAATTGGGACTAGTCCATATGAATTAGTCTATGGCCTTGAAGCAAGATTCCCATCATCTTTAGGAATTCCTGTTATGAAATTACTTCAGGAGGCTCAAGTGGAGCCAAATGATATTCAAAGAAGAATTAATCAAACAATCCACCTGCAACAAACCAGGGAAGAGGTATACCAAAGATCACAAGTC
The DNA here is from genome assembly GCA_034641835.2 of Pinus albicaulis. Taxonomy (NCBI): domain Eukaryota; kingdom Viridiplantae; phylum Streptophyta; class Pinopsida; order Pinales; family Pinaceae; genus Pinus; species Pinus albicaulis. The sequence goes on from CM076578.1 coordinate 1,910,203,360, forward strand.
TTGCAGGAAAAGTTAAAAAAAATGTTTGATAAAAGGACTAAAGCAGAAGATTTTCAACTAGGTGATAAAGTCCTAAGATGGGATTCTAGAAGAGAAGAAAAAGGGAAACATGGAAAGTTTGATTTCTAGTGGAAAGGGCCTTACATTATTCATGCCTTGTAGGGAAACAACACATACTTTTTGAAAGATGTAGACAATTCAGAAGTTGAAGAAGGACCAGTCAATGGTCGAATGCTCAAGCATTATTTTGATCCCATTTACTAGAATATTTTGATTTTTCTAACTTGTACATAATATAATTTTTTTTTTTAATGCAGTTTGGATTGGATGGTGACTTCTTGAAGTTGAAGCCCGAAGTGAAGGCCCTAAGCTTCAAAAAATAAAAATAAAAATAAAAAATTCACTATCATATGTAAAATAAAAGCTACCAGGAGAAGGAGATTACATAATTCAGTTTGAAGACATGTTTAGGCATCTGACCTGCTGTTCTTGACTTTTCACAAGGAAAAGCCATCCCCAAGTGGAGCCAGTGTTAGACTCCTATACCAATAGGTGTCATTTTTCATGATTGTCTTGATTGAACTACGGAATATGTTCAAACCTTCTTTCTTTAGCAAAGGTGTTCCATATTCTTGAAAAACCAAAAAAAAGTCAAAAAATTTAAAAAATGTAAAGAGGGTATACCCTAAAAGAAAAATCAAAGGGTAATAAAAATAAAGTGGTCAAAAAAGTGAAAGAAATGAACCCCAAGCAAAAAATAGACCAAGGAAAGTGTGCAAATCCAAATGCCACTACTATTTCATTTTTGTAATAAAGCAATTGTGTGCAGCTTGTGAAACCTTTGCCACAATTCATGAATAAGTCAAACTTTTTAAACTTGGCTTAGTCATATTTCAATTTCATGTTGTAAATTAGAGAATAAATATCTAGCCAAACAGTTTAATCTTGGCAGATAAGTAGATAGGTAGAGTAAATAAAAGGTGCTCAACAGCTTAATCTGAGCCCTTGGATGAAATAAGGGTAGAATTAGATAGATTTGCCTTGTAAAAAAGAAAAGATTGAAAAGGGTTTGCAAGTCTAAATGCACCCTAATAAAGAAGAGAAAATGGTAGTGTTAAGTAGATAGGGTAGGTAGATGGTGCTGCAAAGTGTTATCTGATGAATGATGTTGCTACATGTTTTTGATCCTTTACTTTCATCACAAATACTAAAGCAGGAAATACACTGGAAAATCACAGCAAGCAAAGTCAAACTCATTAACTTCCCTCATCACTTTCCCCTCAAAATTTTTACTAATTTCCCCCAAAGTACTAAGGTATTTGGAGATCAAAAGGGCTCAAGGCATTTCCTTGACTTTTGGAGGGACCGGACCCTCGGCCTAATGATCAAAAAGACCTAAGTACTTGAGATAATTCATCATTATAATCATTCACTTTTAACTTTTTCCTAAATAAAATCCAATTTTACTTAGGAAAATCATGCAAAATTCCATAAAAATCCCTCAAAATAACTTACTATTCTAAGTTTAAGTGTTGAAGATGAGATATTGCAATTTACTTCAAAAATTATCACTTTCTTATATGCGCAAAGTGTTTTGAGTTTCCTTGTCCCTTTGTCATATTAATGTTTAACTCTATTTACTAAATCCCTAGTGAAATGCCCTATCCTAAGTATATAACTCATTTTTTTTATAAATACCCCAAAAACCCCTCTATTATAAAGTTTAACCAAAGTAATTTCCCCATGCATTAACATAAAAACCCACTATACGCCCTTTGGTTAAATTTATCATTATACCATAAACCCGCCCCTATGGTAAGTTAATTACATTGGTTAATTTACCATATAATAAAATAAAAACATATATATGAAAAATAAACTTTAAACATACGATATATATGTTTAAACCCAAAAATATAAATACGAAGTTTTTATTTTTAAATCAAAACTTCGAAAATCCGCCTTAGCGTGGCTTGTCACGGCATCACAACATTTTCATTGCCATAATACCGCACGTATCCCTTACTTTGACACGAAGTTAATTCCTTATCGAACTAATTAACCTTTCACTTCTATGTGCCCCTCGGGATATTTAAATAGGTTAATTGTGTTTTAAAACACCGTAGGAACACACTAAAAACCCCACCATCCATTCGTCCTTTCCAAATCGAATCCTTCTCCCCACAACAAGATCTCATTTGGCGTTCATTCACGCTAGCCATCCGCTTAGAACAATAACCGAAGGGCGGGGATTGGCGGTATTTGACAAATCATAAAGTCACGTGTCGATTCCTGCGTAGAATCGTGCCCTCCCAGGCTAAATACCATAACCCGTCCATAAGCGGTCCCGGGGATTACGCTGCCGCTGCCGCCTAAACGAGCCCGTAAATCGCTTGGGTACATTAATGGCGTCACTCCTCGAAAAACTAAAAAACCCTTTAACTTGTAAATAAAGCCAATTTTCGTGTTTTTTCCGCTATTTTCGTTATTGAAAACAACAGCGCCTTCTGCTACGATTTTCGGATTTCCACTGAAATTTACTGTGTTATCTGATTTCGCTCCAAGATTCCGCTGCACCTGTGTTCGAGTACACTCTCGCCATCGCCTGATACCTGTTAAAAGCCAATTTTCTCCCAAGAACAGGTATTTATCTTTCAGCGCCCCGAACTTCAATAGAAAATCTGTTTTCCCTGTTTTCCACTGAATTGATAATTAAATCTTATCACTGAGATTAGTCTCTGAGATTTAAAACTGTAAATTGTTCCCCAGAACCGGCAATTGTGACAATTTCATCATTAAAATCGAAAACACGCCCGGCCTGTGAAGAAAACCCAGGAATTTCCGTTTTGAATCCACAAGAACCAAAATGGAAGCCCCAGCAGCCCTGAATGTGACCCCACTGAATGCCCCTCACAGAGAATTAGAGTATTTACCCTTAGTGGATAGAGATTTTTAGATTAAAGACTTGCATTTTGATGAAAGCCCCCTTCTGAGTTTTTGTCGCTGCAGAGACGATTATTCAAAGGGGCAAGATGTCATTGGACTGTGGGAATCCAATCTCCCAAGGTACCTCATCCCCTCAGTCACTAATTTCCCAGAAATTATCCACTATTGCCATTCAAGCTATGATCCCACTCAAAGAGCTGTGATATCCCCTGACCAAAGTGTTCTATTCCCCATTACTCCCCGGGCCATCAATCAAATGCTACACTTTGAACCTGACCAAGAATTGGCACCTCTGTCCATGGAAGATTTGATTGAGAAGTCTAATAAATTGACCCCAGAGAAATTAGAGTCCATTTTCCATAATTTCATGTTGCCTGAACACCAACCTAAGGGACCTCCTCCCTATGGTTTTTATTATTTCAATCAATTGGGAAGACTCATCCTCAATATGATATCTTTTGTCTTGGGCTTCAACACCAGTGAATATGTTGATGAGATAACCTTGGTTTTGCTATCCATTTTTACTCCTGGGCAACCTTCTGAGATTAAATATGACTTTGCCTCCTTCATAGCCAACAAGATCCATGATCAATTCATGAGGCTAGATGATGAAAAAGTTTTTAAATATTCCTCAGTCATCTATCATCTCATTATCTACTATCAGTCAGAAAAGTTCCCTTTCCTTGTTCAAAAACTTGATGCCAAGGGAAACCCAAGGTCAGTTATATTTTGGTCTCCCATAATTCATTCTTATGAGTCTCCCTATTCCTATTCTGAGTTTATAGATCTTTTTGTATATCCTGCAACTACATTGTTGACAGGGATTCCTCCCCCAAGACTCAGTAATGAAATAAAGAAGACCTTACAACTTTCAAGGACCTATAAAGTTGGGGATTGGTATTTATATCAAAATCATACAGTCATCAGAATTTATGGATGTGAATTACATCCATTCAAGTTACCAAAGTATGTACCCATGAGACTATTTGCCTTGGAATATTTCATGCAAATGAACAATTCAGATGTGATCCATTTTTGTAGTGTGAAAAAGAAAGCTCAACTCCGGATTAAAAGCCAATTAGGTCCCTACATCTGCAATTCTAGAGAGGCTGAGCGAGAAGCAGAGGATATATTACAAAACCGCTGCAAATTTCAAAGAAGTTTTCGTTGGGTTCCTTATGACCCATTTGGTTTCATCTGTGAAAAAAGATTAAAGAACAAATCTTCCCCTTATATCCACCACAAGATTCTTGATATAGAGCAATATGCTAACCAAGATGAATGGGTGGAAAAAACACTTGTTGAAGAAGAAAGTGCAGAAGAAAAAATGAATAAAATTATGAAAGATCTTCAGAAGAAGTATGACCTAGAATCTTGTGGTCAAGTGCAGGTACCCCAAATTGGCACATCTTCAGCAGCAAATCCACAGCAGAGATTGCAGGAAAGCAGTCCACCAGTTGCAGCAGAACCAAAGGGCAAAGGAAAGGAACCTGAAATCCAGGTCATTGAAACTTTGGTCATGGCAGAGAAACCACAAACTTCCAAAGCACCTGAACAAACCCAAGTTTCTCCCACTCAGGCAAAGCACACACAAGTTCCAGAGTTGCAAACTCCATCAAATGCGGAAATAGGAAAGAAAAGGCAGGCTCCAGATACTACTCCTCCAAAAGAAACCTCACAGGTACATCAAGCTAAAAAACATAAATCAGATCCACTTCCAGATGTGGAAATCATAGATGAAGTGTTTGATGATGGAAGGGAAGACAGTCAACTAACTGGCACAGTTAGTGAAACAAACACAGGACAGAAAGGAAAAGCTTTACAAAAGCAATTAAGTACTGAGGTATCCTCTTTCAGACCACCAAAAACAGATACAGGGGATATTAAAATAACCTTCATTAATATTAAAGCAAAGAATGATCCATTAAAAATGAAGGTATATGATCAATATATGAAAATGGCTCCCCATAATCAAGAAAGGCTAATGTCAGCATTTGACATGTCACAAGGCAAAATGATAATGAGCCACTTCAAGTCAAAGGTGCCAAAACCCATTACTGCAGCTGACTACATCAGGACAAATTTTGAGGTTCTGGCAAAGGATATTCATCCTCTGGACCAGATAGAGCTACATAGACAAACTGGGGAAATGGTCTATTCCACTCTTACCAATAAGGCCATGGCAGCTATAATGCTGCAAGATTCTTTGAATAACACAACTGCACAATTGCAAATTGAGAAGGCCTCTTCACAGGCCAAAGATAACAGAATAAAGTCTTTAGAAGACATAATCATTGGTTTGGGGCATAACCCCAAAGATATTAAAAGCATTGAGGCATTAATAAAGAAGAAAGATGATGACATAGCTGCACTGAGAAAGCAGCTAAAATTTCCAGCCTCAAGGCACCCTCAGACCCAAGAAGTTCTAAAGGGGAATTCACAGGAAGAAATAATGGAGTTGCTCCTAAATATGACTGAGCGACTAAGTGAAACAGAGAAGGAATTGGAACAAGCTTTGCAGGAACAGGAAACTATCAGGCAGACATCAACCACAGGTACTACAACAACAGGTCAACAAACACAGCCATCTCAGGTAAATACTTTTGGTTTGAGTTCTGATGAGTTAATAAAACAAATGGAAAGTCTACAATTAAGAGTCACAGAACTTCAAACCACTAAGTTACAATTAAAAGATTTGGAGCAGAAGTATGATACATCTAAAAAGACAGTTGCTGAAAATACTAGGGAAGTCAAAAGATTGGACAAATTAGTTAAGGCTTTAGAGAAAGATCTCTCATTGGAAAAGCCTTTAAAGGAAATAAATGAAATTCTTTGGGGTAATATCATTGAGTTAATAAAGGGCATTTGGCCCTCTATTCAAGCTATTTTTGAACAACATGATTTGGTTAAAATAGCCCAAGAAGAAATAAACAGAACCAGAAATGAATTAAGAGGCAGGCCTGAGCAGGCCAATCAGCTTATTCAATTTTTGAACACCCGGACAAAGCAACAGCTTGCAGTTTTAGGGATTGAGGACAGGACCGGCACAGTTTTTGAAATAAAGAGAATTTTCATCAAAAGAACTTTCATGCAGAATTTAGAAAGGAAGTGCTCAGATATTTTGATTGATATCAATATTTTCAGAGAGAAATTTCAAGCTTTGTTGGACAATGGGTTACCAAGTCCTATGCTCTCAGAGGATCAAATAATGGACTTGGAAACCTATGTAAAGAAAATAAATGCTCATGCTCAAAATACAGCTGCTTGTTCTCCTAGTTTACCACAATCAACATTACCAACAGGGAGAAATATCTATGATAAAGTGAGGAATTTATTTCATTTGGAACATGAAATAAAGTATCTATTTCCTAATGAGCCCACCTTTTACAAACTCACAGAAGCAGATGAGACATTGAGAAAACTCAAAAGGACTGTGATACTAGACGATTCATGGTGGAGAGACTTATTGGAAATTCTATAAAAGTTATTTTCAGGGTGAGAATTTTATCTTTACTATCAGGTAAAAGGATAAAAATGAGTACAGATGAAAGAGTATCAGTTACACAGGTTAAAGAGTATCCGTAAAGACAAAGAGTGTCAAACAAGCTAAAAAATTACTCCAAGGGACAGCACCGAGCCCTATTTCAGCACTTACCTCCAGCACATCCACAAAGAAAGGAAACAGCACATCAGCAGTTACCTATTATTCTATCCACGAGACCATTTGTCTCCTGTTTATTTGTAAATTATGCCTTAGTCACCCTAGATTATTGGCTAGGATAGTGTAAGATTGTTTCAAATTATTTTGTGTATATATAAACCCTCAAAGAGAGTATTGAGGGTGGATTCTATTACTCTGCTGTAACATTGAGATTTTCGGAATAAAAGCATTTTGGAGAAATTTATTCGTGGCTTACTGGATGACGATTTAAAGCACTGGACTTGTTGCAGGATTCATGTGTTGGACTGCAGTTCAATAAGTCTTTCTACCCTTTGTCTTAAGTTTTTTTATCAGTTTATAATATCATTATGTCCATTTATGAATAATTTACATAAAGGATTGAATCAGAATTTACTTAATTGTACTCTGATTTCATATGTGATTGTTCTTAATGTTTTCCTCTAAATTGGTTATAAGCACGAATTCTTAAATGCTCTTGCTTTGCTAATTTAAACATTCTTGATTACTATAATAAAGAATTCTTCATTGCTCTTTGTTTGTAGTCATCTCATTTCTTTCTTTTGAACATGGTGAAAGATTCTTAGCTGCCTTTCATCCCTTCAAAATCATCCCATACACTCTAAATTTTAAGGATTGTTCTCTGTCTAGCTATCTTGCCCTGTATAGCCATCTTGTGTGTAGAATAGAAATCCAGTAAATCCATCCTTTGACTCCATAGCGCAATGGACTGAAAAATTTCAACCTTGCCCTTAGTTTGTGGATTCCACCATTTTTCAAACAAACTCTTGGATCTATAACTAGCCTAAAACCTTCTAAGAACAAAGATAAATTATAAAGAGAGAGCCCTCTCTGGATGCAGATTGGCTAGATTCTGCATCTAAAGGTTGGTTTGTGGTTACCTCGGGTATACTTTCCTCTTACACAACTTCTAGGAAAACCTGAGTGATTACAGGGTGACCGTTGCTTCCAACGGTAAATTGTTCTCTTTACCAAACATTGTAATGCCAACGGCCAGTTTCCGTAGCCCCCGTGTGTTTAACACCTCTGCTAACATAATCATCCTCAGAAATGGTGTACCCTCCCCTAACACAGGCTTGTTCTTTGGGGGTTCTATGACCCGAGATATGTATGTCATACCTGTGTTGTCCTGATAAGCAGGCATTGCAAATCATAAGACCAATATATTTGTACATTTCTCCCAGACTTGGACGGTTTTCCCATGTATTCCCAAACATTGTGTCGATGCGCCTTGTAGTGCCATTTTAAGGGCCTCCAACTGACATTCCCTCAGAACCACAGCTTCAAAGGCTCACAGGAAGTCTTCCACTCATTCTAAACCATCAAATCAAGGTAGATCTCTTGTTTCAGCTGACCTACACCTGATATTTCCAGTAGTTCAGAGGCACCGTAGTGTAGTAGCGTTTTGTAATTAGTGTTTCCAATGTTCCAGCTCCTCGTTTGAATCATAAGGTTCCTCATTTTCTTGAATTCCAGTGACGGTACCCCTAGTCACAGGATTGATCCATTCACCATCGTGTGTAGATAATCTGTAGAAGCTATCTATCTCTTCATTCTCATGGACTATTTCTATGTACCTGTCCCTGTTATAGGTCAAATGAACTCCTCATCAGCTCAGAGGAGAAGGTAATATGGAAGGAAGAAATAGACCCAGACCAAACCCATTTCTGCCAAGGTAACGCTCCTAAAAAACAGCCAGAATTCATTATAACGCTCATGATACATGAAAAGGTCACCTTATTGGCTAGGTTAACGCACTGTTTAGCCTAAATGGCAGTGTTACCCGTGTTTTAAGTTTGAAATGAGAAAACCCGCGGAGAATAATTTGAAATCCTAGCTTTTTCTCAGAAAGGGATCAGTGCAAAATGGAAATTGCCAAGACACTAAACTCTTATTGGGTCTTGCCAAAACAACTAGACTCCCTAAAGAGGCAAAAGCATGGAAATAAGAGGAAACATTATGGGTTTTTATATTTTAGAATTGGTGGAAAGAGAAGGGCAAGGTGGCCCTCTCCATCTCCTATAAAATGGAGTTGTAGGCTCTTGGTCCGAGGTCAGAATTTTGTTGAATTATTGTGCAGCAGAGTGTTTATTGTTGTAGTGTGAAGGTCAAAGATCAAAGAGGTTCATTGAGAAATTATTGATTGAAGACATCACCACATTCAGAGAAAGAGAGAGAGAGATTGGAAGACTGAGGAGGGCTTGGTGCAACCGACCGTTGTAATCCTCCTTTTTATACATTAATAGAATTGTATCTGTTTTTTCCATTCAATGCATCAATATTGTTATTATTTCTCAATTACTTACGTATCATGAAATGAATGGCTTAGATGTGCATTGCTTAAATGTTTGTCACATGTTAACTTAATTCGATAGGAATTATATTGTGTTAGAGATTACACGGGTGCTTGACTGATTGCAGGGTTAGATTTGGAGCTAGTAGAGGAGGATCTTAACTTCAACGCTTGGCGCTCTCCAAAGACTCTAGAATCGAACAAGAGGTAATCTTCCATCTCATTCTATCAAAGTTGTTTAATTTGATATGACCCTATATGCATCTTCTTTGTGAATTGTATAGCTAATCTTACTGTCTACCTCGGGCACCGGAAAGCCCTGAGAGGGATATTCGATAACCAACAACCCAAGAATTTTACCCTATAGCAGAATTGGCGACTCCACTAGGGAATTAACCCCATAGTTTTCGGACTATCTCTTTCATCCCTTCTTCTTTCCTCTGTTCACAAATCCTTCTGACCAGCATTTATGCCCAGTAGACATTTCAAAAGCTCACAGAGTTCAATCATGTTCCTGTTTCACCATCTGAAGGACTTTACCCTAGCTAACGCTACCTTTGTTAGTGTTCCAGAGCATTATAACGCGGTCTCTGCTTGATTACAGTGCATTAGTTTCTGCATTAATGTTGTCTTTACTCAGAACCAATGCGTTACTCAGCCAAAAAATTGTTGTTCACCCCTGTGATTATGTTCCTTTTTGGTTGCAGATTTTTTGGCCATCAGCATCTCTCCTTGACTGAATCCCTGTGCTTGTTTACTAGCAGACAGTTCTGTTTGTTTTCTCTTGTTTGAAAAGTTAGTGTCAAATACATTTACTTTTTAGAGAATAATTTTTTTTTTTAGTTTTTCTGCATTTATCTGAATTAGTTCTGAAAATTTTGGTTAACTGACTCTGAAAAAGAGATTAAATGATGTCTGAATCCTTAAAGTTGAACTGTGTTATCTGAATGTTTGTGCATGGATGTTGAAAAGAAACCTCTCCTTGTAGAAATACTCTTCATCGAATTGAATATTTAGAGCATATTTTTTCATGGTTTTCTGAGTCAGATTCTCACTACATTTCATACGTCCACTCCCCCTCTGCAAGACTAATAATCAAGTACACTAAGAATCAAGCGATAATAAAATCAATCATATAACATTTTTTGAGCTCGAACCAACAATAGTTCAGGCTAGGATCTTGGGGTAGGAAAAGTGAGGAAATTACCCAAGATCTCAAAACTTGAGACTAGAGTCATTAAACAAGAGAAATCCTACTACACTCATATTATCGAGACCACTCCTTTTAAAGGAGCTAAGCGCGAGACAACACTTGGGTGCACAATAAGGTAGCCTGCCTTCGACTGCATCCAGTGGGAATTCTATATATTGGGGTTCCCTTAGGGGATGTCGAAACTAGATCGGGGATCTAGGTGTTCTGCCCATATAGTGTGTTGTTTTTTACCGTGGACCCCCCTGATAGTGTCTGTGATTTGAGGTATCTTTAGTGGCCATAATTTTTAGGGACTTAAACAAGGTGACTGGGACGGGCTATCCTGGTACCTGAAATAGACGAACCTACTTTGTCTTCGGTCTTTAGAAGGGTACTCGTCTTCACAAGAGTGCTTACACCTATCGTCTGAGGTTCGGGCAAAGCTCTAGAGTAACCGTAACTGTACTTATGACTAACCCTCTCTGTATGCTATTGTGATACTAGGTTTCATCTCCAGCAAAAGGTAGTACTCAGACAGGGCACCCTATACTGGCTGCTTGCTGATTGATTTTAGAGAGTCCTTTTTTATTTTTCCTTTTTAGGTGTGTGGTTACTATCACTGAGACTTTATAATACATCACATAATTAAAATTTGCTAAAAATAAACCGGTCACGGTGGCATCCTCCGAGCCACTCCGTCTGTCTCGACGACAGCAAGGTCTACCTCCTCTGACTCTAAAGGAAGAATTGAACCTTGGTGAACCCGTGCCTTCTGCGGAAGAGCAGTCTCCATTGAGAGATTCTGATTTTCACATAGCCTCACTTTATACGGAACTTCTAGAGGACCCTTTTACGGAAGGTGTCGTACCTCATTACAATCCTCCACTCACTGATCCGTTGACAACCGTGATAATCCAGGTTCATCCATACCAAAATATCTCTTCGGCCGCACAAACATCGACTTCACAACCGACATCTACAGGGTCGATACCAATGGAAACTATCCCAAGTTCGCCACCATCCTCCCCGCCAGTTGTCAGTTATATGCCATTACCTGGTAACCCTAGTAGTCAAGTTATACCTGGTCCTAACCCTACGGTCATCACAACTGTTAGTAGTTATCTTATTCCTTTGGGATCTACTCCTACGATAACCACATCAGGACCTACAGTTCCTCCCCCCTTGAGTGGGACTACTTCGGTTCCTTTTAGCAACCCTTTCGGTTGGAATCCTTTGCTGAGTTCAAACCCCCTAGTCTCCATGCCAGGGGGTAGTGTCACCAACACGTAGATGATGGGAAGGGTTCCGCTACCCCTGCAATCATTAGGACAAGCGGGACAACCTATTTTTAATACTATTCCCTTTATTGGTATAAATATCAGTGTAGGGTCTATGCCGTTGTTGAATTATGTAAGTAGTAGCATGCCTCCAGCTAGCTCTCTTTTGTCCATATGGTCTAATCCACCCCAACCTCCACCTGGACAAGGGGGGCAATTTTATCCTAGGGGAAACCAACCGTTCGCCCCGCAATACAATATGCCCTATGGACAGCAATAATATATCCCCACACCTCCACCCATAGGAAATTTTTATCAAATTCCCACTTATCCTCCTGGTAACACATTGATGGGCAGACCTTATGGTCTAAATATTCAGCCGATGCTTCCTTGGCTAGATTCAGGGGCCAACCCGCAATTGCCATTTTTGGCAGCTCTTGACATCCCCAATATCTACAAAATGACTAATGACCCCATCAATCATAACCCTCTTTGGCCTCCTATACCGCACAAGATTACGTCTGACATCCAAAATTTCGATGGGAAACAAAGGGGCGACCCAGCCTCACACATCACCACCTTTCATTTATGGTCTATATCTAATTCCATGGTGGATGATAGTATTCGGCTTCTACTGTTTCCCCGCACCCTCACTGGCAATGCCACCAAGTGGTATATTGAATTACCACGAGCTGCCATCAACACTTTTGGCACTTTACCTACATATTTTCTAAAGAACTTCCAATTACCAATCAGATTTGAAACCAGAACAGAACTACTAACCTCGCTACGTCAAGACAACGCCACCCATATCTCTGATCACATCCATGAATGGAGATGTAGGAGGAGGCTAGTCAAAGTGCCAATACCGGATCATCTTCTATCCAACTGGTTTTGTAAGTCTCTCCTACCCCACATATCTAAAGACATTGGCCTGTCCAGTGCGGTCGCAGAAGAGCAATGCATTTGTCATGCACAGCATTTGGATTTGATCTATTCATCATCTGGCACACTATATGATTTACTCCCCAATGCCCCTGGTAACCCGAATTCTCTCCAAGCTCAGAAACCCGAAGCCCACGCTGATGGTCTCGTTGGCACGGTCTCCGGTATAGTCACACAGTCGTCTCGGGGGAAAACCCCCTAGCCATCCATGGATGCCACTGCCCCTAGCCACTCGGCTACTCTTCCTACCGTTGAGGTAAATTCTGCGCAAGCTTCACAAAAACCTAGTGGAAATAACAAGAAGAACAAGAAAAAGTCATCTTCTTCGGAAGAGAAGTCAGACCATCAGACTAATCCTAATCAGAAAAACGCTGCTAAAAATGAAAAAGGGAAGGATAAACCCATGAAATTTCCTTGCAAGATCTGTGCGGAGGACCACTTGACATACAAATGTCCTCGGCTGCAGGAATGCACCGATTTTATTGCAAACAAGGATTCTGCGAGAACACTTGTCGTTTTTCATAATCCTTTCCCTAATCAACTGTAGCAACAGCAACACATGGTTGCAAACCCGCTACAACCCACGCCAAGGGGAAATGGTGGCTCTCATCCTTCCGATGAAGGATCATCCGCCATTTATGGCATTGAAAGTGTTGAACTTTAGACACGAGCCAAGCTTTATGGAAACCCTACCATCGACACTCAAGAACCTGGTACTAGTTCGAATCCATCGCCGCCCAACGATCTGCATATCGAACGGCCTACTGATGACCCCGTAATTTTTCCCCCCAAAGGGACACTTCAACGCACAACTCATAACACCTCTGCACGTACAGCCCAAAACTACAATATTGTAGAAGATTTAGCGTAGGCACCGTCAGCAATGTCTGCTCTTGAAGTATTGCAAACCTATCCAGCACAAAGGAAAGCCTTGATTTTGGCCATTGGTGGAATAGACCCCCAGGATTCCATGCTAGCTATATTTGATATGGAAAAATCTCAGACTCGCCTCTCACACCAACTCGCATTCCAAGTGCAGGTTGTGTCAAAAGGGAGACCAATCCATCGTACTGTCATTGACGAAGGTGCTTCGACCTGTGTTATGTCGCATGCTTGCTGGCTCGCCCTAGGTTTTCCTACTTTATCACCGTCGTTGAATTCCCTCAAGGATTTCGATGGCCACACGTTCCTCCCAAAAGGATACCTTGCTAGCTTTCCCATCACTCTGAGTGGGAAAACGATAACCGTGGACGTTGAAGTCATAGATCGCCATCTCGACTATAATCTATTGCTCGGTCGCAGTTGGTCTTATGCCATGACCGCCATTGTTTCTTCGGTCTTCCAACTCATCCTATTTCCATTGCATGGGAAAATACTCACAGTGGATCAGTTATCCTTCTGCACACCCCTGATTATACCATGTTACCAAGTAGCATTGTACCCCTAATAGGAGAGTTTCCTGACTCTTACGTCAGTGTTGGTACCACTCTTCTAAAGGAATATTCCCTCATGGGTTACTTTCCTCTACCGCCACCTCAAGTTCCAAACACAGTTGCAATGTTATCCACTACATTGGATGACTCTATCAACCCTTGGATCCTGCCGTCACCTTCAGACATTGATTCCTGTGGAGATCAGATTCCGCTCTCACCAGCCGAGTTGGCTTATCAAGCCATCCAAATTACATTTGAACCCTCCACTGCTATGGTTTCGACCAACGGTACAAACCTCCCGCCCATCACAGTTCTCTCTAAATATCTCCTCAATAAAATCTTACCTACAGATGAAGCTATTCGAGAGATCATGTCTCTAGAAGAACAACCTTGGGGAGAGTTCCACCATCGCGCTTCGATGATCAATTCAGACGTGATACATACTCAAATCCCATCTTTTGATCCACCTGAGATGGTTCCCTCCATTTACACGACTATTCAAACTATTGATTCGGAAGGGAACATGGGCAATCTTTCTAAGACAATGCTCATTGATATCTCGATCAAGATGGGTATCGTGGAAAACATTCAGATTGGAGCCGATTGCAATCCTGAGGAAATTGCACGCTTCACATCCCTTTCCAAATAATTTTGTGATGTGTTTGCTTGGTCTTATGATGAAATTCCTGGCATAGATCCATCTATATTCGAGCACGAAATCAAAGTTTATGACAATGCCAAACCTATTCGACAGCGACTCCGACCTATCCACCCACGCAAAGTAGTAGCCATCAAAACTGAAGTATAAAAACTTTTAAACGTTGGTTTCATCTATCCCGTTCCCTTGACGAAATGGGTTTCCAATCCGGTTCCCGTAGACAAAAAACAAGGCACCATCCGCGTATGTGTCGATTATCGTTATTTGAATGCTGCTTGTCCAAAAGATAATTATCCTACGCCATTCATAGATCAAATTCTCGATGATTGCGCCAGATGTGAATATTTCTCCTTTATGGATGGATTCTTGGGCTATAACCAAATTGTGATTAAAAAAGAATACCAACATAAAACTACCTTCATCTATCCTTAGGGCACATTTGCGTATCATAAACTCCCATTCGGTCTGAAGAATGTTGGAGCAAATTTTTAGCGGGCTATGGACTACGCTTTTCATGAAATTCGGCATATTGTACAAGCTTACTTGGATGACCTCCCGGCCCATTCCAAGAAGCGACCCGATCACCTTGCTCATCTAAAATAAATCTTTGCTTGGTGCAGGTTCTACAATATACGTCTGAATCCGCATAAGTGTGTCTTTATGGTTGAGTCTGGACATATTTTAGGTTTCATCGTCTCCAAGCACGGGATTAGGGTTGATCTCGATAAGGTTAAGGCAATTGTTGAATTTCCCGCACCATAATCCATCCAAAAACTCCAACGTTTGCAAGGGAAGGCAAACTTTTTACGTCATTTCATCGTCAACTATGCCAAGATGACGAAAGGATTTATGTGATTATTGAAGAAAGGAACACTATATTTGTGGGATGACCAAGCTCAATAGTCATTTGATGCTTTGAAACAGCCACTTGTCTCAGCCCCACTCCTTAGTGCCCCCGACTACTCACGTGACTTTCTCCTCTACCTGGCAACCTCACCATCCTCACTTGGAATGGTTTTGGTTCAATTTCACGATGACAATAGTGAACATGTGGTCTACTACCTATCAAAGGGTCTGATTGGCCCAGAATTACGGTATTCACATGTGGAGAAACTCTCTCTGGCGATTTTCTTTGCCGTCACCTGACTCCAACACTACATATTGTTGCGAGAGACTACTGTTATCGCTTTGGAGAACCCCATGCGACATATCTTGTCTCGACAAATTATTGGAGGAAAATATTCCAAATGGATTATGATCCTCCAACAATTTTATTTGGTCTTCACAGCTGCCAAAGCGAAAAAATATTTAGTCTTCACCGAATTATTATCGGACATTCCCAGGATCGACCCAAAAGAAGTAGCTCACGATCCATTCCCTGATGAATCTGTATACTTGGTTGATTCTTCGGACCCTTGGTATGGAGACATTCTAGTCTACCTACAAACTCAACTTTTCTACCCAGCTCTCACATATGACGACTGTCGTCTTATCCGCCATCACGCCAAACATTACCTGGTGTTGAACGATACTCTATATCGTCGTGGTGTCGACACTATTCTTCGGCGTTGTCTCACTCTCACTAAAGAGGAATGCATTTTGAATGACTGCCACATAGGGGTGTGCAGTGGTCATCTTTCGGGCATAGCTACTGCCCAAAAAATCCTGCACGCAGGTTATTATTGGCCCACTTTGTTTAAAGACTGCATTGAAGCTATCCAGAGGTGTCATCCGTGCCAAGTTTTCACGAAGAAAATGCATGCTCACCCGCCCCTCTTCATCCGGTTGTCTCTGTCGGCCCCTTCGCTAAATGGGGAATTGACTTCGTCACCTGCAATCCCACCTCGGAAAATGAACACAACTACATAGTGGTTGCGGTCAACTATTTTACGAAATGGGCCGAAGCCCTTCCCACTTTTAAGGCTGACGGAGAAACCACATCCCTATTCCTGTTTAATCAAGTCATCTATCGGTTCGGCGTACCCCTTTCCATAGTCACAGATCATGGATCACATTTTCAAAATCACATGATGACAGAATTAACTTCCATGCTAGGTTTTCAACAAGATCAGTCTTTGTCCTACTATCCTCAAGCTAATGGTCAAGTCGAAGCCGTAAATGGGGTCCTCAAAACCATGATTCGTCAATTAGTCGGCAAACATAAAACCACATGGCATTGGAAGTTGTATTCTGCATTATGGGCATACCGAACATCAGTCAAAACTACCACAGGCTTTGCACCATTTCAACTTGCTTTCGGCCTAGAAGCAGTTCTCCCAATCGAGTGTGAAATTCCGTCACTCAAGCTCGCTTTCGAACTCTTGCTCGGCACTACCACCACAGAAGAGCGCTTGCTCTCCCTTGATCAATTGCACGAAACTCATAGAGATGCTACACGAGCACTTGAAGCTCACCAACGCCGAGTTAAAGCTCAATACGATAAATCTGTCAAGCCTCGTTCTTTCCAAGAAGGCGATCTTGTTCTACTCTACGATCAGAAGCATGATCTCTTGGGGGCAGGAACACTTCAGCCATTATGGCTTGGTCCTTACATAGTAACGAAGGTCCTTTCAAAGGGAGCTTACACACTTCAGTACTGTAATGGAATTCCGCTCACGAAGCCCCGCAACGGGCTCTATCTGAAGAAGTATTTTGCCTAGTCTTCACTGGGCATATGCTTTGTAATTGTATGTATATAAGTTTTGCCTTTTGTTTTGACGTCTCTAAGTATATTTTTTGGGTTGTTTAAGTGTCTTCTCATACACAATATTTTTCTTTCGCACAGATGTCGTCATCATCCCTATCATACGTCGGATATGCGGACGGTGCTAGTCGTCATACTAAACACATTGCTTCAGCTGCTTGGGTTCTCTACATACCTGAGTCAGAACATCTTGGTTCTGAGGGAATTTTCCTAGGTAATGCCACCAATAACGTTGTTGAGTACATGTCAGTGATACAACTCCTCACGGAGGCAGCATCTCGCGACATCTCAAATTTAGTGGTCAGGTTAGATTCCCAACTCGTCATTATGTAGTTAAACAATCATTACCGTGTCCGTCATCCAATCTTATTACGTTATTTTTTAAGGGTGCGACTTTTAGAACGTCAATTTCAAACAATCACATTTGAGCATGTTCCTAGAGAATTTAATGCAGTAGCCGATTCTTTCGAAAACTATGTATTAGATTGGAGTTTATCACATTTTTTATAAAAAGATTTACACATGAGCATATATTTTTACCATCAGAAAATGCATAAAAATTAAAAAACACATAAGACCAAAATCACCAAAAGTATGTATATATATATATATATATATATATATATATATATATATATATAGATAGATAGATATCGTGTCCAGTACAAAATTTACATCAAAAGCTCTCTCAAAAACTTGGGTGTTTTACAAAAATTGGCTACACTAAGCCTCGCTATGACATATATACATCCGCTTCGCCAGCTCATGATAACATACAATTTCCCTGGCTACCCTCCTTAGAGGCACCAGGTATCTCTCTGGCACACCCACAGTATGTCGTTGTAGACGAACTAGAATCTCCCACATAAGAAGAGGTGGTATAGCCAAGGTCAAACCCTCCACGTTTCTAGAAAGCTCATGAAGGCCCTGGGTATCATCATCTCCGGCGACTTCCGCATCCTCCTCTGCTGCGCCAGCCCCGGGTAGCTGCAGTCCTCGTCATACATAGCAAGGGGCCCCAGCTGGGTGGACAGGTGCCACATCTGTGTCAAGCAAACAAAGTTCATGTCAAATACAAATTTCACCCTAAAACAAAAAAAAATTGCATAAATATTAAAAAGAAAAAAATACTTCCAAAAATACACTGATCATTCCTACCATCTGGACCCCACTGAGTGCCAGGGGGCAACACTAGCTCAAGATCGTCATTAAATTTCATCCCCGCATAGGGATAATCCTCAATCATAATGATCTGATAGTTGAGCCAATCAAAAAACCCTTCATCAAAACAGTGACGGACTGGGTCTTCTCCAGTCCGCGGAATCAGAGCTGCCCATCGAGCCTGCGTTGGCTCGCATGGGCCCAATACATCTGTAATCATTCGGGGTCTCATCACTAGCACCCGCTCCAGTAGGAAGGAAACGATCAAAGTGTCGTACCCAAACTCCCGTTGGGTTGGGTCTTGCATGATGTGAGTTCTGCACAAACCCAGCGGACAACCCCTTCACACCAATCAAATACCTGAGGCTGCATACAGTCTAAAGCTAGCAACATCTGGGCCTTGGTGGCCACATGCTAACTCTTGGCTCCTTCCAAGCGAACGATCATCCATAGTAGAGACCTTAGTGGTATTGAAACCACTCGTGCGATAGGCACCCGATTGCTAACTGCCACTGTGTTCTCTGTGATATGGCCAAGTATAAGATCAGTAGTAGAGCGCGGATCTGCTCTAGACCCCGTCAAATTGGGCCTCATCCCACGACACGACAAGCCGATAAAAAAGTAAATATAATCCTTCTCAATGGCGAGCTCATTGCCCCCAATGCGAAATACGTGGTCACGCTCGTCCCACTGCTGAATCAACCACCTCAGTAGGTCCTCCTGACCCCTCATCAGTTCCAACTGTGCATATTTTAGCAAACCGCACCTGCGGAGATCTAACAAACTTGAGCATCGGTGAACATATCTCTTTCTTCCTGCTCATGTTCACGTTCTCGCCAAATACTCATGATTAACAGCTGAATACCTGCAATTACAACATTTTCAACCGATTAAAATTTGCCTGGCATGCCTCAAAATGATAAACAAGAGGTTCTCAAAAAAAATTTGTGCCTAACGCTGGATTCAGAACAAAACAGAGCGTGCTAACGTGCCCTTTTTTCACAGGGTGTGCGTTTAACGTGGGCCCAACACTGATGGCTCACATTAGCTGCTAAAATTTTTTAGGGCTTACCAAATTTCTCATTTTGAACCAGCAAAACATATTAAAAACAAAATAAAAAGATAGCAAGAGTTTCCAGCTCTTACTTGGATCTCGCGGGAAGAAGAACGGTTGCTCGGATTGACCACAATCGCCAGCTGAATTTTTCACCCTTTTTCAACCCAGAGCTCCTTCACAGCATTCAAAACAATGAAAATGAAAGTCTTCTGACCTTCTTATAGCCATTTTTGGGGCATGACTCTCTCAAGTAGTCTGAAAAAGGGATGAATTCCGGGTGCAAATATGACGCAACTATTGAGTTTGATTACCGATGTTATAATGAGTGACTTAGGTCTATATGCAGATATTAGCATGTTCGACCCTTTCGAGCATTCTTTTTATGGTATTTTTCTTGCTCGTTAATCCGAAAAAACGTCGAGTTCTCTTCTTCGGAATCGTAAAACTTACATGAAGTCGATTTTGAGAATTCTTTTTCTGGTATTTTTCTTTCTCGTTAATCTGAAAAACCTCGAGTTCTCTTCTTCAGACTCATTAAAAGTTGCATGAAGAAGCACTGAGCTTTATTTTTAGGGACTTTTCCTAGCTCATAAAACTGAAAAAACCCCAAGTTACCTTTGTCGGGCTCGTTAGACTACCACGATAGAGAATCACGAGCCATTCTTTTCCTCTTTTTCAAAGCTCTTTAAACAAAAAAAGTGACCGAGTTTTCTCCGTGTGACTCATTAAAATTTCACGGAGGGCACCAAGTTTTTCACTGTTGGACTCATTAAAATTTCACAAAGAATATTGATTTTACTTCGTCTCCTCGTACTCATAACAAAATGAGGTAGACGTCCATCGAACATAGATTTCTCACTTTTCCGAATTTGATGGACTAACTCACGGAAAATGAACTGTTCCGGGCTCACTATTATCCCTTTGTCGTGCCCGGTTATCAAGACATGACAAAGGTACCCCCCCCAGAGTTGTCTTTTACGAAATTTTTCAGACTTTCTAAATATGAAAAATTCACCGAGTTTACTTGTCTGGACTTGTTAAACCTAATCAGACAGGGAAAAATTTGGACAAAATGGATACTACTTCTGTTATATTTAAGAAAGGTCGATTTGGCAGCGAAATTCTTGAACATGGCACTTCCTAGAAAACTCTTTTGAAATTAGTTGAACCCTACCATCCATGAGTTTAGTCTTCATCTCCCAGTGTTCCTACACCGGTACAATCCTAACTACTCTTTGGTGTTCATTAAGCCTAAGCTGGCTAGTAATCTGTTAGAGTGCCTTCTATTGTTCAAGCAGATCTCGCTATCTACTACTCCTCTTATCAACCAAACTGATCATAATACCAGAAATTATTTGTTGTCAGTTATCCCCATTTGCTGTACATTATCTCCATCAAGAACAAAATCATCTTTTTCCCGTTTCGTGTTGACTGATGTAGGACGAGTCAGTGCCTACCTTTCAATAGATCTCTTCCTATCAACTTCAACATCTTATCTAGGAAGTGGATCCAGAAACTCATTAGTACCCAGATGTTTGTAGACATCAATGGAAGGTGATCTTGTGTTTGATTGGGAGTCTTCATCATTGGCTCCCGATCGAATGATTCTACGAGTGTTCGACTTCAACTCCTTTTATTCACACTTGCTAGATTGTACTGCGCATCTTAGGGACCATCATCATTATCGGTGGCCACCTTCGCGTCTGTTAACAGTGTTCATTATTGGCTGGTAATTAGACGATCTCTCACATGTTCGATGACAGCTCCTTCATTCACATGTCGAGAATTATGCAGTTCAAGAAGCGGCGACCAAGACCTTGGGGCAACAGTTACGCCATTCCAGCTATGTTGCCTTCCCCAAGTTGCGATACTGGTTATGGAGACAGCTTTTTCAGCTTGATCCTGTTATGTTAGACACTTCCACATTATACCTATCGGTGGACACATTGTTCATATCTCTGTTCTAGAGAAATCATGTTGATCAAAGCTACTGAGCATGGGAATGCCTGACTCAAGACAAATACTATATTTTATGACATATGTTGTTGTTTCAGGTTTTGCTCAGTCCTCCAATCTCTTTAACTCTACTACACATATTATAAAGTATTTCGGCCATCGTCTTCGTCTCTGACCTCACACTTTAGGGGGAATCTATTATAGGTCAAATGACCTCCTCATCAGCTCAGAGAAGAAGGTAATATGGAAGGAATAAATAGACCCAAACCAAACCCATTTCTGCCAAGGTAACGCTCCTCAAAAACAGCCAGAATGTGTTATAACACTCATGATACATGAAAAGGTCGCGTTATTGGCTAGGTTAACGCACTGTTTAGCCTAAAGGGTAGTGTAACCCGTGTTTTAAGTTTGAAATGAGAAAACCCGCGGAGAATAATTTGAAATCCTAGCTTTTTCTTAGAAAGGGATCAATGCAAAATGGAAACTTCCAAGACACTAAACTCTTATTGGGTCTTGCCAAAACAACTAGACTCCCTAAAGAGGCAAAAGCATGGAAAGAAGAGGAAACATTATGGTTTTTTATATTTTAGAACTAGTGGAAAGAGAAGGGCAAGGTGGCCCTCTCCATCTCCTATAAAATGGATCTGTAGGCTCTTGGTCCGAGGTCAGAAGTTTGTTGAATTATTGTGCAGCAGAGTGTTTATGGCTGTAGTGTGAAGGTCAAAGATCAAAGAGGTTCATTGAGAACTTGTTGATTGAAGACATCACCACATTCAGAGAAAGAGAGAGAGAGAATGGAAGATTGAGGAGGGCTTGGTGCAACCGATGGTTGTAATCCTCCTTTTTATACATTAATAGAACTGTATCTGTTTTGTCCATTCAATGTGTCAATATTGTTATTATTTCTCAATTACTTACGTAGCATGAAATGAATGGCTTAGATGTGAATTTCTTAAATTTTTGTCACATGTTAACTTAATTCGATAGGAATTATATTGTGTTAGAGATTGCACGAGTGCTTGACTGATTACAGGGTCAGATTTGGAGCTAGTAGAGGAGGATCTTAACTTCACTGCTTGGCACTCTCCAAAGACTCCGGAATCAAACAAGAGGTAATCTTCCATCTCATTCTATCAAAGTTGTTTAAGATGATATGAACCTATATGCATCTTCTTTGTGAATTGTACAGCTAATCTTATTGTGTGCCTTGGGCACCGGAAAGCCCTGAGAGGGATATTCGATAACCAAAAACCCAAGCATTTTACCCTATAGCAGTCCCCCTCAGTAGGATCTAAAGGGATGATGATGTGTATTCTGTTATTCTTGAACATCATATTTCTTTTCCTAAGTCAATGATACCTCCCATGTCGATCACCCAATCCAAGCCCAGAAGGGCTGGGTAGGGGTCTGTATCTTCTACTGTCTTAATAACTTCAAAATCTGCTCGAACCCTGACTCCAACAATGTCCACCACTACTTTTGATAATTTTCCCAATGGTAATACCTTCTGCTGATTAGCCATGTGTAGCTTTATAGCGGACCACTCAAGCTTAGGCTCACCCATCCGCTGCCAAGTCTGTTTGGGGAGTACGTTCTCATCTGATCCCAAATCAAGGATAACTTGATCTATTTCAAAGTCTCTAATCTGCGATGTCAGCCACATTTCCCGTCTCGTTCGTTTCTTTTGTTTGTATAGCTGGTGCACGTTATGTATCTGTGTGATAGGAGGGGTCTTCTTTTCTCACCCATCGATCAGCTCCTACAGACCTTCCATGGCTTGTTGGTTGTGCATTAGTTGCATACATATTTGCAAGAATGATTTGACCTCTTCCCTTCGCTTAGTGTCACCTACTTCTATTTTGATCGCAGAGTTGAGTTCTTTCGTGGGATGTCCTCCCTCTTTCGCAGTTTCTTCTATTGACCCTTCTCGGACTGATCCTGCCTCATGGGGTTCCGTTTTCATCCTCTGCACATTTTGCGTAGGGTTTTTTTGCTTCTCCTACACCCTTGCTACTAGAATTAGGCACTCCTCAATCAAGTGATCCCACTATCTACAATACTGACAGGTCTACCGAGTGGGATTTAAATAGTCTCATGCAAAATTTCCCACTTCCCCACAGTTTTAACAAGTCAGCTGACCTCGTCCTTGACCTGCGCTGCCTCCTAGGCCCCTACCTTGGGCTAGGGAGCCCCCCCCGGTCCCATGGGAGATCTAGGCGAAGCTGGGTCAGACTGAACCCAGAAGATGCTTCCCCGTTCGGTCAGTAAATCATACGTGCGACAGGTCTGCTCATCATGGCCAACTGATCTGCAGAACCGGTACCACAGTTGGTTAACTTCCAGGCCGTATGTGGTCTTGTGAGGGCAGCGACTAGTGTTGTGTAGCCCGAAAATGTGGCACTCTTCACACTATATCATTAATCCACTGGATTCTGTCACCTCCCTAGGCCGCAAGGGGTTGGGTGCCCCGGTCTGTATATATGCATCAAGTAATGGACAGTTATCCTTGGTGTGACTACTTACCCGACATCGGATGCACCATTTCTCGGGGCTAGCTTCCGATCCTCGCTCCCTTCGTATATTTTGGATCTCCATATGCATTCTTTCCAGCGACCCTGTATCTATTGTACCCCTAGTTGTGTATCATCCCTTGGGGCAGCCTCTAGCTTCATAGCTACTTCCAATGCTTTCTCCTGTGTTTCGATAGATTGTTGTCCCATAGGTATCCATAAGTGAGGTAGCAGCATAGTGATGAACCACTCCGTATGTTGTCTGTCATCATATTGGAATCCACCTTCTCTGATTGCTTTCTTTAACCTCTGATCTGCTTCTCATACAGACTCAGACGCCCCTTGGTTGATATCTTTAAGTTCATTAACTATCTGCGAATAGGACTTAGGTTTCTTGAATTGTTGCTTCAGTGTCGTTTTGATCTCATCAATAGTTGCGTTTGCATGATGTCCAATGTATCCCATATACCAGTCCAGAGCTCTTTCTTCAAAAGGTATAGATAGCTGGACCTGATTTACCGAGTTGCTTGCGATGTTTTGCACTGTCCATACTGATTCAACAACAAACCAGAATCTATCCATATCTTCATTTCACGCACCCTTGAAGGTGGGTAGTTTTAAATTCGCAACCATAGTCTACCTTCTTTCAACGTTCTGGCTCCTGGTCCCGGCAACGGAACCATTTGTTGGCTTTAGGGGTCCTGACCCAGGTTCGTACATTAAGGTTTTCCAACAAACCCCTATACTACTGGCCCTTTCGGCAGTGACCTGCTTGCGCAGGTCAAAGTCTCACCCGAAGCAGTATGGGAGGGTGCTAGAACCAGGTTTCCACACCTAGAAAGAGAGAAGGTAAGCCAAGCCATGTGCAGCACCCAGATTTATGGATACAAATCTCATTCGCAATCTTAGATAGATACGCGGAGCTCACAATATGATAGACCTAAAGAAATAGAGCTAGATCACAGGCTTAAACAGATATAGGGTGCTTACATTATTACAAATCTAGGTCTTAGGTCCGCATCCACGTGCGTTCGACCTAGAAAAGATATAAATTACAGTATACACAGCAGAATAAATAGCAGATAATATAAATGAACACCTCTAGATAGCACAGACCATTCGCACCTTATCATAGATTTAACACAGAACGCAGATTCATAAAAACGGATAGATCCAGAACCAAATATCAGCAATACTTCTCATATATTATCAGCAAATCCTTGCAGAACCCCAAATCCCACCTGCACACACAGCCAACAGGGTCCGCACAAAACTGGACAAAGGATCTCCACGCACACAGCCAGCACGAGTCCGACCAAAATATCCAAACCCAGAACTAACAATCCACATTTAGGATTCACTTCTATTCATCTTCTACCTATCGACTCAGAAAGACTCACTATTTATACTATTTTAGCCTAGACTTACCATGGTCCACAAACCGTGGTTTGCGGACCCTTGGTTTTACCTATTTATCCACTTTACAACACATTGGGGCTTTGATCTGCCATATTACCCCTACGCTAGACTAAATATAATCAAAATAATACAAAATTGGACCAGTTTGCATCGGTGTGGGAGACCCTGCTCCAACACAGTTACTAGTCAGTTAAGTTATGTAGGGGTAAACTTTGATGATGAAGTTAGAGCTCTGTTATTTTTGTGCTCATTTCTAGAAAGTTGGAATGGTTTAGTTATGGACATTAGTAACTCTGTCTCTGGATCTAGTACTTTAAAGTTTGATGATGTTATCAGTGTTATCCTTAGTGAGGAAATGCGACGAAAAAGCTCCGGTGAGACATCGGGTAATGCTTTGAGTGCAGAGCCTAGGGGAAGAAGAATGGAAATAGGAAAGAGCTCAGGATATCGCAGTAAATAAAGGAAAGGCATATCCAAGACCAGATCAAGGATAGTGTGCTGGAAATGCATAAAGAAAGGAAACCTAAAGAAAGATTGTAGATCTCGGAAGGGTAAAGAAGGAGACGCACAGCAAGAAAACAATCATGAAGCAAATGTGACAGGTGATGTGTTACAAGATGCTTTCATTATTTCTTTCAAAAATGTTATTGATTCTTGGGTATTAGATTCAGGGGCCTCATTCCATGCCACACCTAATAAGAAATATTTTCATGACTATGTTCAAGGAGATTTTGGACAAGTCCGTTTGGGTGATGATAAACCCTGCAAAATTGTTGGAATGGGTAAGGTTCTTGTAAAATAGCGGAATGGAAACCAATGTCTATTAAACGAGGTAAGGTATGTTCTAGATCTGAAGAAAAATCTGATTTCAATAGGGCAGTTAGGCAGTGAAGGTTGTGTGATAACTTTCACAGATAAAACTTGGAAGGTCACCAAAGGAGCCATGGCAATAGAAAAAGGCGAAAATGTTGGTACATTGTATTTATGCAATGGTATTTCTAACTATGTTAATGCTTTAAATTCCAAAGGAGTATATGCAACATTATGGCATCATAGGCTCGGACATATGAGTAAGAAGGGGATGAAGATTCTTCACTCAAGGAATTTGTTGTCGGGTTTGAAGAATATTGATTTGGATTTCTGTGAGAATTGCATTTATGGAAAACAGACGAGAGTCAGATTTCTCAAAGTTGGAAAAGAAAAGAAGAGCAAAAAAATTAGAGCTTGTGCATACAGATGTATGGGGACCTGCTCAGGTATCATCTCTCGGTGGCTCTCGTTATTGTGTTACTTTTATTAATGATGCAACTAGAAAAACTTGGATTTATTGTATTCAGAATAAATCTAATGTATTTGATACTTTCAAGAAATGGAAAGCTTTGGTTGAGATTAAGACAGGAAATAAGTTGAAGTGTATCAAATTAGACAATGGAGGTGAATATTGCAGCAAATATTTTGACAGGTATTGTTCGGAGCATGGAATTCGCAGAGAGAAGATAGTTCCAAGAACACCACAAGAAAATGGTGTGTCAGAAAGGATGAACAAAATAATCATGGAGCATGCAAGGTGCATGAGATTGCATGCACGATTGCCTTTACAATTTTGGGCAGATGTTGTAGATATTGTTGTTTATCTAATAAACAGAGGGCCTTCAAGTTCCTTGTATGGTGGTATTCTAGAGGAAGCATGGACAGGTAAAAAGGTAAACTAATCTTTTTTAAAGCCTTTTGGTTGTGAGGAATTTGTCCATATTAATAAAGAAAATAGAAAAAAGCTTGAGGCAAAATCAAAGAAATGTACCTTTATTGGATATGGTGTTAATGATTTTGTTTATCTCTTATATTATTATGAAAATCACAAAATCATTAGGAGCAGAGATGTAATATTCAATGAAAAGGTCTTGTATAAGGATCAGTTGCAGAAAAAGAAACAGGAAAAAGAAAACAAGGAATACACAGTTCTTGATGAGATAACTGAAAAAGTAAAGGTGCCTGAAAATAATAATAATCAACAACCACAACAACAACAACCACCACAACAGCAACAGGCACCTCAAACACCTGAAAGTTGTGTTAGAAGATCTACCAGGATAAGTAGACCCCCTGAACGATACTCTCCTTCATTATATTATTTATTGTTGACTGATTCTGGTGAACCCGAATGTTATGAAGAAGCAATGCAGGTTGAAAGCAGGAAGAAGTGGGAGTTAGCCATGGAAGAAGAGATGGACTCCTTAATGCATAACCAGACTTGGGACTTAGTCAGGTTGCCTGCAGGTAAAACTACATTGCAGAATAAATGGGTTTACAGGCTGAAGGAAGAAGACGGAGGAAAATAGAGGTACAAAGCTAGACTTGTGGTGAAGGGGTTTGCACAAAAGAAAGGTATTGATTTTGATGAAATATTTTCTCCTGTTGTTAAGATGACTTCAATCAAAACTATTTTAAGTCTTGTAGCAGCGGAAGATTTACATCTTGAACAGTTAGATGTAAAGACAACATTTCTCCATGGAGATTTGGAGGAAGAGATATACATGCAGCAACCAGAAGGATATGAGGTCAAGGGGAAAGAACAATTGGTGTGCAGGTTAAAGAAGAGCTTGTATGGCTTAAAACAGGCTCCAAGGCAGTGGTATCTAAAATTTGACAAGTTTATGTATGAACAAGGTTATACTAGATGTCACTCTGATCATTGTGTTTATCTAAAAAGGAAAAATGATGGCAACTATATTATATTGTTATTGTATGTAGATGACATGCTTGTTGCACGGTCTAACATGCAGGAAATAAATGTGCTCAAAAGAAAATTGGCAAATTCATTTGCAATGAAGGATTTGGGAGCTGCAAAACAAATCCTTGGTATGAGGATAACTAGAGACAGGAAAAATCACAAATTAACATTGTCTCGGAATGAGTACATAGAGAAGGTGTTGAAAAGATTTAATATGCAGAATGCAAAACCAGTTAGTACACCTTTTGCTAGCCATTTCAAACTTAGTAAGGAGATGTGCCCAAAGACCCAAGAAGACATGGATTATATGTCTAAAGTTCCATATGCATCAGCAGTTGGAAGCTTAATGTATGCAATGGTCTGCACAAGGCTTGATATTTCACATGCAGTGGGAGTTGTAAGCAGGTACATGAACAATCCAGGAAAAGAACATTGGATGGCAGTAAAATGGATTCTCAGATATTTGAGAGGTACCACAAATCAAGCATTATTCTTTGGTGGTTAAAACATTGCTCTACAGGGATATGTTGATGCAGATATGGCAGGTGACAGAGATAACAGGAGGAGCACTACAGGATATGTATTTACTGTAGGTGGAACAGCTATCAGTTGGGTTTCAAAAATCCAAAGTGTTGTTGCACTTTCAACAACAGAAGCAGAGTATGTTGCTGCTACATAGGCTAGTAAAGAAATGGTTTGGTTGCAAAGGTTTATGGATGAATTAGGTAAGAAGCATGATATGGGCACGTTATACAGTGATAGCCAAAGTGTTAGGATATTTCGACACATAGGAAATAGTTAAGAATAACTTAGTCTAGTGTAGAGTTAGGTAAAGTGTGTTTCTTTACCATGTACATTTGTAACTTATAATTCGATGATCACAATTTGTAGTGATCCTACGGTTATCTCTCTCCTCGGTATTAACGACACTTGATTTGTGGCTTAACCCCTGATTGGTCCATGATCTCTATTTAAAGATCATGGAGGGTCATTTTTCCAGTAACCATTTATGAGAGAAACATATGTAACTTTTATTTTATATTAATAAATGGCCTGAAGTGGCTACTTTGGCTCAGGTCGTGGACTGTTTCCCTCTTTGAGGGTTTTAACCATGTGATTATACTGGTGTACTGATTTGTGATCTATCTGTGAGCGGTGATCTTTGTTTCTTGATCTACGAAACCTACCCTGTAAATTCCTACATGGTATCAGAGCTATTTTGAGGGTTGCATTGGTTGTTGATCAAAATCTAAAGCCGTTTTGACTGCATGCGAATTTTTTTTTGTAGATCTACTATTTCTGAACATTTTTGGGCTTGGAGAACTGCTCCGTTGTGTCCAGAGCGTCTGTGACAGTGAGGAATGCCTTTCGTTTCATGCGAAAAGGTTTTCGGCTGCCCAAGTTATGACAGTTTAGATCTGGAGGTATAAAGCATCTGTTTTACAATTATATTTGTTAATAGTTCTGCTTATTTCGGTTTATTCAATTTATTTTCAGTTTTAAGTTTTTTTTTGCCAGATCTATACCCTCTTCTCTGTGTATTCTCTTTCCTATGTGCTGTGTGCGATCTCGGCAAATCAAAAACAGGAAAAGGGATTTTTTTTGCTACGTATGCTCTTTCCCTGCGTCTTTGTGCGATCTCGGGAAATCAGAAATAGTGAAAAAAACGATAGTTGCCAGTAAGGCTAACCGAGAATCTAACATTCTGCATTTCGTTTTTTTTGCTCGTTTTTTTGTGTTTTTTGTGTAGGAAAAGGCACGCATAATAATAATAATAATAATAATAATCCCTCCTTCCTCCTTTCTATAATAATAATAATAATAATAATAATAATAATAATAATAATAATAATAATAATAATAATAATAATAATAATAATAATAATAATAATAATAATAATAATAATAATAATAATAATAATAATAATAATAATCCCTCCTTCCTCCTTTCTAAAATAACATGATCCTTTTACTTTCTCACTTGGTGAGGGGTTAGTTTATGAGAATAGAGGTCTTGGGTTCAAGCCTTCTCCTCAAGCTTCTTTTGTAAAAAAAATTGTTCAAAAGGGCGGAATTTTTTTTTTTTTTAAACCGCACTTCATCCCGTTCCCGTAACTATTCGACATCTACAACTCAGTTTTTTCAAAAGGCATAACTTCTTCATCCGGAAGCCGTTTTTCGAGCCGTTTTTTTTTAAACAGCCTAATTTTTCGAGATATTTCCATTGGAGTAGTTAGTTTCAGCTTTTATCAGCTTCATGTTTTTTTTTTTAAATGGAAAGTGCATGCCCGATTATTCTTAACAGCACCAATTATTTCCAATGGCTACCTCATATGGTAGATATTCTTAGAAGTAAAGGGCTTTATAGAATACCCATGGGAAAAGAAACTAAACCTTATGATGATGATAAAGTTTCCAAATGGGAAAATAAACAAGATCAAGCACGAGGGTTGATAGGAATGTCCATTGCTCAAGATCTTCGATTTCATATCCTTGACATTGACACCCCTGATGAAGCCCTGGAAAAGCTAAAAACTGTTTTTGGCATTCAAAATCAAATCAGTGCCCACCAGCTTGAAAATGAGTTGCTTACTTTGGACCCCAATAATTTCTCCTCCATTGAAGATTTTTTGTCCAAATTCAAGACCATTCGAATTCTTTTAGAAGGTTGTAAGATCAAAAAGGAAGATGATAACCTCATTTATTACATTCTTGCTAAGCTTGGCCCTGCATACTCTGTATTTGTTTCTGCCTTCCGTTCCACTATAGAAGCCATCATTTCTTCAGGAACCGCCTACAAGAACCCCTCTTTTGATGCCTTTTGTGATTCTTTGATAAGAGAACAAGAAAAAATTTTACACCTTGGTCTTATCACTGCTAGAAACGCTTCTAAGAAAGCCTTAGCAGCCCAACAACAACCATATCAAAAGAACCCCAAGAAGCAGTATCCTAAAAAATATGGTCCTAAAACAAACAAGGGTCCTAAGCAATTTCAGCCACAAACTGAAAAATCAAATCATCAAAATAATAAGGCAAATCAAAACAAATGGAAGAAGACAGATAGACATTGCAAATTTTGCAATCGGGATGACCATATAGAGTCCAAATGTTTTAAGAAGATGGAAGCCTTAGAAGCAGCAATGAAGAAGCACACCATCAATTTAGAGCACTCTTCACCTTCATCTTCAGGCATGGCACTTTCTGCTTGTGGTTGTCAAGCATCAAGATCTGGTTATGCATTAAATGCATCTTCTTCTTCTCATTCTTATGAGTGGCTCATTGATTCTGGAGCTTCTTTCCACATGGCTAAAAATAAATCCATGTTTTCTTCTTTAAATGATTGTAACACCAAACATATTTATGTTGGTGATGATAGATCTCTTAGTGTTGTAGGATCTGGAACCATTCATCTAGATAATGGTCAGTTCAATGATGTACTATGTGTTCCTACCTTGTCATGCAACCTTCTATCTATTTACCAGATAACTCATTCAGGTGAAGGGAAAACAGTAGAATTCTCACCTCATGATGTTGTAATCAAAGACCTCAAAGATCCTAAACATATTTTAGCTACTGGCATTGTTGATGATTCCACAAGGTTGAATAAGTCTGACAACTTTGGGTCATCATGTCTTCCCTCTATTTTTGTTGCTCATAATGATGATGTGAGCAAAATTTGGCATGAGTAATTTGCTCACTTATACTATCGCTCACTTCAAACTCTATGTAAGGAAAATATGGTGACGGGTCTTCCTATGGTATCTTGCCGAGATGGTGTTTGCTCTGGATGTGTACTCGGAAAACATCATCAGGATATTTTTGACAAACGTGCCTCTTGGCACGCTTCAGCCCATTTGCAGCTTATGCATAGTGAATTATGTGGTCCACTTCCTGTTGTTTCTTTATCTGGTTGCAAGTATTTCTTAACTTTCATTGATGATTTTTCCAGATGCACTTGGATATATTTCTTAAAACTCAAGAGTGAATTTTTTAACATGTTGTTGGCCTTTAAGGCCTTTGTTGAGAAACAATCTGGACATCAAATTCTTAAGTTCAGATCAGACAATGGTGGAGAATATGTTAACAACAAATTTATCAACTTCTGCATTGAGCATGGCATTCAATTGCAACATAATGTTCCATATACTCCACAACAAAATGGTGTAGCTGAAAGGAAGAATCGCATCTTAAAAGAAATGGCTAATTGTATGCTTCAATCTAAAGGACTTAGTCTCAATTTTTGGGTAGAAGAAATTAACTGTGAAAATTACATAGTAAATTGCACTCCTAATAAAATTTTAAAGAATATAACTCCAGAAGAAGCTTCGAGCTCAATCAAACCAGATGTAAGTCACTTTCGTGCTTTTGGAAGTGATGCTTGGGCCCATATTCCATATGTGAAACATAAAGCCTTAGAACCTAAGAGCGAAAAAATGCATTTTTGTTGGATATTCTAAAGATGTCAAAGGATATAGACTTCTTCAACCAAAATCCAAAAATATAATCAATAGAAGAGATGTAAAATTTGATGAAAATATATTGGCCTGCGAGCCTAGTTCAGCAGGTGTGCCACCTTTGGCCTGCGAGACTGATTCGGCATATGTGCCACCTCTCTCTCTCTCTTCTATTTTTAATAGCATTCCTTCTAGTTCAAATGATGACAGCGAGAATGAAAATCCTCGTCCACCTCTTGAAATTGTTCCTTACACTCCACAACTTCCAAGATGGGTCCGCTCTACTCGGGATGCAACAGGTTCTCTTGTAGGTGACCCTGCGTATCGACGACGTACATGTTCTCAGTTCGAAAGAGCTTCTTCCTTATTGGCTCAATTTCCAGCAAAGCTTGATCCAAAAACATTTGAAGAAGCTTCCGGTCATCCAAATTTGGATGAAGCTATGAATGAATAATATCGTTCCTTATTTGCGAACAAAACTTGGGATCTTGTTCCTCTTCCAAAAGGAAGAAAACTTTTCAGATGCAGATGGGTGTACAAAACAAAGTTTGGACCAAATGGAAAAGTGGATAGACATAAGGCTTGCCTTGTTTCTAAAGGATTTTCACAAGTTGAAGGCATTGACTATACTGAAACCTTCTCCCCTCTTGCCAAAATGAATTCTATCCACCTTTTTCTTTCTCTTGCTGCCTCCTTTAAATGGGAAGTCCATCAGATGGATGTTAAATCTGCCTTCTTACATGGAGATTTGCATGAAGAAATCTACATGGAACAACCCCCTGGCTTTATCCAAAAAGACTCTAGCCTTGTTTTTCAC
Organism: Pinus albicaulis; assembly: GCA_034641835.2. Taxonomy (NCBI): domain Eukaryota; kingdom Viridiplantae; phylum Streptophyta; class Pinopsida; order Pinales; family Pinaceae; genus Pinus; species Pinus albicaulis. Next base: position 1,910,236,613 of record CM076578.1, read on the forward strand.
CTTAAGAAGTCTCTTTATGGTCTCAAACAAGCTCCTCGGGCTTGGTATGCCAAAATGGACAGATTTCTATTAGATAATGGATTTTCTAGGTGTCATTCTGACAACATTGTCTACACCAAGAAAGTGGGTAATTCCTTCACCATCCTTGTTCTTTATGTTGATGATCTTATCCTTACTAGTAGTGATCCAAACCATATAAACCATGTGAAGTATAGCCTCAAAAAAAAATTTGAAATGACAGAGTTAGGACACTTGCATTATTTCCTTGGCCTTCAAGTATTGCAATCCAAGGAAGGCATTACCCTCTCTCAGTACAAGTATGCATGTGCTCTTCTACACCACTTTCACATGGAATAATGTAAGCCAGCCCCTTCTCCCTTTCAGTCGGGAGTCAAGCTTCCAGTCACTTTTACTACTCCTGAAGTTGATGCTACCTTATATCATCAACTTGTTGGTAAACTTTTGTATCTCACCCATACCCATCCTGAACTTTCCTTTGCCATTGGTCTTGTTGCTCAGTTTATGCACCAACCTCATGAAAGTCACTGGAAAATAGCTAAAATAATACTTCGATATATTCAAGGTACAGTTCAGTTCGGGATTCATTATAGTGCAGGGGCATCTCCATTGTTGATTGGTTTCACTGATTCTAATTGGGCTGGTGACCCTGATGATCGAAAGTCTACTGCAGGATATGTATTCACTCTTGGTTCGGGGCCTATTACTTGGTCTTGTAAGAAACAAAGTGCCATCTCTCTTTCCTCAGCAGGCAGAAGTAGAGTATCGTGGTGTAGTTGAAGCCAGCAAGGAAGCCATGTGGCTTCACCAGATCCTGTCCAAATTTGGTCTTCATCTGCAGCATCCTACTACACTTTGGTGTGATAATCAGAGTGCCATTCAGCTATGTAAAGATCTAGTTCAGCATCAGCATATGAAACACATTGAACTCCACATACACTTCATCAGAAATCTCATTCATGATCGTGTTCTTGAAGTGCAGTACTGTCCAACCAATGATTAAGTAGTCGATATCTTTACAAAGGCTCTCACAGAATCGAAGTTTACCAAAATTCGATCCATGCTTGGAGTTCAGGAAAGTTGTCATTAAGGGGGGATAGGCTCTAATGCCTCCTTCCTTCTCCTATTGTGTCACCTTTGTAAATCCTTCAATCCTATCCCGATTTGTTCTTAAGGGGGGATGTTAGGATATTTCGACACATAGGAAATATGCTCCTTTTGTGTCACCTTTGTAAATCCTTCAATCCTATCCCAAGTTGTTCTTAAGGGGGGATTGTAGGATATTTCGACACATAGGAAATAGTTAAGAATAACTTAGTCTAGTGTAGAGTTAGGTAAAGTGTGTTTCTTTACCATGTACATTTGTAACGTATAATCCGACGGTCACGATTTGTAGTGATCTGACGGTTATCTCTCTCCTCGGTATTAACGACACTTGATCCATGGCTTAACACCCGATTGGTCCATGAACTCTATTTAAAGAGCATGGAGGGTCCTTTTTTGGTTAACCGTTTATGAGAGAAACATATGTAAATTTTCTTTTATATTAATAAATTCCATGAAGTGGTCATGTTGGCTCAAGGCGTGGACTATTTCCCTCTTTGAGAGTTTTAACCACGTGATTATACTGGTGTACTGATTTGTGATCTGTTTGTGAGCAGTGACCTTTGGTTCTTGATCTACGGAACTTACCCTATAAATTCCTACACAAACTGCCATTCATCTTGCAAAGAACTCAGAATTTCATTCCAAGACTAAACACATATATCTCAAGTACCATTTCATATGGTTAGTGTTGGAAGATGGACAGTTGAAGCTGGAAAAGATACACACTAGCCAGAATCCTGCAGATATGCTAACAAAATTTGTAACCAGGGAGAAATTGAGAATATGCTCAGTTTCAATTGGTCTTCAATAATGATGATGAATATGAGAAATAGCAAGGTCCAAAGTGGAGTCATTTTCCAGAAAATGAAGTAGCGATGTAGCTGCTACAATCAGTCTCCAAGTGGGAGATTGTTGGGTATGGAGCCTGATTATCTTGTTTATTTTGTATCACAACGTTGGACCCTTGTACCTTAATGGGGAAGCAACTCCGCCCATAATTAAACGTTGCCTGGGGGGTCCAAGGGGACTTTATGGAGCCTCCCCCTAGTGGGGAGTTTCGGGGGCAGTGCCCCCGAAGCTAAAAACAAATGTAAAATTTCCTTGTAAAAGTATAGTAATTTCTAGTCAATCTGGGTTGTTCATTAGGCGGATGATCTGATGGTAGAATTTATGGTTAGTTTAGGGTTTTTTTACCCTACAATGCAACCCCTCACTTTGTATGAGGGTATTGTATTGCGGCTATGTATTGCATGTGGATTCTGAGAGCGAGAAATAGATAGGGAGACTGTGAGAGAGAATAGAGGATATTACATTGGATCTGTTGTAGGTTTTGTATCTTCATTTTGCTGGATAATAGAAAGGAAGGACTGGCTATTCAGGGTGGACATAGCCCAAACTAGGTGAACCATGTATATCTGTGTCTCTCTAGTTTTATATGTTTTGTGTGCTTGTGTTTTGCGCATATTTTATGTGTTGCATTGCTCTATAATATATAATTTTGTAACAACTCTTATCAGAGTTGAAGGTCTATTTGGTTGATAAACTCGCAGGAAAGAAGGGTTCATGGTTCGATTGGGAGAAATGGCAGACGATGGTAAGTTTAGGGTCGAGAAATTTAACGGCCAAAACTTCCCGCTGTGGAAGATGCAGATGGAAGATTATCTGTATCAGAAAGATATTTACCTACCATTGAGCAGAAAAAAAAAAAAAAAAAGAAGTCGGCAACTATGAAAAACACAAAATGGGACATTCTCAATATAAAGGCACTCATAACAGTACGGTTGTGTGATGCAGGCTGACCCTGCAAACCCAGAATCTTTAAGCTATCATGCATATAAAATGGCAATTCCTGTTTTATGTCAAGAAAGTCCACTTTCTAGCAAATTCAACTCATGCAGAAGCCTCTTTGTTACAAAATAAAACAATGGTTATACAACCATTCTAATGGTGATATAACAAACTTCAAGGTTCTCTTTACATTTTTAAAAACCCACAACTCTCACACTAAAGTTTGCTTCACAACTATAAGCCCTTGAATAAAATCTATTGGGTTTAAATCTACAGCATTATAAACCCAATTCCACAAATCCCAATCACATGGATACTATGCATCCAATTACCACAACCTTCCACCCTAATTCAATGTCATCACATATTTGAAGATCATCCATACATGAATTCTTAAATTGAGAAAATTAACCCAATGCCACAACATAACACCATCCATGTTTTAAAAGTTCAAACTGCAAATTAATACCGCTGTTTGAACTTAGGACTACAAATATCTGTGTGCGCCTTTCACCATCCAGCTTACCCAGCTCGGTCAACGCATCAACACATCAACTTCTGGCCATGGCAATCTAAGTAAAAGTCAGGTTCTAATTAAAATGACATTTTTACCCACACAATTGACTTACCTTCCGTTCACGATGGACGTTCTTTGCATCTCAGTATTTATGCATCGTTACCAGCGCTACCATTGTAAACTCGTTCCTCCTTCAGAAATTTCACAGTCACCGTGGTCAAAAAAGCTGGAACCACAATATTCTAACTCGTCAAGCCATTAATTTCATCAATAACTTGTATCCTCTGATCTGCACTACACTAACTCCTCAGTTCGAGTTGAATCACGCATTTGAAATACCGCTCCCTCAGGTCTGGAGTTGAATTCTGCTTCAACCTCTGCATCCATTTCCTCAGTCGAATTCCAATGGTTCAACATCGGATCTGCTCCAATTTCTGTTATTCGTCAATGTTGCATAGCATCATCCCACTGTCGACCAATTCAACCATAATTTATCTGCGCCTTTGTAATTTCATACGCTCCATTCCCTCGCTCTATCCCTGAGATCGATTTCATCTCTTGCTTGGTTAATCGATCTCTCTGAGTGTTAAGCCTTCAATTCACGATTGAGTGCTTTGAATTACCAATCACATTCTCGGCAACTGCTATATGCCTTTTGTTTCAAATTGTGCGCCTTCTCTACATCTGCAGATCTTCAAAACAGAAAGTCGAATTTAACAAACATTGATTCTCCATTCTTCACACAGGTTTAACTATTTTAAATTCTATTTTCCACGAATTTAATAATTATGGCTCTCATCGACTAACAAAATCGATATCATCGTACGCAGATAACAACAGTTGGGTTTTCATTAGCACATTCCACATTCATCTCTTTCTGAATTGGGTCTGTAATATAAAACTTGACAATGATTTATAAAATCGAATCTCCATTCAAGTCAACAATTCCCACACACGAATCTTGCCATGGATTTATACTAACAGCAACTGGAATTTTTTTCAACACATTTAAACCCCTTTTCTCGAACTTATTCTAACTGTTCAATTATGTTTGAAAACATAAATTCATCCAATTCATATGCACATAATTCAATTCTCAATTACAGAATCTAACAAGAAATTCCCAATCAACCAATATATACGTATAATCTGAAACAAAACAAAATTACTTACAAACTCTTGTTTTGGCCAGATATTCGAGATCTATGGCCCTTTACAATTGCCCGAAGGCTCCCAAGTAGAAACCCTCTCACTACTCACACTCTCACTCTCTCTTCAACTATTCAAGTGTATTTTCATCACAAAAACCAATCATATTTATACATAAATAATGAATTTAATTCACTCCAAAAATCTCTCCACCTAATCCTCAACTAAATCTATTTTAAATATATTTTAGGTGTGGACTCAACAAAGTCCCATACATAGAATTCCTACTCCCTAATTTTGCTCCTAGTTCTATTTCTCTCATATCCTTTTAATTAATAAAAGAATATTTACAAAATCCTCACTTTTATATCCTATTTTATTTAAAAATAACAAATTAATTAATAAAATAATAAAAATGTCACACCCCCTTTTATTACATATTGAAAAATTAAAATTGGCCTTGATGCTCTTGCATCAGACTCCCACGGTTGAAATTAAACATGATCGCCTGATCATGTGTTCGGATCTGTGTATGGCTAGATCCCATATCTTGTGCTATAACTTTCCACTTGTCGATGCTTCTAGCTGTTGTTCTTATCCAGGTCTCCACACTTTATGCTGCATTGCCCCACTGGCTGTGCTCTCGCAATCTTTTGTTGTCTTTCTCTTGCTTAAATTCTTCTGCTTTCTTGTTGTTGAATGTTGTCTCTGAGACACCTTCATCATCAGTCTTCTGATGCTTTCAATCTCTCTGTCCAACCTACTGCTGTTGCTTTCACTTCCTGTTGCTGCCGCTAATGTTGTCTCAGCTATCATCTCCTCGATTTTTGATAACATTGGTTTTACTCCTGCAGATATCACCCCATATGTTGCTTCAGCTGCCACCATGGATGTCACTGCCTCCCAAACTTCCTGTCCCTGTGCAACATTCTTTTGCTCATCACCTTCAAGAAAATTTATTTCAATGCCTACAACTTCTTCCTCTGGTTCCAATATCTCCAGTAAACATTTCAGCCCTTTCTCCTCAAGCATTTCATCAACATGTTGCAAACTAGTTTCGGCATAACCTTCGTCTTTCCCTTCGACAATCTTCAGTAATTGTCCAGCATCATCTTGATTGATTTTGGCAATCAAATCAAGTTCTTCAAACACTGTAGCCTCATCCTCTATCACTGTATCAATTTCAAAAAATTTCCCCACAGTCTTCTCTTGGCTATACAGACAAGCCAGCTCTTTCTTGTCACCCATGGTAACAAGCCTTTGCTTATGAGACATGACTGTCTCATCCTCTTTCTACAACAATTATTCTTCTTTCAAAAAAATTCCAAATGATGGACTGTCTTCTGCATCACCTGTATACACAATCAAATTGTCAACTTCAAAATCACAAGACCCAATTGTCTCACTTGTTGATTCAGTCACCAAGTTTTCTCTCTGCACTTCCAAGTCTTCTTCAGGACTCAGAAAATATTTACTGACTTTCTCCTCAGCTTTCTCTGGCAACACTTTGGTATGTTGCTCTGAGTTCCTTTTCGACTCCTCTGTCAGCACATCAGTATGTTGATTTTCATTCATCATGAGACTGTCAGCTAGTCTCTCCTTCTTACCATCCTCTACTCCATGACTGTCATTCATGAAAACTTCCCTGCCTTGCTTCCTTAGCAAATTAACCTGTACATAATTCCTCTGTCTCTCCAATTCTCTTCTCTGAAGATCTAGTTTCTTATACAATTCAACAATTTCATTAGGAGTAGAACTTGGAAACTTCACACAATTTTCCATACCTTCGCCAGCTTTTAACCAATCATCAACTGGTCCTTCTCTCTCTGCACCAATATTCTGATTAGACTCCTTTGTCTTCATTTCCTCCTAAGATCTTGTTATCTCAGCATCGATCTGAACAGACTTCAGATTCAAATCTTCTTCCTCCTGCTCTTTAACAAACTTTAAAGCTTGCTCATCTCCCTGTACTGTACCTGCAAACATGCACAACTTATTAGTTTTCAAACCACAATAATTTTCAGGCTTGACTGCTTCCTCCAACACTTTTCTTTGAACAGATTTGCGTGTGGAATATTCAAATTCCATCTCTGGCACAAGAACTCTAAGTTCCTCCTTCAATAAGGCAATCACACTTTGCCTCAACTTCATCTGCAATGGAAAGACCCATCAGTGGAAAGACCCATCCTCCTTTCTGTTTTTCCTGCTCTTGCAGCCATTCCTGTAGTACTTGCAATTTTACCTTCATTACTATAATTTCTCTTTCTATGACTTCATCAGTCATCTTACCTCTATGGCATTCCTATGAATCTATTCTATGATCCTCCATGATCATCTTCTCCATGAGTTCCTCACTCACCATGAGTTACACTAGCCTCTGCAACAGCAAGCTCTCCTGCTGCCCCTTACCTCACCAATCCACTTCACTGGACCTGGTCTTTTGGTAAATACTGGTTCACTGCCTATAGAACCTCTTGAGAACTTTCCCTGCTCTCTCTAGGCTATCTCTTCAACTCACCTTTTTCTTCAGGACACTGCAATTGTCCTCCCTATCCAACCTTTAGCTGAATTTCAGGTTCACTGCCATCATCTTGTCTGCAACCATAAACTTCAATCATAATTCCAAATCAGAAAATTATTTCACCTTTAAGATCCTGCATGATCTTGTCCTCCATTCATTTCTGCATTCCTATTCACTGTAATTGTGTAGCTTGCATATCAGATTTAGAATACATTCAAATAAAACACTCTTCAGTTCTCAACAGAACCTTCTTGCACTCATTCAGAAAAAAACAAACATCTTCCATTTCAACAGAGCCAAGCTCTGATACCAAAATGATGCAGGTTGACCCTGCAAACCCAGAATCTTTAAGCTATCATGCATATAAAATGGCAATTCCTATTTTATGTCAAGAAAGTCCACTTTCTGGAAAATTCAACTCATGTGGAAGCCTCTTTGTTACAAAATAAAACAATGGTTATACAACCATTCTAATGGTGATATAACAAACTTCAAGGTTCTCTTTACATTTTTAAAAACCCACAACTCTCACACTAAAGTTTTCTTCACAACTATAAGCCCTTGAATAAAATCTATTGGGTTTAAATCTACAACGTTATAAACACAATTCCACAAATCCCAATCACATGGATACTATGCATCCAATTACCACAACCTTCCACCTTAATTCAATGTCATCACATATTTGAAGATCATCCATACATGAATTCTTAAATTGAGAAAATTAACCCAATGCCACAACATAACACCATCCATTTTTTAAAAGTTCAAACTGCAAATTAATACCGTTGTTCGAACTCGAGACTACAAATATCTATGTGCACCTTTCACCATCCAGCTTACCCAGCTCGGTCAACGCATCAACACATCAACTTCTGGCCATGGAAATCTATGTAAAAGTCAAGTTCTAATTAAAATGACATTTTTACCCACACAGCTGACTTACCTTCCGTTCACGATGGACGTTCTTTGCATCTCAGTATTTCTGCATCGTTACCAGCGCTACCATTGTAAACTCGTTCCTCCTTCAGAAATTTCACAGTCACCGTGGTCAAAAACGCTAGAACCACAATCTTCTAACTCGTCGAGCCATTAATTTCATCAATAACTTGTATCCTCTACTCTGCACTGCACTAACTCCTCAGTTCGAGTTAAATCACGCATTTGAAATACCACTCCCTCAAGTCTGGAGTTGAATTCTGCTTCAACCTCTGCATCCATTTCCTCAGTCGAATTCCAATGGTTCAACATCGGATCTGCTCCAATTTCTATTATTCGTCAATGTTGCATAGCATCATCCCACTGTCGACCAATTCAACCATAATTTATCTGCGCCTTTGTAATTTCATACGCTCCATTCCCTCGCTCTATCCCTGATATCGATTTCATCTCTTGATTGGTTAATCGATCTCTCATAGTGTTAAGCCTTCATTTCACGATTGAGTGCTTTGAATTACCAATCACATTCTCGGCAACTGCTATATGCCTTTTGTTTCAAATTGTGCACCTTCTCGACATCTGCAGATCTTCAAAACAGAAAGTCGAATTTAACAAACATTGATTCTCCATTCTTCACACAGGTTTAACTATTTTAAATTCGATTTTCCACGAATTTAATAATTATGGCTCTCATCGACTAACAAAATCGATATCGATGTACGCAGATAACAACTGTTGGGTTTTCATTAGCGCATTCCACATTCATCTCTTTCTGAATTGGGTCTGTAATATAAAACTTGGCAGTGATTTATAAAATTGAATCTCCATTCAGGTCAACGATTCCCACACACGAATCTTGCCATGGATTTATACTAACAGCAACTAGAATTTTTTTCAACAGATTTAAACCCCTTTTCTCGAACTTATTCTAACTGTTCAATTATGTTTGAAAACATAAATTCATCCAATTCATATGTGCATAATTCAATTCTCAATTACAGAATCTAACAAGAAATTCCCAATCAACCAATATATACATATAATCTGAAACAAAACAAAATTACTTACAAACTCTTGTTTTGGCCAGATATTTGAGATCTATGGCCCTTTACAATTTCCTGAAGGCTCCCAAGTAGAAACCCTCTCACTACTCACACTCTCACTCTCTCTTCAACTATTCAAGTGCATTTTCCTCACAAAAAACACTCATATTTATACATAAATAATGAATTTAATTCACTCCAAAAATCTCTCCACCTAATCCTCAACTAAATCTATTTTAAATATATTTTAGGTGTGGACTCAACAAAGTCCCATACATAGAATTCCTACTCCCTAATTTTGCTCCTAATTCTATCTCTCTCATATCCTTTTAATTAATAAAAGAATATTTACAAAATCCTCACTTTTATCTCCTATTTTATTTAAAAATAACAAATTAATTAATAAAATAATAAAAATGTCACACCCCCTTTTATTACATATTGAAAAATGAAAATTGGCCTTGATGCTCCTGCATCATTGTGCCTCGCGGCATCGATCTCCTTCAATATTTCGAAGGAAACAACAACAGAGGGTTTGATTAAGGCGTTGGCAAAACTATATGAAAAACCCTCGGCCTCAAACAAGGTATTTCTTATGAAACGATTATTTAATATGAAGATGTCGGAAGGTGGATCTGTTGCAGACCATTTAAATGATTTTAATACGGTTACCAGTCAGTTAAGTTCTGTAGGGGTAAACTTTGATGATGAATTTAGAGATCTGTTATTTTTTTCTCATTGCCAGAAAGTTGGAATGGTTTAGTTGTGGCCATTAGTAACTCTGTCTCTGGATCTAGTACTTTAAAGTTTGATGATGTTGTCGATGCTATCCTTAGCGAGGAAATGAGATGGAAAAGCTCCGGTGAGACATCGGGAAATGCTTTGAGTGCAGAGTTTAGGAGAAGAAGAATGGAAAGAGGAAATACCTCAGGATATAAAGTAAATCAAGGAAAGGCAGATCCAATTCCTGATCAGGGATAGTGTGGTGGAAATGCAGAAAGAAAGGACACCTAAAGAAATATTTTATATCTTGGAAGGGAAAAGAAGGAGACGCACAGCAAGAAAACAATCATGAAGAAAATTTGGCAGGTGATGTGTTGATGCTTTGATTCTTTCTTTCAAAAATGTTACTAATTCCTGGTTAGTAGATTCAGGGGCCTCATTCCATGCCACACCTTATAAGAAATATTTTCATGACTATGTTCAAGGAGATTTTGGACAAGTCTGTTTGGGTGATGATAAACCCTATAAAATTGTTGGAATGGGTTAGGTTCTTGTAAAACAGTAGAATGGAAACCAATGGTTATTAAAGGAGGTAAGGCATGTTCCAGATCTGAAGAAAAATCTAATTTCAACAGGGCAGTTAGGCGATGAAGGTTGTGTGACAAATTTCACAAATGAAACTTGGAAGGTCACCAAAGGATCCCTGGCAATAGAAAAAGGCAAAAAGGATGGTACATTGTATTTATGCAATGATATTTCTAACTCTGTTAATGCTTTAACTTCCAAAGGAGAAGATGCAGCATTATGGCATCATAGGCTCGGACACATGAGTGAGGAGGGGATCAAGATTCTTCACTTAAGGAATTTGTTGTCGGGTTTGAAGAATATTGATTTGGATTTCTGTGAGAATTTCATTTATGGAAAACAGAAGAGAGTCAGATTTCTCAGAGTTGGAAAAGAAAAGAAGAGCGAAAAATTAGAGCTTGTGCATACATATGTATTGGGACATGCTCAGGTATCATCTCTCGATGGCTCTCATTATTATGTTACTTTTATTGATGATGCAACTAGAAAAACTTGGATTTATTGTATTCAGAGTAAATCTGTTGTATTTGATACTTTCAAGAAATGGAAAGCTTTGGTTGAGATTGAGATAGGAAAGAAGTTGAAGTTTCTCAGATCAGAAAATGGAGGTGAATATTGTAGCAAAGATTTTGATAGGTACTGTTCATATCATGGAATTTGCAGAGAGAAGACAGTTCCAAGAACACCACAATAAAATCGTGTGTCAGAAAGGATGAACAGAACAATCATGGAGCGTGCAAGGTGCATGAGATTGCATGCAAGATTGCCTTTACAATTTTGGGCAGATGCTGTAGATATTGTTGTTTATCTAATAAACAGAGGGCCTTCAAGTTCCTTGGATGGTGGTATTCCAGAGGAAGCATGGACAGGTAAAAAGGTAAACTACTCTTTCTTAAAGCCTTTTGGTTGTGAGGCCTTTGTCCATATTAATAAAGAAAATAGAACAAAGCTTGAGGCAAAATCAAAGAAATGTACCTTTATTGGATATGATGCTAATGATTTTGGTTATCGCTTATATGATTATGAAAATCACAAAATCATTAGGAGCAGAGATGTAATATTCAATGAAAATGTCTTGTATAAGAATCAGCTGCAGGAAAAGAAACAGGAAAAAGAAAGCAAGGAATACACGGTTCTTGATGAGATAACTGAAAAAGTAAAGGTGCCTGAAAATAATAATAATCAACAACCACAACAACAGCAACTACCACAACAGCAACAGGCACCTCAAACACCTAAAAGTGGTGTTAGAAGATCTACCAGGATAAGTAGACCCCCTAAACGATACTCTCCTTCATTATATTATTTATTGTTGACTGATTCTGGTGAACCTGAATGTTATGAAGAAGCAATGCAGGTTGAAAGCAGGAAGAAGTGGGAGCTAGCCGTGGAAGAAGAGATGGACTCCTTAATGCATAACCAGACTTGGGACTTAGTCAGGTTGCCTGCAGGTAAAACTACATTGCAGAATAAATGGGTTTACAGGTTGAAGGAAGAAGATGGAGGAAAACAGAGGTACAAAGCTAGACTTGTGGTGAAGGGGTTTGCACAGAATAAAGGTATTGATTTTGATGAAATATTTTCTCCTGTTGTTAAAATGACTTCAATCAAAACTATTTTAAGTCTTGTAGCAGCGGAAGATTTACATCTTGAATAGTTAGATGTAAAGACAAAATTTCTCCATGGAGATTTGGAGGAAGAGATATACATGCAACAACTAGAAGGATATGAGGTAAAAGGGAAAGAAAAATTGGTGTGCAGGTTAAAGAAGAGCTTGTATGGCTTAAAACAGGCTCCAAGGCAGTGGTATCTAAAATTTGACAAGTTTATGTATGAACAAGGTTATACTAGATGTCACTCTGATCATTGTGTTTATCTGAAAAGGCAAAATGATGGCAGCTATATTATATTGTTATTGTATGTAGATGACATGCTTGTTGCAGGGTCTAACATGCAAGAAACAAATGTGCTCAAAAGAAAATTGGCAAATTCATTTGCAATGAAGGATTTGGGAGCTGCAAAACAAATCCTTGGTATGAGGATAACTAGAGACAGGAAAAATTGCAAATTAACACTGTCTCAGAATGAGTACATAGAAAAGGTGTTGAAAAGATTTAATATGCAGAATGCAAAACCAGTTAGTACACCTTTTGCTATCCATTTCAAACTTAGTAAGGAAATGTGCCCAAAGACCCAAGAAGACATGGATTATATGTCTAAAGTTCCATATGCATCAGCAGTTGGAAGTTTAATGTATGCAATGGTCTGCACAAGGCCTGATATTGCACATGCAGTGGGAGTTGTAAGCAGGTATATGAAAATCCAGGAAAAGAACATTGGATGGCAGTAAAATGGATTCTCAGATATTTGAGAGGTACCACAAATCAAGCATTATTCTTTGGTGGTTCAAACATTGCTCTACAGGGATATGTTGATGCAGATATGGCAGGTGACAGAGATAACAGGAGGAGCACTATAGGATATGCATTTATTGTAGGTGAAACAGATGTCAGTTGGGTTTCAAAAATCCAAAGTTTTGTTGCACCTTCAACAACAGAAGCAGAGTATGTTGTTGTTACAGAGGCTAGTAAAGAAATGATTTGGTTACAAAGGTTTATGGATGAATTGGTTAAGAAGCATGATATGGGAATTTTATACAGTGATAGCCAAAGTTCCATTCATCTTGCAAAGAACTCAGCATTTCATTTCAGGACTAAACACATACAGCTCAAGTACCATTTCATACAGTCAGTGTTGGAAGATGGACAGTTAAGCTGGAAAAGATACACACTAGCCAGAATCCTGCAGATATGCTAACAAAAGTTGTAATCAGGGAGAAACTGAGAATGTGCTCAGTTTCAATTGGTCTTCAAGAATGATGATGAATATGAGAAACATCCAGGTCCAAAGTGGAGTCATTTTCCAACAAATGAAGTGGCAATGTAGTTGCTACAATCAGTCTCCAAGTGGGAGATTGTTGGGTGTGGAGCCTGATTATCTTGTTTATTTTGTATCACAGTGTTGGACCCCTGTACCTTAACGGGGCGGCAACACCACCCGTAATTAAACGCTTCTTGGGGGGTCCAGGGGGACTTTATGGAGCCCTCCCTGGCGGGGGGTTTCGGGGGCAGCACCTCCGAAGCTAAAAACATATGTAAAATTGCCTTGTAAAAGTATAGTAATTTCTATTCAATTTGGGTCGTTCATTAGGCAGATGATATGACGGTAGAAGTTATGTTTAGTTTAGGGTTTTTTTCCCTAGAAGGCAACCCCTCACTTTGGATGAGGGTATTTTATTGTGGTTGTGTATTGTATGTGGATTCTCAGAGAGAGAAACAGATAGGGACACTGTGAGGGAGAACAGTGGATATTAGAGCAGATCTGCTATAGGTTGTGTCTCTTCATTTTGCTAGATAATAGAAAGGAAGGACTTGTTGTTCAGGGTGGACGTAGCCCAAACAGGGTGAACCACGTATATGTGTGTCTCTCTGACTTTATTTGTTTTGTGTGCTTGTGTTTTCTTCATATTTTATGTGTTGCATTTCTCTATAATATATAATTTTGTAACATATGAAACATGCATACCGAATTTAATCTTCTGAACTCAAACAGTTTTTATAAGTGAGGCAGAGACAACTCCCATCTTTTCTCTATGATATTCAAATGCTTCCTTGGGAAGAGGTTTAGTAAATATATCAGCAACTTGTTCTTTGGAGGGAACATACTCCAATTTAACATTTTTCTCAAGCACGTGTTCACGTAAGAAGTGATACTTGATAGGAATGTGCTTGGTTTTCGAATGCATAACAGGATTTTTTGAGATATTGATGGCACTAGTATTATCGCATAGGATGGAGATGGGAGGAGAACATTTGATTTGGATATCTTGTAATGTCTACATCATCCAAAGAATTTGTGTGCAACATGATGTGGCATCAACATATTCTGCTTCTGTTTTAGATAAGGCAATGGACCTTTGTTTCTTGTTGAACCAAGATACTAATCAGGGCCCCATATAGAATGCACCACCACTAGTTCTTTTCTGATCATCAACATTTGCAGCCCAGTTCGCATCTATGTAAGCATGAAGAGTAATATAAACATTCTTTGGATACCATAGACAAAAATCTTGGGTTCCTTGTAGATATTTGAATATTATTTTTTACAGCTTGAATATGTGACTCCTTTGGATTGGCTTGGAATCGTCCAACAATCCCAATTGCATGCATAATATCTGGTCTAGTCCCAGATAGATAAAGCAGACTTCCAATCACAGATTTATACTCTGGTTGGTTTACCATGGGAGAATCATCATGAGAACTAAGGTTACATCTGGTCACCATAGGGGTGCTCACAGTTTGCAGTCTTCCATCCCATACTTCTTCAAGATTTTCTTGATATATTTTGCTTGTGAGAGAAATATGCCATCTTTTTCTTGTTGCACTTATAAGCCAAGAAAATATGTTAGTTCCCAAAGTAATGACATTTCAATTTTTTTCTGCATACCAGAAGAAAATTTGTGATTCATGGAGTCTTCGTTACTCCCAAAAATAATGCCATCAACATACACAACAATAATTAATAGTTTATCATTCTCAATTTTTGTGTATAAGTTACTGTCATTAGATCCTTTTTTGAAACCTTGTTGTTGAAGATATTTGTCAAGACGATAGTACCATGCTCAAGGAGCTTGTTTTAGACCATATGGAGCCTTTTTATTTTGCAAACAAGATTTTCATCATTTCCCAGAATGAATCCTTCGGGTTGTTCTATATAAACCTCTTCTTCTAGATCACCATTGAGGAAAGAAGATTTTACATCCATTTGATAAACTTTGAACTGTTGAAAACTTGAAAAATCAAGAAACATTCTTATGGCTTCAATTCTAGCTATAGGTGTAAATGTTTCTTCAAATTCTATACCTTCTTTTTAAGCATACCCTTTACAAACAAGTCTAGATTTGTTTCTAATAACATCTACATCATTTAACTTGTTTTTGAATATCCATTTTGTCCAACAATGTTTTTATCATGATATTCTGGAACCAATTCCCAAGTGTTATTCTTTTCAATTTGATCAAGTTCTTCATTCATGGAGTGAATCCAGCATTCATATTTACTAGCTTGATTTACATTATGTGGTTCAATGATATATAAGAATCCTAGATAACTAGGAGATCCTACAAGAGTTATTCTTGTTTGAACACCTGATCCCTTTTCTCCCAATATTTGAGATTATGGATGACTCTTTTGAACATACCTGGATGGAGCCTTTTCTGATATATCTTCTTCTGGTGCTTCATTGGGTTCTCCTTCTATATTGTTTTTATTTGATGAGGCAAAATATATATCATCATCGTCTTAATTTTTTATTATTTCCCTCTTGGGAGATGTGAGAGACGCATCAATTACAACATCAATACATTCAACGATCTTCCAAAGTATTTTATTGTAGCATATATATGTTTTACTTCTAGAGGAGTAACCAAGAAATATTCCTTCATCTGCTCTAGGCTCAAATTTACCAAGTTTTTCATCATTATTCTTGATAAAACATTTGCTTCTAAAAAATCTAAAATGTTTTACCCTGGGAAGATTACCATACCAGAGTTCATAGGGAGTTTCATCACTATTTTCACGAACATGAGCCATGTTGAGAATATTTACTGCAGTATGTGTTGCTTCTCCCCAAAAGGTATCAGGAGTCCTAGATTCATCAAGCATAGCATGAGCCATTTGTCAAACTGTTCTATTCATTATTTCTACCACGCCATTTTGTTGTGGAGTTACAGCTATAGAGAACTGTCTTTTTATGCCATATTGTTCACAAAAATCCAAGAATTCATCTGATATGTATTCTCCTCCTCGTTCAGATCTAAGACATTTTATTTTTAGATCTAATTCATTTTCAACCAAAGCTTTGAAGATCTTAAATTTTTCAAATGCTTCATCTTTATGTTTCAATAAACCGATCCAACACATTCTAGAAAAAGTCATCAATGAATAGAATATAGTATTGTTATCCACGAGGTGAATTTTTCCTTACAGGACCACATAAATCAGTATGTATAAGTTCAAGAGGCTTACTTTCTAATCCTTCTTTGGCATTAAATTGCACCCTATTTTTCTTACCGAATTGGCATGATTTTCATATGGTACTTTCAGGTAGAGTGATGTTGGGTAGATCATGAACAGCTTTGATTCTGCTAGATTTTCTTATTTGAGAGAAGCTCAAATGTCCCAATCTTCTGTGCCATAATGAGTTTTCTAAATATTTACCTAGATAGCATTGCTCTTGGCCACCTTTCAATATATACAGATTTCTTGGTGTTCTTGTTCCTTTAATTACGGTCTTTCCTGTGTCAAGTTCATGAACTACACACTCTCTTGAACTGAAGACAACTTCATTTCCTTGATCACACATTTGATTCACACTTAACAAGTTATGATTTTATCCATCAGCATACATAACATTGTTAGCTTTAACCTTTTATTTTATAAAAACATATCCTTTACCCTTAATGATAGCAGGAGAGTCATTTCCAAAAGTAACATTATTTTCCCTCTCTAATGCATTGTATGAAAGAAGTTTGTCTTTATCACGTGTCATGTGTTTTGAACATCCACTATGAATGTACCATTGACTTTCTTCTCCTTCTACAAACAACGCAATACCTCAGCTTTCAAACTGCAAGTCCTTCTTTCTCCATACATTGGAACTTGTGGATATTTTTTCTTTTGTCTCAAGTTTTCTCCTGCGTTCAGATTATTCATGCCCAAAGTTATTTCCAAATGAAAATTCAATTTCGCCTTGAAGAGGAGACAATTTTTTATTAGTGTTCTTCTTTATTCCTGTCTTAATTCTTTGTTTTCTTGCTTCTCTGGCCATGATGTGTTGGCTTGAGAGGTCCTGACCCAGGTTTGGTTTTAAGGTTTGCCAACAAACCCCTATAATACTGGCCCTTTCAGCAATGGCATGCTTGCGCAAGTCAAGGTCTCACCGAAGTAGTATGGGAGGGTGTTGGAACCAGGTTTCCGCACCCTGAGATAGAGAAATTTAATTGAAGGGGTTCCTCTCAGATTGATCATACCTGTGCCGGAGGAACCCTAATACAAAAACGTTTAACTACGTATCAGCGGAATATTTCTAGCGGAGATCATAAATCATGCAATAGTAGGATAAAAAATGCAAAACATCCAAATCTATGCATTTATCATCTTATACAGTATCGCATCCATGTGCGCATCAGCAATCAGAAGTATGCAGCAGACATATATAAATAACACAGATCGTAGCCAATAATCATAACACAGAACACTTCAGTATCAAAAGTTATTCTCATTCATTAACATCCAGATCCAACTTACAAACTCTATCTACTAGCCCGTGCACATATCTAGCGAAGTTCGCACATAGCAGGACTCAAGGTCTCCGCGCACACAGCCAACAGGATCCCGTACCCAGAAAATTGACAAAAAAGATTCACAAGTTCGTATCTAGCTTAGTCACTTCTTAGCCTCCTCTAGACTCTACTTATTCGTCTATTTATATCATGCTAGCATGCGTTATCCTATGGTCTGCAAACCGCGGTTTGTGGACCCTTGGTCTACCCTTTTGACCCATTAGAATTCATTGGGGGCTTTTACCCACCCAAAACCCCCTGCGCTAAACTAAATATTACAAAATATCATAAAACTAGACAAATTTCAGGCTAGGGAACCCTATTCCAACAATCCCCCAACACAATATTGTGACTCGTCCCGAGTCACAGCGTCGATCGGGTCTTCATCCTGTCCTTGAGCTGCTCAATCGTAGCAATGAATGGAGGCAGAACATGAAGGCTCTGTGCGGTGGTAGTCTGCGTGATGTCCACTAGTTTTTGCGAGGTTGTCCCTTCCGTGGCAGCGGTGACACTGTCTAAAGTCTGTTTCAACTGTCGCACCACCGCTTCTAAGTCTTGTAAAAGCTTGAGGGCTTTGTCCTAACAAGTTTTATATGGTCGCTGAGTATCTGTTTCTTGCGCTGAAGCCCCATAATTTCACTATGAAGCGCGTGGCTGGTTCGAAGATGGGCTAAGCGATGGGCTGGAACAAGAGTGGTCATCGTAGATTCTATCTACTCAAATTTTTGTTCCTTCTGATGCAACTCCTGGTCGATTTATCGGAGGAGAGGTTCGTGTTGTACCTGGGACCATAGTTCCATAGAATTTTCAAATAGAGTGATGCCCTGACTGATCTGCATCATGATAGTGGTCGTGGCTTCTGTAACCAATGCAACTCGCTAGGCGCGCACTTCTGGAGCGGTTTTAGGTGGAGCTTGGCCTGCAATGATGCGATCTAAAGTTCGAAATCAGCCTTGACAAATTGTACCTCAGTCCAGGATTCATTTAGGGCAGCAACCAATCCTTCGACCTTCAATTATGGTTTAGTAGAGGTAGTAATGACTTCTGGAATGTCTTCACAGAGCTGGTTGATCATATGTTCTAAGATAGCTTGTTGTGCAATGGTGGCGATGTGCGCGGCCTAGATTTGGGAAGCTTCAGTAGATTGAGTCATAATAGTCTACTCGGCCTCGTTGAGATGCTGTTGTGCACAGAGTTCTCGGTGCTGAAGTTCACTGGTGATGGCGATAAATAATTCATGCAGTTGCGCACCTGTCAGACAACTAACATCAAGGTCGACGGACGAGCATGCCTGGACTTGGGTGCATAATTCGGCGGGTGCCATTGTAAAAACAGCACCAGCGAGAGGGCAGATTCGGCTGTCTACGACGGTCGTCAGCGCTGTAATGGGGACCGGTTGGCCCATGTGAGTTTTCCTTGCTTGATCCACGCTCGCTTAATTCTGCCTCGCTTGATCTATGCTCGCTTGAAGGGTGTCCGCTTTGAGTTGGAGAGCCTGTAGATATGCTTGCAAGACTTATACAAAGGCCTTGTGTTTTTCTTCCCAAGTATTCCATCAATCAGCAGACGTAGTGGTGACAGCATCAGAAATATAGTCAAGGTCTCTCTCTGTTAAAGTAATCTTTGCGTTGGTGTCGGTCTTACTGGCCTTAGGCTTCTTTTTGGGCCCCTGAGACAGCCCGGAGGGATGCTTGAGACTATGCAAGACTGACGTACCTGCATCATCAATATCGTTTATGTTTTGATCTGGTGAGAATTA
Organism: Pinus albicaulis; assembly: GCA_034641835.2. Classification (NCBI taxonomy): domain Eukaryota; kingdom Viridiplantae; phylum Streptophyta; class Pinopsida; order Pinales; family Pinaceae; genus Pinus; species Pinus albicaulis. The sequence continues at coordinate 1,910,256,164 of CM076578.1, forward strand.
TGGCTCCGGCTGCGTGGAAGTGCTTTTGGGGGTCGCCTGCTGCGTGGAGGAAAGAATCCCTAACTCCGTTGTTGGGTCGGGCCGAGCGGTAGATTTTGAAACTGTGTTGTGGTCAGATGTGCATACTGTGTCTGGGTCATTTGGTTGGGCTGCAACCTTCCACTCCGATGTCCAAGTGGTAATTATCCATTCGATTTCAGCCTCGCTGGTCATATATGGGAGGTTATGCCAGGTGTGATCTTTATGGGCCCAAATTTTCACGTTGTGCATAGTCACTTGAAATGTTGTTATATGCTTATACTTACCATAGACTGTTGGGGACAGGCATGGTTGGGAATCAATGGCCGCAAAGATGGCCCCATCGTAGATTACCTAGAAGGATTTATTCTCCTCAACCTGCTTTGGGTCCTTTGATTCCTAGAGGTTGGAAAATCGTGCCTGCTCGCACATGCCAGGCTCAAGAGGGGGGAATATCGCTTCTTCCAAGGTCTCCTATGCAACTAAGACGATTAGCAAGATCAACCAAGAGTAGTATAAATATTTTCCCTGATCCTTAGCCTCGCGCACATTGTCGAAAAATTCGTCAACCAGGTACTGCAACCAATTATAACAGACTCCCTTTTCGCATTGGCCAGCGATTTGAATTACATGGACGGGGGTATCCGTTGCCTGGAATTTCTACATCAACTTGCAGGCAAGAATTAGGGTACCCATGCGTGCTCCTGGCTCACTGATTGTATTAATCTTAAAGCCCCGCTTGTTGCGGGTGACATGGTACCTCTTCCATACATCTTCAGCAATATGGTGTTTGAATTTCTTGCCCGTACCTTTCCTAGGATTGGGCTCGTGCATAGGAAGGCCAGCATTTTGGTGAACGAGATCAGCGTCAATCGGTATGCAGCCTTGGAGCCACAAGCATCCATCATGAACGAGTTATAGTAGTTGGCGAACAACTAGGCTGGTTATGTTGTATCGACCAAAGTGGGGGAGGCGCAGCAAGTTCAAGATTCCCGCTCTGGCTAATCCCTTGACCCAAACCATTGGCTCTACCTTTAGCACACCGTCTTCGACGACCTATTCCAGGTACAGGTGTGGGGCTAACGAAGGGAAAGTGTCTAGGTTCCCCAGGTCATGGTCATCAAAATTTATGTGGGGGAGGTGGCCGAACATTTCTCCCAACTAGGGCACTTCTTTTGGGACCAGAGGCATCTGAAGATAGGCGCGGATGATATCCACGTTGGGTATGTGTGTTGTTTTTCTTCGTGTCCGAACATAAGGTGGTAACCAAGTTAGCGGAGTTGCCTGCAGGCCTTCTGCTGTGAGCGCCATTAGGTTCGGGAATGCAGCAAGCGATCGACTCTTAGGCATTTTCCGAGGGGAACACCTAATCTGAGGGGAAGTACGAGACTTCCCACCAGCCCATTTTTCCTGTCTTACCTTTTCTTTTCCCTTCCGCTTTGCTGGAGTCGACACGATTTCTTCTGTTGTAGGGGTTACTTCCCGAACCTCATCAGATCATATTTCCTTGGACGTCATTACAGGCGGAGGTGCATTTGGGTTGGTAAGCGGTCATCCTTTCTTGGAAGATGAACTTGGCGTTGCTACTATCGGACGGCGTAGCTCTCTCAGTCATCCAGAGGGCAAGTAGACAAATGAGATGATATATATCAAAGTGGGTGAGGTGCGACAACCTTAAGAACTGATTGAATCCCATAAAACAAACAGTCCTTATCTTATAGCCTTTGCGAGGGAAAAACGGCTGGTAGATCCTTAATTTCCTTTCATTATTATGGGAATGGTAAAAAGTCCTCGTAATTTGCCACATTAATTTCCGATTACCCACTTCGTCAAATGGGAAGCGTGGTTTTCCATGCTCTTGCTTCATTCCAACGGCTATTTTTTTCCCCCACGCACAATACCTGCACATGTATCGCACCCACCTGCACTTCCAGTCCTACGCACCATCCCTGCGCATCCATGACCAGGTGTGTGCAACATCTATTATACAGCTACTCTGGCCATGTAGTCATTTTATCGGCACTGAGGAGTCCCTATAGGGATTCAGTCGACTCCCATTAACATATCCTGGCAAATAATCGCCACGCAGTGTAGCCAATCTGACCGCACCTCCATTGGTAATTTCCTTTACCACATACGGACCTAACCAGTGCTGTCGAAACTTCCCCGGGTGTTTCGCGAACTCGCTATCATATGGTAGGACCAATTCTTCCTCCAAAAATACCTTCTGAAAAATATGTCGATTAGGCCAAGCTTTCTCCTGCACCTTGATCTGAACCTGTTGGTGGAATTGGGCTATGAATTAGTCTTCTTCCAAAGCTACCAGTTGTGCCAATCGTTCCTCCATGATGTCTGGGCCTTCCATATTTGTGAAGGCTGACATGCGCAAGCTCAGAACGACGTATTCCATTGGCATAATAGCTTCCTTCCTGTAGACCATTCTGAAGGGTGTCTTTCCCGTGAGATTATTACACATATTCCTATAGGCCCAGAGTACAGAGGGCATGCGCACGTCCCAGTCACTCTATTGTGCGTTATAGACCTTGGTGAATGCATGTTCCAAAATTTTGTTGAATGCTTCTATGGTTCCATTCGCGTGTGGATGATATGGGGCACTCTTTTCATGGTGGATTTGGAATTCCTCAGTCAAAGCCTTAATAGTTTCATTAATGAAATGTGTACCTATATCACTCATCAGGATCCTTGGGCACCCAAACCTGGTCAAGATATTTTCAAAAATGAAGTGTGTCGTCGTGTCCGCAGTGCTATCCTTGAAAACCTTAGCTTCTACCCACCTAGTAACGTAATATGTGGCCGTAATGATATACCGAGCACCGCTATTCTTACCTGGGGGGTTAATGGGGCCTACAAAGTCAATGGCCCATTTTTCAAATGCCTGCAAGGCCATCTATGGTTGCAGGGGAATCTCATCCCGTCGTGAGGGTTTCCTGACTCGTTGGCATGCGTCGTAGCCCAAGAAATAAGTATGAAATATGTGTGTAGTGTGGGTCACCAGAGTCCAACCTGTAATATCTTCTGCGTAGTAGCGATACCCGCGTCATGTCCCCCTGCAACTCCTTTGTGGACTTCAGCTAGGATAGCTGGTATTTCATGTTCAAGGAAATACCTTCGCAGTACCTCATCCGCCCCTATCTTGTAGAGTTCTCCTCCCATGATAGTGAAGTCAATTGCGTGCGCGACCAGCTCCTTTTTATGTGGTACTAAATAGTCATCAGTGGCCTTACCTGTGGTCAAGAAGTGGATGATATCATTAAAGTGCTCATCGATTACCTTGATAGAAAACAATTGTGCGTCAGGCAATCCATCATCCAAGTTAGTCATCTCTTCCCCATTCTCGATTCTGGACAAATGATCTAGCCCAATGTTCAACCTTCCTGGCTTCACGATGATTTCAAAATCACATTCCTGAAATAGTAACAACCATCAACAGATTCCCCCCCCCAACACAAGTTTATTAACTAGGTATTTTAAGGCCGAATAACCTGTGAACATCTTGAAGTGTCCTCCGAGTAAATAGTTCATGTATTTTTGTAGGGAATATACCATTTCTAGCCCCTCCCGCTCTGTGGTAGAATACTTACACTCAGCGCTTGACAGCTTCCTGCTAGTGAACGCCATCGGGTGATCTATATCCCCTTCTCTAGGCTATGCCAAGACAGCTCCCAAGGCGATCCCTGATGCATCTACGTGGGCATGGAAGATCTTTGCCCAATCAGGGAATATCAGGATAGGCACAATCACCATCTTTTCTTTTAGCAGCTCAAAGCTCGTTTGGCATTCATCATCCAAGAAGAATGAAACATCCTTTTTCAACATTTTTTCCATTGGAACGGTGATCAAAGCATATCCCTGTATGAATTTTATGTAGTAATATGTGTGGCCAAGGATGGAACGCAGTTGTTTTTCAGTGGTTGGAACTGCCAAGTTGCGATAATCGTGACCTTGGTCGGGTCGACCATCAGTCCCTACTGACATACTACATGTCCTAACATAATTTCGAACGGGACATAGAAGATGCATTTCTTGATGTTTAGTGAGATTTGGTGTTTCCTACAAGCATCCAGCATCATGCATAGATTCGATACATGGTTCTTTACTAATCTGAACACCATTCAGTCATCAAAATAGACTTATAGGAATTTGTGCATGAATTCTTTGAACACAGCTACAAACACACGTGAAAAGATGGCAGGGGCATTCTTTAATCCAAAGGGCATGACAGTATACTGAAATGAACCCCACTCTGTCGCGAAATTTTCCTTGCTGTGATCTTCAGCTACAATACGTATCTGATGGTACCCTAAGAACCCATTAGTAACTTAATAAGCTTCTTAACCACCCACGTTATCTAGGATTTCATCAGATAATGGTGTGGGGAACGGATCATGGACACAGGCGTCGTTTAACTTGCATAGTTCAACGCAGATCTGTATCTCTCCTTTAGTATTATTTTCCTGGACCACCATGGGGCTTACCCAATCTGACTGTTCTACTAGTTCAATGATACCTGCAGCCACCATTTTCTCGATTTCCTCCTTAAATTTTTTCTTGTACTTATGGTTTAGGTGATAGGGCCATTTTTTGATTGGTCGCGCATATGGATTCAATGTAATCCTCATAACTCCCGTGTCTCCTACGATTCCCTTAATTTCAGAGTGTTATCACCAAAATAGGACACTGATAGGCTTCTCATTAAGTCAATCTCAGTGTAACTATTTCAAACCAATATTTTAGCTGAGGATTAGCCTCCTCAGCCTGAGAGGGCTCTCTCAAGGGTTAATGATATTGATTAAAGATGTATATAGATGGCTAACTCTATGGTTTATGATTTTGTATGTTTATAGGTTAAAATATGGAGACTTGCTACCATTGGGCTATGGAGTCAGTGACATAGATAAAGATAACAAATAACTCTTCTTATAAAACTGAGGCTTGTATATACTTCAATGAAAGGGTGACACATTCAGAAAAGTATCAATAACTTGAGGTTCAAAATAATTCAGAGCATGTGGTTCATGATAATTCAGAGCATGTGGTTCATGAATTCTAAGTAATGATACATCAAGGTATTAAAAAGGAAAGTATTAAAAGTGATTCATCAAAGCTTAGCACTTAAAGGAAGTCAGAGCATGAATGACCTGAATTCTGAGTAATAAGTATTTAAAACATTGAAGAAAACCTTTCAAAGGTAGGATTCAAAAAACTCAATTCACCATAGTTCAACACTTAAAGGAAGTCATAGCATGTTCCTCCATGAATTATGAGTAATAATAATTAAGACTATGGAAGTAAAACATATCAAAGATAAAATATAAAACTCACTGAAGTACAATAAGAATCTCAGGTCTGCCAAGGAGAAAACCCCTATGCATTACCGATCACAGTCCATTACATAAAGCAACAGTTTTGCCAAAAAAGTATTCAACCCTTATGAATTCGACCTCATGCTCTATATAGAGCATTTACAATCTTGGATTCCATGATCCATCATTAGGAGAATTCGAATTCCATATTTGACACCTAATCTAACCAAGAAACATACTTTTAATTACAAAATGACAAGTAAACAGTCTTTTAAGAGTCCTAATTCAAATAGGAGTGAAACTCCTAAACATGTTTGAAACAACCTTATCTAAACCTTTAATGCTTTATTTGACACATGCAACCCCATGAATTCGAATTTTATGATGCCTCCAGCCTTGTTTTAAACCTGTTGATTCATGACCTAACTGTCCTAAAAACCAGGAGACATATTTCCTGTTTTTTAGCCCTTATCTTCCATGTTCATCTTCAAGTAGCTTTTCTGGCATTTATGATCGTTTCATATATGTTACATGTGCTGAAAGTCCATTAAAACTTCAATCTTCCACCTGTGCAAAAATAAATCCTCGAAAAAAATGGAAGAGGAGATGAGACATGACTGCGCTACGAAAATAGCCTGTTTTCGTAGCGCAGTTTTTATATCACTGCAAATCACTTCTTTTGACCATTATTTCTTTTACTTATCAATCTGAGTCTTCAACTATGATCCTGATCTTTCCACCAGCAGCACCAAAATTTGAAACCCAGCAATGCTTACCTCCAAAATACATGTATAAAATGCCAAAAATTCACCTTCAGCAGTTTTGTAGCGTGCTACGAAACTGCTGTGTATGCTCCCTTTAACACAGTTTTCAAAATTTACAGTTTTGAGGATATTTAAAAATTTTCAAGGATTGATATCAACATCAAATAGTAAAACAAATTTACTTTAAAAAATTTTCTTCCTCAAAAATGGTCTTCTTCTGAATGAAAAACTGATTTAAGATCTATCATTTTTCTGCACTGTTTTTATCTGAAAAATAGGTGTTGAGACAGAGCTTTTATCTCCTCATCCAAAGTTTATTTTGAGAAATTGAAGGAGGCTTTTGGATACCATGCTGTCTTGAACAAAAATTTCTCTTGTTTTTTTGCAATACCTCTCCTACTTCCCAGAAACTGTCTTTGAACATGTGTAAAACTGGAAAATTCTGATTTCTGAAAATATGGCTTCAAAGAAAGCCTAGTATATCCCAAATGGTAACACTTGTGACAAATGTGAGATAGGTTATTTTAGCTGGAGATTTTATGAAGAGAAACCTTCTTCCGAATTCCAAAATACCTTTTCTTGTGGCCAGAAAATGATCTTGAATTGAATTACTAAAACCAGAAAGCAGAGTTTTTCTATCAATGACTTTCAGCAGTTTCATAGCGCAATTTGAGTCATCAATTTCTCCAACCTCATAATTAATTGGAAGAAACAGAAAGATATTTTTGTAGATAAGTATGTTAGGAATAAAAACCTCTTTTATTTTTCAAAAATGAGTTTTCAGTTGCACAAGAACCCCCTTGGAAGTTGACTACTAAAAATAGAAAAACAGAGTTTTTTGCTTCATGGTGCGCTACAGGAATCCATGGTTTCGTAAAGAAAATCACCTTCTTTTAACTAGCTGCGCTATGAAACTGTGGATTCTTGTGGATTCCTGTATGATTTCAAAAATTTGACCCTAAACTTAATGGAATGACTTCTAAATGGATGATGGGACTTTTTAAGCATGAAATGAGACTTAAAAGACCTTATTTGGAAATGAAAAATAACATCTTAAGACCTTTAACCTATCACTTACCCAATTCATAAATGAAATCACTCAAGACATAATTGAAACCATGACCAAAATCAGAGTTGACATAATGATGTTTTGAAAATTTAGGGTGTGATAACAGTGGCTCCACTAGGGATAGTGTGCCCCTGTGGTACACTAAGAACCGGTAGCTCTAGTACTGCTATCCATCCTTTAAAATAAAACTCTGAAATTCTGCCCAATCTGCTTCAAAATTTTATGGCCTTCACCTCGGGCTCAGGATTTATGGTCTCTGCAAGAAGCACTTAAACTGTACCTACTAAAAAAAATGCTCAGTCAACCTTGAGCTTATTTGCACATTCCTACTTACCTACCTTATCAGCTGCAATTTCCACTTTAGCTCAAGCAACATGATATTTCCTATAAAGCCAATCAATTTTTGTTTTCTGATATATGAGGCTCTTGACTGCATTCGACATCAAAATAACCATGATAGTGAGATGACCAAAGCAACTTATAATGTATCTGATCTTCATAATGCAAATGAAAATGAAATACTGGTGTGCAAAGCTTTGTCGTGTATTCAGCTATAGGGTCAAAGAAGACATGGTTAGTGATGATCATCATAACATTCTATATCTTCAGACAATTGATTCTCAGCCACACAAGACTCCTTTGATATGCTATCCAACTGCTTTTCTGAATGATTCCCATAAGCAATGTATTTTCCTCATTATTATGATCATTCTTTGATGTAAGTTGTTGCAAAGTATGACATAAAAAATAAACCTTTTCCTCAGCCTTAGGATTGTAGCAAACATTTTCCAATATTTCCTCTTTCTATTTGAAATGATTCTCATACTCCTGATGATTAATGGATTTACAAACCTGATGCAAATTTTCCTCAATCTCAAAGGATGTGACATGATTTTCATAAGTAAACTCCTGCTGGGTTTCATTTTCATCTAAGGTAGATATTGTCCTTACTTCTTGGTGATGAAATGGATTGTCATGAAGGGCTTCTAAAATTTCCTCATCCATGAACTCATCATCTTCATAACAATCCTCCAAATATTCAATAAAACTCATATAATGTTTACAGCAATATTTAACCAGCAATAAGGAGGAATGACACTCTTTATACATCTCATAGAATGCATCATGGAAATCAGCAAGAGAATATAATGAACCATTTGGAAAACTTTCATACCAATACCATGATTTTCCTTCTAATGTGGCCATACACATCTTCATGAGACAATCTTCAGGGAACTAAACCTTAAGATTGTGTACATGCATATGGAACCTAACCAAATGAAGAGCATCATTGTCTTTCTTTTCATCTTTGAATATTGGAAGATCATCTAACCATTCAACCTTTGGCATAGGATTTGGAAAACCAGGAATATGAGACCGATTCATAGGGGCATACCTGGCATTCATTCTTGCAATGGAAATCATCATGAAACTTCATCAAGCTACTGATCTTTAAGCAGTAGAGTCACCTTCCAATTTGATTATTTGATGTGTGGAGTCACCAAAGTAGTTCTGCAGCCTTGAACAGATTCTGAGCTCTTGCTACCTTCAGAAGTTCAGCTTCTTGATTTCGGGAATGAATAATCTTCAGGCTCCCGACAGATGCACCAAAATTTTATCACCAAAATAGGACCATGATAGGCTGCTCATCAAGTCAATCTCAGTATAACTATTTCAAACCAATATTTTAGCTGAGGATTAGCCTCCTCGGCCTGAGAGGGCTCTCTCAAGGGTCAATGATATTGATTAAAGATGTAGATAGATGGCTAACTCTATGGTTTATGATTTTGTATGTTTATAGTTTGAAAGATGGAGACTTGCTACCATTGGGATATGGAGTCAGTGACAGAGATAAAGATAACAAATAACTCTTCTTATAAAACTGAGGCTTGTATATACTTCAATTAAAGGGTGACACATTTAGAAAAGTCTCAATAACTTGAGGTTCAAAGGAAGTCAGAGCATGTGGTTCATGAATTCTGAGTAATGATACATCAAGGTATTGAAAAGGAAAGTATTAAAAGTGATTCATCAAAGCTTAACACTTAAAGGAAGTCAGAGCATGAATGACCATGAATTCTGAGTAATAAGTATTTAAAACATTGAAGAAAACCTTTCAAAGGTAGGATTTAGAAAACTCAATTCGCCATAGTTCAACACTTAAAGGAAGTCAGAGCATGTTCCTCCATGAATTCTGAGTAATAAGCATTAATACTATGGAATTAAAACATATCAAAGATAAAATATAAAACTCACTAAAGTACACTAAGAATCTCAGGTCTGCCAAGGAGAAAACCCCTCTGCATTACTTATCACAGTCCATTACATAAAGCAACAGTTTTGCCAAAAAAGTCTTCAACCCTTATGAATTCGACCTCATGCTCTATATAGAGCATATACAATCTTGGATTCCATGATCCATCATTAGGAGAATTCGAATTCCCATATTTGACACCTCATCTAACCAAAAAGCAGACTTTTAATTACAAAATGACAAGTAAACAGTATTTTAAGAGTCCTAATTCAAATAGGAGTGAAACTCCTAAACATGTTTGAAACAACCTTATCTCAACATTTAATGCTTTCTTTGACACCTGCAACCCCATGAATTTGAATTTGATGATGCCTCCAGCCTTGTTGTAAACCTGTTGATTCATGACCTAACTGTCCTAAAAACCAGGAGACAGATTTCCTGTTTTTTAGCCCTTATCTTCCATGTTCATCTTCAAGAAACTTTGCCAAAATTTATGATTGTTTTATATATGTGACATGTGCTAACATTCCATTAAAACATCAATCTTCCACCTGTGCAAAAATAAATCCTCGAAAAAATGGAAGAGGAGATTGGACATGACTGCACTACGAAAATAGCTTGTTTTCGTAGGGCAGTTTTTATATCACTACAAAACACTTCTTTTGACCATTCTTTCTTCTAATTTGAAATCTAAGTCTTCATCTATGATCTTGATATTTCCACCAAAAGCACCAAAATTTTAAACCCAGCAATCCTTACCTCCAAAATACATGTATAAAATGCCAAAAATTCACCTTCAGCAGTTTCGTAGCGTGCTATGAAACTGCTGTGTATGCTCCCTTTAACACAGTTTTCAAAATTTACAGTTTTGAGGATATTTAAAAATTTTCAAGGATTGATATCAACATCAAATATTAAAACAACTTGACTTTAAACGATGTTCTTCCTCAAAAATGGTCTTCTCCTTAATGAAAAACTGATTTAAGATCTATCATTTTTCTGCACTGTTTTTATCTTAAAAATAGGTGTTGAGACAGAGCTTTTATCTCCTCAGCCAAAATGTATTTTGAGAAACTGAAGGACGCTTTTGGATACCATGCTATCTTGAAAAAAAACCTCTCTTTGTTTTTTTCAATACCTCTCCTACTGCCCAGAACCTGTCTTTGAACAACATGTGTAAAACTAGAAAATTCTGATTTCTGAAAATATGGCTTCAAAGAAAGCCTTGTATCTCCCAACTAGTAACACTTGTGAGAAAAGTGAGATATATTATTTTAGATGGAGATTTTATCAAGAGAAACCTTCTTCATAATTCCAAAAGAGCTTTTCTTGTGGCTAGAAACTGATCTTCAATTGAACTACTAAAACCATAAAGCAGAGTTTCTCTCAATGACTTTCAGCAGTTTCGTAGCACAATTTGAGTCATCAATTTATCCCACCTCATAATGAATTTGAAGAAACGGAAAGAGGTTTTTTTATTTAGGTATGCTAGGAAGAAAAACCTCTTTCAGTTTTCAAAAATGAGTTTTCCATTGCTCAGGAACCCCCTTGGAAGTTGACTACTAAAAACAGAAAAACAGAGTTTTTTGCTTCATAGTGCGCTATAGGAATCCACGGTTTCGTAGCGCAAATCACCTTTTTTCAACTAGCTGCACTAAAAAACTATGGATTCTTGTGGATTCCTGTATGATTTCAAAAAATTTACCCTAAACTTAAAGGAATGACTTCTAAATGGATGATGAGACTTTTTAAGCATGAAATGAGACTTAGAAGACCTTATTTGGAAATGAAAAATGACATCTTAAGACCTTTAACCTATCACTTACCCAATTCATAAATGAAATGACTCAAGACCTACTTGAAACCATGACCAAAAGCAGACTTGACACAATGATGTTTTGAAAATTTAGGGTGTGATAACAGTGGCTCCACTAGGGATAGTGTGCCCCTATGGTACACTAAGAACCTATAGTTCCAGTACTGATATCCATCCTTTAAAATAAAACTCTGAAATTCTGCCCAATCTGCTTAAAAATTTTATGCCCTTCACCTCGGGCTCAAGTTTGATGGTCTCTGCAAGAAGCACTCAAACTGTACCTACTAAAAAAAATGCTCAGTCAACCTTGAGCTTATTTTCACATTCCTACCTACCTACCTTATCAGCTGCAATTTCCACTTTAGCTTAGGCAACTTGATATTTCCAATCAAGCCAATCAATTGTCTTTTCTGATATATGAGGCTCTTGACTGCATTCGACATCAAAATAACCATGATAGTGAGATGACCAAAGCAACTTATAATGTATCTGATCTTCATAATGAAAAAGAAAATGAAATACTGGTGTGCAAAGCTTTTCCATTTATTCAGCTATAGATTCAAAGAAGACATGGTTAGTTTGATGATCATCATAACGTTCTATATCTTCAGAAAAATTATTCTCAGCCACACAAGATTCCTTTGATATGTTATCCAACTGCTTTTCTGAATGATTCCCATAAACAATGTAATTTTCCTCATTATTATGATCATTCTTTGATGTAAGCTACTGCAAAGTATGACATAAAAAATAAACCTTTTCCTCGGCCTTATGATTGTAGCAAACATTTTCCAATATTTCCTCTTGTTGTTTGAAATGATTCTCATACTCCTCATGATTAATGGATTGACAAACCTGCTGCAAATTTTCCTCAATCTCAGAGGATGTGACATGATTTTCATAAGTAAAATCCTGTTGGGTTTCATTTTTATCTAAGGGAGATATTGTCCTTACTTCTTGGTGATGAAAGGGATTGTCATGAAGGGATTCTAAAATTTCCTCATCCATGAACTCATCATATTCATAACAATCCTCCAAATATTCAATAAAACTCATAGAATGTTTACAGCAATATTTAACCAGCAATAAGGAGGAATGACACTCTTTATACATCTCATAGAATGCATCATGGAAATCAGCAAGAGAATATAATGAACCATTTGGAAAACTTTCATACCAAAGTAGTTATGCAGCCTTGAACAGATTCTGAGCTCCTGCTACCTTCAAAAGTTAAGCTTCTTGATTTCGGTAATGAATAATCTTTAGGCTCCTGGCAGACGCACCAAAATGTTATCACCAAAATAGGACCTTGATATGCTACTCATCTAGTCAATCTCAGTATAACTATTTCAAACCAATCTTTTAGCTGAGGCTTAGCCTCCTCAGCCTGAGAGGGCTCTCTCAAGGGTTAATGATATTGATTAAAGATGTAGATAGATTGCTAACTCTATGGTTTATGATTTTGTATGTTTATAGGTTGAAATATGGAGACTTGCTACCGTTGGGCTATGGAGTTAGTGACAGAGATAAAGATAACAAATAACTCTTCTTATAAAACTGAGACTTGTATATACTCCAATGAAAGGGTGACACATTCATAGAAGTCTCAATAACTTGAGGTTCAAAGGAAGTCAAAGTATGTGGTTCATGAATTTTGAGTAATAATACATCAAGGTATTGAAAAGGAAAGTATTAAAAGTGATTCAACAAAGCTTAACACTTAAAGGAAGTCACAGCATGAATGACCATGAATTATGAGTAATAAGTATTTAAAACATTGAAGAAAACCTTTCAAAGGTTGGATTCAGAAAACTCAATTCACTATAGTTCAACACTTAAAGGAAGTCAGAGCATGTTCCTCCATGAATTATGAGTAATAAGAATTAATACTATGGAAGTAAAACATATCAAAGATAAAAGATAAAACTCACTGAAGTACACTAAGAATCTCAAGTCTTCCAAGGAGAAAACCCCTCTGCATTACTGATCACAGTTGATTACATAAAGCAGCAGTTTTGCCAAAAAAGTCTTCAACCCTTATGAATTTGACCTCATGCTCTATATAGAGAATTTACAATCTTGGATTCCATGATCCATCATTAGGATAATTCTAATTCCCATATTTGACACCTAATCTAACCAGAAAACAGAATTTTAATTACAAAATGACAAGTAAACACTCTTTTAAGAGTCCTTATTCAAATAGGAGTGAAACTCCTAAACATGTTTGAAACAACCTTATCTAAACCTTTAATGCTTTCTTTGCCACCTGCAACCCCATGAAGTTTAATTTGATGATGCCTCCAGCCTTGTTGTAAACCTGTTGATTCATGACCTAACTGTTCTAAAAATCAGGAGACAGATTTCCTATTTTTTAGCCCTTATCTTCCATGTTCATATTTAAGCATATTTTCTGGAATTTATGATTGTTTCATATATGTTACATGTGCTAACAGTCCACTAAAACTTCAATCTTCCTCCTGTGCACAAATAAATCCTCGAAAAAATGGAAGAGGAGATGAGACATGACTGCGCTACGAAAATAGCCTATTTTCGCAGCGCATTTTTTATATCACTGCAAAACACTTCTTTTGACCATTCTTTATTCTACTTTGCAATCTGAGTCTTCAACTATGATCTTGATATTTCCACCAGCAACACAAAAATTTGAACCTTACCTCCAAAATACATGTATAAAATGCCAAAAATTCACCTTCAGCAGTTTCGTAGCGCGCTACGAAACTGCTGTGTATGCTCCCTTTAACATAGTTTTCAAAATTTACAGTTTTGGGGATATTTAAAATTTTTCAAGGATTGATATCAACATCAAATAGTAAAAAAACTTGACTTTAAAAGATGTTCTTCCTCAAAAATGGTCTTCTCTTAAATGAAAAATTGATTTAAGATCTATCATTTTTCTGCACTGTTTGTATCTGAAAAATAGGTGTTGAGACAAAGTTTTTATCTCCTCATCAAAAATTTATTTTGAGAAATGGAAGGAGGCTTTTGGATAACCTTATTTTTGCTTCCGAATATGACACAAACTGGTCAACAGTGAATTCTATCACGAATCCGCCCAATATACTGTCAACCCAATGATCCACTGTTCTGGTAATCTTATTATCAGTTTTTTCCAATTTCTAGACCAACTCGGGGGTCCACTGCGTGACCTGATTGTCCTTCCAACAAGTCTGAAATTCCGCCAATCGAGCTAGCCAATATTGCAACTCGTGTACAAAGGACACAAAGAATATTTCGTGCACTTCCGTAAAAATATACCTGTTTTTCCACTCTTCTATAGAAAACTTTTTACTCCTATTTTCTTTTAGGGAAAATTCCTGAAGCTTTTTTTCGAACCAGTCTTCTAACTCAGGTTTTAATTTCTGCCAATGACCCCGTGGCATTACCAAATCCCTCTCTCAAAATTCTCCTGGTCCCGACAACGGAACCATTTTTTGGCTTGAGGGGTCCTGACCCAAGTTCGATTTTAAGGTTTTCCAACAAACCCCTATACTACTGGCCCTTTTGGCAATGGTCTGCTTGCGCAGGTCAAGGTCTCACCCAAATTAGTATGGGAGGGTGTTGGAATCAGGTTTTCGCACCCTGAGAGAGAGAAATTTAATTGAAGGGGGTCATGTCAGATTGATCAGACTTGTGCCAAAGGAACCCTAATACAGAAACATTTAACTACATATCCGCGTAATATTTTCTAGCGGAGCTCATAAATCATGCAATAGTAGATTAACATAAGAAAAACATCCAAATCTAACGAGATCTATGCATTTATCGTCTTATACAGTATCGCATCCACGTTTACATCAACAATTAGCAATATGCAGGAGACAGATATAAATAACACAGAGCGCAGCCAATAATCATAGCACATAACACTTCAGTATCAAAAGGTATTCTCTTTCATTAACATCTAGATCCAGCTTACATATTGTATCTACTAGCCCACGCACACAGCCAGTGGGGTCCGCACACAGCAGGACTCAGGGTCTCCGTGCACACAGCCAGCAGGAGCCCGTACCCAGAAAACAAAATATTCACAATTTTGTATCTAGCTTAGTCACTTCTTAGCCTCCTCTAGACTCGAATTATCCATCTATTTATATAATGCTAGCCTGTGCTATCCTATGATCCACAAACCGCGGTTTGCGGACCCTTGGTCTACCCTTTTGACCCATTACAATTCATTGGGGGTTTTGACCCACCCCAAACCTTCTGCGCTATACTAAATATTACAAAATATTACAAAACTCGACTGCAACACATTGAATGGTTTTGTAAGCAACACATTGAATAGCTTTATGACCAAAATTATGACATGAGAACATTGTCCATTAAAGAAGAAATTTATGCGATCATGGAACCTTCTATTTATGTTTACATTTTGATTGATATTTCTGTTATTTTTCATCCTTGAATTGAAGTGATCATGATTTACATGGGCATTATCTTTATTCTTTTGCTGAGTGACGAATTTTTGCTGGCTGGCTTTAGTTGCATTTAGAAGCTTGTATCTGAAGACTGAGAAGATTCACTGATATATCAAAGACCTGTCTACACAAGAGGAGAGCATTTAACCTTGATAATTTCATATAAGGTTTCAGATCCTTTAGCAAATCTAAGATATAAATTTTTTACTTTCTCAATCTCCTTCCTTAGACTTACAATTTCACATTACAATTTCTCGTTGTGCTTCTCCTTTTCTATGAGTTGATTCTTTAGAGTATCTATGGCTATTTTTTTCTCTTCCAAACATATTTTGAGTTGATTGATTTCTTCAAGAAAATCATTTTCTTCTAAAGCATCCATAAAAGTATCTTTAGCCTCACTAGTGTCTTTTTCAAATGCCATGAGCAGTCTAATATCTTGATCAAATTTTCCTTCTTCACTATTTGATAGACCATCACTATCTTCATGAGTATAATAATTTTTTCTATTGATAAAACATTTCTTATTACCTTTTGTTAAATCTTTTCCCTTTTCATGATTATCTTTGTGAGAACATTTAGCAGCGTAATGACCAACTCTTCGACAAGACAAACATTTGAAAGGAAGCTTACCTCTGAACCTTCTGGTGCCAAGTTGAAGTTTCTTTACAAAATTTATCTCTTCTTCTTCTGATACATACCCTGATTCTTTTTGTTCTTCCATTTCCTTGCCTTTTTCAGTAGCGTTAAAACCAGCTTCTTTGACTTTAGACAGGACCTCCTTTCCTCATTTCACACACAGTCAGAATCCCATGAAGTTGAACAATAGTAAGAGTTTGTAGATCGTGCTTCTCTTCAATAGCAGACACTTTTGACTCAAATTTAGGAGTCAGAGATCTTAAAACTTTTTCTGCTAGAGTGGTGTCACTTATGACTTCACCCAGATTTCTGATACGATTTACGATCTCATCTAAACGTAAAAAGAAACTAGCAATACTTTCATCATTATGAATTATGAGTTTTTCATATTGAATTCTGGGAGTTTGTAGTTTAGCACCTTTTACCTTGGCATCACAGCCTTCATAGCTCAGAATGATTTTGTCCCATATCTCCTTTTTTGTATTTAACTGCATAAATTTGAAAAGTTCAGATTCAGTAAGACTCCCCAATAATGCATTGACAGCCTTTGCATTGGTTCCATAGTTCTTCCTTGTTTTTGGATCTGCTGGAACTGAGGTTGGATATTGGTAACCACCTTCAACTATAGCCCATACATCTGTTCCAAGAGACTGAAGATAGGATCGTTTCCTTGTCTTCCAGAAGATTAAATTGTTTACATTGAAGAGTGGAGGTCTCATAGATGTTGTCCCATCTTGATTTCTCATCTTATATGATCTTCTTTCTACCAATTAATCTTCTTCAAAAGGACCTACTCTGATACCAATTGTTGGGAAAAAATACTAAGAGGGGGGGTGAATCAGTATTTTCAAGAGTCAGAATCTTTTGCTTTTATTTTACTGATTTATATACATGACTTTGATTAGCCCAAATAGCGTATGTACATGACTATCCTAATAGAAACTTGTGTATACCCACATAACTTTACAGTTCAGATAAATATTCAGAAACATTCCTTAGCCCAGATCATCAATAATGCATCAGATAGTTAAGAAGTTAAACATTTGTAGTAATAATAGAATAAATCATCACACATGAGCATCAAACATGAACACCAATATTTAAGGTGGAAACCCAAGTCGGGAGAAAACCACTGTTGGCGAGAAGTCAGGTCTCGCGGACAAGACCCAGGTTCGAGAGTTGTGGCCAACAAAGGGGTCTGGTGTAGTCTAGGAACACGCCGGCATTTTCACCCTGCTCAGGAGAGCAGTGCGTCTCACCCAAGGCGTGCCGCAACCACATGCAAAAGGGGATGAGATCAATGGCAAGGAACGAATCCGCAACTAAAGAAAGACGGTGCATCCATTCATATACAAAGTTATATGCACAAGATCACTTAATAAGCATTCAGACATTCATAAATAAAATTTTAAACCAGCATAAACGCATTACATGCACATGAACATCTTATTGAGACAGCAACCTTCCATTATATTAATCTCTTGGCCCAATACATGATTACATGGCAATCTTCCTGTTAGCTCACAAAGCTGATACAGATGAATCTCAGAACAGAAAGGTAGAATAGAGAAGATGAGAAACCATATGAAGCACATGCATGAATCCTCCGTAGCTGCTCTGCGCGTCCTTCCTTGTCTCTGGCCTCGCGACCTCTTTAGTATGCATTCAACTCTCAGCATTCCAACCCCCTTTTCAGCCGGGTGACTGTTATTTATTCACCCACTCTCGCGACTATCGGCTCCTCTGCGTCTTCACTTCGGCTTCTCTCAGCTTCTCTTCTGATGTCTGCGTGTTCCACTTTCTGTTTTCTGTTGTGTTTCCTTCATCTGCACTTATCTCCGTTCTATCTCCATCAATCGAGTGCTTCCGCGCCACCTTGATAGCTCCGCAACTCCTGGTAGTTGCGGCGCGGTCGCGGTTGCCATGTGTATTTATTCCGCAACTCAAAAAGGTTCAAAACTCAAAATGTCTTGGCCAAGATGTCAAAACTAAACAAAAACAAGGGCCCCAACAGGCCCCGACCACAATTCCTTGACTCGTCCGCGAGTGAATCACAAATAACAGTTTCTATTTCCATTGCCCCGCTGGCACCCGTACTCTGCTCTGCTGTGCCTTCACCCTGCGCCCTTTCCTGCTGTGCTCCGCCACTTGGTTGTTCAAACAAGGGCCCCAAATCCGGGACCCGGCGGAGCGCTGTGTCTCTAAGCTCTGTGAAGGCCGCCACTGCTTGCTACCATTCCTGCATAAGCAGGTCGGCTTCTTGAGAGATTCGGTTAGCGGCGGCTTCGTCTATGGGCGTCGGGGCAGCCCCGAACAGTGTGGTGAGCTGGGCTTCGGCCTTGGCATCCAACTGGTGCATAGCGTCAGCATGGGTGCGAAGGGGGGAACGAATCTCCTGGATGACATGTTTGGCCGCTGCCGATTCGGCCTCAGTCTGTTGCATGTGAAGTTCCAGCTCGTCCGACTGGGCGTAGAGCTGGTCTAACCTTGCTAGGTCCGTAGTTGCCTGAATGTCCCGGGCAATCTGTTGCAGCTGGGCAGCGATAGGCTGCGTCTTGACCGTTAGCGCTAGTGAGAACTCCTGCAGACTTCGCAGAAGGGCAGAAGCCGCGGCTGCAGTGGAATGGAGAGTTGCTTGTAGACTGACTGCCTGCGACTGTTTGGCAGTCACCTGTCCTGAATGGTTACTGGGTGGATCTGGAAGGGTAGGCCATGCGGCTAACGCCGCTTGGAGTTCCTGGTTCTCCCTGCAAACAATAGTGAAAACTTCCCTGAAGTGGTGAGCCTGTAGTGCTATACTGTCCTCCTCTATATGAGTAGGGAGTGGGGCATAGTGAGCCCTTGCAGCGGGCCATATGCTGGAGAGCGCCTGAATAACAATGTTGTCCTACTCCTGGAGGTTGGTCTTCTCCCGCAGCAACTGATTGCGATGTTCAGCAAGCGCCGTGATCTGATTCCGCTGCTCGGTGCACCGCCGCTGTAGCTCTGTGTGAATCTTCTCGGCCTTGAGGGCCGCCCGCTAAATGAGCAGGTACATCTGTGCTGGACTCCATTGTTCTGTATTGGTCGTGCTGGGTGTGCCCTACTCCGGCACCCTCTCCTGCGAAGGTGGGTTGCTGGCCGCTGGTCGGCTGGAAGTTTCTGGATGATGGACCGGCGTCTGCTGCTGTACTGAAGTGGCCATCTCGGACTCCGGCCGGTCTTGCTGCATGGTCTGCTCTGGGGGAGGGGCAGCCGAATCAGCCCCCCCATTTGTGAACCTGGTAGATATAGTAGCCTGAAAGTCCTGGGCCGTGGCCATGGGGTCAACCGGTGGTACCACGGCTGCAGTACTGGAGGTGACTTCCACCTCGTGGTCACCTCCGAAAAGTTCCTGGATCAACGAATCTGACAAAGTGGCTGATGAGTTGGATGGATGGGGGGAGGTGGCAGGTGGTCGGCCGGTGGGAGCGGTGGACGGAGTGAAAGAAGTGGGAGGGAGGCGGAGGTTGAGGAACTCTGCCGGATCGATCAGAGGTTCCTCCGGAATCAAAGTTGCTGTGGGCGGAGTGGCTGGTGGATCATCCTCCGTAAGATCCACCACTGGATCTGTGACCATAGTGCGGGCCCTCTTAGATGGAGGTGGGTCGGAGGAATCGGGTTCGGGGCCCGGTTCACCCATTGGTGTGATGAGGGGGGTGGCAGAAGTGAACAGGTTAGTGGGAATGGGGGAAATGAGGGGGGCGGTGTTGGAGGGACCATGAGACTGATTAATATGAAATTCAGCAAAAGAGGGAAATATAGGGGCACCACTCGAAGCAACTTGGGTGGCCACGTTAAGTCGTCGTACCTGGTCGTTGAGGTGCTCGACAATCGGGACCAGCACTTCAGGCAGTGTCGGTGCGGTCTCAGATGCTTCTTGTGGAGGGTCCGCCGCAACCTGTGAGGACCCCGCTGCGCCGGTCGCGGTAGGCCGCTGTGCCGGCAGCATCCCCTCAAAATTATAGCGGGTGATCCCGTCGCGAACGTGCTTGACAACCCCCGGCCACGCAGAAACCTCTCGGTGAAAGGTGTCGTCATTCAGCTGGAACCGGAGGGGCGCCATGTGAAATGTGGCGGCCGGCACGCAAGTTGGCCGGATGAAGGTGTGCCTGTGGCTAACCCCAAACCACACCTGCTCACTGTACTCATCCAACAAGTGCCTGGGCACCCGTTGCTGGTTGGCCACAACATCGGTCATCATCCCGTACCACGCCCGGAACGTTGCCGCGTTCACCTGTTTGGTGCTGGGATCCATGGACACCTGCCAGGGGGTGTATTTCATCGCAAGAGGTTGGCTTATGGTCGTCTCCGCCAGCTCCTGGATGGGAGGAAGGTGCCATTTCCACATGGCGAAGGCTAAGATCAAGTAGCCGTAAATGAAACTGGTGGTACGCCTATAATTTTCTTCGCAGGCCGCGAAGAGTTCCTTCAACACGAAAGAGCACCAATTTAACTTAGCGCCCCGGGTGCAGTGCTCTGCAATGGAAATTGTGTCCAGGGTGCATTCTCCCTTCGTATAGTGGCGCATCTTCTTGCTAGCGATCAGGTAGCAAGCGAACCGGATTTCTGGTTTGTTGATCAGGTCAATTTTGGCACCTTTGCCACCCCGGCGAGTGCCATATTTGGTGTACAGGTCAGAGTCACCTGACTTCCGGGCGCGCTTAGAGGATGTCTGGCCAGCAGCGGAGACATCTGCACCATTTTGGGACAGCCCTGTAAGCCGATGAATGTCTTCGGCATGAATTGGGATTTCTTCGTTGAGCCACAGGGACCCGTTCTGTACCCGACTGAGGAGGAACCGGGTGCATTGCAGAGCCGGTCCCGTAGTGCCGAAAACGGGAAGAGACCTCAAATGCATCAAGGTTGACTGCTGCAGGCCCCTGAATTCTTGCCGCATCTGACTGTTGGAGCTGCTGCCTGGCGTGTAATGGTGCTCCATGTAAGTCTGCCAATGGAGGTGAGGAAACTCGGCCAGGTCAGACAAGTTGGCGTCCATACATGCTGCATTGTCATACTTGCCGACCAGCGACTCTACGCGGTGAATTCTGCTGTCTAACGCTGGTTCAGGGACAGATATGATAGCCCTCGGCATCTTGGCGCGACGCTGGTAAACTTGGAGTGTTCTTCGGGAGTTCTCTGCTGAAGGTGGTGTGCTTCGATGCTGCAAATGCTCTGGAGACGCTGCAACTTCCAAATTGAACTGGTCCGTCATTCTCGTGCTGTTGATCTTCATGCAAATTATGGCATCCGCTGGCACGCGCGGAGTTGATGAGACTCCATAACGGCAATTAATTCTTGCTATCCTTCGGGGCTGCGATAATCGTGCGATCAATCGCGTGCCTGTATGCAATCTGACAGTTGCTGACGGCGTCATGGGAAGATGGGCGGACTCGACGGCTGAGGGAACTGCGGGTGATGGAAAATGATTACAGTACGATTACTGTCTATTATGGTAATTTATGAACAAATCTGAGCGATCCTATGGACTGACAAAAGGACTGACGAAAATTACCTGGACTGACACTGGCACGAGGAAGGATCCTACGTGAACGACACGCTGGACTGGCGCGGTGACAAGCTGGACTGGCGCTGCGACCCGCTGGACTGGCCAGCCCCGACCACAGTCGGTTGCGGTAAGGTTCCCACAACTGACTGTTTATTTGACTGATTACATATGAACAGAAAAGACTACCTACGCTCATCCCAGTTGCGGGAGAGTTATTCAACTACGCTACTCTACGGGTTCTCTCGGTTGCGAGAGTTATTGATGAAAAGTGAGAAGGTACCTACTCCTGGTAGGGTTTCAGGCGTGCGCCATTCACCCACCCAGGAAGAACGGTACCGTCCAGCTGTGCCAACCGAACGGCGCCTGAGTCGCGAATCTCGATGACAAAGTAGGTTCCCAACCAGTGCATCTGGAGCTTGCCTGGAAACTTCTGGAACCGGCTGTCGTACAAAAGAACTTTGCCGCCAACTTGGAAATCTTTAGTTTTGATGTGGTGGTCGTGCCACGCTTTCTGCCTGGCCTTCTGAACCTTCTGGTGGAATTCTGCAAGGAATCGAGCCTCATCCAGCTCCTGTAGCTCCTGGAGGCGTTCCCGAAGTGACGCCTCTTCTGAGAAGTGAAGGGACGTTGCGATCAAAAGGCTGGGTACGGTGAACTCGGCGGGAATCACAGCTTCCCGGCCATACACCAGCTGGAATGGCGTCTGGTTGGTCAAACGTTTTACCGTGGTCCGGTAAGCCCATAATGCCGCTGGTAGCCGCTCGTCCCAGTCGTCCCGCTGAGCATTGCAAATTTTAGTCAAGCCCTTTTCAAGAATCTTATTGAAGGCTTCCACCGTACCATTGGCTTGTGGGTGGTATGGGCTGCTTTTATGATGCTGAATCATAAATGTGTCCAGTAGTGACTTGACCGTGGCATTAATGAAATGCGTACCCTGATCGCTGGTTAAGCTCCGTGGGCAGCCAAAGCGGCTGATGATGTGTTCAAAGATGAACCGGGCAGCGGTCTCTGCCGAGCAGTCGCGTACCGCTGCTGCCTCAGCCCACCGTGTGAGGTAATCCATTGCGGTAATGATGTACCGGGCTTTGGAATGGCGAGCGATTGGTGCGATGGGGCCTACGAAATCAACAACCCACTTTTCAAACGGCCGCAACACATGCACTGGGTGTAGCGGAAGCTCGTCCCGGTGCGAAGGCCTTCCCGTCCGCTGGCAAACATCGCAACGCTTCACATAGGCCTTACAGTCTGCATGTACCGTCGGCCACCATAGGCCAGCCTGGAGCACCTTTCTGGCGGTGGGTTTCGCACCCACATGCCCTCCCGCAACACCACTGTGACATTCCCACATCACTGCTTCCCGTTCATGGTCAAGAACACACCTGCGCAACACCTCATCAAGCCCCAATTTGTACAGCTGCCCCGCGATCAATTGGTAGTCGGCCGCCCGGACAACAAGGTGGCGTTTCTGAAGCGGGGTGTAAACCTCAGGGCACTATCCCGTGGTCAGATACGTGGCAATGTCAGCCAGGTAATCTGGTACTGCTTCAACTCGGAAGAGGTCAGCATCCGGAAGCTGATCGTCCAACGGGCCTTCATTCTCTCCCGTCTCCAACCTGGACAAGTGATCGGGACCAACATTCAACCTACCAGGCTTGACAATCACCTCAAACGTGAACTCCTGAAAAAGTAGAAGCCATCGACAGATTCTTCCTTCCAACACAGGCTTATTTACCAGATATTTCAATGCGGAATGGTCCGTAAAAAATGTAAATTTGCCACCCAGAAGATAGTGGCGGAACTTCTGGAGGGAGTACACCATCGCCAACGCCTCCCGCTCGGTCGTGGTGTAGTTCTTCTCCGCGTTTGATAACCGTCGGCTGGCGAAGTATACGGGGTGGTCAACTGTCGTTTCCCCGGGTTGCGCCAATACAGCTCCAAGTGCAATTCCAGACGCATCAATGTGCACATGGAACTGCTTATCCCAGTTGGGATGAACAAGTATGGGTGTCGTCGCCAACTTCTCCTTCAATGTGTCAAGTGCCTTCCTGCACTCCGCCGTCCACTCAAACGCTTCTGACTTCCGCAACAGTTTCTCCAGAGGGGCCGTAATTTTGGCGTAGTTGCGGATAAACCACCTGTAGTATCCTGTGTGCCCGAGCAGTGCCCGCAACTGCTTCACGGTCTCGGGGGCCTCCATGTGGACGATGACCGCGACCTTGGCAGGATCAACGCAGACCCCTTGCTTGCACACCACGTGGCCCAAGAGTGTGCCGAATGGTACTGCAAAAATACATTTCTTCAAGTTAAAGGAAATCTGCAGCTGGCGACACCAGTCGAACATAACACGCAACAGGGAGACGTATTTCTTCAGCAGGCTGTAAACAGTCCAGTCGTCCATATAGACTTCTAGGAACTTGTGAATGTACTCTCGGAAAGCAGCAATGACAATCCGGGAAAACACAGCTGGTGCATTCTTCAGACCAAACGGCATAACGTGGTATGCGAATGATCCCCACTCAGTGGTGAATGTCATCTTTGCTCTGTCCTCCTCGGCGATGTGCACCTGATGGTAGCCCGAAAACCCATCAGTGAAGGAATAAGCTTCGTTTCCCGCGACATGATCTAGAACTTCATCTCTGAAGGGAGTGGGAAACGGGTCGTGGATACAAGCATTATTCAAGCTCCGGTAGTCTACACAGACCCGGATCTCCGCTTTTTCCTTCTTGTTCTGGATGATAATCGGACTCACCCATTCCGCTTCTTCTACTGGAAAGATGAGACATGCAGCCAGCATCTTTTCAATCTCCATATTGACTTTCTCTTTGATACGTGGATTCAACCGGTAGGGTCGGTGCTTCACCGGCCTGGCCCCCGGTTTCAGTGTGATCCGCATCTCGCCCAGATCCCCCTTGATCCCCTTCAGGTCTGCAACTGATGACGGGAACAAGTCCTCGTATTCCCGGAGGAGGCTGAAGATTTCTTTTGTTGTCTCCTCGTCCCAGTAATCTCCCACCGTTGCCAGCTTAGGTTTCTCTTCCGTTCCAATGTTCAGTTTCTTTGTCTTTAGCGGCTGTAAATGGACTCCTTCAGTCGTCGGCTCTTCACTGATTCTCCGCTCTCCTTCATTTTCGTCAAAATAGAGATGCCTGAGGTCCTCCAAACTATCGTCCTCCGGATCGCCATCAATCCGGTGACAGACCAACTCGTGCCTGACCTCAGGTCGTGACACAGCCGGGCCCTTATCGGGCTTAGGCTGGCGGAAAAACAAGACCTCCTTGATTGCTTGTAGGGCCTGAGACTCCTGCGCCGTCTCCCGAGAAGCTCAAAACGAACTTGTCCGCAACTGCCTGCCAAGAGTGGGTTTCTCGTTTCCGCTCTTCCTCCAGGTACCAGGCCTGGGGAATGGTGCCCAGAGAGTGGATAAACCTGTGGACCCACAGCTCCTCAGGGTACCGGGTGCTACGCCACTGTTCTTCGCAGGCCCGTAAATGGTGTCGCGGGTCTGAATTCCCATGATACTTAAGCGTGCTGGCGGGTCCTTCATCCTCTTTAAAGCGTGCCCGCAGAGCATCCACCACACACTCCCATCGCAACAGAGTGTTGCGGTGATTTTTCCACCATCAAGCCGACGTTGACTGCAAGGCCACATCCAAAAGGGCCATCCGGCTTTCAATTGGGACTGATCTTCCAGTTTGGCAATAAAAGTATTGACTGCTTGCATGTTTGATAATGTGGGATATCCGCGGATCTCAGTCCCTACCCACCGGACCTGAGCGATGGAGGCACATCTCCGCGTGGTGGTCTCATATCCCCCTTGCTGCCAGTCTTCCCACGCGAGTTCGGATCCGAGCTCCGAGCTCTGTACACTCCGCCAACTGACAGAGCCAGTTGCGGTCGGGTTAATATAATCGTCCCGCTTCCCTGCAGTCATCCGATAGAGATGGTCCATTATCTGAGCATCCTTCCGATTGTCCACTGATTCTGTATATTGCGGACCCTGATACGGGTCAAGAGGCTGGGTGACCCGTACCTCCCCATCCTCAAAGATCATCAGCTCCTTCTTGAGGTCGATGATGGCGTAATTCTCAAAAGCCCAATCAATGCCGAGTAAAGCAGGATAGGGATCCTTATCGCCCATGATATCAATAACCTCAAAATCGGTGTATGTCTTCACCCCCGCAACGTCGACCTCGACTCCCTCGAGCCGGCCGATTGGTAAAATGCAGTACTGGTTCGCCATCCTGAGTTGGATTGGCGAGTGGGCTAGCCGTGGCCTTCCAAGAGCCTCCCATGTCTTTCGTGGCAGTATATTGACATCGGACCCCAAGTCCAACATGGTGTCACTGATTTGGAATCCTGCGACCTGCGTGTTAAGCCGGAATTCTTTGCCTGTTCGTTGCTTGTTCCGCTTGACCCGTTGCACGTATTGAGGGCTAGCGTCCGCCGGATCTCTGGGTTCTATGCGCCCCTGCAGCGCTCCATCCAAAGCATGCTTGAGCTGCTGCCGCAGCACAGCGTTATCAACAATCCTGAGGAATAGCCGGAGCCAATCCTCGACCACAGTATCTGCGACGTTCTTCGCCCCGGATTCTGGCTGCCTGGGCTCCTCCAACCTTCCCTCGTTGCGCAACTGGGCGAATGCCTCAACCGCCTCCTGGAAATACTTCTTCTGGACTTCGGGCCTGATCAACTTCTTTGGGGATGCCGGCCGAACCACTCGTGCTGGCTCCTTCTCGTGGGCATCCTCGCCCGTCTTCTTTCTGCCCCTTGTTACTATCGCAACATTCTGCATGTCGGGGGTTGTGGCACTGCACGGTTTTGAGTTTATCAAATTCGCCCCCCTCTGCCTCACCCGTTCTTCCCACTTCTTGATGAGCTCCGGACAGTCTTCTGTAGCATGGGCGTTGACCCGGCACTGGGAACACCAGGGTCGTCACGGAAGGGGACATTCTCGAGCCACATGACCCTCCTGGTCACAGTTGTAGCATTTTACCGGACCGCGTCCGCCTGTTCGGCCTCCCCGCATGCCTCCGCCTCTTCCTCTTGGAGCCTCGTTCACCCTGTAGGACGGATGGTCTAGTCGGTCCGCAAGTGCGTCGAGAGCCCTGCACTGCTCAGTATTGTGAGTCGTGGACACACAAAATTCGTAGTATACATTGTTCAGGACCGTGGAGTACTTCTGTAATATCGGGCACATCCGAGGAGGATGCCCCATCGTCCGGAAAATTTCACAGTACTTTGTGGTGGAGGACCTCGGTTGCGGAGGGAACCCCGCAAAGGTCTGCTGCGGCTGGTAGACTCCCTGCGGGTTCATCCCCGCACCACCCCCTGGTGGTGGACCCCCCTGGATTGCTGCGACCGAGGGTCCTGCTCCTGTGCCGCGCAACCGAGGACATTCGGTTGCGACGTGGCCCTCGACTAGGCAATGTGTACACCAAACATTCGGTCGCGCTGGTCTCACCGGCTGAAGTTCCTTGAGCTTTTCGGTCAAGCTGGCGATCTGGTGTTGCAACCCTACCAAAGAAGGGTCTTGCGGGGCCACCCCCCCCCCGATATTCCTGGGGGTAGCCCGCCATGGCTTCAATCTTCATGGCCTACTCCAAAGCGTCCTGCAGATTATCAATATTCTGCTGAGTAAGAGGGGTTCGTGTCAAGGGGAGCAGACCTTGATGAACCAGTTCCTCTGGTGGTTTGGATCGATCGGGTAGCTGAGTTTCCCGATCCCGTCCTTGAATCGCCGCATCAACTCCCACGCGGTCTCACCTTCCTTCTGCTTAATTTCCCACAGCTCGGACAGGCCTTGCTGGTCTGTCTGGGGAAGCTTGAATTCGCGAACAAAATCCCGCTTCACGTCCGCAATTACAGGGTTAGGGTGCGCCTCAGACCACTTGATGAACCAACGCAGAGCTCTCTCTCTGAGCGTGGTTTGGAATTCTATTAACTTCCCTGCATCCAGCGTCTGTCGAGCCTTCCAGATGGCTTCGCACAGATACCAGTGTTGTTCTACGTCGTCATTTCCCCGGCCAGAGAACTCTGGATACCGGGTGAAAGATCCAGCCATGTGTACTTGCGGAGAATTAACCAGGATAAAACCTCCCGGTCCTGGTTGCGTAACGGTCCCTCTAGGGAAAATACTACTACTAGTAACGCTGCTGTTACTGGGCGTTACCGACGCTGTTGAACTACTGTATGACTGACTTAATGCTTGTAACTGAATAAAAATATTTCTTAAAGGTTGATAAAGTACCAGGGGAAGGTCGGGATCCTGGCCATGCGGAAGGTGGGACATAGGGCTACCTGGAGGGGTAGGTGTTGTCTGATCCTGGAACATCTGCTGCATCACGTCGTGCCATTCATCATCGGAAGTTTCTTCGGGCTGCATCTTTCCATTATCTTCGCTAGTCGTTACTTCTCTTTCTCGCGTCGCTGGGCTCCCATGCACCCACTGTACGTCCGCTGCCGTCCCGTCTCCTGTTCGGGTATCCAAACCCATGGGTCTTGTCTTCTGAGGCGGCTCCTTCTGATTTTTCCTCTCGATCTCCCTTCTCTTCAAATCTCTCATTACCCTTCTTCGCCACCTATCGGCGATCTGTGCCCGCCGATGCGCACGTGACTCCCGCAACTTGCATGCGGCCTCAACGTCCATCCCCCGCTCCCCACTCTTATAGTCTACACAGCATCGGTCCCCTCAATCCTTCCCCCAGTATGGGTGGTTTACGCTTCCATACTCGTTTTGTGGAATTCAATCAACCCTTCGTCCACCATCAGGGCTTTGATCCACAGCGGAATCTCCTTCAACAGCTTCCCCCTCAGTCCTGAGTGAAAAACAGCCTCGGCCTTCGAGAAGGATTGGTAGCACTCGGCAGAAAACTCCACAGCGTACCCTTCCAACGTGGTCCTTACCCAGAAATCCACTGCGCGGGTTAGTTCAGTATCTACCCGATGCAGTGCCACGAGGTCGTCGTGCGTCCACCTACGGTTTATCTTCCGCAAGCCTTCTTGGGGCAGCGTCGCTCGTAACCTCCGCAACCAATTGTAAAGGTCCGTAGGGAACCTTCCCCAGAAAATTTCGTACGTATCACTGGCTGAATCAGAGAAAAGAACGAGCTCCTTGATCGCCGCCTCCTTTTTCTTGGTCAGCTTTGCTTGCTAAGCAATGAACTGGTCAAGATGATCATCCCACCATCGCCGTATTGCTCCTTCAAAAATCCTCGATACCATGATCTAGATCCCCTCAGAACATGCAGGTCCCGGCAACGGAACCATTTGTTGGCGAGAAGTCAGGTCTCGCGGACAAGACCCAGGTTCGAGAGTTGTGGCCAACAAAGGGGTCTGGTGTAGTCTAGGAACACGCCGGCATTTTCACCCTGCTCAGGAGAGCAGTGCGTCTCACCCGAGGCGTGCCGCAACCACATGCAAAAGGGGATGAGATCAATGGCAAGGGACGAATCCGCAACTAAAGAAAGACGGTGCATCCATTCATGTACAAAGTTATATGCGCAAGATCACTTAATAAGCATTCAGACATTCATAAATAAAATTTTAAACCAGCATAAACGCATTACATGCACATGAACATCTTATTGAGACATCAAACTTCCATTATATTAATCTCTTGGCCCAATACATGATTACATGGCAATCTTCCTGTTAGCTCACAAAGCTGATACAGATGCATCTCAGAATAGAAAGGTAGAATAGAGAAGATAAGAAACCATATGAAGCACATGCATGAATCCTCCGCAGCTGCTCTGCGCGTCCTTCCTTGTCTCTGGCCTCGTGACCTCTTCGGTATGCATTCAACTCTCAACATTCAACCACCTTTTCAGCCGGGTGACTGTTATTTATTCACCCGCTCTCGCGACTATCGACTCCTCTGCGTCTTCACTTCGGCTTCTCTCAGCTTCTCTTCTGATGTCTGCGTGTTCCACTTTCTGTTTTCTGCTGTGTTTCCTTCATCTGCACTTATCTCCGTTCTATCTCCAACTATCGAGTGCTTCCGCACCACCTTGGTAGCTCCGCAACTCCTGGTAGTTGCGGCGCGGTCGCGGTTGCCATGTGTATTTATTCCGCAACTCAAAAAGGGTCAAAACTCAAAATGTCTTGGCCAAGATGTCAAAACTAAACAAAAACAAGGGCCCCAACAACCACCGATGTTTTCGTCTCCATATTCAATATTTATTATATAGAAAATTGTTTACAATGTTGTATTGATGTAGACTCATATCAGTACACAAGCATCTACCTACAGAAGGTTGCAACCTTCTCTCGTTCTCCAGTTGCTAATGGAAGGGAGCACAACTCCCTGATCTTGTTTACCAGCCACTACTGGAAGGGAGCTTCAACCCCCTGAACAGAACACCAGCTTCTACTGGCAGGAAGCTTCTACTTCCATACTGAAGCCTTCAACCCTCAGACCCACTGCAGACCATGTTTCATAAATTTTCACACTAGATCCAATAGCTTCATCACAACTCAACAGATAGATCAACACCAATAGCCATAGCCAAAAATTTAAAGAGAACCATGAGATCACTGTAACCGTAACATAGTAATAAATCCAGACTTCTGAATCAACATGCAGAATCAATTTCAACCTTGATCATTCATCATATTAAATGCATACGCTACTTCACTTTATTATAACATGCGTGTATACGCGCTTTCCTGCACACCAAACTGCGTATAGATTTGTGTATACTGAATTTCATAATTAGATCAGGCTCAAAAATAGATCTGAGGCTTTCTGTCATACTTTTTCACATTTACAAAACCCTTATTTAGTCAGCATCATCCATCATATTTAATTACTCAATCAATTGTACATAATAAATTATAAGCATATACAGTATTCAAACAACCGAGATCTACATGAAGACTTCATTGAAAAACAATAAAAATATAGCATTAATAAACATATAACCTCTTCATCAAGCTTCAGAAAACCCTAACTTCCATACGCGCTTTTGCTGAAGAGAACCAGCGTATATACATGCTTTTACAGTGATGAACCAACGTATAGATCTATAGATATTCAAGACTGCAGAAATTTTCGGATCAACAGACTTACCCATATTTTACCCTTCGCTTTAGCAATCATACGCCAGGTCATAGATCTAAGAAAGTCACCAACAGATCCAGCAAATACATAGTCATTTCAGTTCTAGAGATCCTGATCCATCATTGTATTCATAGGTGCATCATAATTTCAGATCTACTAATAAATAGTAACCCATTCCATGCAGATATACTTCTTCTCCTTATATAGGATGAGCCTTTCCCAATACCATGAGCCAAAACCACACAAGTGCTGATGGTATTCTTCAACAGAATCAAATAGACGACACAGCGCTCAATACTGTGGGCTAAAACCATGGTAATGACCCCTGGTATCATATTTTTTAAAGCGCAAAAGGTATACGCGACTTTCCTCGTTCTGTTCTGCATGTGTACGTGACTTTTCTTGGATGAACTCGCGTATAGACCCTTAAATATGAATATTAACCATATTTTGTTGGACTTTCTGCTAAACCATAACCATATTCTGCTAGACCTTCTACTAAACTACTATGCTTCTCCAGAGGCCATATACTTCAGCTTTTGCAAGTGGATTTCCATCAAGGACAACATATGAAATCATAAGAATCATATTGCCAACAATTTTGGGGGTCCAGTTGTAGTTAATGCACTAGGGTAGTGCGAGTTTAATAAATTAACTCAAAATAATTGAGTTAAAATCAATTTAACTAGTTCTAACTGAGTGATGAGCTAGTGAGAGGTAAAGTGAATTAAATTAGATTTAATTCACAAGTAGTGATCTACCAAGTAACTTATGATTTGATATTATTAGATATATGCATATCAAATCTGACTAAGACCTAGTTGAGACAAAGGTTAAAGGGAAGTAAACTATCAATTGTATTATTAGATAACTGCCCAAGTTCAGTTATAAATCCATGGGATGCCCATGAAGGATTACGCATTCAAGGAAGGTTGGAATTCATATTTAATAGGGATTTATTTTTCCTAGGTATTGCGTGAGAAAGGTAGGCTGAAGGTGGGCTGAAAATTGGCTATGTGTTGGTCAAATTGTGCCCAATAGTGTGATATGATTGGTAGAGTGTATAAGGTGTTGAGTCTCAAAATTGTTTTCCATGTTCATACATATTTCCATTATCTCATAACCATTCAGCTCTCATTTCATAACTATCGGACCTAAAACCCTACATCAAGTAACCATTTTCATAAATATATGGGTTAGGATCCTTGTCTTCCAAAGTTATTTATTTTATGTATTTAAAGTGAATTTATGATTAGAAACTAGAAAATTAACATAGTTTCATATATATATATATGTGTTATGAGTTTTGTGACATGTGTAGGTCAAAAGGAGACTTCTAGAAGACCCTTATGTGGCACTCTAAGGCCAAATTCGAATTTGGTTGGAGAAGATTATGGGATCAAGAGGATATGTGTCTCATTTCTTTGTTGTATTGAAACTCTAAGAGGATATGTGTCTCATTTCTTAGTTGTGTTGAAACTCTAGAAAGACATGTGTCTTATCATTTCCTATTTTGATTGTAACTCTAGAGATGGAGGGAGAGATTCATGGACTCTCATTAATAAGATAACTTCCCTTTTTTTCTATGTAGAGCAGTTTGTTCTATCAAGGATGTGAAAAAAATAAGAGAAGAAGAAAAGAATATAGAATACCAGGGCCCAAAGGTTGAGATGGGATGGGACAGAGTTGTTTCTAGGCCCAAAGAAGTTCAGTCATCAAATGCTGGTTTGATTGCACTTATGACAAGCTAGGAGTCAACCAACTTAGTAGCACAGGGCGCCTACTTAAAGGAGGTTTTTATATGCTTTCTAGTTAGATTTATTTTATTCTGTTTAGTAATTTCTGTTTATGTTTCATTTCCAGTTTTCAAATAGTTTAATGATAGATTGCAACTATGAGGACTTGTCTTCCAAAACATTTAAAGATGATAGAAATTCTATTTTCCATATTGAGATAAAGATTGAAGTGCTGGAAATCATGGTTGTTTAGTTTACTATTCTGCCTTTCCATTTCCATAGAGTAGAATTGTCAACTGCTGTAACAAAAAAATATTCATAAATTCATTTCCAATACACCAAATCTATATTAATGGTTACATGCTTTGATGAGTGCAATGGTTGAATACATTTTGTTTCTTGTTATTTTCTAGCTAAGAACTAAAGGTGTAATTGATTTTTCCGAAGCCATTTCAAGAGGTCACAAACTTCATAGTTGGATGAGACTGATAAGTCAATTATTAATTTAGTTGATTTTAGTTAGAATATCCTCATTTTATTGTAACAAACAATCTTCTTAAAAGACTATTCTAAAAGAAACTAACTCGAACATAATAAGCAAGGATGGTTAAATGATTAGTTGTGATGTAGTGTTTGACTTATTTTATTTTACAGAGTTATTGTAGTTCTTTAGTTTAAACAGACGTAATGGTTGCTTAAAAACATTACCACAAAGGGGTAACTCTCTACATATTGGGTAAATGGAGTAACTAAACACATTCTAGGTAATTTTCAATAGCATTCTCTGTTTTCTGTCTTAGGACTTTAGCAACTAAAGTAGAAACATTTGATTTCATCTTAATAAGGTTTGACCTAATAATTGAATGTTGAGACAACCTAAAGTACAATAGTTGATACATTTGATTGCTTTCACTCTGTCTTCCAATCTTAGTTTAGTCATAGATCCATGGATTAGGATTAACCAATCAAATAGATAGATGCTTTGATTTTCAAACTAGGTCTTAAACTAGCCCTTAGTTTCTGGTTTGATTTTATGAAAATTAGATTAGTTTTAGTACACTTCCTTTTATTCCTTCTAAATTTGAATTAGATTAACTTAAATCTTTTCATAATTCTAGGTTAACCATCCTTAGATCTCAAAGAACAAAAACCCCCCTAAAAACAACATAAAATACAAAACAACGAAGTAAGGAGTAGGTTTCTTAAGCACATATAGTGCACCACACTTCATCAGTTTACTAGCCCTGGTCGATAATTTATGTTAGCAATTTAGGACGCTATATTGACTAAACATTTTCGCGTCTTTGCCAGGGAAGTGTAATTAGGAGACCTTATTTCCTACATCTAAAAAAAAATCAATTAATAATTTCTCGAGTATGCTCTCCTCCTGCGCTTTATGTGATCTGGAGGATCAGAAAAAGAGAATTTTTATGATAACAAAATATATATATATATATATATATATGTTTTCATTTTACAATAAACTTTAAAATAAAAATGAAAAATTTCAATAAATTGTTTTGTTTAATGAAATATATATGTATATTTTTAAATCTTTGAAAATATAATATATATAATTTTATTAACAAATCATTTAAAAATAAAAAACAAACAAAAATAAAACTTGTCATATTCATTTTCTTTATTGATAAATTTTAATAATGAATGTCCGAGAGGAAAAAGAAATGATCGAAATTGATCATTTCAGCTTGCAAAGAATTTGAAAATACACTGAAACACATTCAAGGAAATGACATTATATCAAAAAAAATATATAAGGCTTTTTCTTATGAAGAATACACAACCGTTGGCAAACGCCAATGTTAGCAATACGGAATGGTTACTGGGCAAATTCTTGGAGTCGTACACTTTCATTTTACAAATGAAATATGTGATAGGGCCTCGGTATTTAGCGAAAACCTGCAAGGAACACACTTAATGTAAATCCCATTGATTTTTGTGCTTAAATAAACTGGTTGAATTACAATTTGTATCACTAGTAATTCGGTGAACATTTGTTGATTTGGATCAAAGCATACTAATTTGAATTTGAATCAAATACCTCCATCGCAGAGATCACAGATCTATATATCTGGATTTATGACGCAACTTATTGTAGCATCCCAGCAATTGCATGCCTGTCTCCAGTATTGAAAAACCAGATTTCTCATGCGTATGCCGAGAAATTTCTCGAAGCAGTGCATACTAAATGCTTTACTAGAAGTACACAAAGTTGGATGAGTTTTTATCTCAGGCTGCTGGGATTGCCTTCAGGTAACAGTGAGTTTCTCATGGATGGGTATTTCCGCAACGTTGAGGATGAGAATGAGGATTTACGCAATTCAGTCAATTACGTTTAGGAAGATTTTGTGAGAAGGATACCATAGATGATGAGGAGCTTTTTGGCGATAGCAGATCTGGTGATTTTAGTCCAAGCAATAGTCAAATTCTTCCATGCTGCCACCTTGCATTTGAGTTTTCCTATTAAACCATTTGCATATGTTTCTCAATTTAATTAGGATCTTGAAATCACCAGAAATCGTTTTTCATTTCCAGAAAAACGAAACTCATTTTGACACGTGATTTTGAAACACGATTTCTAGTTGACTGAGGATGAATTGCAAAAAACTGAGACATGGGTGTTTACGGGAACGGGGGAAATTTGGTAACCCATAAATATTTTTCTATATTTTGAAACCGTTAGAGATAATTTTGTCGTTTTTCAAAGCCCTATTTTGTTGTCTGCGTGAAGAAAAAAAACAAAACAAAACAAAACAAAACGATTTTAATATATACATAGTGAACGGTTTCAGCAAAGTGGAAGAATGCAAATTAAAATTAAATTATGTTGTGGCATTCAAACCATATGGCACAATATTGAAGAATCCAAAAAGGTATTGATACAAATGCGACTGTAATGAAGGAATTATTCAACCTGTTCTCCAGCATTTGGAAATCTCTGCATGGCCTGGACGGTACCGATGGGAGTATGTGAATGTTTGTTGCAAGTACCTTTTCATATTGTTTTACTGCTTATTGGATTAATGAGTATTGGATTGATGTTATCCACATTTTTCCTTTCAACATTTTTATGAAACTAGTGGGGATAACAGTTTGTTTCAGGGTTTTTCAATAAAAAAATTTTAAAAACAACAACAACAAAAATTGTAATCAATTTTTTTGTTTAATAAAAATATATATGTATATTTTTTTTTAAATGTAACATATATAATATTTTTTTTAAAACAAAACTAAATCAAAAATTAAAAAATAATAATAATAAATAATAAATAAATAAATAAATAATTATTGCATCAATAAAATAAGTAGTGTATTGTTCATTTTCCTTGAAGAGGTACTGATTGATTTAAATGTCAAGACTGATTATTCGCATAGGCGTGTATACTTAACTTTTTTTCAGGACTTTCAGCTACAGAAACTATTCACATTTTGCAGTTGTGCACGTTCTGCAGCTAAGAAGCAATTCTGCAGCTAAGAAACTTCATTGTTTTACCCAAATTTCAAATTAGCCTAACTTTCTTTTCCAACATCGGATTTCGACGATTCAAGCGTCATTGGAGAGATTTCGACGAGATATACATAATGAGAAAACTATAATCAAAGTTTGAAACAGTAAAGAGTAAATAAATTGCTGAAAAGACACAATAGGTAACTTGAGGCACTAATTTCGAAACATGTATAAATTCTTTTGGTTTTCCTTCGTGACCTTGTTTTATTAGTACCAATTCTCAGTTTTTTGTGTAAATGTCATAACCAGAGAGATTGATCACCTCTCTCTTTTAATAATCTTACATTCCATTGCAGAAGAAGTACTAGTTTTATTTTGCAGGTTCTAGGAGGAAGGACACATGACTACAAGCGAATAGTGTCTCTCTCAGAGACCACATTTTTTTTTACAAAAACATGATCAGCAACAAAGAAAGAAATAGCAATGCATGAGCACATGCTAATGCAAATCAGATCCAACACTTGAAAGTCTTTCATATTCCAGTATCTCCATTGCATCCATGCTTCCTTAGCAAAAAAAAACATTCACCTCATTTCCCTTTACATTCGCTATTGCATTTCTACTTAGTCATTCAATAAAATCCTCGTCTCATTTTCCCTCGCCGCTCTTTTTTTTCCCCAGTCATTATATTTTCTTGCCCTGCTTTCACTAAGTTAGCAATAAAACCATTCGGCTCCTCTACAAAGCTGATTCATTTCATTTCCATTTTCATTTTGTCAAATAAACCTTGATCCAATGCAAAAAAAATTCGTGCATAGTCCTTCAAAAATTATTCTTTCATGCTCGCGTTAGATGATCGAGGATTCCTTAAGGCCTCCCTTCTAACAAGTCATGGCCTACCGACATCAACACATTATCTAGGTCCAAGACTAGAGTCCTTATTAGTACCTTGAGGCTTGTATGCATTAATGACAAGTTCTCTCGCTGACAATCATGGGAATACATCAATGTCCCTTGATCGTCAAATCTTGCAACTGGCTCGACATCAGCCCATCTTTTCGCACTTCGCAAGATGTACTTAGGTACCTTGGCACTCATTGACATTAATGGTGAGTTTGTCTCGCATTGGTTAACGACATTCATCAATGCTCGGTAATCCAATGACCTCTCTTCATGCTCGACATCAACACATTTATTTGCATGACTAGAATTGTACCATCGGATTTTGTAATGATTGAATACTACATCATTTTAGCAGTTTTCAGTAGGAATCAATTTCTATTAGCAACAATAAAGATCCCAATCTTGTCATTAGCACAAAGAAAACAAATAAGCAGATCAAATTTCTTTTTTTACATAGTTCATGATCCAACAACATCATATACTTCCCAACCAACTATTGTTGCAACATAATCCAAAAGATTATATGCCTTGTAAATTATCAATTCATTGATGAAATATTTGATTCTAAATGTTTTCATGAAAATTGATTGAACAAAGAAAATAAAGCATTGTTACACAAGAACCATTTCTCAAAAATCGGTTGTCACACAAGAACCAACCATTAAAAAAAATGTTGCAATCAAATGTATTATACTTTGCCAAAAGAAAATATCATGAAGCAAAGTTTGGAATGAATCTATATGAGTCAAAACTCATAAAAGATCAACTCATGGACAAATGAATCATTGCAATAGTTGATGAGGACATGTAACAACTTCAGCTGGGGGGTTTGTTGAGTCTCAAAATTGTTTTCCAGGTTCATACATATTTCCATTATGTCATAACCATTCAGCTCTCATTTCATAACTATCTGACCTAAAACCCTACATCAAGTAACCATTTTCATAAATATATGGGTTAGGATCCTTGTCTTCCAAAGTTATTTATTTTATGTATTTAAAGTGAATTTATGATTAGAAACTAGAAAATTAACATAGTTTCATATATCTATATGTGTTATGAGTTTTGTGACATGTGTAGGTCAAAAGGAAGCTTCTAAAAGACCTTTATGTGGCCTCCCAAAACCAAATTCGAATTTGAGTGGAGAAGATCATGGGATCATGAGGACATGTGTCTCATTTCCTTTTTGTATTGAAACTCTAAGAAGATGTGTGTCTGTGAAGATATGTGTCTCATTTATTATTTGTATTGAAACTCTAAAAAGACATGTGTCTTATCATTTCCTATTTTGATTGTAACTCTAGAGATAGAGGGAGAGATTCATGGACTCTCATTAATGAGATAACTTCTCGTATTTTTGTATAGATAGGAGAAGCTCTCTCCTATCAAGGATGTGAAAAAAATAGGAGAAGAAGAGAAAGAATTATAGAATGTTTTGTAACAAAGGCTTGAGACGGAATGGGATGTAGAGTTGTGAGTTTATCAATAAAGAAGTTCAGCCATCAAATGCTGGTTTGATTGCACTTTTGACAAGTTAGGAGTCAACCAACTTAGTAGCAGAGAGACCTTGCTTCTAAAGGAGGTTTTTATATGCTTTCTAGTTAGATTTCTTTCATTCTGTTTAGTAATTTATGTTTATGCCTCATTTCCAGTTTTCAAATAGTTTAATGATAGATTGCAACTATGAGGACTTGTCTTCCAAAACGTTTCAAGAAGATAGAAATTTTGTTTTCCATATTGATATAAAGATTGAAGTGTTGGAAATCATGGTCGTTTAGTTTACTATTCTGCTTTTCCATTTCCATAGAGCAGAATTTCCAACTGCTGTAACAAATCAATATTCATAAAATCATTTCCAATACACCAAATCTATATTAATGGTTACATGATTTTATGTGTGTAGTAGTTGAATACATTTTGTTTCTTGTTATTTGCTTGCCAGGAACTAAAGGTGTAATTGATTTTTCCGAAGCCATTTCAGGAGGTCAAAAACTTCACAGTTGAATGAGACTGATAAGTCAATTATTCATTTATTTGATTTTAGTTAGAAGATCCTCATTCCATTGTAACAAAAAATCTTCTTAAAGACCATTCTAAAAGAAATTAACCTGAACATATTAAGCAAGGATGGTTAAATGATTAGATGTGATGCAGTGCTTGAGTTATTTCATTTTAGAAAGTTATTGTAGTTATTTAGCTTAGGCAGATGTAATGGTTTCTTAAAAACATTACCACAAAGGGGTCACTCTCTATATATTGGGTAAATGGAGTAACTAAACACATCCTAGGTAATTTTCAATAGCATTCTTTGTTTTCTGTCTTAGGACTTTAGCGACTAAAGTACAAACAGTTGATTTCATCTCAATAGGGTTTGACCTAATAATTGAATGTTGAGACAACCTAAAGTACAATAGTTGATACATTTTCTTGCTTTCACTCTATTTTCCAATCTTATTTTAGTTATAGATCCATGGATTAGGATTAACCAATCAAATAGATAGATGCTTTGATTTTCAAACTACGTCTTCAACTAGCCCTTAATTTTTGGTTTGATTTTATGTAAATTAGATTCACTTAAGTCTTTTCATAATTCTATATTAACCATCCTTAGATCTCAAAGAACAAAAACCCCCTAAAAATAACATAAAACACAAAACAACGAAGTAAGGAGTAGGTTTCTTAAGTACATATAGTGCACTACACTTCATCAGTTTACTAGCCCTGGTCGATAATTTATGTTAGCAATTTAGGACGCTAGATTGACTAAACATTTTGGCGCTGTTGCCAGGGAAGTGTAATTAGGAGACCATATTTCTTACATCTAAAAAAAATCAATTAATAATTTCTCGATGATGCTCTCCTCTTGCACTTTATGTGATCTAGAGGTTCAGAAAAAGAGAATTTTTACGTTAAAAAAAAAATATATATGTTTTCATTTTACAATAAACTTTCAAATAAAATAAAATAAAAAAATTTTAAAAAATGAAAAATTTCAATAAATTGTTTTGTTTAATAAAATATATATCTATATTTTTAAATCTCTGAAAATATAATATATATAATTTTATTAACAAATCATTTAAAAATAAAAAATAAACAAAAACAAAACTTGTCATATTCATTTTCTTTATTAATAAATTTTAATAAAGAAAATTTAAAAATAATAAAAATAAAAATAAAATTCCATTTTCTTTGTTAATAGTTTCTTTTTAATAGAAAAAAAAAATAATATATATATATATATATATATATATATATATATATATATGATAAATTTCAAAACAAAACCAAACGAAATATTAAAAAAATAAAAGAAGCTAATGAATGTCCGAGAGAAAAAAAAAAATGATCGAAATTGATCATTTCGGCTTCAAAGAATTTGAAAATACACTAAAAAACATTCATGGAAATGCCATTATATCAAAAAAAAAAAAAAAAAATATATATATATATATATATATATATATATATAAGGGTTTTTCTTATGAAGAATACACAACTGTTGGCAAACGCCAATGTTAGCAATACAGAATGGTCATTGGGTGAATCCTTGGAGTCGTACACTTTCATTTTACAGATGAATTCTATGATAGGGCCTTGGTATTTAGCAAAAACCTACAAGGAACACACTTAATCTAAATCCCATTGATTTTTGTGCTTAAATAAACTGGTTGAATTACAATTTGTATCACTGGTAATTCGGCGAACATTTGTGGATTTGGATCAAAGCATACTAATTTGAATTTGAATCAAATACCTCCGTCACAGAGATCACAGATCTATATCGCTGGATTTATGACGCAACTTATTGTAGCATCCCAGCAATTGCAGGTCCATCTCCAATATTGAAAAACCAAATTTCTCAGGTGTATGCCGAGAAATTTCTCAAGGCAGTGCATACTAAATGTTTTACCAGAACACAAAGCTGGATGAGTTTTTATCTTAGGCTGCTGGGATTGTCTTCAGGTAACGGTGAGTTTCTCATGGATGGGTATTTCCGCAACGCTGAGGATGAGTATGAGGATTTCTGGCGATAGCAGAGCCGGTGACTTTAGTCCAAGCAGTAGTCAAATGCTTCCATGCTGCCACCTTGCATTTGAGTTTGCCTATTTAACCATTTGCATATGTTTCTCAATTTAATTAGGATCTTGAAATCACCAGAAATCGTTTTTCATTGCCATAAAAATGCAACCCTTTTTGACACGTGATTTTGAAACACCTTTTCTGGTTGAGTAAAGATGAATTCAAAAAACTGAGACATGGGTTTTTTCGAGAACGGGGCAATTTGATAACCCAAAATATTTTTCTAGATTTTATAACTGTTAGAGAGAATTTTGCGGTTCTTCAGAGCCATATTTTGTTGTCTGCGTGAAATGAAAAAAAAACGATTTTTATATATACACAATGAACAGTTTCAGCAAAGTGAAAGAATGCAAATTAAAATGAAAATATGTTGTGGAATTAAAACCATATGGCACAAGATTGAAGAATCCAAAAAGGTACTGATACAAATGTGACTGTAATGAAGGAATTATTCAACCTGTTCTCCAGCATTTGGGAATCTCTGCATGGCCTGGACGGTACCAATGGGAGTATGTGAATGTTTGTTGCAAGTACCGTTTCATATTGTTTTACTGCTTATTGGATTGATGTTATCCACATTTTTCCTTCCAACATTTTTATGAAATTAGTGGGGATAACATTTTGTTTAGGGTTTTTCAATAAAAATTATAAAAAAAAAAAAAAAACCAACAACAAAAATTTTAATCAATTGTTTTGTTTAATATATATATATATATATATATATATATATATATATATATTAAATGTAACATATATAATATTTTTTTTAAAACAAAATTAAAACAAAAATTTTAAAAATAATAATAATAATAAATAAATAAATAAAAATTATTGCATCAATAAAATAAGTAGTGTATTGCTCATTTTCCTTGAGCAGGTACTGATTGATTTAAATACCAAGACTGATTATTTGCATAGGCATGTATACTTAACTTTCTTTTCAAGACTTTTAGCTACAGTAACTGTGCACATTCTACAGTGGTGCACATTCTGCAGCTAAGAAGCAATTCTGCAGCTGAGAAACTTCACTGTTTCACCCAAATTTCAAATTAGCCTAACTTTCTCTTCTGACATCAGATTTTGACGATTCAAGCGTCATTGGAAAGATTTCGACGAAATCTACATAATGAGAAAACTATCATCAAATTTTGAAACAGTAAAGAATAAAGAAATTTCAGAAAATACACAACAGGGAACTTGAGGCACTAATTTCGAAACAGAGCTTGTTTTATTAGTACCAATTCTCAGTTTTTTGTGTAAATGTCATAACCAAAGAGATTGATCACCTCTCTCTTTTGATAATCTTACATTCCATTGTAGAAGAACTACTATTTTTATTTTGCAGGTTCCAGGAGGAAGGACAGATGACTACAAGCGAATAGTATCTCTCTCAGAGACCACATTTTTTTTTTACAAGAACATGATTAGCAACAAAGAAAGAAACATCAATGCATCAGCACATGCTAATGCAAATCAGATCCAACACTTGAAAGCCTTTCAGATGCCAGTATCTCCATTGCATCCATGCTTCCTTAGTAAAAAAAAACATTCACCTCATTTCCCTTTACATTTGCTATTGCATTTCTACTTAGTCATTCAATAAAATCCTCGTCTCATTTTCCCTCACCACCCTTTTTTTTCCCCAATCATTATATTTTCCTACCCTTCTTTCACTAACTTAGCAATAAAA
Organism: Pinus albicaulis; assembly: GCA_034641835.2. Taxonomy (NCBI): domain Eukaryota; kingdom Viridiplantae; phylum Streptophyta; class Pinopsida; order Pinales; family Pinaceae; genus Pinus; species Pinus albicaulis. Next base: position 1,910,298,956 of record CM076578.1, read on the forward strand.
CCATTCAGCGCCTCTACAAAGCTGATTCATTTCATTTCCATTTTCATTTTGTCAAATAAACCTTGATCCACCGCAAAAAAAATTTCGTCCATAGTCCTTCAAAAATTTATTCTTTCATGCTCACGTTAAGTGATGGAGGATTCCTTAAGGCCTCCCTTCTAACTATTCCTGGCCTATCGACATCAACACATTATCTAGGTCCAAGACTAGAATCCTTATTAGTACCTTGAGGCTTGTATGCATTAATGACAAGTTCTCTCGCTAACAATCATAGGAATACATCAATGTCCCTTGATTGTCAAATCTTGCAAGTGGCTTGACATCAGCCCATAATTTCGCACTTCGCAAGATGTACTTAGGTACCTTGGCACTCATTGACATTAATGGTGAGTTTGTCTCGCATTGGTTAACGACATTCATCAATGGTCGGTAATCCAATTACTTCTCTTCATGCTCGACATCAACACATTTATTCGCATGACTAGAATTGTACCATCGGATTTTGTAACGATTGAAAACTACATCATTTCAGCAGTTTCTAGCAGCAACCAATTTGTATCAGCAGCAATAAAGATCCCAATCTTGTCATCAGCACAAAGAGAACAAATAAGCAGATCAAATTCCTTTGTTTACATAGTTCATGATCCAACAACATCAACAACCACACTCTTCAACATACACAACTCATCCACATTTAAGGTAAATGAAGGTATGTGGTTTTCTAATTTTTTGTCATGTAATTCCCTAGAATGCTAAAATTGTAACTTTGGAAAAATTCCTCACTCCATTTTTCACATTGTTGAATCTTTAGTTGGGGGGGAGGGACATCATTTGATATTCATATGTCATACATTATCACACATTTTCATTTCATTCCCACCCGCATATACTTCCCAACCAACTATTGTTGCAACATCATCCAAAAGATTATATGCCTTGTAAATTATCAATTCATTGATGAAGTATTTGATTCTAAATGTTTTCATGAACTTTGATGCAACAAAGAAAATAAAGCATTGTTACACAAGAACCATTGCTCAAAAATCGGTTGTCACACAAGAACCAACCATTAAAAAAAAATTGTTACAATCAAATGTATTACACTTTGCCAAAAGAAAATATCATGAAGCAAAGTTTGGAACGGATCTATATGATTCAAAACTCATAAAAGATCAACTCATGGACAAATGAATCATTGCAATAGTTGCATGAGTACATGCAACAACTTCAGTTGGGGGTTATGTATAGTCTCAAAATTGTTTTCCATGTTCATACATATTTCCATTATGTCATAACCATTCAGCTCTCATTTCATAACTATCTGACCTAAAACCCTACATCAAGTAACCATTTTCATAAATATATAGGTTAGGATCCTTGTTTTCCAAAGTTAATTATTTTATGTATTTAAAGTGAATTTATGATTAGAAACTAGAAAATTAACATAGTTTCATATATCTATATATGTGTTATGAGTTTTGTGACATGTGTAGTTCAAAAGGAAGATTCTAAAATACCTTTATGTGGCCTCCCAAAATCAAATTCGAATTTGAGTGGAGAAGATCATGGGATCATGAGGATATGTGTCTCATTTCCTTTTTATACTGAAACTCTAAGAAGATATGTGTCTCATTTCTTATTTGTATTGAAACTCTAAAAAGACATGTGTCTTATCATTTCCTATTTTGATTGTAACTCTAGAGATAGAGGGAGAGATTCATGGACTCTCATTAATGAGATAACTTCTCATATTTTTGTATAAATAGGAGAAGCTTTCTCCTATCAAGGATGTAAAAAAAATAGGAGAAGAAGAGAAAGAATTATAAATTGTTTTGTAACAAGGCTTGAGATGGAATGGGATGTAGAGTTGTGAGTTTATCAATAAAGAAGTTCAGTCATCAAATGATGGTTTGATCGCACTTTTGACAAGCTAGGAGTCAACCAACTTAGTAGCAGAGGGCCCCTCCTTCTAAAGGAGGTTTTTATTATGCTTTCTAGTTAGATTTCTTTAATTTTGTTTAGTATTTTCTTCTCATGCTTAATTTCCAGTTTTCAATAGTTTAAATGCAACTGTGGAGATTTTCCTTCCGAAACGTTTCAAGGAGATAGGAACTCTGTCTTCAGAATTGGAATAAAGATTGAAGTGTTGAGAAACATGGTTGCTTAGTTTACTGTTTCTACCTTTCCATTTCCATAGAGTAGAATTGCCAACTGATGTAACAAATCAATATTCATAAAATCATTTCCAATACACCAAATATATATTAATGGTTACATTCTTTCATGTGTGTAGTAGTTGAATACATTTTTTTTCTTGTTATTTTTCTTGCCAAGAACTAAAGGTGTAATTGATTTTTCCGAAGCCATTTCAGGAGGTCAAAAACTTCACAATTGGATGAGACTGATAAGTCAATTATTCATTTAGTTGGTTTTAATTAGAAGATTCTCATTTAATTGCAACAAAAAATATTCTTAAAGACCATTCTAAATGAAATTAACCCGAACATACTAAGAAAGGATGGATAAATGATTAGATGTGATGCAGTACTTGAGTTATTTCATTTTACAAAGTTATTGTAGTTCTTTAGCTTAGGAAGATGTAATGGTTTCTTAAAAACATTACCACAAAGGGGTCACTCTCTACATATTGGGTAAATGGAGTAACTAAACACATCTTAGGTAATTTTCAATAACATTCTCTATTTTTTGTCTTAGGACTTTAGAAACTAAAGTACAAACAGTTGATTTCAGCTCAATAGGGTTTGACCTAATAACTGAATGTTGAGACAACCTAAAGTAAAATAGTTGATACATTTTCTTGCTTTCACTCTGTTTCCAATCTTAGTTTAGTCATAGATCCATGGATTAGGATTAACCAATCAAATAGATAGATTCTTTGATTTTCAAACTAGGTCTTAAACTAGCCATTAGTTTTTAGTTAGAAGATCCTCATTTCATTGCAACAAACAATCTTCTTAAAGACCATTCTAAAATAAATTAACCTGAACATAATAAGCAAGGATGGTTAAATGATTTGATTAGATGTAGTGCTTGAGTTATTTCATTTTACAAAGTTATTGTAGTTCTTTAGCTTAGGCAGATGTAATGGTTGCTTAAAACATTACCACAAAGGGGTCACTCTCTAAATATTGGGTAAATCGAGTAACTAAACACATCCTAGGTAATTTTCAATAACATTCTTTGTTTTCTGTCTTAGGACTTTAGCAACTAAAGTACAAACAGCTGATTTCATCTCAATAGGGTTTGACCTAATAATTGAATGTTGAGACAACGTAAAGTACAATAGTTGATACATTTTATTGCTTTCACTCTATCTTCCAATCTTAGTTTAGTCATAGATCCATGGATTAGGATTAACCAATCAAATAGATAGGTTCTTTGATTTTCAAACTAGGTCTTAAACTAGCCCTTAGTTTTTGGTTTGATTTTATGAAAATTAGATTAGTTTTAGTACACTTCATTTTCTTCCTTCTAAAATTAATTTAGATTCACTTAATTCTTTTCATAATTATAGATTAACCATCCTTAGATCTCAAAGAACAAAAACCCCCCTAAAAACAACATAAAACACAAAACAACGATGTAAGGAGTAGGTTTCTTAAGCACATATAGTGCACAACACTTCATCAGTTTACTAGCCTTGGTCGATAATTTATGTTAACAGTTTAAGATGCTAGATTGACTAAACATGAGGTTCTTGTGAGCACACATGCATTGTATTGTTTCATGATTCCCTCACTTATTATACAATATAGATAGAGGGGTTTTTAGCAGTTTCTTTCCCCGGGAAAATATTGTGTTGTGCGATTGATTTACTTCTTTCTCTTACTTGCATGTGATTGAGTGATCGTGACTTATTTTCTGCAAATATTGTAGAATGATTCAGTATCTTGTTTTAGTACATTTCATGATCGGATTGAATCCATTGGTGTAATTTTATATGTTATCATAGCACCAAGAATCACAATAGTGGAGAAGAAATTGAGTTTTTGTTGAACAATATTCAAATTTGTAGATACATTCTTTTTAGCTAGCAGCAGATCAAGATGTCTTTCAATGGATTGAGACTTGAATATGCACTCGAGGGAAGTTTGAATTATATTGCATGGAAGGATAGGATGGAGGCAATGTTGGAGGACAACAGGTTGAAGGAATTCATAGATACTGATATTCCCAAGCCCGCAGCAAGAGATGCCCAACTTATTAATGCATGACAGAAGAAGGTAGAAAAGGTGAGGAGGATCTTATTAGAGGGAGTTCGAGATCATATTTTCTTGAGTATCCATGGCAAGGATGTTGAGATTGCAACAAGATGATGAGCTTAGTGAAAAGAGTCGCCTTCACTAAGTGGGCCCGCAGGCTATTTTTGGCACAAGTCTAATTTTAGACATGTCGATCATATTCTATGAGTTGCAGGATGCTATTTGTGGATGGTTGGTTAAGTTGGAAAAATAGATGGACTTCTATTTTTATACATATTGGGAAGAATATATTTTTAGATTGCCAGTCTAAAAATAGATATGTCGAATATTATTAGCTCTTAATAGTATTTGGACTATAAACATTATCTTATTCTCTTGGAGCACTTCAATTAAGTGCACAGATGTGGCACAAGAGCTGACAGAAGGAATTGCGCTAGTCCTAAGGGTTAAATGGAGCTATTGCATGGAGACTTCAGTTAGAACTCATGTGATAGAGTTTGGTGGAGTTATTGAGGTAGTTGGTGGAGTTGTGTTCAGTTTAATTCAGTTAGACACAGTTGAGCTAGTTGTATCTAGTCTAACTGATTGATACACTAGTGAGAGTGGTGTGAATTAATTAATAATTAATTCACTAAATATTAACTCATTAATCAACTGAAGAATACATCAGTTAACTACAGTGCATGGACAGTTTCAGTGGAGACCAGTGGAGAGGTAGGTGAAAGAGCAGGTTGACTATCAGTTGTGACTATAGTGTTGCATGATTTGCAACACACAATGATTGGAGATGCCAATGAGGATTGCGTGAGCAAGGCTGGACCAATTCGAGTTCATTCAGAGCCAATATTTAGCAGGGATTGCGTAGTAGAGGCAGGCTAGCAGGTGGCAGAGATCGGTGCATGGATTTGCTAGATCAGGGCCTCATTAGTGTGTAGCGATTGTATTGTACTGAGAGCTTGATATGATCAGCTTTGTATGATGATTGTTACATGATATCTATGACATATATTATATACATATATTTTGGGTTTTTAGCTTCAGGCTTTCCCGTTAAAACACTGTGTTCATATGTGTGAATTTTTATGGTTTCAATGTGTGCATGCAATTGATTTAATTTCCGCAAGTAATGATCAATAGTAGAAGAGATTATGTATTATGAATGCAGTCAAATAGTGTGTGATTAGGAGAATCTTGGATGTATAATGCATTATTTATATAATTTCTACATGGTATCAGAGCAATATTGATCATTGGAGAAATTGCATATCATTGAAGCAGTTGAGTTTTGTGTTGGTGGAATTCGAATTTGCAGTAGTGTTTTCTTGGTGTCGAAGTTGAGATGTCTTTCAATGGATTGCAATTGGAGTATGCCCTTGAGGGCAGCTCGAATTATATTTCATGGAAGGATAGGATGGAGGCGGTGCTGGAGGACAATGGGTTGAAGGAGTTCATAGATGCAGAAATTCCAAAACCTACTTCTAGCGATGTTTCCGCACTTGACGCATGGCAAAAGAAGATAGCAAAATGTCGAAGGATTCTGTTGGAAGGTATGAAGGATCACATAGTGTCTAGACTTCATGGTAAAGCTTCTCCATTCTTGATGTGGAAATATTTGATAGAATTGTTCCAAAGCAAGAGTGACCAGAGGAAGTTGGCGCTCAAGCATAAACTCAGGAAAATATAAATGGAGAAAGGCGACAGTATACCCAAGTACCTCACGAAGTTTTTCCAGTGCAGGGATGAGCTGGGAAGTGTGGGGGTTACTGCAGATGAAGAGGACTTGGTGAGCTTGCCTCTCCTTGGGCTTCCGAAGAGTTGGCATTCCTATGAGGACTCTGTCAATGGTCGGGAGAAACTACCGGGATGGGAGCGACTTTGGTCGGATCTTGTGCAGAAGGAGATAAGGTGGAGTACCAGGGATGGATCTTCATCGAAGAATGAAGATGAAGAAAATTGTGCTTTGGCTGCCAAAGCAAGCAAGGGGAATAGCAAGAAGAATACTTCTCAATCCAGTGTGAAAGGCAAGAAGCAGGACATGTCCAAGGTGAAGTGCTTTCACTGTCACCAACACAGACATTATGCCACTAATTGTCCACGGAAGAAGAAAAATAAGCAGGCTGCTGGATTTGAAGTTGGAGAGGCCTTAGCCTCGCAGTTTGAGCTGGATGTTTCGCTGATCGCATGCTTGGTCTCAAGTGTGATGGGTTCAGTGTGGTTTCTTGACAGTGGTGCGTCTTTCCATTTGACTGGAGAAAAAGATTTTTTTACTGATCTGGATGAGAAGGATCTTGGAGTGCACATCGATATGGGCGATGATGGTAGATACAGTGCGAATGGTATCGGGACCATTTCCTTTGAGAAGGAGTCTAGAAAACCTTTCATCTTGAAGGATGTCATGCATGTTCCAGGATTGAAGAATAATCTGATCTCTGTGGCGATGTTGGAATACAAGGGCTATGATGTTGTCTTTAGCGAGGGAAAGGATTTCCTGCACAGTAAGGCAATTGGTGAAACCCAGAGGATAAGGGTTCGAGTTAAGAACCTTTATCAATTGCAGGTAGATGGCTGCGCAGCAATGGCAGGAAAGGCAGAAGGAGTGGTGAGTCTGGATGAGGGCGAGCTATGGCACAGGAGATTAGGCCATCTTCACCATGGTGATTTGAAAATTTTGCACCAGATTTCTACCGGGCTTCCCAAAGGTACACTTGCGTAATCAGATCAGTGCAAGGGATGTACTTTGGGAAAATTTGTGAAAGCCACCTTTCATGAGAAGGATAGTCACGCCATGACGATCCTAAAGAGAATTCACACAGACGTGTGTGGACCTTTCTCAGTAGCTTCGATAGCAAAGCACAGGTATTATGTGATATTTTTTTATGATTTTTATCGTAAGTGCTGGATCTTCTTCATGCAGAAGAAGAGCGAGACATTCTCTAAGTTCTATGAGTTCAAGGCACTAGTTGAGAAATAATTGGGGAATCAGGTGAAAGTTCTTAGGAGCGATAATGGTGGTGAATTCATCTCTGGAAAATTCAAATACTTTTGCAGCATAGAAGGAATTCGAAGAGAGCTCATAGCGCCTCATAACCCACAGCAGAATGGGGTCGCAGAGCGAAAGAACAGAACGATCGTAGGTGTTGCAAGGGAGATGTTGCATGATCAGGGCCTTCCCATACATCTATGGGCTGAGGCATGCAATACTGCGGTTTATGTGCAAAACCGTTGTCCTCACAGAGTACTTGGCATCAGTACACCCGAGGAGGCGTTTTCTGGTAAGAAGCCTGATATTTCTCATTTGAATATTTTTGGCTCACCTGTTTACATTCATGTGATGAAGGATTCCAGGAAGAAGCTGGAGCCGACCGCAGAGGTTGGGATATTTTTGGGGTACACAAAAACACCTCACAACTATCGTGTGTATTTGCCAGACAGTCGAAAGACTGTTGTGCGATGGGATATCAAATTTCATGAGGAGAAAGCCATGAAGTGTTCGCTTGATTAGGAGCCACACTTGCATGAAAATGAGGAGCTATTAGTTCCTAAGGATGAGCCTCAGGATGTGGATCAGCCACAAGAGGAGGTTCATGGACTGGAAGAAACCACTCATGCAGCGCCAACCATCAGAGGGCGAAAGCGCACTACAGAAGCTGAGCGACTGAATCTTAATGCAGAGAATATTGTAGGAGCACCTACATCACAGCGTAGACAGAGACAGCCACCTGACCGATATACTGGATACATGGCTCTGATGAGCAAGTGTATTGTGACAGAACCATCTTCTTTCGAGGAAGCTGTGGAGGACCCTGCATGGGTAGATTCCATGGTGGAAGAGTATGATTCGATTGTTAGAAACAGTGCATGGGAGATTGTCCCAAGGCTGGAAGGGAAATCGGTGGTAGGTTCGAGATGGATCTACAAAGTGAAGCAAGCTGCTAACGGGAGCATTGAGAAGTACAAGGCAAGATTTGTTGCCCGGGGCTTCTCACAGATTGAGGGGATCGACTATGAGTAAAGCTTTGCACCTGTCACAAGGTATTCTTCCATACGAGGCATCCTAGCTCTCTCAGTGCAGATGGGATGGAAAATTCATCAGATGGATGTGAAGACTGCGTTCCTCAATGGAGTCATTGAGGAGGAGGTGTACATAGAGCAGCTCGAAGGTTTCGAGATCTTCAGCAGCGAGTCGCATGTGTGCAGGCTCAAAAGAGCATTGTATGGGTTGAAACAAGCACCTCGTGCTTGGTACACACGGATAGACAGTTATTTCACCGGTCTTGGATTCACCAAGAGTGAGGTGGATCCGAACCTATACCAGATTGTGGTGGAGGGTAAGTTGTTGATCATTTTACTTTATGTAGATGATTTGATTTTGACGGGTGATGAACAGTTGATACTCTCACGCAAGGCTGACCTTGCAAAATAGTTTGAGATGAAGGACTTGGGCCTCCTTCATTATTTCCTAGGATTGGAAATTTGGCAGCGCAATGATGGATTATTTGTGTCTCAAGGCAAGTATGTCTGGTAGATACTGTAGAAGTTCAACATGCAAGGCTGCAAGCCTATCGACACTCCTCTTCCTGGTGGTTGGAGGAAAGAGGATGCTACATCGGCAGAGGTAGTGGATGCCATTGTTTACCGACAGTTGGTTGGTTCGCTCATGTATCTAGTCAATACACGACCGGACATATGCTATCCTGTTAACCAGCTTTCACAAGCTATGGTTAAGCCTACCAAGCTCTTTTGGAAGGCGGGGAAGCATGTATTGAGATATCTCAGAGGCACATCGGGATATGGATTATGGTACAGACAGTCGGATGAGGTGAAGCTACATGGCTTCACGGATGCAGATTGGGCAGGGAGCCCAACAGACAGAAAGAGCACATCTGGAGGGATTTTCAGTATCGAGTCGACAGCAGTTTCTTGGTACAGCAGGAAGCAGAGATCCGTGGCACTTAGTTCAGCGGAGGCCGAGTACATGGCAGCAAGTTTGGTTGCATGCGAGGCTATATGGATGAGGAAGATCCTGGTCGGGTTGTTCGGTTCACACTTAGATCCTACTGTGAGATATTGTGATAATCAGAGTTGCATCAAACTCTCAGTTAATCCAGTATTTCATGATAGATATAAACACATTGACATCAGGTATCGTCATATCAGAGATTGTGTGCAGCGGAAGATCATGTTACTTTCTTACATTCCTACGGAGGATCAGGATGTTGATATCTTGACGAAGGCGCTCACCAGGAGAAAATTTGAATACCATAGAGGTAGGATTGGGGTGGAAAATAATCCCTATCTTGTTTAGAGGGAGTGTTGAGATTGCAACAAGATGATGAGCTTAGTGAAAAGATTCGCCTTCACTATGTGGGCCTGCAGGCTATTTTTGGCGCAAGTCTATTTTTAGACTATGTCTATTTTTAGACATGTCGATCATATTCTATGAGTTGCAGGATGATATTTGTGGATGGTTGGTCAAGTTGGAAAAATAGATGGACTTCTATTTTTAGACATATTGGGAGGAATCTATTTTTAGATTGCCAGTCTAAAAATAGATATGTTGAATATTATTAGCTCTTAATAATATTTGGACTATAAACATTATCTTATTCTCTTGGAGCACTTCATTTAAGTGCACAGATGTGGCACAGAAGCTGACAGAAGGAATTACGCTATTCCTGAGGGTTAAGTGGAGCTATTGCATGGAGACTTTAGTTAGAACTCATGTGACAGAGTTTGGTGGAGTTATTGAGGTAGTTGGTGGAGTTGTGTTCAGTTTAACTCAGTTAGACACAGTTGAGCTAGTTGTATCTAGTCTAATTGATTGATACAATAGTGAGAGTGGTGTGAACTAATTAATAATTAATTCACTAAATATTAACTCATTAATCAACTGAAGAATACATCAGTTAACTATAGTGCATGGACAGTTTTAGTGGAGACTAGTAGAGAGGTGGGTGAAAGAGCAGGTTGACTATCATTTGTGACTATAGTGTTGCATGATTTGCAACACACAGTGATTGGCGATGCCAATGAGGATTGCGTGAGCAAGGCTGGACCAATTTGAGTTCATTCAAAGCCAATATTCAGTAGGGATTGCGCAGTAGAAGTAGGCTAGCAGGTGGCAGAGATCGGTGCATGGATTTGCTAGATCAAGGCCTGATTAGTGCGTAGCGATTGTATTGTACTAAGAGCTTGATATGATCATCTTTGTATGAGGATTGTTACATGATCTATATGACATATATTATATACAGATAGTTGGGGTTTTTATCTTCAGGCTTTCCCGTTAAAACACTGTGTTCATATGTGTGATTTTTTATGGTTTCAATGTGTGCATGCAATTGATTTAATTTCCGCAAGTAATGATCAATAGTAGAAGAGATTATGTATTATGCATGAAGTCAAATAGTGTGTGATCAGGATAATATTAGATATATAACGCATTAGTTATATAATTTCTACAAAGGAAACTCCATATGATATGTGGAAGGCCTTGAAAGATCTGTTTCAAAGCAATAGTGACCATAGAAAATTGGCACTCAAAGACAAGCTCAAGAAAATAAAAATGGAGAAGGGCGACATAATCCATAAAGACTTGATCAAGTTCACTCAATGTCGAGAAGAGATTGGAAGTGTTGGGATTACTGTAGCTGATAATGACTTGGTGAGCCTAGCACTTCTAGGCCTTCCCAAGATCTGGCATAGTTACCAAGACTCTGTGAATGGGAGGGATAATTTACCAGATTAGGAGGGATTATGGTCGTATTTGGTACAAGAAGAGTTTCAAAGAAATACCAGGGATGGATCCTCATCCAAGACCGATGATGAGGAAAACATTTCCTTGGCTGGTAAGGAAAAAAAGGGGAAGGGGAAGAATTCCTATTCCAAATCTAAGACCGGCAAAGAAGGCAAGAAGTGAGACATGTCAGATGTGAAATGTTTTCACTTTCATGATCATGGAAATTATGCCACAAATTGTCCATAAAATAAGAAGAAGAACAAGAAGGCTCCAGAAGTTGCAACGAGTGAAGCTTTGGCCTCACAGTTTGAGTTGGACTTCTCTCTCATCGAATGCATGGTGTCAACTGTGATGGGATCTATGTGGTACTTGGATAGTGGAGCATCTTTCCACATGACTGGAAATAAAGAACTATTTATAAGTAGCTTGGAGGAGAAGAATCTTCATATGCACATCAATATGGGAGATGACAGGAGGTATAGCGCTACCGGGATTGGTAAAGTTACTTTCGAGAGATAGTCAGGTAAACCTTTCATATTAAAATATTTCATGCATGTACCATGCTTGAAAAAGAACTTAGTTTCAGTTGCTATGTTTTAGGATCTTGGATATGATGTGCTTTTCAGTGAAGGAAAGGCATTCCTTCGTCAGAAAGCCACAGGACAGGTAAATAATATTGGGGTTCGTGTGAAGAACCTCTACAAACTTGATGTAGATGGTTGCGCAACATTGAGCAGTAAATCAAATGAGGTGGTGAGCCAAGATACTGGTGAGTTATGGCATAGGAGGTTGGGTCATCTACACCATAGTGCTTTGAGGATCATGCAACAGATTTCTATAGGTCTTCCAAAGGGTACACATGTGTAGATAGACACATGCAAGGGATGTACCATGGGGAAGTATACAAAATCCACTTTTCATGAGAAGGATAACCGAGCAGTGAAAATCCTTGAGAGAGTTCACTCAAATGGGTGTAGACCACTCTCAACAGCTTCCACGGCAATGTTGGCAATATGATGCAATGTGTTGTCCTTGATGGCAACCTACTTGATGAAGTTGTCCTTGATGGAAACTGACTTGATGAGTTTTCTTTGGATAGCAACCTATTTGTTAATGATGTAAATCTGATGTATCTACAGAGCAGTTCAGAAGTAACAAAGAAATAAATTCCAGTAAGTGCCAGAGTAATGATGAATAAGATATGTCACAAAGCATACGCGGGTTTGTAAAGTAAAAGTAGTGTATGTACGCGTAAAATTACGTACGAAGTAGCGTATGCCTATTTGCACTCTAAATTTACAAAACCAGGGGACATGACCATGGTATTGGCCCACAGTATTGAGCGCTGGATTATCTATTTGATCCCATCCAGGAATACCATCAGCGATTAAATGGTTTTGACTCATGGTATTGATAAAGGCTAAAACTATATAAGGAGAAGAGGATCATAGTGCAATGTGTGCATGGGTCTGGGTTTTAATGAATACTTCACTTTGAAGTATATCTGCATGGAATGGGTTACAGTTCATTAATATATCTGAATAAATAATGCACCTATGAATACAATGTTGGATGAATATCTCTTGACTTGAAATGACTATGTATCTTCTAGATCTGTTTATAGAATGTTTAGATCTGAGATCCTTGCGAATATTTTCTGAAGTGACGGGTAAGATCTGAGCTATTTATCTATTCTGAAGAGTTGCGCAGCCCTACAATGTTTACAGATCCATATGCATGTTCGTGGCAAAGAAAGCGTGTATATACGCAGGTTGGTTTCAGCAAAAGCGCGTATGGAATATGAGGTCAGTCCTGAAATATGTGCAGATGTATACGCAGGTTTGTCTCTGTGAAAGCGTGTATATACGCAGGTTTAGTGAAGTAAAAGCGCGTATGGAATCTAGGGTTTTTCTGAAGTGTGTGGAATGAAATTTCTGATCTGGTTTGTTGTTTTACTGCTATCTGTCGATAATGTATTCACACAGATCTGGGTTGTTTGAATGTTGATTATGTTGCTGATTATGCTGATTAAAGATCAAGTTGTTGGTTGATTGGTTGATGATTCAATGAATGAATTGATGGGGTTATAAGTTTCAGTTTGATGTATGTTGAGCTTAAATGTGTGGAGTGGGTCCAGTCTGAAAATCTGATGAAAAGTGGCCTACAAGGTATGTTTTGTGGAAGCTGTTGGATCTAGTATGAAAATTGATGAAACGTGGTCCGCAATGGTGCTAAGGGTCGAAGCCTTCAGTGAGGGGGTTGTAGCTCCCTTCCAGTGGTAGCTGGTAAACGAGAGCAAGGGGTAGTAGCTCCCTTCTAGGAGAGGTTGGTAAACGAGAGCATGAGGTAGTAGCTCCCTTCCAGGAGAGGCTGGTAAACGAGATCAGGGGGTTGGAGCTCCCTTCCAGTAGTGGCTGGAGAACGAGAGAAGGTTGCAGCCTTCTGCAGGTGGGTGCCTGCGTACTGGTATGAGTCTACGCCAGTACAAAATTGTAAGAAGTTTTCTTTATAATAAATATTAAAGACAGAGACGACAGCAGCAATGGTTTTCTCCCGAATTAGGTTTCCACCTTAAATACTGGTGTTCATGTATGTTGCTTATGTGTGATGGTTTATTCTGTTATTACTGCACATGCTTACTGCTTACTAAACATCTGATGAATGAATGATGCAATGATCTAAGTAAATAATTAAATTCATAATAAGATCTCTGGACATACGCAAGTTTTCTTAAGGATATCCGCGTGTATACGCGAGTTGGGTTCAGTAAAGTAGCATATGGTTTTAAGAGAAAGAAAAAGTAAAAAGTTTTCAGTCAGCTCTAAATACTGATTCACCCTCCCTCTCATTATTTTTCCCAACAATTGGTTTCAGAGCAGGTCCTTCTGCAGAAGCTTGATCCCTTGAAGGAGATCCGTCACAATGGGAAGGAAGAAAAAGAAGAGGACTACTCAAAGAAAGAAGTGTACAACAGCAAATGAAGATGATGAATCAAGTACTGATTCACTTCCTTGTGCATGAAATGGTGAAGATAGTGAAAATGAAAGTGCTAAAGATTCAAAGGATATCAATGCAAAACCTGAAGTGTTGAAAGAAACAAAAGGTCGACCGAAAATCATGAACTCTCAAAAGAAATCATTCCCTCCTAACTATAGAAGCATCAATCGATTCTCTCTTTTGATCAATAATGTTGAATGCTTTAAATGTCATAATTATGGGCATGTTGCAGCCAATTGCAGAAGCATATTGTTTCGGTCACAAACAAACAGATTCTACACAGAAAGGTACTCAGGTTTCTTTAAGGGATATTGTTTTTCATGTAGCAAGTTTGGTCATAAAGCAGCTGATTGCGATAGAAGAAAGAATAGAAAAACACATTATGATCCCTATGCTTAATTTTCTAGTCACACAAGATGTTATTCTTGTAACAAGTATGGACATGTAGAAAAATAATGCAAGATGAATAGATCTGAGAAATTGGATAATTTCTAGCACACAATAAGAAATTTCAAGCAAAGCTGGAAAAAGAAGGAGGACCGGTCAAAAACGTAGGGGATAATAATCCTACTGCAGTCTTCTGCTTCTAAATCTTACCTCTCATAATGACTGCAGGAGTGATGTGAGATACATTATGTATCATCACAAGGGTAGCAATATATGGTGATTCCCATGGTTGGTTTGGTAATTCTGGTTGTGTTTATTTCTAACAGTGCATCTAATGTGACAACAGAAAACAGGTACAGAATGTATAAATCCAGGAGAAAATGGAGCTGTGAAATTTTCAGTATTTCACTTTTCATACGCGGGTTTCATGAACTAAATCCGCGTATACACGCAAGTTCTGTTGGAGACAGAAGTGTATGTTTTTCTGATAAGAAAAACAGTGAGTCAGCTCAAAGACAGGAGCACAGTTTCAGGGGGAGCATTAGCCTTGCTGAGATTAATGCATTGTTGGCATTATGATGGTTCTGAAATATGATCTCTCTCTTGAGGTATTTTTGGTATTGGTTATAAAAATTCATATTTGTAATTTGATGAAAAGGTTATGTTGAGACCTATGATGTAAATTTTTATATTCAGTCATGTAAGGACTTCTTCAAATTTGTAAACCCACTTGGTTGGGTACTTGAGTCACATATGTAAATCCACTTGGTTGGTTCATTGATGTAAGTATGAGTCCTTGGTGATAGGAAAGGTCATAGAGTCATGTACTTCATTGAAAAATATGTTTGAAGATTCAGCGTGAACTCAGGGGGAGCATGGTAACTTCAGTGCACATCAGATCTATAGAGCTCTTCTTTCTACAAGAGAAGAAAAACCTTGTTTGGTTTTGATCCGCCCTTTACCCTTGATGTCAAAGGGGGAGAGTATCATGGTGTTTGAATAATGGTTATAATCAATGTATCTATCTGTTGTGGTGATCAAACACCATCATGGTTGTCATCAAGTCAAAAGGGAGAGATTGTTGGCAATATGATGCAATGTGTTGTCTTTGATGGCAACCTACTTGATGAAGTTGTCCTTGATGGAAAATGACTTGATGAGTTGTCTTTGGATAGAAACCTATTTGTTAATGATGTAAATCTGATGTATCTACAGAGCAGTCCAGAATTAACAAAGAAAGAAATTCCAGTAAGTGCCAGAGTAATGATGAATAAGATATGTCACAAAGCATATGTGGGTTTGTAAAGGAAAAGTAGCGTATTTACGCGTAAAAGTACGTACCAAGTAGCGTATGCTTATTTGCGCTCTAAATTTACAAAACCAGGGGACATGACCATGGTATTGGCCCACAGTATTGAGCATTGGATTATTTATTTGATCCCATCCAGGAATACCATCAGCGGTTAAGTGGTTTTGACTAATGGTATTGATAAAGTCTAAAACTATATAAGGAGAAGAGGATCATAGTGCAATGTGTGCATGGGTCTGGGTTTTAATGAATACTTCACTCTGAAGTATATCTGCATGGAATGGGTTACAGTTCATTAAAAGATATGAATAAATAATGCACCTATGAATACAATGTTGGATGAAGATCTCTTGACTTGAAATGACTATGTATCTTCTAGATCTGTTTATGGAATGTTTAGATCTGAGATCCTTGCAAATATTTTCTGAAGTGACAGGTAATATCTGAGCTATTTATCTGTTCTGAAGAGTTGCGCAGCCCTACAATGGTTACAGATCCATACACAGGTTCGTGGCAGAGAAAGCGTGTATATACGCAGGTTGGTTTCATCAAAAGCGCGTATGGAATATGAGGTCAGTACTGAAATATGTGCAGATGTATACGCAGATTTGTCTCTGTGAAAGCGCAAATATATGCAGGTTTAGTGAAGTAAAGCGCGTATGAAATCTAGGGTTTTGTTGAAGTGTGTGGAATGAAATGTCTGATCTGGTTTCTATTTTACTGTTATCTGTCAATGATGTATTCACACAGATCTGGGTTGTTTGAATTTTCGTTATGCTGTTGATTATGTTGATTAAAGATCAAGTTGTTGGTTGATTGGTTGATGATTCAATGAATGAATTGATGGGGTTATAAGTTTCAGTTTGATGTATGTTGAGCTTAAATGTGTGGAGTGGGTCCAGTCTGAAAATCTGATGAAAAGTGGCCTACAAGGTATGTCATGTGGAAGCTGTTGGATCCAGTATGAAAATTGATGAAACGTGGTCCGCAGTGGTGCTGAGGGTCAAAGCCTTCAATGAGGGGTTTGTAGCTCCCTTCCAGCAGCCGGAATTAAAGGGTGGTAGTAGCCTTCCAGAGAGGATGGTAATTGAGAGCAGTGGGGTATTAGCTCCCTCAGAGAGGTCGGTAAACGAGATCGGTGAGTTGGAGCTCCCTTCCAAGAGGTGGTCGGAGAATCCAGAGAAGGGTTTCAAATTCTTCATAAGTGGGTTCCTCGTGTTTGCATGAGTTTGCGCCAAAGATAAAATTGTAAGATGTTTTCTCTATAATAAAATATTGAAGGTTGAGCAACTGTAGCGGTGGTTTTCTCCCGACTTGGGTTTCCACCTAAAATCCTGGTGTTCATGTGTGATGCCTATGTGTGATGGTTTATATTGTTTTTACTACACATGCTTACTGCTTACTAAACATCTGATGAATGAATGATGCAATGATCTAAGTAAATAATTAAATGCATAATAAGATCTCTGGACATACGCAAGTTTTCTTAAGGATATCTGCGTGTATACGCGAGTTGGGTTCAGTAAAGTAGTGTATGGTTTTAAGAGAAAGAAAAAGTAAAAAGTTTTTAGTCAGCTCTAAATACTGATTCACCCCCTTTCTCAATATTTTTCCCAACAATTGGTTTCAGAGTAGGTCCTTCTGCAGAAGCTTGATCGCTTGAAGGAGATTCGTCACAATGGGAAGGAAGCAAAAGAAGCGGGCTACTCAAAGAAAGAAGTGTACAACAGCAAATGAAGATGATGAATCAGGTATTGATTCACTTCCTTGTGCATGCAATGGTGAAGATAGTGAAAATGAAAGTGCTAAATATTGAAAGGATATCAATGCAAAACCTAAATTGTTGAAAGAAACAAAAGGTCAACCGACAATCATGAACTCTCAAAAGAAATCATTCCCTCCTAACTATAGAAGCATCAATCGATTCTCTCCTTTGATCAATAATGTTGAATGCTTTAAATGTCATAATTATGGGCATGTTGCAGCCAATTGCAGAAGCAAATTGTTTCAGTCACAAACAAACAGATTCTACATAGAAAGGTACTCAGGTTTCTTTAAGGGATATTGTTTTTCATGTAGCAAGTTTGGTCATAAAGCAGCTGATTGCGATAGAAGAAAGAATAGAAAAACACATTATGATCCCTATGCTTACTTTTCTGGTCACACACGATGTTATGCTTGTAACAAGTATGGACATGTAGAAAAAGAATGCAGGATGAATAGATCTGAGAAATTGGATAATTTCCAGCACACAATAAGAAATTTCAAGCAAAGCTGGAAAAAGGAGGACCGGTCAAAAACGTAGGGGATAATAATCCTACTGCATTCTTCCGCTTCTAAATCTTACTTCTCATAATGACTGCAGGAGTGATGTGAGATACATTATGTATCATCACAAGGGGAGCAATATATGGTGATTCCCATGGTTGTTTTGGTAATTCTGGTTGTGTTTATTTCTAACAGTGCATCTAATGTGACAACAGAAAACAGGTACATAATGTATAAATCCAGGAGAAAATGGAGCTGTGAAATTTTTAGTATTTCACTTTTCATACGCGGGTTTCATGAACTAAAGCCGCGTATACACGCGAGTTCCGTTGGAGACAGAAGCGTATGTTTTTCTGATAAGAAAAACAGTGAGTCAGCAGAAGGACAGGAGCACAGTTTCAGGGGGAGCATTAGCCTTGCTGAGATTAATGCATTGTTGGCATTATGATGGTTCTGAATTATGATCTCTCTCTTGAGGTATTTTTGGTATTGGTTATAAAAATTCATATTTGTAATTTGATGAAAAGGTTATGTTGAGACCTATGATGTAAATTGTTATATTCAGTCATGTAAGGACTTCTTCAAATTTGTAAACCCACTTGGTTGGGTAGTTGAGTCAAAATGTGTAAACCCACTTGGTTGGGTACTTGAGTCACATATGTAAATCCACTTGGTTGGATAATTGATGTAAGTATGAGTCCTTGGTGATAGGAAAGGTCATAGAGTCATGTACTTCATTGAAAAATATGTTTGAAGATTCAGCGTGAACTCAGGGGGAGCATGGTAACTTCAGTGCACATCAGATCTACAGAGCTCTTCTTTCTACAAGAGAAGAAAAACCTTGTTTTGGTTTTGATCCGCCCTTTGCCCTTGATGTCAAAGGGGCAGAGTATCATGGTGTTTGAATAATGGTTATAATCAATGTATCTATCTGTTGTGGTATCAAACACCATCATGGTTTCCATCAAGTCAAAAGGGGAAGATTGTTGGCAATATGATGCAATGTGTTGTCCTTGATGGAAACCTACTTGATGAAGTTTTCCTTGATGGAAACTGACTTGGTGAGTTGTCTTTGGATAGCAACCTATTTTTTAATAATGTAAATCTGATGTATCTACAGAGTATTTTAGAAGTAACAAAGAAATAAATTCCAGTAAGTGCCAAAGTAATGATGAATAAGATATGTCACAAAGCATACGCGGGTTTGTAAAGGAAAAGTAGCGTATGTACGCGTAAAATTACGTACCAAGTAGCGTATGCCTATTTGCGCTCTAAATTTACAAAACCAGGGGACATGACCATGGTATTGGCCCACAGTATTGAGCGTTGGATTATCTATTTGATCCCATCCAGGAATACCATCAACGGTTAAGTGGTTTTGACTCATGGTATTGATAAAGGCTAAAACTATATAAGGAGAAGAGGATCATAGTGCAATGTGTGCATGGGTCTGGGTTTTAATGAATACTTTACTCTAAATTATATCTGCATGGAATGGGTTACAGTTTATTAATATATCTGAATAAATAATGCACCTATGAATACAATGTTGGATGAAGATCTCTTGGCTTGAAATGACTATGTATCTTCTAGATCTGTTTATGGAATGTTTAGATCTGAGATCCTTGCGAATATTTTCTGAAGTGATGAGTAATATCTGAGCTATTTATCTGTTCTGAAGAGTTTCGCAGCCCTACAATGTTTACAGATCCATACGCAGGTTCGTGGCAGAGAAAGCGCGTATATACGCAGGTTGGTTTCAGCAAAAGCGTGTATGGAATATGAGGTCAGTACTGAAATATGTGCAGATGTATATGCAGGTTTGTCTCTGTGAAAGCGCAAATATACGCAGGTTCAGTGAAGTAAAAGCGCGTATGGAATCTAGGGTTTTATTGAAGTGTGTGGAATGAAATGTCTGATCTGGTTTGTTGTTTTACTGCTATCTTTCAATGATGTATTCACACAGATCTGGGTTGTTTGAATGTTGATTATGTTGTTGATTATGTTGATTAAAGATCAAGTTGTTGGTTGATTGGTTGATGATTCATTGAATGAATTTATGGGGTTATAAGTTTCAGTTTGATGTATGTTGAGCTTAATGTGTGGATTGGGTCCAGTCTGAAAATATGATGAAAAGTGGCCTACAAGGTATGTTGTGTGGAAGTTGTTGGATCTAGTATGAAAATTGATGAAACGTGGTCCGCAATGGTGCTGAGGGTCAAAGCCTTCAGTGAGGGGGTTGTAGCTCCCTTCCAGTGGTAGCTGGTAAACGAAAGCAGGGGGTAGTAGCTCCCTTCCAGGAGAGGCTGGTAAACGAGAGCAGGGGGTAGTAGCTCCCTTCCAGGAGAGGCTGGTAAACAAGATCAAGGAGTTGGAGCTCCCTTCCAGTAGTGGCTGGAGAACGAGAGAAGGTTGCAGCCTTCTGCAGGTGGGTGCCTGCATGTTGGTATGAGTCTGCGCCAATACAAAATTGTAAGAAGTTTTCTTTATAATAAATATTGAAGACAGAGACGACAGCAGCGGTGGTTTTCTCCCGAATTGGGTTTCCACCTTAAATATTGGTGTTCATGTGTGTTGCTTATGTGTGATGGTTTATTCTGTTATTACTACACATGCTTACTACTTACTAAACATCTGATGAATGAATGATGCAATGATCTAAGTAAAGAATTAAATGCATAATAAGATCTCTGGACAGACACAAGTTTTCTTAAGGATATCCACGTGTATACGCGAGTTGGGTTCTGTAAAGTAGCGTATGGTTTTAAGAGAAAGAAAAAGTAAAAAAATTGCAATCAGCTCTAAATACGGATTCACCCCCCCTCTCAGTATTTTTCCCAACAGGCAAAGCACAGGTATTATGTGATTTTTGTTGATGATTTTTCTAGAAAGTGTTGGATCTTTTTTCTGTAGAAGAAAGATCAGACGTTCTCCAAGTTTTTTGAGTTCAAAGCACTGGTAGAGAAATATACAGTGAAGAAGTTGAAGGCTCTAAGGAGCGAAAAATGGTTTTTATTATAAATCTAATGAATTCAAGAACTCATGTGCCAAAGAATGAATTCGAAGAGAATTGATTGCACCTTATAACCCACAACAGAATGGGGTTGCAAAAAGAAAGAACATAACAATTATGGGAGCAGCACTCTGTGTTACATTATCATGGCCTATCGTTGCATCTGTGGGCAGAGGCATGCAACACAGCGGTATTTGTGCAGAACCGTAGTCCTCATCGGATACTTTCCATGAGTACACCAAAGGAGGCTTTTTCAGGTAATAAACCGGATGTTTCATATTTTAAAATTTTTGGCTCATTTTTCTATTACCATGTGACCAAATATTCCAGGAAGAAACTATAACCAATATCATAGGCTGGGATATATGTGGGGTACACTAATACTCCCCACAACTATTGGGTGTGTTTGTTGGCTAAAAATATGATAGTTCTCAAGAAAGATGTTAAATTTGATGAGGATAAAGCCATACGATTGTCCCTTGAGAGGGAGCTTGACTTGCATGCAGATGAGGAACTCTTAGTCCAAAGGATGAACCTCTGGATGTGGAGCATACACAAGCAGAGGATCATGGAGTGGAATAAATGACTCATGTAGAGCCATCCACCAGAAATGGTAGGAAGCAGCACCAGAGAGGGTGACAGATTGATGCTAGATGCGACAAAGAATGTAGATGCACCTACCTCACAGCACCATAAGATAAAGTCCCCAGACAGGTATACTGGTACATGGCTCTTATGAGCGAGTGTATTGTGATAGAACCATCCTCTTTTGAGGAAGAAGTGCAGCAGCTGACATGATTTGATGCCATGGTTGAGGAGTATGACTCCATTATCAGAAACAGTGCATGGGAAGTGGTCCCAAGACCAATGGGGAAGTCACTGGTTGGATACAGGTGGATCTACAAGGTGAAGAAAGCAGCAGATGGGAGTGTGGAGAAATACAAAGCTATATTTTTGGCCAGAGGATTCTCACTAATGGAGGGGATTCACTATGAGGAAAATTTTGCACCGGTTACAAGGTACTCATCTATTAGATCCATCCTTGCACTCTCAGTGCAGATGGGGTGGAAGATAAATCATATGGATGTAAAGACAACCTTTCTCAATGGAGTTATTGAGGAAGAAGTGTACATTGAGCAGCCATAAGATTTTTAGACCTTTTATAGGGAGCTGCATGTGTGCAGACTCAAGAGAGCATTGTATGGATTGAATTAAGCACCTCCTGCTTCGTACACCAGGATAGACAGCTATTTCACCAATTTGGGCTTCACAAATATTGAAGCGGATGCGAACCTATATCATATTGTGTTTGATGGTAAGATTTTTATTATTGTACTTTAGGTTGATGATCTTATATTGATAGGTGATGAGCAGCTCATAACTTCTTGCAAATAGGATCTTGCAAGATAGTTTGAGATGAAGTACATGGGGATCTTACACTATTTCCTTGGCTTGGAAATATGGAAAAGATATGGGGAGATATTTGTATCTCAGGGAAATTATGCCAAGGATATTCTTGGGAAGTTCCACATGGAGGGCAAAAAAACCATGGAGACTCCTCTTACAGGAAACTGGAGGAAGGAGGATGCTACTTCAAGTGAGGTAGTGGATGCTACTGTTTATTGGTAGCTTGTGGATTCACTTATGTATTTGGTGAACACACGACTAGACATATGCTACGCAATTAACCAGCTTAGTCAATCTATGGTTAAGCCTACCAAGCTATATTGGAAGGTGGGGCAGCATCTTTTGATATATCTTAGGGGCACTACAGAGTATGGATCATGGTACATACGAATAGAGGGACTGAAGCTTAAAGGATTCACCAATGCAGATTGAACAGGAAGTCCATCAGACAGGAAGAGCACATCAAGGGGCATCTTCAACATAGGATCAGCAGTAGTTTCTTGGTACAGCAGGAAGCAGATTTCAGTTGCACTCAGTTCATTCGAGGCAAATTACATGGCAGTTATTCATGCTACATGCGAGGCCATATGGATGAGGAAGATACATGTTGGTCTGTTTGGTCATTAGATGGATCTAATAGTGATACATTGTGAAAACCATAGTTGCATAAAACTCTCGGTTAATATTGTATTCCATGACAGGTCCAAGCATATTGACATCTGGTACCACCATCTCAGAGATTGTGTTCAGAGGCGCATTCGGTTGTTGTAGTACATTCTGACGGAGGATCATGATGGAGATATCTTGACGAAGGTTGTTATGAAACCAACTCCAAAAATAGAAGAAAAGAGAGATCAATGCCTTAGAAATAATCCACTTCGAGGGGGAAACCTCCTTTACATTACATAAATGAACAATTCTTGGATGATACAAATGACAAAACCTCCTTTCTATATATAGGAGTCCATGGGGTCACAATATCATCCTAGCCAACCTAACAATAATAATGTAAGGGCACAATAATAACAATATGGGTGTTACATGGGTACAACAATGACAATAAGGGGGCTACATTAACAACAATAAGGGAATACACTAGTAATATAGGGACCTAACATGCCCCTCCCCGTCAAAAAAGTGTTTTCCTCAATGCTTAAGTAGTTCTAGATGCTTCTGTATAAAATTATCATCCTCCCATGTTGAATCTTCAGTGGGTAAGTTCTTCCACTTGATGAGATTGTAGAAATTTATTAATACTGATAGTATTACCGAATTCTCCTGATCTAACAAATTAATCTTGTGTTAAATACAGAATCCTTCCACTTAATTCTTTGTGGAAATTAAATCGCCAATTGCAAACACATGAGGAAAATCAATCGCACATAAACAGAGTTGTTTAACAGGATAGCTTAAAGCTAAAAACCCCAACTATCATATATTATGTATATCAATGGAATCATGTAACAATATTATACAAATCTTAGTACATCAAGCTCTCAGTACAATATAGAATCGTCACACACTGTCATGCAGAAATTTGCATATCTATGCACCAATTTCTTGCCTCTTGAAAGCATGCCTCCACTGCGCAATCCCTACTGATAAAGAGCTCTGAATGAATTCCAATTGGCCTTGCCTTGACTGCGCAATACTCATTGGCATCTCCAATGTGTGTCAGATGCATTGAATGCATCACTATAGTCACAACGAATAGTCCATCTCACCCTTTCACATATCTCTCCACTGGGTCTCCACTGGAACTGACATGCAAGTAGTTAACTGTTGTATTTGTTCAATTCCAAGTGAGTTATTATTTATGAATTAATTCTCTAAACTCTCATTAGTGTATCTTCAGTTAGAACTAGATACAACTAGCACAACTGAGTTTAACTCACTTAACTAAGCTAAACTAAATAACAACTCCCATCACTACTCTTCCAACTCTGTCATAACTTTTCCACTTTAGTTCTAACTGAGTCCTCCATGCATGAGTCACCAATAACCCTAGGAATTGCGTAATTCCTTTGGCCCACTGATTTTCCAAATCTGTTCACTGAAATAAAGTGCTCCAAGAGAATAAGTTGATATTTATTGTCGGATTATTATTAAGGGCTAATACTAATCGACATGCATCTATTTTTAGATTAGCGATCTATAAATAGACTTCTCCCAATCTTCTAAAAATATAATTTCATCTATTTTTCCAACTTGATCAACCATCTACAAATAGCATCCTGCAACTTATAGAATATGCTCACCATGTCTAAAAATAAACATGCACCTAAAAATAGCCTGCGGGCCCCACTTAGTGAAGGTGCTTAATTTTCACTAAGCTCATCATCTTGTTGAATATCAACACTCCCTCTAAAAAAGATAGGGATTATCTTTCACCCCAATCCTGCCTCTATGGTATTCGAATTTTCTCCTGCTGAGCGCCTTCGTCAGAATATTTGCATCCTGATCTTTCGTCGGAATGTACTGAAGCAACATGATTTTCCGATGCACACAATCTCTGATATGATGATACCAGATATCTATACGCTTAGATCTATCATGAAACACAGGATTAATTGAGAGTTTAATGCAACTCTGATTATCACAATGTATCACTGTAGGATCTAAATGAGAACCAAACAAACCTACCAGGATCTTCCTCATCCAAATAGCCTCACATGCAGCTTGACTTGCTGCCATGTATTCTGCTTCCACTGAACTGAGTGCCATGGATATTTGATTGATGTTGTACCAAGAAACTGTTGTAGATCCGATACTGAAAAACCTTCCTGATGTGCTCTTTCTGTCTATTGGGTTTCCTGCCAAATCTGCATCTGTGAATCCATGCAACTTCACCTCATCCTTCTATTTGTACCATAAGCCATACTCAGATGTGCCCCTGAGATACCTCAGGACATGCTTGCCTGCCTTCCAAAAGAGATTGGTAGGCTTAACCATTGCTTGACTAAGCTGGTTCACCGCATAGCATATGTTTGATCTTGTATTAACTAAATACATGAGCGAACCCACCAACTGTCGATAAACAGTGGCATCCACTACCTCTGCCGAAGTAGCATCCTCTTTCCTCCAATTTCCTAGAAGAGGAGTATCCATGGGCTTGCAGTCCTCCATGTGAAACTTACCAAGTATCTCGCGAGCATACTTGCCTTGAGACACAAACAATTCACCTCCTCGCTGCCATATTTCCAATCCAAGGAAATAATGAAGGAGGCCCAAATCCTTCATCTCAAACTCCTTAGAAAGATCTGCCTTGTATGATTGTATCAACTGCTCATCACCCGTTAGTATTAAATCATCAACATAAAGAACAATTACTAAAAGCTTACCCTCCACCACAATTTGATACAGGTTTTCATCCGTCTCATTCTTGGTGAAGCCAAGTCTGGTGAAATAGCTGTCGATCCGAGTGTACCCAGCACATGGTGCTTGCTTCAGCCCATATAGCGCTCTTTTGAGTTTTCACACATGCGACTCGCTGCTGAAGATCTAAAATCCTTCAGGATGCTCAATGTACACCTCTTCCTCAATGATCCCATTAAGGAACGCAGTCTTCACATCCATATGATGAATGTGCCAACCCATCTGCGCTGAGAGAGAAAGGATGGTCTTTATGGAAGAATATCGTGCGACAGGTGCAAAGGTTTCTTCATAATCAATCCCCTCGATCTGTGAGAAGCCTCGGGAAAAAAATCTTGCCTTATACTTCTTAGCGCTCCCATCAGCAGCTTGCTTTACCTTGTAGATCCATCTCGAACCTACCACTGATTTACCCATTGACCTTGGAACAATATCCCAAGCATTGTTTCTAACAATGGGGTCATACTCCTCCATCATGGCATCTAACAATGTGAGCTCTTGCACTACTTCTTCAAAAGAAGATGGCTCTGTCACGATACACTTGCTCATAAGAGCCATGTATCCAGTAAATCGGTCAGGTGATTGTCTCTGTCTGCGCTGTGAAGTAGGGACTCCTACATTTTGTGCCGCATCAAGCTTCAGTCTCTCAGCTTCTTTGGTACGCCTTCTACTTATTTTGATTTTTAGTTCTGTGTGAGTGGACTCCTCCACTCCATGAATCTCCTCATGTGGCTGATCCACATCTAAAGGCTCATCTTTGGGAGCAAGTAGCTCCTCCTATGCATGCAAGTGTAGCTCCCTCTCAAGCAAAAACTTCATGGCCTTCACCTCATTGAATTTTATATCCCATTGCACCACAGTCATCCGAATGTTTGGAAAATACACACGATAATTATGGGGTGTTTCTGTGTACCTCACAAATATCCCAACTTCTGCAGTCGGCTCCAACTTCTTCCTGGGGTCCTTTGTCACATGAATGTAAACAGATGAGCCAAAAATATTCAGATGAGAAATATTAGCCTTCTTGCCAGTAAAATATTTTTTAGGTGTACTCATGCCAAGTACTCTATGAGGAAAATGGTTTTGCACATAAACCGCAGTGTTACATGCTTCCACCCACAAGTGCATCGGTAGGCCCTGGTCATGCAACATAGCTCGTGCAGCACCCAAGATCGTTCTATTCTTCCTCTCCATGACCCCATTCTGTTGTGGGTTATGAGGCGCTATGCGTTCTCTTCGAATTCCTTCTTTTCTATAGAAGTCTTTCAATTCGTTCGAGATATATTCACCACAATTATCGCTCCGCAAAGCCTTCACTTGCTTCCCCGACCTTCTCCACCAATGCTTTAAACTCACAGAACTTTGAGAATTTTTCACTCTTCTTCTGCATGAATAATATCCAGCATCTACGAGAATATTCATCAACAAATATAACATAATACATGTGTTTTGTTGTTGAAGCAACCGAGAAAGGTCCACACACGTCTGTGTGAATTCTCTCCAGGATCACCGAAGCACGGTTCTCCTTCTCATGAAAGGTGTTCTTCACAAACTTACCCATAGTACATCCTTTTCACTGATCTAACTGCGCAAGAGTACCCTTGGGAAGTCTATTAGAAATCTGCTGCAAAATCTTCAAGGCGCCATGGTGAAGATGGCCCAATCTCCTGTGCCATAATTTGCCCTCATCTCGGCTCACCATTTATTCTGCTTTGCCCATCATTGCAGCGCAACCATCTACCTCCAGCTTGTAGGTATTATTAACTTGAATCCCTATCCTCTTGGTTTGACCCATTTTTTTATGTCGCGGGAAATCTTTTCCCTCGCTGAAAACAACGTCATAACCTCTTTCCTCCAACATGGCGACCGAAACCAAGTTCTTCTTCAGACCTGGAACATGCATAACATCTTTCAACATAAATGGCTTATCTGACTCCCTCTCAAAGGTAATGGTTCCAATTCCAGTCGCATTGTATCTACCATTGTCACCCATCTCTATATGCATTTGGATATCCTTCTCCTCCAAGTCACTAAACAACTCTTTATCTCCTGTCATATGGAAGGAAGAACCACTATCAAGATACCACACTGATCCCATTTTGCTTGAAACAAAGCATGCGATCAAGGATAAATCAAGTTCAAATTGCGAGGCTAAGGCCTCACCAGCTGCAGCTCCAGCATCCTTCTTGTTATTCTTTTTCTATGGGCAGTTAGTGGCGAGATGCCCATGTTCGTGACAGTGAAAACACTTCACCTTGGAAAAATTCAGCTTCTTGCCTTTAGCCTCTGATTTTGGATGGGACTTCTTCCCCTTCCCTTTCCTTGATTTGGCAGCCAAAGTGAAATTATCTTCATCATCATTCTTCGATGAAGAGCCATCCCTGGTATTCCGCCTTATCTCCTCCTGCACAAGATCCAACCAAAGTCACTCCCAATCCAGCAGTTTCTCCCGTCCATTGACAGAATCTTCGTAGTTGTGCCAACTCTTTGGAAGCCCAAGGAGATCCAAGCTCACCAAGTCATCATCCACAAATATAATTCCCACACTCCCCAGCTCATCCCTACATTGGAAAAACTTCGTGAGATATTTTGGAATACTGTCGCCCTTCTCCATTTTGATTTTTCTGAGCTTATCTTTCAGCGCCAACTTCCTATGGTCGCTGCTGCTTTGGAAAATATCTGTCAAATCCTTCCACATTGCAAATGGAGATTTCCCGTGAAGTATTGACACAATATGGTCTTTCACACCTTCCAACAGAATTCTTCTTGTCTTCGCTACCTTCTTTTTCCATACGTCAAGTAATGCAGCATTACTAGAAGTAGGCTTAGGAACATTGC
The DNA here is from genome assembly GCA_034641835.2 of Pinus albicaulis. Taxonomy (NCBI): domain Eukaryota; kingdom Viridiplantae; phylum Streptophyta; class Pinopsida; order Pinales; family Pinaceae; genus Pinus; species Pinus albicaulis. The sequence goes on from CM076578.1 coordinate 1,910,327,509, forward strand.
TATTGATGAACTCCTTCATTCCATTATCTTCAAGCATCGCCTCCATCCTATCCTTCCAGGCTATGTAGTTCGAGCTAACCTCAAGGGCATACTCCAACCGCAACCCATTGAAAGCCATTTCAATGAATACTCAACTGTCGCACCAAGAAATTTCTGCAGAAAATTCGAATTGTCCACCAACACAAAACTCAGCACCTCTTCACTATTGCAATCTCTAGTGATTAACGTTGCTTCGATACCATGTAGAAATTTATTAATACTGATATTATTATCGAATTCTTCTGATCTAACAAATTAATATTATGTTAAATACATAATCCTTCCACTTAATTCTTTGCAGAAATTAAATCGCCAATTCCAAACACATGAGGAAAATCAATCTCACATAAACACAGTTGTTTAACGAGAAAGCTTAAAGCTAAAAACCCCAATTATCATATATTATGTATATCAATGGAATCATGTAACAATATCATACAAGTCTTAGTACATCGAGCTCTCAGTACAATATAGAATCGTCACACACTGTCATGCAGAAATTTGCATATCTATGCACCAATTTCTTGCCTCCTAACAGCTTGCCTCCACTGTGCAATTCCTGTTGAAGAAGACCTCTGAATGAATTCCAATTGGACTTTCCTTGACTGCGCAATCCTCATTGGCATATCCAATGTGTGTCAGATGCATTGAATGCATCACTATAGTCACAACGAATAGTCCATCTCACCCTTTCACATATCTCTCCATTGGGTCTCCACTGGAACTGACATGCAAGTAGTTAATTGTTGTATTTTTTCAGTTGCAAGTAAGTTATTATTTATGAATTAATTAACTAATTAATTCATTGAACTCTAACTAGTGTATCTTCACTTAGAACTAGATACAACTAACACAACTGAGTCTAACTCACTTAACTGAGTTAAACTAAATAACAACTCCCATAACTACTCTTCCAACTCTGTCATAACTTTGCCACTTCAGTTCTAACTGATTCCTCCATACATGAGTCACCAATAACCCTAGGAATTGCGTAATTCCTTCAGCCCACTAATTTTCCATATTTGTTCACTGAAATAAATTTCTCCAAGAGAATAAGTTGATATTTATTGTTGGATTATTATTAAGGGCTAATAATAATCGACAAGCATCTATTTTTAGATTAGCGATCTATAAATAGACTTCGTCCAATCTTCTAAAAATAGAATTTCATCTATTTTTCCAACTTGATCAACCATCTACAAATAGCATCCTGCAACTTATAGAATATGCTCACCATGTCTAAAAATAGAGATACACCTGAAAATAGCCTGTGGGCCCCACTTAGTGAAGGTGCTTAATTTTCACTAAGCTCATCATCTTGTTGAATCTCAATAGAGATACTCTGAAATTGATCGATTTCGTAGCTTTCGAGTTCTTGTTTCTGTGACTACTTCAGGTTCCATTATGATTTTTCCTTCCTCGTCAAGTCCTGGAAATATTGTTTGAACTGTAAGTTTGTCACCTATAACCTTCTTTAAGCATGAAACATGGAAAATTGGATGCACTCGAGAAGAAGTAGGAAGCTCCAATTTGTATGCCATAGTACCAATCTTTTGCAACACCTTGTAATGACCATAGTACTTTGGCGATAATTTATTATCCTTCTTATCTTTCTTGAGGGACATTTGATTGTATGGTTGTAGCTGTAAAAATACCCAGTCTCCTACATCAAAACTTCTCTCGCTGTGATTTTGATATGCCTATTGTTTCATTCGATTTTGTGCCAAATATAGGTTATCCTTTAAGAGTTGGAGAACTTGATGTTGATGCTCGATGTGATCTTCTACTGCTTTAACCTTAGAAAATTCTCTTAAAGATGATGTGATGGACGGTGGATGATATCCATAAAGTGCCATAAATGGGGTCATTTTTGCTGCAGTATGGAAGGAAGTTTTATACCATCATTCAGCCAAAGGTAACCACTTGAACCATTGTGTTTGTTTATCAGATACAAAACAACAAAGATATCCTTCCAAACATTTTTCACTATCTCATTTTTCCCATCGGATTGAGGATGATAAGACGGGCTATGAGCTAGTTGAGTACCCAAACAATAAAATAATTTCATCCAAAAATTTCCAATAAAAATGAGATCTCTGTCACTTACAATAATATTTGGTTTTCCATGTAGCTTTTGAATTGTTTCCATAAATGCATTAGTAACTGTACTTGCTTTAAATGGATGAGATAGTGCACAAAAGTGTGCAAACTTGGTAATTCTATCAACTACCACCATGATGACACACTTTCCTTCGGACTTAGGTAAACCTGTGATAAAATCCATTGAAATTTCCTCCCAACATTGACTTGTAATGGATAAACGCTTTAGAAGACCTAATTTTCTCAACTTTATTTTGCTAGAAAACCAAACATTCTTCCACAAACTTTTGAATATAGGATTTGAGGCGATCTCAAAAAAAATCTTTCTTCACCCTGTGGTAAGTTTTTAAAAACCTTGAGTGTCCTCCTAAGGGAGATGTTGGCAATTAAAAAAGAACCTTTTGTTTTAGTTTGGAATTCTTACAAAGATATAAGCGATATTTGTACCATAAGGAATCATTTTTACAACTAAATGTATCAGATGTACTAGGATCTTGCTACAACTTTTGAATGAGTTTCCACACTTCTTCATCCTTCTTCCATTCATCCCTTGCTTCGGTTATCCAATCTGGTTGGTTAATATAAATGGCACAAAGCAATGCTTCCACCTCTTCATCCTTTCTTGAGAGTGCATCTGCAACAACATTTAGCTTCCCTTTTCTGTAGATGATTTCAAAGTCATAACCCAACATCTTTGTGACCCATTTTTGTTGCTCTTTTGAAGATAGTCTTTGTTCCAAAAAGTGTTGTAAGACTATCATGTTCATTTTTTACCTTGAAGTGTCTTCCCATTAGGTAAGGTCTTCATTTCTTTAGTGCATGTAGTATTTCCAACATTTCTTTCTCATAAATAGCTTTCTGTAAATACTTTCCTTTGATTGGACGACTTTCAAAAGCAATGGGTCTTCCCTCTTGCATTAAAATCGCATCAATTCCATTTCCTAAGGCATCACATTCCATAATAAAAAAAATTGTGAAGTCTGACGTAGCTAAGACTGGTGCTAGGCACATTGCCTCTTTAAGATGCTCAAAGGCCTTAGTTTCTTCAGGAGTCCATGAAAATGCATATTTCTTAAATAATGTTGTTATAGGTGTTGCTATTCTCCCATAATTCTTAACGAACTTGTGATAATACCCTGTTAACCCGATAAATCCTCGCAAATGCTTTAAGGTTGTGGGGACTTTCCATTCCTTAATGGCTTTAATTTTTTTAGGGTCTACCTTAACGCCCTCATGAGATACAATATGACCCAGATATTCCACCTCTTATACTCCAAATAAACATTTGGGAGTTTTTGCATATAATTGTTTCTCTTCCAATAGTTTGAGCACCCTGTCAACATGTTGAGCATGATCCTTCCAAGACCTGTTGTAGATTAGTATATCATCAAAAAATACTAACAAAAAATTTCTAAGGAAGGGTTTGAAAATGGAATTCATCAACCCTTGAAACGTAGAAGGTGCATTAGTAAGGCCAAAAAGCATGACCAAAAATTCATAATGACCTTCATGAGTTTGAAATGTTGTTTTCTAAATATCTTCAGTGTTCATTCTAATTTGATGATATCCTAAATGAAGATCCGACTTGGTAAAGTAAATTGCTCCATGTAATTCATTCAATAATTCATCAATCACATGAATTGGAAACTTATCTTTAATAGTGAGCTTATTGAGCTCCCTACAATCCGGACACATGCGCCATATTAGGGGAATTTTGAGGTATAAAATGGGCCTCCTAAGTAAATAATAAATAATAGCTAAACCAATAAAATAATATTTATAAATTTTCAATTCACTTTTTACACCACAGTCCATGTAACGACAGTTAAATTCAATTCAAAAGTTGTACCAAAATAAAATTAATAAAAAAATTGTATTGATGTGACTATAAATAGGAATGAGCTTTTCAAGAAAAAATAATTATCATTGAACAACTAATGCATTTGTCCTTTGTACTTAAATAAATTAAAATAAAATATAAATATAAATTTATAAATTCTTAATTATATTATATCCCATTAATTAAAATTTATATTATTTAAATTGTATAATAACATGTAATTAATATACTATATAAAAATAATATAATATAATAAATGTATAGGGATATGCATTGTTTCTTTCAAGAAATATGAAATGACAATAATATATTGTTATTCAAAAAGTGTGAAATGACATTTATTATGAGTACTTTACTTCGACTTTAAAAGTACTTAGAGCATTACCATGGTTTACCATGATATTTTATCCACCATTGAGAATGTGACAATGCCACCTCAACCATTAGGGATGATGTCATCCCCTAAAATATGATTGGTTCTCATAAAGTGAGTTTTGATTGTACATTTTCCTTAGGAGGCCCATTTTAGACCTCAAAATTCCCCTAATGGATCCATCCTTCTTGTGCACCAATACTACTAGAGCAGAGAAAAAACTTTGACTAGGTTGAATTATAATAGCTTCTAACATTTCTGCAATCATACGATCAAATTCACTTTTTTGGAGATAAGGATATATGTAAGGCCTGATGTTTGGAGGAAAACTTCTTGGAATCAAATGAATATCATGGTCGTGATCACGAATAGGTGGGAGTCCTTTCAAACACCTTGGAATGATTGTCCAAGACTTTTTGGAGATCTGGAGAAATAGATGATTTTGATGTTGGAACTTCTAATGAGCATAATTGTGTAATTACACCTCATTGTTATTTCTTCAGAAGATTTGTCATGGCATTAGAGCTTATTGTATTTCTCGGCTTCCCTGCGATACCCCGTAATTCAACTTCATTTCCTTCCGGAAAAAAATTCATGAAAAGTTCTTGAAAATTAGAAGCTACCGTCCCCAAAGATTGTAACCATTGTACTCCTAGTACAACATCAACACCTCCCATTAGAATGGAAATCATTGGAATATTAAATACATATTCCCCCATGGTCAGCTTGATATTTTGGCATTTTCCAGAGAAATTTATAGTTCCTCCATTTCCAACCATCACTTGACATTCTGGTGTTGGGTATAGGAAGCAATTCAATTCCTTGGCTACCTTACAATGAATAAAATTATGGGCACTACCCGAATCAATCAACATTATTACCTTTTCTTCTTGATATGTCCTCCTATCTTGAGAGTTTGAGAAGTGATAATTCCTGCCAATGCATTACATGATATGGTCGGACTCATTTCTTATTTCTCTAAGGTTGGTTCCTGGTGTATATCCTCTTCTTTTGAGTTTCTTGTTCATTTTCTTCCTCCTATTCACAATCTATGTAAAATGATTTCTTCTCAGCACACTTATGACCTTTAGTGTATTTTCTATCACCACTGTAGCAAAGCCCTTTTTCTCTTTTTTCTTCCAATTGTTGTGGTGTCAACCTTGTAGGTTTTGGAAGTCTAGGAGTAGCAACACTTCCATATTTATATATGTGAGTGGTAGGCTTCCTTGTCGCCATAATTTTACATTCAATTTTTCTTCCAACATAAATGTCTTCTCCAAATAATCAGGTTACCAAAGGCGAACCTCATGTTGGATGTCATCCTTTAAAGTCCCTATGAAGACATCAATCTTGTGTTCCTATGGAATATAATTTACCCTTATATTCAATTTTTGGAAGTCCTCGATGTGCACCACCACTGAACCCTTTTGTTTGAGATTTATCAATTGGCTAAAGAAGGTGTTTCTCTTTGTATCCTCATAATGCTCTATCATTTCCTCCATAAAAATTGACCAAGTGACAATTTTTTTACGGGAGAAAAGCCATCGATACCATACAAATGTATTTTTTTCTAAATATAAAGTTGCAATGCATACCTTTTGTGTGTTTTTCACATTATTGAGACCAAAATGTTGCTCCATCTGTAGTATCCATGTTACAGGATCCTTGCCATCAAACTTCCTCATATAGCTCTTTGGAATATGGTGGGTCTTCAATCCAACATTAGAGTTTATGAAATCATGATTAACATTTATTTTGTTCTCATATTGAGTTTCCTCTACTATCTTTTCACCATTAGGAATCATTTCTTATATCAACTTTGTCAAACCTTCCATGTCTAATTTTAGATCATTCTTCAAGTCTTCCATGTTGTCTTTCATTTTTTCTTCTATACCATCAATCTCAGCTTCCATGTGTTCCATGCCATTCTTAAAACCATCCATCTTATATTCCATGCCCTTCTTCAAGCCATCCATCTTAGCTTCCACGCCTTTCTTCAAAACTTCCATTTCATTTTTTGTTGCTCTTTGCGAGAACGGAATTTGGTGCACTTGCTCTTGAAATTTTGATATATCATGTTGCACTTATTCATCTTCATGAGTCATAGTAGAGTATTATGAGGGCTTAATGGGTGTTGAATTCTTTTTAGGGGGGATTTTAGAACCCAATACTGATATCTATGCTTCAATATGCCCTTTGAATCACTTCAAATTGATTTTTCAAACAAGACTTATGAAATGTGAAAAAAAAATACACACATTTTTCTTGCTTTTAGGGAGCTCGATATTGAAACCGAATTATCCCTGTGATTTTAGATATTCAATATCTAAAATTATGTTATGTAGTAGCCCTATGAATCTTCTTTCTAATGCCATAGGTCTGACCTAATTTGGATGCTTCAAGACAAAGTTATTCCCAATATCCCAAAATTACCTAATTATGGACTGGTTCAATAAAGAAAACTTGTACGATGTGCCACGTGTCATTTTTTCCTCCTTCTGCTCTAAAATTGATACACAGGAAACTATAGTCCGTTTTTTTTCAGCCACTTCTTACAGAATTCCAATCTGATGCTCATAGAAAAAGTTACGATGATTTTCCCAAGGTCACCTCTTTTAGAAGAAATTCGGGAGCCTGCAAAAACCCTACCTTTCACAGATCATATCTCTGAAAATATTGCGAACCAAGATCTGAACTTTTTACATGAAGTTCCTCAGGATTTAATATTCTCGTGATAAAAATTTCCGCTTCTGAACCTCTGTAAAAAACATTTATAGATAAAATTCCACGATGACCTATTTGGAGAAGCGAAACCCTAGAATCCAAATCTCTAATACCAAATGTTATGAAACCAGCTCCAAAAATAGAAGATAAGAGAGATCAACACCTTAGAAATAAGCCACTTCGAGGGGGAAACCTCCTTTACATTAAATAAATGAAAAAATCATGTATGATACAAATGAAAAAACCTCCTTTCTATATATAGGAGTCCATGGGGTCAGAATATAATCCTAGTCGACCTAACAATAATAATGTAAGGGCACATTAATAACAATATGGGGGTTACACGGGTACAACAATGACAATAAAGGGGCTACACTAACAAAAATAAGGTACGACAATAGTAATATAGGGCTAACAAAGGCACTTGCGAAGATAAAATTCAAATACCACAGAAGCAGGATTAGGGTAGCTAATAATCCCTTCCTTGTTGAGAGGGAGTGTTGAAAATCAACAAGAAAATGTGTGTCTAATTTATTTTTCCCTTAAATAAATTAGACAATAAATTGTAATATTATCTCATAAAACTTGTAATAGTTAACTAAGTGATATAGACTTATTTAGCTCAATAATTTTGAGTTTAGGGTCAATGGTGAGGCATGTAGAGTGATTCTATTATTTTGGGTGTCCAGTTGCAGTTAATGCACTAGTGTAGTGTGATTTTAATCAGTTAACTCAAAATAATTGAGTTAAAATAAGTTTAACTAGTTCTAACTGAGTGATGAGCTAGTGAGGGGTCAAGTGAATTAAATTAGATTTAATTCACAAGTAGTGATCTACCAAGTAACTGATGATTTTCTAGTATTAGTTGCATGCATGTCAAATCTGATGAAGACCTAGTTGAGACAAAGGTTAAAGGGAAGTAAACCATCATTTGTATTATTATCGAACTACCCATGTGTATTTATAAAGCCACATGATGCCCATGAAGGATTTTACAGTCAAGGAAGGTTAGAATTCCTATTTAATAGGGATTTATTTTTCCTAGGGATTGCATGGGAAAGACAGGCTGAAGGTGGGCTAAAAATTGGCTATGTGTTGATCCAATTGTGTCTAGATCAGTGTGAGACAATTGGTAGAGTATATGAGGTTCTTGTGAGCACACATGAATTGTATTGTTTGATGACTCCTTGGCTTATTATACAATAGATATAGAGGGGCTTTTAGCAGTTTCTTTCCCTAGGAAAACATTGTGTTGTGTGATTTATTTACTTCTTTCTCTTACTTGCATGTGATTAAGCGATCATGATTTATATTCCACAAATATTGTAGAAGGATTTAGTATCTTATTTTAGTAAATTGCATAATTGGATTGAATCCATTGGTGTAATTTCTACACAATGTAAGTGAAATCTGACGCTAATGAGAGTGCACACATTGAGGCATATGGATGGGGTTAAAACATGAAAGTGAGTTTCATTCTGACCACCTAGGGTTTCAAGGTTGCATGAGAGAGATAATGACTTCATATACCCTAATGTAACTATAGTGATCCCATGGTTATTAACTCAATATACTTTTACTGTGTTGTAGTACCCATCATAGTAGGATAAATACTTGAGGTCGCATGAGACTTATAATTCATTGTTAAAGTGATAGACTTCCCAAAACCCTAATGCAGTCATAAGTTCAATATCTGATACAAAACATATTATTTTTATGAAATATGAAACGCATGAGTGGGAACCTCAATATGGTTTAATAGGAATGGGAAATGGGATATTGACCAAATGAAAGCCTTATCGTAACCCTAACGGCTTGAGGCAAGCAAGGGGGGAGACTCAAAATTTTGAATATGCCCAAAATTTTGGGAGTTGTTGTAACGGTTACAATAGATGGTAATAGATTAATCAACACTCTTTAATATTCTATTTATATGATAAAAAATAAAAGAAAGAACAGTTCCAATATCACTATGGTTGTGCTGACTTAATAATTCAAGAAGGTTAGAGGTTTTGCAAATGTTTTGAAAATTATAACGAATGTGAGTAAGCATCGGGAAATCTAAGAGAAATTATTTTTAATCTTCAACCCTATTAGTATCAAAAAGGTGAAATATTATTTCGTTCCATGGTGTTTTTGGAATAGACCAATGTTTGGTTTCATTTAGAAGCTCATTAGAATTATTTATTTTCCTTGCAATGTTTGTTTTATTCTTATTACTCTAGCTTAAATCACTTCAAAAATCAGTCGTGGGCCTTAGGAATATGTGTCAAAGGATCAACCTAGAATTCAAAAATAAACAAGGAATGCCTTAGACGGGATTTAGTCCTACACAATACCAATACTCTTGAATCATGGACTATTTTACAAAGGATCCTTTGCAATTCCAGTAATGTATACCTTCAATACTTGTAATACTACATACCTGGGACAACCTTTGAATTTTGGCTCCAGAGACTTCAAATAAAACCACATAAATATGACAGATCCTATACAACCTTAGAACAATGATGAATATCATCCTTAAAAATTGTGTACTTGTTGTTACAGAATTGAGATGTAAGAGACTTAGATAAACTTCATATATAGTCCATAATGAAGGATGCTAAAAAAATGTCAAAAGATCAAACCTTAATGTGAAATACTGGTAACCATAGTGATTCTACCAAAAGGGGCTGAAAAGGCCTTAGATAAATGCTACGTCCAACCAAAAATGTTCCCACATACCATATGTCTACTTCAAATTTAGCCCTTAGATGTAACAAATTAACTGCAAAGAAATGTCCTTAATTCAGAGATTCGAGTGTCCTCAAGTGGTATGAATATTTCCATAGAGTATTCTTGAATTGTGCCTCTTACTCATCAATGAAAAAGGACTCATGAACTAGCTTTATACTTCTGAAAAGTAGCATATAAAATCTTCCTCAGAAGCACTTGAAACCATACAATAGACGTGACATCAAACCTTAGAGAAATTTTGAATTAGGGCTTCAAATTTCTAGCACAGATTTCCTTAGAATCATCCACTGAACTTGCCTTGATCATGTGTGATTATGCCTCTAATTTAGGACATGGAATATGGCTATAGAATAATCTTCAAGCAGTCATCGAACTTGCCTTAGATGCAATACTTTTGAAGGGCTTGAATACCACAGGTCTGATCACACTTCTTACCAAGATTCCCTCAAAGGAAACCAAATATATCACTTCGAATTTTACCTTAGAATAATGCCAAAAATATTATCTGAAATTTTCCTCATAGCACACAAAAACTTCATATCTAACTCAGAAAAGGAGGTTAAATAACCTCAAATAATATCTCATACTTGCCTTTGATATTCACCTTGATTCATTGCTCAGAAAACCTTATGCTAATCATTGATTAAGAGAAATGTTTGAAACCTCAGGGTCTGCGTACCTATTTCGGGAGTAACCTTAGAAGATGTGTGAATATACCCTTAAAAATGAGCTCAGATTAGGCTGAAATGAAGGATGAATAGACACAAAGACTCATTCGTACCCTAGCAAAAACCATAACCCAAAATCATAAAAATTAAACTCAATTAGAAACATTAGAATTGGCTCCTCTTCAGATATATCATTACTCTACATGGTCGCAGATGGATCTTCCTTATGTTCACTTCTTGATGGATATTTTGGAGGGATAAAGTTTCTTATTTATACTATATGTGGAGGCATTTAGGAGGGAGGCAGACCTGGACTGTTGGAGGGAAAATAAATTTTATATTTTATATTTTCATTTTGGAGCCAAAAACCCCAACAACATTAGGGCCAACATATCCTTCAATTATGTGCCCTTTATAAGAATTTTTTTTTGCACCAAGATTGACCTTGAAAATGTTTAATCAAATTGTTTAAAGAAACCCATATTTACCCCATGAATTAAACAATTATTTGGCCAATTATTGAGTTGCCACGTCCTCTAATTTTTGTGACTTTCACCATAAGATGGGGGAACCAAATTTTATAGAGCATATCTCCTCAACCGTGAGGATTTGTGAGGCATGCAACCTATTGTTGGAATCAACACAACTGGGAGAATAAAATGAGTATGGTCATGTGATCAAAATCATTGTCCTTTGTATCCATTTTCATCAACAAGTGTGGGGAATTAAGGGTTTCTTGTCATTTGGAGCTTCCAATCAATGCAAATTGGATGAATATTAAGAGTATTCAAGGATCGACATTGGCATAAATGAAAACACCACTCAACATAATTATGGAGTATATCCCTTTTGTGCACCTTGCATGTGTTCTGGATGGGCTTAAATATTCTACATGATTTTTTGTTAGAATAAAACTAAGTGAGATTTGAACCTAGATGGGTAAGGGAAAAGTCTTGCTTTCTCACCGTACTGCATGTTTATGTGCACACACACACACGCACACCTGATTTAGTGGTAATAATGGGGATTGCACCCCATTGTGGCATAATTATTGATCTAATTCCCCCCAGTGACCTTGCCTTGAGATCTAGTGTAACCACTTGAATACTTGCACCCTCAGCTCCATCAACCTACTCATATTTTTTATCGTTGAAAAATCATTATGATTCAGATAATACAGGAAGGTGTACCTCGAAGGCCTCACAAACCTTACCCCAAACTTCTAGCAACCCATTGATGGGATTTGGTTGCTTTTTTCCCTTGGGAAAACTTCGATATGAGTCTAATGAAGCATAGCACCCAACAACCCAAGAAAATATGAGCTATAGCCATCCTTATAGAAGTAATTAAATACCATAATCCAATGGGTTATCTCAATTGGTTCAAATGAATTGTTTAAATACAGAGTTCACCAAGGGTTTAATATTTGTATTTTGGATGAGGTTTTGGTTCTATTGCATCATGCTAGCTTTCCCTCTACTATTGTGGATAGCAATTGACCCACCCTCCATTTAAATATTCAAAGGAAGATGGAAAATACCAAAAGCTTTTCATTGGAATATGTGTGTGTTTTTCTTTTAAAAACAAAACATATTTGTCAATGTTGTTTAAAAAAATGTTTTTTTTCTTTATAAATCAATTTAAAAGAAAATTTTGGTTTTATGTTTTTTTTTAGAAGGCAGTGAGGTAAGGCTGATGTTGTGATATCACCTAACTTGGAGTTTTAATGTAAATTTTAATATGTTTAAGTGCGAATGTTGCTTTTATTTTCAAAACCTATTTGGAAACTAGTTTATCAGTGTTTTATTGGTGATAAATATTAAATGTGAATTTGTAATTATTATGTTGTTAATGAAATAAATGAGTCTGGAAATTAATGTTGAAGCTTGGTTGAAAGAGATAAGGTTTCAAGTTAATGTTGGATATTGATTACCAATTCATTAAATGATTATTATATTATTAATGATCATGGAAATGATTGATCATTAACTTCCCTAAAATACATAATGTTGTCTTAAAAGTTGGGGAGTGGAGCTCATAAATGATTTGGTAACTACCTGACACATGTTGGATGAGGTGGAGGTAGTTACCAACTACCATTTTAGTGGTAAGGGGGTAATCAATTTTTTCTTATTGCTAAGAAAGGAGAGTCATGTACTATTAAACTGGAGTTGGGAAAGACAGAATAAAATTGTGATAGAAATGAGTAATTTTATATTCATGCGCTTGGGGGACCCTTTTTGGAGAAAGGTGTCAAGGCTGGGATGAGTTGGGTAGCTCCAATATTAGTTTCCAAATTTACAAATTTCAAGTTGGTGTCACTAACTTTTAGAATTTTTAGAAAAAAAGAACTTGTTATGTTATATATGTTTTTCAAATTTAATATGTGAAATAGAATGTTAGGAAAATCAATAGAAAGATGAGAATTTACATGGAGAAGTATTTTATTTAAATAAGTTACTTCATGTATTCAAAACAGTGTAAATTTATAGTAAGTGTTGAAGAGAAAGGAAGAAATTTAACTACATAAATTCATTGTTTGGGATATCCATAATTAATATTATTGTTTAAATTTCAATAAGGATCGAAAAGATTAGTTTATTTTATGAAATTAATTTTATCATAATGATAGAATTTTTAGATTATATATATATAGCCAAAAATCCTGCTTTGAGACAGGCCATCTAGCCAAAAATTTCCCAAAAGTCTCCCAGAAAAATTCTGCTAGAAAGAATCATCATATATCTACATGGTGGGAAGGAGCACAAAAGGAACATTACGTTGTCATCAAGGAAGAATACTCTCCAGAAAACTATGAATCGTAAGAAATCAGGTAATAAATAAACAACCCTCAAGACAATCAGGGGGGAAGCCCCACCCAACAACAAAAAAATGAACTCAACAGCCCCCCAAGCATCAACAATTATGAGGATTTGAATACCGCGCAAAAGAAATCTTTATCTAGTAGCAAAGAAGTTCTCCCAGATCTAGAAGATAAGACACCAGTGTCCCAAGAATCAGAAGAGATGAAGGAGGTGCAAGATAAAGGAAGTTGGAAGACCTTAGAGAATAAAAATAAAGCTACAACATAAATCTCACCAAGAAAGACGAGAAGCCAAACAATTAAGAACTAAGAAAATTATAGGTCCGATAGACCAAAGTTTGGTCTCAGTGGATATTAACCATCATCATCATCATATATATATATATATATATAATCTTCAAGGGTTTGGGATACATTCACTAACGAAAAGGAAAAATAGCTAATTTTTTGTCTAAGTTAATTTCTAAAGATTAACCATCTTTTAAGGACTATGAGTTAAGAAACATCCCGGATAGTATACAAAAAGAAATATATACATATATTACCAAAATATATAGTGGTGTAAGCCTACCCATAAATTTTAAGTATTTAGATTCAAAAATACATTCATTCGTAAAAAAATTCAAGTGAAGAAAAGAAAAAAATACATTATTATAATATATAAGCAATGTACAAAAGGTCGAAATACCTAAGAAATTTAAATGCCAAACAGAAATTGATAAAAAAATAGACCTATAATGTTTCTCTAGAAAAATAATTACTACATGAAACACTTTAACTATTTCTATACTACCAATTAACGAATGGCTAATACTTCAAACTTACTAGTACAAAGACAAGAGCATATGAATGTACAAAAAATAACATAAAGAGAAATAGACATTTCCAGGCATAAAGAACCTATAGATTGTATTCTTCCTAAAATAAAGAAAAATTGAAAATATCAATTTAAAAACTGAAACAAATGAGAGAAGACCCTGGTAATTTTCCTTCAACACAAAATTACACACATGCAGAGATATATTTGAGGGGTTTTAGGTTCATCCGACCAGGAAGGAAGACGTTGAATTCTCCATGACTAGTAAGAAGACTTTGAATCACAGTCTCGAAGGAAAAACTTTCAAAATTAGATATAGTGTGTGATTACCTGCAAATTCATACCAGAAATACAAATTGCATTAATAATATATATATATATATAAGATAATGTAGCACCATCTTCCCACATCTACCCAAGTAAACATGTGGCGAGAGGCTACTGTATGGGATTCAACCTCTTATGTGACCTTAAGGAACTGGAACTAGTGGAAAACATAACCTACAGACCTTGTACAGCAACCACAACACCCAGAAGGTAACCCAACCATTCAGGCCTCTTACCCCTGGGTCACTATTAACATGGATAAATCCTTCTTGCGGACAAGAACGATCTCCCTAGTATCCTAAGGATATCTAGAAACAAACAACCAAATGCAAACCATTTTCTCTAGACCATTTCCGATTCAAAATTATTAATAACAAAGTACGAGGATATGCCCCTACCTAAAGTCCAATGCTTGTTGTAATCTTTTATCCAGTCGCTCCAAAAGAGGTCACTTCAGCATGTAAGACCTGCAATCAAAGACAAATAAAAGGATTAAAAGGACTTGCAAGATATAATAATTGAGAAAACACTAGTCTATCTTAGTGATCAAGGAGTTTAAGAATTGAATTACTCAAATAGATACATAGACAATTCAATGAGAAAATGAAATCCATTTGTATTAACTTGTATGAAAAGAAGTAACCTTACAACCAGTCGCCTTGATGTCACATGGTTTCTTCCGGGGTCCTGAACAATCGTTCCTCCTTCAGATTGACAAGCCTTCCTCTCTCTGAACTAGCATGAAGTTATGGACATGAGTGTGTGATCATTCTCATGCCAATAATAACTAGTGTAGAGAGTATGCTCTCTTGGGAATTTCTTCAGCAATTATCTTATGCAAGCTACAGTCTACCCTTGAGACTGAAACATGAGCTCAATTTATAGGGAAATGGAGGTAGTTTCAGTTCCATGAAGAGGGGGATGGATTTCTCTCATGAAGGGATTTGAGCTCCATATACCAAGGGATAAACTCCATGAATGAAGGGATAGAGCTCCATGAGTGGAGGGATGAAGCTCGAACTAATCGCGCCTCTAGAAGCTTCCAGTTGGGAGAATATTTGACTAGCTGGGCTTCTAGAACTTACTTTTTCCTTTATTTGACTTTTTATGGGGGTTCGCAGGTTTTATAAGCAGAACGTGTGGGATGTGCCGCAGACTATAGAAAAAATATCTTCGGATCCATAGGAAAGAGCTAGGAAAAGTGCAGAGTTAACCTTTTTATGGTTTTAATGAGCTTTTCTCCAATTCCAAGACTTGGTTTAGGAACATTAGGGTTTTTTACCTCTAAGGGAGAAAAATATAGGTAGTGATGAACCTATATAGACAGTCAAATGTCATGGTGAAAAAATAACGTGCAACAGTCACGCTGACATTTCACCCCATTTGAGCCATATATGGGGGCATAACACTGCATTTCAGTGGCTAGGAGACTATATTCATAGGCACAACACTACATGTCAATGGTCAAGGCCCCAAAAACTCAGTTTTGTGCCTGCATCTCCGGGATTTGAGCCACCCTTTCAGGCCCAAAGCCCAGGTCACTGCCCATAACTTCATGAAAACTCAAGGGATGATAAATAACAATAGGACAATGATACAGAAGCAATCACATCAGCAAGAACTCATCTGGACGCCTCCTAGCCATGACAGGAAGTTTTTCAAACATGTAACAAACATTGAATATACAGGTGTAAACAACAAATTTAAACATAAGGGTCTCATATCTATCTGAGAATCGCTAAGAAGCATTGCTCCCTTACATCATTAGCTGCAATATAATCTATTTGACCATAGATACATTGTGCATTCATTTACAAGTAAAAACATAGATAGATCCATACATCATCATTGATCAAATACATGATCATATCCATCACAATAACAACAGAATTTCCATTGATACACAAGAAATAGAATACACATAGAAGCCAGTACATTTGCATACCAAATACCAAAGGAATGAGCTTTTCATTACTGAATGTAAAAACCAACTGGAGATGGGACTTCCACGTTCCACCTGGCCATAGATTGGCTGATCCAAGTCTCTCTTTAGCCAATCACCCCCATGCCATATTCCAAGCATGAATGTGGGATCTCATCAAACACATCAATCATAATCCATCCAGGGCTTCCAAAGGCCAAACCACCTCAACCCTCAACTAGTGATTCCACCTCACGGTTAGACATGATAACTATCACAAATTGGTCCCTATATAAGTTTCTCTAGGGCTCTAGAGTTTTTTTTCCAACCAAGGCTCCAAGACTGGTAACTCAACCCCAGTTATTTCCGGACTCTAGAGCATTTTTCCAACCAAGGCTTCGAGACTAGTAACTCAACCCAACAGTTGTCCATCGGGCTCCAGAGAATTTTTCCAACCAAGCTCCAAGAACTAATAACCCAACCCAACAGCTAAAGGAATCATAAGAACCAACCAGAAAACAATCAATGGAAATATACCCACAACACCATGGTTATCCATGAAATAGCAAGGCTAGAAAAATCCACATGCATACACCATGCATGCCAAAACTAGTGAGGAAAACATACATGTAACTTGGTACCTGCAGTCAAATCTTATTGTAGCTAATGATACCGATGTTTGATTGCGCTTTCTTGCTCTTGTTTTGCCTTCTTGCTCCAAATTACCAAGTATCCACACTTTCCAAGAGTTCTCCAAGAAAGCTCTAAGTATCCAAGAGTATGAGAGAGAGAGAAATATAATCATGAGAGCTCCAAAACTGCACTGAACAAAAGCTTACCCACTAATCCTCAGAAGCCTTTTTATTAATGAGGCCTCTATTTTCTTCATTTTCCATTTTTTTCCTTCATTTTCCTCCTCACATGAAACTTGTGACCTTTCACCTCCCTTTTCTCCTATTTTCCATTATTTTCATAAATAAAATGCCAATAATGCCTCTTTCCTTTCAAAATCCTTTGTCTTTTCCTTTTTCTTTGCCAGTTTCCTTATCCATAATAAACTAAATGAACACCTGCCAGGATGTTTTTCCCAAAATTCAGCTTGGAATATGTGTCCCATCGACCATGTTTATCATTCTTAATTTTATTACATGGAATTTTCACCAGGGTTGTTAAGGAACCCTCCCCCTTGTGGAAACATTTTCCTCGATGTTCAATCACACCTTATAAACTAGAAAACTGCTAAAAATAAAACATACTACCTATGGAGCTTTATAACACATCTCGTTGCATTATTTACAATGAGTAACCTACTCAAAAGAAAAAACCATCATGGCAATAATATCATGTACTGGAGCTTTATAACACATATCATTACGGTACCCGGATGCGGGTGGTTAAGCAGTTAAAAGGGCGGATTAGTTGGCCGGGCGGCATTCTGGCAAGCCAAATGCCACTAGGACCAGCAAGTGTCCTTCGGCACCTGCACAAGGGAGCGCGGCATTTATGGCATTTACAGCCCGGCGCGTTTCACAATCCAGTTACCGGAGATCGAGATTTCTCCACACACTGCAATCTAGACATGGTGATCAATCAATTTAATGAGGGGTTAATGTTGATGGTTGGCAGCAGATTTGGTTCATTAGTTTACAGGATGGCGGACGAGCAACACTCTAGCAGTCTTCCCAAGCCCATTTCTGTTTGTTGCTCTCCCGAAGTTTGGCTCTCCTCCGAGCGCACAGTGACAGGCAAACGTACCAGGATTCATGGCTGTTTAGAGCTCAGCGACAATCTACATTTCTCAATTGCGGGGAATTATATGCGTGACTCGGGGAATTGGACAGAGCATCTGTCCAAGGCTTCAGTCCTGCTCCCGCTCTCGCACTTGGCCAGCGCCTCTTTCCGGTTCCAGAATTCATCCAGGGCTCCTGCATTGACTGAGAGAATGCCTCGTCTCAGGCACAGGATGAGATGCAGAAGAGGCTCCTCTCGGCGGCTGATAAGGCGCTCCTCCTCGTCCTCCAGCACCTCCGCTGCGGTCTCTCCTACTTCTGAAAGCACATTCCGAGCAACCAGGGGTCATATTCTTCGTTCTGGGCAATGCTTTCCCACTCCCCTGCACGCTCCAGCCCATTCCCAAACGAGGCACTTCTCATTCATAAGTGCGCTCAATTTCCCACGAATTACCACCTCTGTTACTATTGTTTTTCGTGAATCCCCTCAGGAAGTGGCTCCTAATTCCGGAAGGCGGGCTGGGAGTGCTGTGGACATGAATGCTATAGGGCAAAGTGCTGGTGGTGTGAACGTGCAGGACATGGACATCAACCAGGAAGGTGCTAGCCAAGGCAATGAGATGAATATTGACATTGGTCTGGAGCAGCAAGAGCAGCAAATTGACACTCAGGACCATGGAACTGAAAGTGCGCAGCACCAAACTCAAACGAGCGAGGTAAAGTGCACCCCTGCTGCTGAGAAAGTTATTCACTCTACAGAGGACCTGTATACAACCGATGGCGAACCAGATGATCTCTGGTGCAGGGTCGTTGAAGAAGCACCGGACGAGTAGCGCCTCCATTGTTCCTGGTTTTTGCTATGGCTCTGTCTACTTTTTGAAAATGCTTATGTTTGTTTTAATGTTTTCGGTCAGGTCTCGTAGGCTTTCTTTTTCACGAACAAGATGCATCCCCTGCGTGGGATTTTGCTGGAAAACCTTCAGCACTGGTTTCCCTCATGGAGGGCAGTGCTCAACAATGATTTTTTGCTTAACAGGCCTCAACCTCGGGCCTGGTCCTGGATAATTCCTGCTGTACATATTTTTGTTTTTGTTGATTAATAGATTACGCATACTTAGAAAGAAAAAAAAAACACATATCATTACGGTATTTAAAATAATATACACATATGTACTCATATACATATATACATTTGTTAAACCATCAAATAAAAGGATATGATACTTGTATCAGCGACAAGAGAATCCAGAGGCTTGCACCTCCACCCTCAAGGTAATACTAGGATTCACCACCTTCTAAGGAAGTCGAAAATCCACTACCAAGTCAAATCTGCATCCATTGTACAGCGATATAATCTCCCATTGCTACCCTCTCAGTGAACAGTTACCGGCTCATTGTTTCAGGGCACACTCCCAATGTGCATCTGATTCCATATGGAAATTCAAATGACCAAACCAAATCCATACTCGACCTTCCCTTCTTTACTACACAGTCCCTCGTGCAATCCCGTAATACCCTTCCGTGTAGTCACTCACCTTCCAAGTTCCGCTGGCACCCCCATCCTGGGTAGTCCATCCCTTGGCAAGGTTTCCTCGCATCAGAAGGTCAAACAACAAAGGCATATACCTACCTCAAAAGCATCATACCATTCATAGCATGTGATATGAAATGATTGTATTAGTTTTGTTGTGTTAAGTGTCTTTTCAATTTAAAAACATGTGCATAATTGGCTCATAAATTTGCATAAGTATTGAGGATTTTTTCCATGAATTGTAGATGATTTTTAGTGAATTAGAAGCATGAAATAAGCATAAATAACACTGAATAGCAGTGTACAATAGAAAAATAAGTCACCACATGAAATTTACATAGCAGGCATGATGAATCAGTTCACCCCTCTTGGGCTACATCTGTTGGTCCAGCTCCCAATGGCATGTCCATCTTTCATTATGCTCGAAATTTTGTTATTATATGTAGTTATAGTGCTCCAATCGATGTTTTATTTGCACTAATGGCTCCAAAATGCTCCAATTAGTCAAAAACGACTCTTCATTCACTCAGAATGGTCGAAAATTGGGCCTCCTACACTTTTGCCCAGTTTCACCTAGGAAAGCTCCACTAAAAGTGGAGAACTCCACTTAATTGGAGTTAAAATAGGCAATCCCGCCATTTAGGCGCGCTCGCTAAACTTCCTGCCGTATTAACCGTTGCATTAAATGTTGTGGTTGGGGTGGCCACATGCGCACCCCCCAAAACCACGAGTCACTAACCGTCGGAGGTTATCCATTCCGCATTAAATTATGGTTTTGCGTTGAACTGCGAGATGAGTTGGCTGTCGGTAGACAAAGACCGCAGGGTGTTATGGTTTAAATGTTTTCCATGTGATACAACACGACGGAACTGCTGGTGGCTTGGGATCGCCGGCGGTTCCAACCCCCAAACATGATTTCAATACAACATAAATATAAACCGCCACTCATTATGGTTAAGTAACTCATGTAGCTCAGGTGGTAAGGTTTGCGCGTGCCCAGCGGGAGCTCCGAGGTCGATTCCTGCAGACCCTCAAAAAAAATTTACCATGTTGTTTCAGGGCCACGTGGCAGCCTCAGGGCTGGCCATGTGGCAGCCTCTAATTGGCTCCTCCAAACCTCATACCAAATAACATTGTGACACTTGTCAAACCATGATTGGCCTGGTGAAAAGGAATATTCTCTTTTTCTAACTGTACACACACCCACTTTGCTTACTGTGCATCCTGGTCAAACTTTTACTTGTTTGGCATTCCGATTAGAACGTGATATCTTCTTCATACGACATCGATTTTTCGAACCATTCGTGGCACTGGAATCAGGAAGACAAGATCTACATAACCATCCTGGTTTCAACCCAATCTTGTAACTTTTAATTTTGAGAAAAATTTATGAACACCTGATCATTCCTCCCCATTGGGAAGCTTTTGCACTCCAAAAGACTTGATTACATGTTCAGTAGATGAAGGTACAGCTCCCTCACCTTTCCAACCTCCATCCATTTTCCTTTCTTGGTTTAGTGCCTTTGAGCCCAACTCAAAGGTAGTCAACGCTTCCTCTCTTTGATTCTCTTGTCCTCCTGTCAAGAATTGTATCTTCTTTGAGCTCATCCAGAAATTCTGGCAAGAAAAATTCAATAGAAGGTAGTTGAACATCACTTCCTTGATCATCGATCAAAGGTGGCTCATATAAGCGTAAGTTTTCAACATTAACAAATGAATACATTTGCATGTGAGAAGGCAAGCCAAGTTGGAATGCATTATTACCAACTTGTTTTATTATATTGAAAGGACCATAGCGAATGGGTTTGAGCTTTTTACCTTCCCCTTGCATCCTTTCTTTTATAATGTGCAACCATACCTCATTTCCCTCTTGAAAATTGTGATCAACCCGATGTTTTTCATCCCTTTCTTTGTATTTTCTTTGACTTTTCTCAAGCTGTTATTGAACTTGTTGATGTATAATCTAAATTTTCTCAATGAACTTTCGAGCCTTATCAATATCATTATGGCCATCAATTGCAACATCCTTCCCAAAGATGAATTCTAATGGCGATTTTGGAAAATACCCAAAGCATACTTCAAAAGGTGAGATTTGTGTTGAAGAGTGCTTTGCCCAGTTGTAAGTGTGTTGAATGTAATGCAGTTGTTCATCCCACAACTTAGGATGTTTGCTGCAATATCCTCTCAATAGATGCACAACTGTTTTGTTCACTACCTCGGATTTTCCATCTGTTTTTGGATGAAAGTGGTACTATTTTTCAACTTTGTGTCCATCATTCTCCATAGATTTGACCAAAAATTCCCAATGAACCTGGAATCCCTGTCACTAACAATAGAAGTGGGCAATTCAAAATGAACCTAAAAATTTTGAAAATAAAGTTCAGTAGTTTGTTCAGCAGTAATGGTTTTCTTACATGGCATAATTATACACATATTACTAAATCTATCCACAACTACATAAATATAATCATGTTGCTTTCTTGACATAGGTAGACCTCCAACAAAGTCCATGGAGACACTCTCCCATGGCCTTGATGGTACCAGTAGTGGTGTGTACAGTCCAAGCTTCCTATTACTAGGCTTACTTGTTGCACACATAGAACAACCCCTTATAAAACGTGACACACTATCTATCATGCGAGGCCAATAACAATACCTCTGTAGATGCGCCAATGTTTTGCTTACCCCAAAGTGTCCAGCAATAAGAGATGAATGAGTTTCTCTCATAAAACTTAGCCTACCTCCTTGTGGAATACATAGCTTTCCCAAATGAAACAGAAAATTGTTATGCATGTGATAATATTTTTCTTCAACTTGATTTCGTTCACTCAAACTAGCATACACATCTTGGAAATCAATGTCATGTGCATATTGTTCTATATAACTCTCATGTACAACAAAATCATTTTTGAGTAAAGTATAAGCACTAATGATTGGTCTTGAAAGAATATCTGCAACTTTATTGAATATATCTTTCTTGTACCTTATAACCAAGTGAAATTGTTGAAGAAATCCCATGCACCTGAAATGTCTTGATTGTTGCAATTTTGTTTGTGACTGCAAGTACTGTAATGGTTGGTGATCGGTGTGTAAAATAGTCTCTTTACCCATCAAGTAATGTTTCCACTTATTGAAACTTTGTACCAACACATATAGTTCTTTTTCATATGTATGATAATTAGTCACAGCACCATTAAAAGTTTCAGAATAAAAGGCGATAGGCTTACCATACTGCAAAAGCACTGCGCCCATGGCATAATCGCTAGCATCGATTTGTATCTGGAATGGCTATCTCAAATTTGGTAATGCAAGGACTGGAGCTGAACTGATCTTGTCTTTTAAATATTCTAAAGCTTCTTGTTGTTTGCCTCCCCATTGGAATCCTTTCTTCACACTTGTCACTATATGCATAGGAGTTGCGATGGAAGAAAAGTTAGCAATAAACTTTCTCCAATATTGAGTTGCACCTAAGAAAATTCTTACCTCAGTTACTATTTTGGGTGTGGGCCAATTCACAATGGCTTCCACTTTAGAAGGATCAATCCTCAATTCTCCTACTAAAATATGTCCCAAATAGACCAAAAAAGTCTTTCCAAACTCACACTTTGACATCTTAAGAAACAAATTCTCTTTCTTCAAAATATCAAGCACTCTATTCACATGCAAGACATGATCTTCTCTTGTTTTGCTAAAAATCAAAATGTCATCTAAGTACACAATAACCAAGTCATCAAGGAATGGTCACAAAACACTATCCATAACTCGCATGAAAGTTGTTGGTGTGTTACATAAACCAAAAGGCATAATTAGCCACTCAAAGAGTCTTTGTTTGGTTTTGAATGCAGTTTTCCATATATCACTTTCTGCAATTCTTACTTGATGATATCCACTTCATAAATCTAAATTAGTGAAAAACTTTGCTTATTTCAGCTAATCAAGAAAATCATCTATTCTTGGGAGTGGCTAACAATTTTTTACCATAATCTTGTTCAAAGCTCGAAAATCTACACACATGCGCCAAGTCTCATCTTTCTTTGGTATCAAGACTATGGGTGAACCGCATGGCGAGGTGTTTGGCCTTATGATTCCTTTATCCAACATCTCTTTGATTTGCCTCTTTATTTCAGCATTCTCCATTATCGACATGCGATACATACCGATGTTAGGAAGAGGACAATCCTACTGCAACTAAATCTCATGTTGAATTTATCTTTTTGGAGGCAATCCTGTTGGCTCCTGAAACATCTCATGATGTCCATTAACCACATCATATAAATCTGATTTCAAATTAGGATCACATCCCTCAAATGATTCATGATTCACATCAGCTTTAGGCTTAATCATAAGAAGAAGAAAATTCTTACTTGAATTTGCCAGCCTCTTTACCTGTCCAGCATTTATCATAGCAATGTATGTCTTCTTGCGATGTGATCTAACAATGAACTTCTTTCCATATTTGAATAAATGATACTTTTTCTCATGGAGATAGAAGATTGCTTTCATGTCATACAAGTAAGGACTCCCTAATACAATACCAGTTATGTCAAGCGGAACCACATCTAATTCAACTGTGTCAACAAAATTTGCAGTGATTGCAAACCTCAATATATATTTCTTTGAAACCTGTAATTTGCATCCTTATGAATCCAACCCAATGGATATGGTTTTGGATGTGGTATGGTCTCAAGGTTAATTTTTTTGACCAAATATTCAGAGATTAAGTTTTCTTGTGACCCACTGTCAAACAGTGTGTCAATCTTGGTATGCTTGGATATGACCCTCACATGAAACAGTTCTATTATTTCTTCTTCATTTGGAGTATGTATGTGACAGTTTGATGTACCGGTACTGGGTTTAGTTTCAATTTCTTTTCCCTTTATGTTCTTCAATCCCATGGCTGTAATTTTAAATTCATCACCTGAATCAGATCCTAAATCATGTTGAGTTGTAGCAACATTTTTCTGTTTCCCTTTGTTATTGGGTTTCTTTGGCCTCAATTCAGGATGTAATTTCCAACAATGAGTTTCATCATAGCCTTCTTTTGAAAAATGTTTACAAAACACTTTTTCTCTCTCTTTCTTAATAGATGCATTCTTTTTGTTTTTACCTTTTGAGGTATTTTCCTTGGCTTTACCCTTAAAATATTTCTCTCTACCCTCTTCAGAAATGTTCTTCTCTCTAGCTTCTAGATGTGTGGCCTGAACACAAACTTCATCTAGACTGGTGGGATTAAACATGAGAATAGTATGTTTTAGGTAGCTATGTAAGTCTCTTATGTACTTTAACAAAGTATCTTGGCTCTACAAATCCACCCCTAATAAGAGAGCTCTTCTCCTAATCCTTGGGTGTATTCTTGCACATTTTGTCCCTTTAATTGCCTAAAGTTATGCAAGTTCATGATGGCTTTCTGCATATGAGCTAATGGATAAAACTATTGTTTAATAGCAGTAATGAAATCTGACCATGATAGAATAATCTTACCATGTTTCTTTATTTCCTCCTTTGTCTTGGCTTCCCACCAAACAAGTGTTGCACCTTCCATTCTCAAAGAAGTTAATTGAATTTTTGTATCATCATCTTGAAGGTTTTGTATTCTCAAATAGAAATCCAATTGCCTAATCCAATTATCAAGATTTTATGCATTTACTTCACCATTAAACATTGGCAATTCGAACTTAACATCAAGTTTTAAAAAAGGATTTTTACTAGTGCTCTTGGACTTGTGTGGTTGATGTACTGAAGAAGAAGTAGAGGATGATGATGATGATGAGGGTGAGGATGATGGCTCTCCATTGCCTCCATTTCCTCCATTTCCATTCTTTGACTTGTCTTCATCATGTTGACATCCTAAATATCCTTGTCCTTCCTTGTGAATTTTATATCCTTCTCCTTCCAGTCTCTCATCCCTTTCTTGATAAAGGATTATAACCATCTCAGTCATGTCAAGAAATTCTTTCCTGAACACTCTTTCTTCCTCTTTGGGATCAACTTCTTCATGGATTTCTCCTTCCTCACGAGACATGCTTAATGGAGCTTCTTATTTTTTAGGAGGTGAACTAGGTAGTGTAGATTGTGGCAATATTGCTCTCCTTTGCTTTGGCTCCTTTTGAGACCCTTCTACTTCCACCAATTTGTCTTCTCCTCTCTTGAGCTTGAGCCTTGTAAGCATCTAAACTTGCAAATAGTTAAACAATTCCTTGCACTAAACAACACCAGAGAATAAACTCTAGCTCCGATACCAACCTGATCCAATATGACAGTATTAGTTTTGTTGTGCTAAGTGTATTTTCAGTTTAAAAACATGTGCATAATTGGCTCATAAATTTACATAAGTATTGAGGAGTTTGTCCATGAATTGTAAATAATTTTTAGTGAATTATAAGCATAAATCACATTGAACAATAGTGTAAAATAGAAAAATAAGTCACCACATGAAATTTACACAACATGCATGATGAAGCAGTTCACCCCTCGTGGGCTACATCTGCTAGTCCAGCTCCCAGTGGCATGTCCATCTTTCATTATGCTCAAAATTTTTCTATTTCATGTAGTTGCAGTGCTCTAATGGTTGTTTTCTCTGCACCAATGGCTCCATAATGCTCCAATTAGTTAAAAATGACTCTTCATTCACTTAGAATGGTCGAAAATTGGGCCTCCTACACTTTTGCCCAATTTCAGCTAGGAAAGCTCCACTAAAAGTGGAGAACTCCACTTAACTAGAGTTAAAATAGGAAATCCCGCCATTTTAGGTGCGCCCGCTAAACTTCACGCCGTATTCACCGTTGCATTAAATGTTTCTGTTGAGGGTGGCCACATGCGCACCCCCCAAAACTGTGGGTTACTAATCGTCAGAGGTTATACATTCCGCATTAAACTATGGTTTTGCGTTGAACTGCGGGTTGAGTTGGCTGTCAGTTAACGGAGACCGTGGGGAGTTATGGTTTAAACTTTTTCCATGTGATACAACACGACAAAACTATTGGCGTGTTGGGACCGCTGGCAGTTCCAACCCCCAAACATGATTTCAATACAACATAAATATAAACCGCCACTCATTATGGTTAAGTAACTCGTGTAGCTCGGGTGGTAAGGCATGCGCATGCCTAACGGTAGGCCCAGGGGTTGATTCCTGTGGACCCTCAACAAAATTTTACCATGATGTTTTAGGGCCACGTGGCGGCCTCAGGGTTGGCCACGTGGCAGCCTCCGATTGGATCCTCCAAACCCCATACCAAATAACATTGTGACACTTGTCAAACCATGATTGGCATGGTGGAAAGGAATATTCTAAGGAATATTTCGAGGAATATTTCTTTTTTCTGATTGTACACACACCCACTTAGTTGATTGTGCATCCTATTCAAACTTGGTCAAACTGTCGAAAATTTACTTGTTTGGCATGTCGATCAGAACGTGATATCTTCCTCATACGATATCAATTTTTCGATCTGTTCATTGCGCCGGAATCAGGAAGACGAGATCTACGTAACCATCCTAGTTTCAACCCAATCCTGTAACTTTGAATTTTGAGCAAAATTTATGAACTCCTGATCAGCATGCTCATGGCAATTAATGGACATTATTGGGTACAGGTGTCCCACAATGTGT
Source organism: Pinus albicaulis (assembly GCA_034641835.2). NCBI lineage: Eukaryota > Viridiplantae > Streptophyta > Pinopsida > Pinales > Pinaceae > Pinus > Pinus albicaulis. The sequence goes on from CM076578.1 coordinate 1,910,354,750, forward strand.
TATGCACTGACCTGTTAGACGAGCCATAACACAAGAAATATGAAACAAAATAGCCGATACAGATAGATGCCACCAGAAAATAGACAAGCGACAAAGAAATTTCATTATGCAGAAATAAGATACAATGTTCACTTGCCTTTTCAAGGGGGCAACCTCCAACAGAGCAGAGCTCAATTAAAATACAACACAATACTTCTCGAAATTTGCTGCAACAACATGGGGGATAACCACCCGGTCCGGACCTTAAAGCAGTTCCTTTTCCGTTTGGAATAGTGGTTCCGACTGGTTTAACTAGGTCCAGCTACCTTCTCTCAATCTCCAGTGACTTAAAATATAACTTTTGTCTACCAATGTAGAAGAGAAATCAGATCATCCCTCATGCGGATCAGGCAAGAAAGTGATCCTTAATATAATTTGAGGCTCAGCCAAGGCACAACTAAAGTTTTTCCTCTTTGAGAAGAGGACTTCTAGTAATGTAGAATTAAATCTAAATGCGAAATTATTCTAAAATGTAAGCAAAATGAACTTTATCCTAATCTTATCTCAATTAGGCAGATATAGATCTAACCCAACCGAGATAAAGATATTTGAATGATTGGGATTTAAATATGTCTCGCTTATAATGAATATCAAATTAATGAAATAGTTCAATTAACTGACATTATGAATGCCAAAACACATTCTATTCAGATACTTCTTAACTAAGATAATCAACCAACAACATTTAGGAAGTAATTCACAAAAATGATATTGATTGTTAAATCAGTAATTAGAATAATTAAACAATAATATGAGGAAATAGTTCTCCACATATCATTGTCTATTAAATCAGTATTAAAAGACAAATTTCTGAGTAAATAGTTACTCAAAAATCAGAATTCAACCCATAAGAGCAGAGATCAATAATAATGTATAATTGAGACACATTACTCATATCGACAATAGTGCACAAATATGAATAAAATGACACATTTTTTCTATCATAAAATGAAACTAGTATTTAAAACAATATTATTAGAATTACCAATTTATTGAATCCATTTCTCTGGCTCTGGTCTCCAATAGTCATTTACAATGCTTGAACTTTTGCTTTTAAATTAGAGCTGCGATAGTACAAGCTCCGTTCTCCATACATAATTCAACATGGAAAGGAAAAACCCTTAATAATCCTCAGATCTTAGTTTTCTCTCCTCTACCCTACAAATCTAAATCCTCTATACAATAGTGCCTTCAATAATTCCTGAATTGCAGAGAAAAGAAGTCCTTAATACATTCTACAATCTATTATTTATAATATTTACAAAAGAATCCATCAATAGAAAGTCGTTGAAGAGTGGTTCTGCTAAATAAATTTTCATTGGCCCATAATCATATTCTTCAATTGCTACAGCATTTTCATTATTTGAGATATTATTTTCCTCATCTCTTCAGTTGTTTTCCTACAAAAACAAATCAAAACAAAATTAAAATGCAAAAATAAAATCAAAATGTCAAATCTGGAATTAAAACAAATCCAATCAAATTTAATTAAATAAATAAATGAAAAGGAAATGTGAGCTTTCAATTGATGCATGTGGTGATCTAATTGGTCAAAGAGAGCATAGATGAATGGATCTGCACTCAGTAGAGGTTGTGGGCAAATAAGAATGCAGAAAACAAAACTCAGAAAATTGATTTTATTTAAAAATTCGGAGCATGATCTTCTGCTGAATTTTAGACCTATTAAATGATCAAATATGGTTTTGAAACCACTTGAAAAAGAATCTTCATGATTTTATATATCCAATGAGTTGTTTTAGACCTCATTTGGCCAAGTAAAAGTCCATTTATGAGCTTCCAAAGTTGCTATATTAAAATTGCCAGAATTTCGAAAATTCCGTTGCGTAGGCTAAAAAAATCAAAAAAATTAATTAAATTATAATCATAAATTAAATTCTAATTATCTATTAATTAATTCTAATCTATAATTTCTAAATCTTCCAGGAAATCACATGAAAATCTTGCACTCTCAAATAATTCTAATTTAATTATTAATCAACTAATATACAATTAATTTGAATTTAAATTTAATTAAATTAATTATATATTATAGATTAATTAATTTAATTATTTTAAAATTAAAATTAATTAAATTAATATAATAAATACACATACCCTATTTACTTATAACAATTCATTTTGAATTCGAATTCAAAACTTATGAGGATTGTTAAAAACTATGAGAAACTTTAGTTTAAACGTTTTCTCGCACATCGCAGGAAATGGTTGATCAAGGGTTTTAAAAAATGTACATTGTAATCTTTGCGATATCAACGGACCCGATAAGTTAATAAGCTAAAGTTAATGTTCATATCGGATCTAGATAAGATATTTGAGTGGTGTATCAAAGAAACTTGCGATGTAACTATATTGGAAAAACTCCGAAATTGAAACTTCCGATATAAGGTAGTTAGCGGAATGGTAAAATAACTATTATGTGTATTTTTTAATTAACGCCTAAATATTGATGTAAAAAGAAATGAATTTACTTTAAAAAAATGAATTTATATTTATAATATGAAATTTAATTATTTATAAATGAATAAATTTATGAAATAGAGGTAATGTACAATTTAAACATTTTAATAAGTTAAGGCAGTGAAAATATCCAATTTTATTTAGGCGCCATTTACAAATTGGTTGACCAAATGAAGCGAAACAAGTATCGATGGAAAGCTTGTTTAAAATCGAATTCAATGAAACTATCATAATGAAAATCCAGCAAAATTGTAAGCTGGTTAACTTAATGAAACTCATAAAAGGTGTTTAGCCAAAATTTAATAAAAAGGGTCCCCATTATTTGAAGTAAATAAATTAAAAATGTGGAGTGTTGGGTTTTCCCTACAACAATGGCGACACATGAGAGAAGGACTAGTTATCTCTGATTAAAGATAATGAACTTAAATTTACCCAAAGATTAAAAATAATGGAAATCATGAAATCATCTAATAGTAAAACATTTCCATATGTCCCACATAAATGGATTAAGCAATATGAGTTTGTAAATATAAGTACTTAAAACAGACACGAGTAAAAGTGATGAATCCAAATTTGGGAAAAAATTGTTTTAAAACTACCTTATATGAAAAATAGACGAAGGTAGAGATAAGAGTTTTTGATAAAGAATATATCCATTTTATGATTGCCTCTAACATCGCTTCGCTGCCAGTGAGCTTAAACAGTGCCTCGACGAAGTTGTCTTTTGTGCCATACAAGCCTAGTCCCGCTGCCAGTGAGCATCCATAGCCCCGATGGGTTTACTTGTATGTCTCATGCTTCCACTTTTAATCGCCCTTTTGATAAGCGCATTTGCAAGCTTTTAATTTATGATATATTTGACTGAAAGAGGTGGGATGGCAATAGATATTTATGTTTAATGTACATAATACTTTCATAATGTTTACTCCAAATTCTTTTCCTAGAACTATCAATCAGAGGCTTTTTATGTGGAAGGGTGGGAGAGATTCATTGTATTAAACTCAAATCAGTTCTTTCCTTGAAAAAATAAACTCAGTCTCTTAGAAAGAATGTGTGTTCCTCCATAAAAAAATATTTAAATCAAGATGGTTTTATGGTTCCATAAAGATATGTCTTTAATGATAAATGAAGTTCAGTAAAATAGATAGAGTTAAGAGATTTCCCATGTATGGTAATCGTTGTTGGGCGAGGAAAAATCCTTTCACATAAATCATGGAAGAGTCACCAAAATCAAAGCTAAACTAAAAGGAAAAGGACAAGGATTCCCAAACTAAAGTAAGAAAATAAATTAGCGAATAAAAATAAAAATGAAGAAAGCAATAAAAGATAAACAAAATTTAAAAGATAAACTCCAACAAGGCTATTTATATAAATTTCTCAACAAAGGATTATAAAAGAAAATAAGCATATGTACGTTCCTTCCTATGTTGAGATTTTAAAAAAAATTAATCTTGTAGAAGAAAATGAGGCTATCAAAATGTGGAGGGTGAATAGCCATTATGAGGTAAAATTTAGCCCAGATGAAAAAGTCTCTGTTTGGTGCAAATTTTCCTTCTTCAAGACAAAACTTTCATAAAAGCATCTTAACCATTTTCTAATGAAAGCAATGCTTAAAGAAACAGACTAGAGGTCCAGAAACTCCCCAATTTAGTTGATTCGATGAGGCTCATTACTACTTCTCTTAAGAATCTCAAAACAAATTTATCAAAAGATAATGAATTTCGAAACTGATCTAATAGAGGTGCGAAAGGTTCACGAAGACTTGTAAAAACAAAGTTCAAGATCAGAAAAAACTAAAAAACAAAACTGAAACCAAAAGTGAAATAATGAAAATAAATTAAAGTGGGCACATGAGACTTACCATTGGAGAATTGTATTTAATCTTACCTGAGAGAAATGATTTTCTCCAACACAGGTTAACTTCTCCCTATGATTAGAATTAGAAACATGAAAAAGTTGAATTGATTGAAATTTTATTGATCCAAAATCATTGTTTATTGAATCTAAACTAAAGCAAGTAGTAAACTAGAACAAAGTGATGTTTCATGTTTAAGGAATGAGAAATAAATCAAATCCATCAGAAATCAGGATGAAGATATGCTTCTTTATGAATTGCAGTGATGAATGTTCTCTTTGCTTCTTCCATTCGGAATGGATATCAGCTCCAAAATATTGAACTTGATTCAAAATCTCGAATAATGTAATAGTATATGAAGAGGACTTGAATCTTTATATGATAAGTATGGAGCGAAATTAAAAATATGAATTAATCATTGGTACATTACATTTACTTATTCCAAATTCCTTATTAGTGAAAGAGATTTCCGAGAAAAGTAAAAGAAGTCCATGTACATACATTGTGAAGAATGCATATACCTTTAGTCAGAAAATCATCCCTATGAATGAATACTTGGATTTGGAAAAATTATGATTTAAATACATCCAAGTTTTGGACCACCATGGTAACATGAAAGTAACATATATATTCAAAATATAATCAAACAAGACTTCATGAAACATCAAAATGTAATGATTAGAGACCTATGAAGATTCTTAACCCGATATTCTGAAGTTCTAAGTTTCTGAGAGAATGAAAGCAAAAGGTAAGAGCTCAAGTTTTCCAAAATTATAGATGGAAAAAACTTTGATAAATAAAAATCTTGCTTGATAATGTTTCCGACGAAAGAATTTGTCAGAAGTTTAATGAAATTTTCACCTCCGTTACAAGAAGTTTCGGCATTTAGAATATTAAAGGCAGCGATATTCTGGAAAAAAATATTTTGTGTAACTTTTACAAACAAAACTTACGATATTGATCATTCCTGATAAAAAATGCTTGATAAATGTATAACGAAAAAAACATTGATTTTTAAAATGTCAAACATTCTGATATCATAGGTAAGAGTTCTGTAAGAGTTTATAAATTAGTTTTGATGATTTTCATTGTGATAATGAAATAATTTAAAGTTTGCAAAATGATTACAAGAGCGTTTACATTTATCTGTAAAATTCGTTTCGAGGAGAGAAATTCGAGATTTAATAAATATGAGATAAATCAAGTATCAAATATCTCAAAATCATTTTCTGAAGCTGAAATCAATTTTACAAAACTTTGAGACCACAAAATTCCAGTGAATATAGTAAAATAGAGGTCATTTCCTTTGCTAAATATGTTAGACAATATAATGGAAAGAAAAAGAAATGTGAAACTTGGAGAAGTAATTCTTAGAATTCGGTTTAAATGTTTCCGATATAATACAAACCCAAGAGTCTGATAAGTGAACAGCATTGAAATTCTAAGGAAAATATCAAACAATGAAAAGCAGAGGATCGGGATTCAAAATTCATCAATTAGAGGTTATGAGTCTCTTTAAAAGAAATGAATATAATTAAAGGGAATACAATTTGGCGAGTGTGATGCAATGGTTCAACTCTTCTTGTAAAATTATAATGTTTGGAATAGACATAGATAAAATCATGTGTAAGCTCATTCATTGCAAGCGTTTTTATGCGAAATTTCCTTGATTTGCATGCAGTTGGAGGCCTATAACCGCACTCTGACCTTGTCATACATGCAGTTGTGGGCTTAGGGAAATGAAAAAGAGCCTCATCTCATGGTTTGGTCACCTGGGGTGGTCCTTTGGCCCTTGAGTTTCCTACAGCCCTAAGGGATGTTGTGAGTTATCAGGTTTTCGGCCCCACTTCCATAACTGGAGCTTGGAGGTCTGGTCAAGTTATAGTAACTCTTCGTCTCATGTTTACCCTGGCAAGCCGGTAAAATTAGGTAAATGTGGGAGGGGGTGGTTACTGTCTATCTTGATGATGTAACAGTGTTCTCGAAAATAGGATCTGACCACCTACATCATTTAAAGCAAATCTTTGAGCAATGCGGCAAATATGGCATATCTTTGAATCCAAAGCAAAGCATCTTCGCAGTGTCCAAAGGAAACCTCTTATGGCACATAATAGTGAAAAGTGGTATCAAAGTGGATCACGAACGTGTTAAGACAATTACTCATATCCCTTGTCCCATTTGAAAGAAAGCAATGTAGCCCTTCCTTGGAAAGATAAATTTTCTCAAAAAAATCATCTCAGATTATGCACAGTTTTTCAAACCCCTACAAGACATGATTAAGAAGGATGTCGTATGTAAAGGGGACCAAAGGGAAAATGATGTTTTTGCTAGAATAAAACAATCAATAGTTGAAGCACCAACATTAGACAACTTGAACTTCGAGAAAGATGATGAAGCATTATACAACCTCCTTAAGGTACCCATATTATCCATCATAGGTACATTACAATTCCTTCTTGTTACAATATGGTGATATGATGTTGAGAGGATGTATATGCCTCTCTTGAGTTGGTTGTGATAAGGAACATCTTGTGCAAGAGAGGGTTCAATGCCCTACATTGCCACCACCCTCTCCAAATCCCTTATCATGGAGTGGCACAATGTTAGGGGATGAAGGCCATTATTGAGTAGGGAGAAGTAAATGATGCACACATCCACATTTGTTGCCTTAATGAAGGAGTATGGAAAATGTAGTGTCACCACCTACTTATCTAGATTTAAAAATAAAATAATTAGTTTAATTTTATATATTTGATAATTTTATGTCTCAAAATAAGATTCTCTATTTTTTCTTATATAAAATAATAATAAAAAAGGCTACTCTACTTTTGTTAAGAGCATTTTAACTCTTATTTTCTTTAAATAGAAATATATTTTTTAAAGCAATCAAAAATAATTGGTTTTGTGTTTTTCTTAAAAACTCTTCAATTTTAAATAAACTTGTGTTTTCTAAAATTTGGAGTGATAAAATTATTTTTTAAATAGTTTATAAAAATATTTATTTATTTATTTTTTTAAATAACATAAAATGTATTTAGAGTAATAAAATTGTTTTTCTTAAATAGTTTATAAAATTAGGGTAGCCATATGAATTAAATGGTTGATAAATGCCAATAAATATCAAAATATTTATCTCATGATACATCCCACATCATTGAGATTTTAAAAAATCATAAAAATTGAAAGTATAACTTTATTTTAAATCATTATTATTAGTAGTAGTAGTAGTATAAAAATAATTAATATATTAGTTAAACATATTTACAAGGCAAGTAACAAGATTCTTAATTACATATATTCAACCCCACTTTACCATCGAGATTTTTAACTTGTAAATAGACTTTATTACAATATCATAGGCTAATACCATGGCCTACTAATACCATATGCCCAAAAAAATCATAAATCATGTACATGTGACATTTTCTTTAATCAATCAATTTAATTAGGGCAAAATGGGCATAACTACTTTTGAAATAAATATCAACCTTTGACACATGACTACTACTAAGAATATTCTAGAATATTCATGGAGGTTAAATCCCTAACCTCCACCTAATAATTATTGATAATTAAATTAGAATTCTAGCCCTATTTCAAAATAGACATGCTTATCTAGGTAAATATTTAATTTTTTAACAAAAAAAATTACACTATTTCAAAATAAAGATGCATATCTACATAAATATTTATTTCTTGTTTAGCCAAAAATATATATATTATAATTTGTATAGTGTAAATGTTGGACACCTAATCCTCTATGGGTAGGTGTGGAAGCCAAATAGTCATAAAGGAGTCCAAGTGACCTTATTCTTCAGCTCTTTATCCTTGTGTGTTTATTGTCATGTATATTTACCATGAGTATTTAACATGGTATCAGAGCGAGCGGGCGATCGCTGACCTGCTCGAATCAGCTAAATTCTAGCTGCATTCTTTGTGTTGTCTACATTCCAAAATAGAAAAAGTGCAGTCTTCGCTGGTGACTCTGTCCTTTGGGTGCCTTGCCTGCATCTCTGTCATTTTCCTGGGGCGCACAAGCCAGTCTTATATATCAGAAACATCTCTGGAAATATTCTCCAACGCCCTCACACCTCCACTACGTCGCTACCTCCGCCGGTCTTTGCGTTTTCACCTACCCTCAGATCTCCGCCCAGGCGTTACTGTGGTGTTATCTTACTGTGTTGCGTAGTTTGAAATGGCGTGATAGTGTTTTTGGAAAATCCGATGGTGCGGTGAGAGTGGATCGAACACGCGACCTCTCCTCATACCGTAACGCATTAGGTTGAACCCTAGCAGCGGTTCAAAGCGTTGTCCCCCGGTCCATACATACGCCCGGTTTGCACGCTACCTCCTCCCACAGCAGAAACAGTGCTCACTCTGTCAGGCCTCCATACAATCCGCTCACCTCCATCCTGCCTGCTTCTCGCGCTGCACCCTGCACGTCGACCTCCCTCCCTGCCGCTGCGTCGGCCTCCAACACTCGCCACCGGCTAACCAGTTGAGTCGTTTGACACTGTATCATTCCAGATCGGAGAACTTAATTATGAAGGTGGTTTGTCTATTGAGCAAAGTGTTGGCGGAATTCTTCATATCATGGGCGAAATTCGTGGCCGGCAGCTTGCACAGGTAGCCTAACTAAAATCAATTAAATGACTTGTTAGTAGCGTCATTTTGTTGTGTACCATTTCGGGAGATAGAAATTCGATCTGATTGGACTGAGCCATATACCGCAAATCAATATTAGTCGTTAATTTTGTATCCACAAGTCGACTCTGTTGAAACTATGGGAGCCTGAGCTTTTGCAGGGTAAATGTTGAATGTTGTGCAATTTGGTAATGCTGTCGAAATTAATCCGGATTGCTAGTACGATTGCAAGAGAGTATGCCCTATCTCTGTGCGATTGGGATAATACTCAGATTGTGGCTGCTGGAATTTTTGAGTCCCTATAGCTTCATAGTGCGCATTCCATATCAAAGCCTGTACGCATGGGGTAATGAGCTGTCAATTCTAAGGTGGATCAAGTTGTCCCTAAGGGTAGGGATGAATAATTGAAGTTCCATGCATCATACTTTGAAAAGAAACACGAGTTTCCTTGATTCCAGTGTGGTTGAATGATGATCTGAGCATAAAACGAATTCTGGGCACCTCATTGGACATGGCAATATCATCTTGCACCAGCTAAGTCAATGCATCCAGCCCAGCATATCATATATCATTGTTGACATTTTGGTTCGATACTTCTTCTAGAGTGACCGCAGTCACCTTATTCGCCCCCCTGCTTGCTGGAATACTTACCAGGTTCAATCACTCTTATTTGCTCATTCAAAAAAAAAAAAAAAAAGGCATACAGTGCATAACACAGGGAATCAAAGGCAATTTTCTTGTCTAGGGGGAGAAGAGTTATAAGGAGAAGAAAACTAAAAATAGAGGTTGGCTCTAGGATTTGCTTCTGTGGGCACCATTCTTTGTTTATTTATGCTTCATTATCTTTTGTTTGTTGGACTGAGATAAAGAAAAAAAAAATTAATTGTCTCAGCAACAAGCACATTTCTATGGACATGTTTACTTATGTTTTGATTATGCAACGAAAGAAGCTCCTCTAGGAAGTTCATTGGCACATTTTTAATAGAAGTCGGTTTGATTTCTCTAGATTGGATTGTTGAGAAAAATGGCTAAAATCAATGATGCATTAGAGTTATTGCATAACCTCATTCATTCCACTGTTCATGATATGGTAAAAATGAGCAAGAACACTCTTTTTAATATTCAAACTTGCTTGCAAGATGCACAAGACAAGATTGAGTTTTTGCAGTTGGAGTCTCAGCTCCAGCAAGATGAACTTCAGCAAAAGAGTCATCATTCTGAACCTGTTTATGTTCAGAAAATTGAGAGGGACTCCCATCAACAGCAAGAATATAAAGTTGCAGTCGATTCACATTCAGTTCCTTGTACAAGAGCATATTTACATGCAGATGCAGCAGCTCAGTCTGCACTTCCCAAGCCCATCATCAGACCTTGGGAAGAGCTTGTCCATAACAAGCACAAAATTGGTCTTGGATATGAAAAGGAGTTGTCCTCTCATATTCTAAACTACTCCAAGCCCATCAAATTTCAGAGTGTTGGATTTCTTCATGACAGTTCACCTTCAACTGTTCCAGATCCTGCTCCTCTTCCAAAGCAGCAACAAAAAATTGTAAAATGCCAACACTGTGATCGCGTTGGCCATGTGAAAGATCATTGTTTTGATCTTCACCCATGCAAGCATTGTGGTCGGCACACCCATTCTTCACACAGATGCTTTAGAAACAAGCCTCCTACAAGAACAAAGATTCATCTTGGATGGATCGCTTCTTGGAAATGGGCTACAACAGCCAAGAAGATGTTTAAGTCGCATGTCAGAACTTGTTCTCAAATATTGAACAATCTTGCAGTTGAGTTTTCGCCATCATCTCACCTTGTACCTGACAGGGGGGGAAATGGTGGTCATCTACAAGCTTCGACGCCACATCAAGCGAGCCTGAGCCACAATGTCTCATTCCATATTCAGAGTTGTAGCCAGAGACATAGCAGTTCAAGTGAGCCTGAGCCACAATTCGTCATTCCAGATTCAGAGTTGTAGCCAGAGACACAGATGCCCATGAGCATGCCTTTGGTTGGTGGACGGCCTTAAACCATCTATGTGAGGTTGATATTCTTCCTCTTTCAGAACACTTCCTCTAGCAGAAGACTTCAAATTCTTGCATTTTTGGTTGAGTTCCAAGAAATGCATTAAGCATTCCAGTGTTGGTGGTCATCCTTAAACATCACAGGTTGTAGACCTCCCTTCTTCTAGGTTGAAGGTCTCCCTCTTCAAATATGAGGGACACTTCTTCTAGCAGAAGCCCTTGGCTACTTGCCAAATTTGGAAGAGTTCCGGGCACTGCAATAAGCGTTGCGTTCCAGTGTTGGTGGTCATCCTTAAACCACCTCTTCATGCCAACATTTCAGAGAGCTAATTCAGCCTAAGTGCTGCCATGTATACTTTGCATATTAGTATTACAACTCTCTTCTTAGACTCACACATACCCCTTCGGATTAAGGGGGGGAATGTTGGACACCTAATCCTCTATGGGTAGATGTGGAAGCCAAACAGTCATAAAGGAGTCCAAGTGACCTTGGAATGCGGAATCCAAGGGTCACACCTAATGTACTATAAAAGCACATCTATGGTTAATTGTATGAAATCACACGCTTATCCTTCAGCGCTTTCTCCTTGAGTGTTTATTGTCATGTGTATTTACCATGCGTGTTTAACAGTAAAAATATACAATTATCTAATTACATATCTATAAAAATATATTTGAAATAAAATAACTCACATTACAAAAATATATATTTGTTTCGCATGCAATATCTGAAATCTTGATAGTTATTTTATCTTTAAAAAACTCAATAAAAGTGAAACACAAAAACAAAAAACAAAACAAAGGGAATATCAAATAGGGAATTATGTGATGCAATACTAGTCTTGTCTTCTTAATGAAGTGATGATGTAGATATATTGTTTTGAAGTTCACAACCATCTTGACTTAATGAAGTGATGATGTTGATATATTGTTTTGAAGTTCACAACATCTTGACTGAATAGGTTTGTTAAAGGATATATGTTTAGTGTTAGGCATATGTATTGTTTATTTGTTAACTAAATAAATATGAAATATAAAATATAAAATAAAATAAATAAATATATGAAATTTAGACATTGTTTATTAAAAGTAAATATTGTAAATATGAAATTAATACAAAATTTGGTTTATCTATCATAAATTATCTAAAGGAAGGTAGTCTGTTGAATTAATTTGAGTGGTTGAGTGAAGTACAAGCAAGGTGTTATAGGGTTAGGTTTCCAGGTTTGTTGTTTTTATGGATATTATTGAACCTTACACGATGTCCCCAGTAGGTTAAGTTATCAAAATTACAATTGATTGATTTACCCCACAAACCATCTCAAAAGTGCCCAAAGGGTCAATTAGGTCGAGTGGTTGAGCATTATGAGTTACAAGCAAGGGATCACAAGGTCAAGTCCACAAGATGGCTACTTTTGTGGATATCATTGGGTTGCACTCAATGTCCCCACTAGGTTAGGTTGCCAAAATTACAACTGATTCATTTCTCGTTTCCAGCTAATGGACTTCCTCCTATCAAGTAAATGGACCATGTTCCATGTCTCATTATTATATAAACCTGTTCCATCCTCAAAATGAGGGTGAGTTCCCAAAGGGTTTCCTTTGGATGTGTATTCCATCGAAGAAAGAAAAAAATGACATAAAGGAAGCTCTTGTAAATTATATTTACGCTTTTGTTATTTTGATATCAATTATATAATATTGTAAATGTCTTAAAGATTTTTATAACATGCTTATCACAAAATTTTTAACAAGATTTGGTTATGTCAATTTCACATATGTTGAATAAAAATTATTAGAAAGGTGAAGAACATGCCCCCCAAGATTTCAACATAAGCCATTATCATAACAACCTCTCCAAGTTGAAAAGGAAAAACATGGGGGGGCACTCTAATCCATCTATATGTACATAAGTTATTGTTGTCGGATACATATTCCTTGGGATTATGGTATTGTAAATGTTATTACAAATATTTACAATACCATAATCAACATGAATGGGATGGATCCGGAAAATCTATTACAACATTATGACAAACTTTTAATCTAAGATAAATGAAGAGTCATCAAGGTGAATAGGAACATCCATCCTCTCAGCTCTGGGAAGATGAAACCAAAGGTCATCTTGTGTACATATTTGTCTCATTGTTAACAAACATTGCAATGTATGAAATTAATCAACACTGACCTGGTGGAATTAAAGCTTGATGTCTTTTTTTATAACTCTTGAATCTCTTCATGGATCATTTTGTCTGACCCCTATCATTGCTTCAATGCCTTGATCATTGTTTGTTTGTCATCGCATCCATTTCTTTACCTTCACATGCCTTAGCAACTTCTTTTAATGTCAGTGATCGAAAACCCTAAACCTAACTAGCTTGTCAAGGAAAACACAATTGTTGATAAACACGCAATTTTTTGAGAAAGAATTGTCGGCACAATCTCTTAACATTTGGTATTCTTATGGCAAAGAATAAACTACTCTACAATGCTTCATATTTTCTCTTGTGTATAAGATCCAAAATATCATCCATTGTACTTGTGGGTCTCTTGTGCATACAATCCAAACACTCGCAAATTTGTGAGTGAGGTGTATCTTGAAGCATCTAAGAACCTCGTCACAATGAAACGTGTCATTGCATATACTAGTCCTTTTCAAGTTTTTTCCTATCTCTCTTTGGAAATATCCACATCATTCAACAAAGATGCCATTGTCGAACAATGTTTCACTGAATGTGCACTTTCAACAATTAAACTCTAAGGCGACTGCAAGATTTGTCATTAGATCCATTGGTAGAGCAGCAAAGAGAGCGCCTTGATTGATATATTTTATCAATTTTGTATGCAACTAGATCACAAAATAGAAGAAAAGATAGATCAACGACTTGAAAATTAGCCTCTTCGAGGGACAACCTCCTTTACATCAAATAAATGAACAAATATTGGATGATACAAATGACAAAACCTCATTTCTATATATAGGAGTCTAAGGGGTCACAATATAATCAGAGCCTACATAACAATAATAATGTAAGGGCACAACAATGACAATAGTGAGTTTCTAGGAAACAACAATAACAATAGTGGACCTCTATGGGGCACAACAAGAACAATATGGGGGTTAAATTAACAATAACAATAAGGGAGCTACACTAACAATAACAATGAGGGGGGCTACACTAGTATTATAGGGACCTAACATGCCCCTATCCTTCAAAAAAAAAAAATGTCGTCATCAACATTTGAGTAGTTCAAGATGTTCTTGTATAAAATTATCATCCTCCCATGTGGAATCTTTAGCGGGTAAGTTCTTCCACTTAATGAGATACTCTGAAATTGATCAATTTTGTAGTTGTTGGGTTCTTGATTCATTATTAAGCAACCAAATCACAAAATAGAAGAAAAGATAGATCAACGACTTGAGAATTTGTCTCTTCGAGGGGGCAACCTCATTTACATCAAATAAATAATAAAAAAATCTTGGATGATACAAATAACAAGGCTTCATTTCTATATATAAGAGTCTAAGGGGTCACAATATAAGCAAAGCCTACATAATAATAATAATATAAGGGCACAACAATAACAATAGTGGGCTTCTATGGGACACAACAAGAACAATAAGGGGGATACATTAAAAGTTAAGAATAAGGGGGTTAAACTAACAATAACAATAAGGAGGCTACACTAGGATTATAGGGACCTAACAAATTTTTGCAGTGCATATTACAATCAATAATGTAATAAGATGAGTTATACTTAAAAATGCTCTCAATTTCACACATCAAACTCATATATCCTCAGCATGTTAGTGGTCTCACCAACGATGGGAACTACAAACATATCTAAAAGAACATTTTCAAATTTAAACCTCAGAATTAGTGTAGAAGCTTGCATCAGAGTTATTGTGACGATTATGCTCAACCAGTTCCTCTATATCCCTAACATACTCTCTTTACATTGTTTTTTGAATTGATTTATGATGAAAATGCATACTCTTGTTTCAACTGGGGGTGTACAGCTTAGTGGCAAATAAAACTATCTGGAATCGTCGAGGAAGATTCAACATAACTTGATCTTCAGTCATCTTTGGGATGGCATTTCTAAAAGAAATACAAAACCAACAACAAATAAAGAGCTTTATATAAAGAAGCGTATGCTTTGATCATTCCTTTCATAAGTGAAGAAGTGCATCATCATATTTGACACTATATTGGAATTTAATGAAAGATTCCATGATCAAACCAATAACTTTTACATTAGAAAGAAGAGAAAAAGACATGAAGAATATATGATGGGAAATTTTGAAAATTGCCATGCAAAATTCACTATATTAGCAAAACATATTACATTATATATAAATGAATCTCAATAATTCAAGGGGTAGAATATACTTAACACGCCTTGAGACAACTCCAATTTGATACAACAAATGACCAAATAACTTTTCTTTTTATACCATTTGGTTTTCTTTAAGTGTTAACACAAACTTCCTTCAATCGGGTGACTTAAGTATGGTCAAATCCCATTCAAATGGTCCATTTAACCTCAAAGTGCCTAATAAGTTCATTTTACACATGTCTAACAAATAAAAGCATATAAATAAATTACAGTTGTTGAGTTATTTGAATGCTCAAGAAGGTAAGACGACCTCTATATAGAAGAATACCAAGAAAGCCAAAGATCCCAAGTTCTTGAATTATTCTCACCCTGAATACAATGAGACAACATGTACTCGAGACGTGTGAAATCAACAAGAAATAATTGCAAATTAACAACCTAAAAAAATACAAAAACAGATATATAAGGTTTCCAAATCTTTAAAAGGTTAAAACTATAAAAGACCCTAAAAGAAATAAGACAATAAGAGAATCGTATTACAAACATAAACAAAAGGATGCAGACTTAGGAAAACACATAATTTGGTTTAGTAAAGTCGTTTCTCCAACAATCAAATACATGAAGTTAGCAGAAATGAACTATGCAAATTGAGTTCAAAATCTCTTACAAAGACTAGCTGCTTATGGTAGCAAGAGACATGAATGTAAAACAAATTTGTAATAATACAAGTGACATAATGGCATACTGCAACCCCAACAAATGCAGGGCTTCCTTTCCATCAGGTGTAAGGGTTCTCTCTGAACAATTACACACTCTAAAAATCAGTCACTTTAATATGTTAGTCTCCTCTTCTCTTCCTTCGGAAATTTTATTGTTGCCCGTTTCTATCTCTTTGGATCTCTTTTATGGGCTTGAGATGGACCACATTAGAGAATGTCAATTTACAAAAAAATTAATAACCTGCTATAATCAAGAAGTCGAAGGGCTTTCTCATAAATTATATTTAAAACCTTTTCTGCAAAATGACCTTGTTATTTCTAAACTGACCATTAAGTTATATTGGTCACATTGAACCATGAAACCAACTTGAGACATCTCCCTAAGACTTAATAATTTATTAGAGACATTTTCATTTCACTGGTAATCACTTCCTAAACTCGAGATAATTCCATTATTTTGGTTCAGCCTTCATGTTTTATTTTCTTCAAATTTATTTGGTAGCTGGGACCATAATAAGCATATGCTTCTAATTATAACATTTTTTATAAGATTTTCGAAATAGCTCAATAATCAAAAGAGAAATAACTAGCATGCCCCTGAAAATGGGATGGAAATGCCAATGCCAAAGCTTAGGCTAGGTCCTGTTGTTTGGCACTATTGAAATGTGAAACTTTGGATGAGAAAAATGTAATTAATACTTGAGAGGAATGACAGCATTTGTTGACAATCGTGAATGGGGGCATTCTTGAGGGGCTTGAACTTAAGCAGCATAGCGTGCTTCTTGAGGGGCTTGACCTCCTCTAAAATAAGATGTTAAAGAACGCAACATAGCAAGCTCAGAGAAAGAAAACTGGCTTAAGAAAGGGGGATGTAGATGTTCCTCTTGGCCTAATAAGTAATGTATGTTACAAAAAGATATCACTAAAGGTGAGTTCAATCCTGGAAAGCGTGACAACACACACAGAAGAATTTACATTTGATGACCATTCGAAAAAAATAGATGGCCACTTAAGATTTTACATGCCAAAGGTTGATTCCAGAAGTGAAATCAACGGTTTTCTTTCTTCAAATCTTACACGTCTTCATAATTTTATATGGAGGCATTGTACGTAAGTAACAGAATCACCAAGGCACTATATGAGAAATCGATCAAAGGAAATAAATAAGGTCCTCTTTCTGCTCAAGCAATCCTCAGTCATTGCATTCATCCAGATACCTGGTCTTCCCAAATCATTAGATATTTCATTCCAGTTTTTTAAGCCACTTCAACTGTACAAGCAACAGACAATTTATCTGAGGAAAACTACACAACTCATTATTCTTGATATCAAAGTTCCTAATAATACACAGAAACACAATGGCATACCTTCCATGCATACATCACAAAAAAGGCCAAGGTATCTGCTGACCAGACCACAGCAAATGATCTCCAAACAAATGGCAGAGTAACATTGATAAGTGGTATGAGAAGGAAAAGATAGTTCAATGCTTCCTTTTCCTCCTTTGAACAATCACGTGCTCGTAGAGATGGAATTGCTGCAACAACAAAACAGAGACAACCAATTATAAGCACAAACATTACTAAAATATTTTGCAGGAGGAATTTAATCTCCATCATCTACACTAGGTACAAATTTAACAGAAATAAGACATAAAACAAAACACTTGAAGCTAGCAAAAATGAGATGCAGTCTGAAAAAATCTGAAGTAATATATAATCAGATCACAGTAGACACTAGATCTGAAAGGCAAACAGTCTGCATAGTAAAATGAAAATGCTAGGCAGTTTATTGCCCTTGGCATTTGACGAAGTCAACGTCAGCCTAGTGGCTGTTGAAAATTGTAACTAGGTTCGGTCTTCATTATGATGTAATTGTAATCATGACATTGTATATTCTTTATAAAGAAAGAAAAATGAAAGAGAGAGAGATTATATTTTATTTTGGAGTATGGGTTTCATACTCAAGTTTGAGTCAAAAGCATGTTCTTCGTGCTTTTAGGTCTTCTAGGTCTTTCTAGGTATTTCTAGGATAAAGAAAAATATTGGACTCATTGTAATGAAGAAAAATATTTATTTTATCATGTAAAAGCCATGAATAAGCCCAAGACTATTCGACCCTCGAGAAAGGTTATAAATTCAAGAGAGCTCGACCTCATTTGGACACTTATCTCAAGCAAGTTCAATCTGCAGTAGCGAAGGAGAAAAAGAGTAGCTGGGAGGTCGAAGAAGAGGAGCCAAAGTCGAAATTTTCAAAAGAAGTCTTTCTCTCTTGTCTCGCTAGGGTTTGTAAAGTTGTCAGTTGCAGGAGGTCGAAATTCTGTAGCAGTTGCAAGGGGGCAAAGTTGCAGGGCCGAAATTCTGTTGCAGGGGTCGAAGTTGCAATAGCAGTGTAGCAATATCAAAGATCTGGAAGTTGTCTTCAAGGAGATCTTGCTGGGGGCTGGCTTGGGGCTTGGAGGGTTTGTTGGCTTGGGTCTTTGGGTCTTGGAAGTCTCTTTTGTAAGCAGATTCTAAAGAAAGAGAGAAGCATTTTCCAGGTTTTCCCCTTGGAGGGGTTTTGCCCTGACTTGGAGCCTATATCTTGTGTACTTTGTCTCTTTGTGATATTCTTGTTTTTGGTAATTGCTTGATGATCAGAATTAAAGAAGTAATAAAAGAACATCTAACATCACAAGTAATTATCAAGCTAAGGAAAATAAGTTATAATAAGCAAGTCTCCAGATTTTCCAACAGTGGCTGACCTGTCAAGTCATCCTAGGCAACTAGTCAAGTTACTTATGAAACTACATTAGGTTATTAACTATTTATTAACATGTGTAAATTTGATTGCATGTTTCAAGGGAGAGGCCAAGGGCCTTTGTTTCTGTATGTTCCTAAAAAAGCTTCCCTCTTATCATCCTGACTTGCATATCTGATATATGAGTTAATTGTGTATGATAATGCCAAGACGAGTATCCTCCCTAGAGATAACAGAATGCATGTTGAGGGAAGGACCTTCCAAATACAGAATTGTCACAGAGAAAAGAGGGAAGCAGTGGGGAAAATTGTCAATAAAGAAACCCCCCCACAATAATAGAAATCAAAAGAAAGTAAGATTTGTATGCAAACATAAAAGGAGTTTCTTCAAATCAGCAAGTTTTAAGTTTTAACATCGGCATTCCTTGACATAAATCAATAAAAAAATTCCTTCTTTGTGATTGATTATAGAAAGAAAAATTAGAAAGGAGAATAGAGAATGCAAGCATAGAGGAAATGAAAGCTATGATGCAAAAATTAAGAGAAAAAAGAGGGAACTCTAATGAGTTTTAAACTTTAACAATATATAAGATGATGGGTGAGCATTAGGTTTTTAAGGTTTGATAGCCATATCTGCAACTCAGACTATTAGTGGCAGCAGCATCAAGGACAGGCAAGAACACTCCTTACAGAGTAACCCTGATCAGCGCAATAGAGCATTCATCAGCAGATGGCATCATGAAATTCTCCAACCCAAAGTCCAATGAAAACTTATAAGGAACTTTACAGAACGGTTTCTTGAAGAAGAGCAAATATAATCCAAACATCAAAATAGATTGATTAACCATGGAAGAAGATATCCTGAAGCTTAAGGTGCATGGTCTGATGTGCATATTGACCGGGTGAATCAGCAATAATTAGAAGCACAAAGGAGAGAGCATGAGCTCTCTCTCCATGGAAAAATGTATTCCTGATCACTTTTTCCTCAAAGGAACACAGAAGCCTAGTCTCTGAAGGTGGGTGTTATGAATAATATATATATATATATATATATATATATATATATATATATATATATATATAATGATTAATTAACTAATAATTAGTAGTGAAGAGGCATGTCTCTATGGACATGACCATTCCTGAAAGGGTACCTTCCTAGCTATATATACGGGACCCTCAGTTGTAATCAAATCATCTCACTTGTATTCAAAAAAATTTATATACAATTACTTGTCCTACAATGGATGTCTTTGTCTTCGAAGTGTTTTGAAGATTATTGCAGAGTACGAACTTTGTTCGTTACATTGATATCAAAGCCATGTTCTCTAAACTCTAAACCCGGCGTTTGGCCATCAACTCTCTGTTAACTTTGTTGTCATTGCGATCAAGCATTTCGTTACATAGTTGGAGATTCTCCATTTTGGTGGTTTCGCCATTTAAATAAGTTTTAAAAAAAAGGAGATTTAAAAAAAAATTAAAAATATAAAAAAGGGTTTATATTAAAAAAAAACTGCAGCTGTAAACCGTCCACACAACCACTGCCACCGCCATCACGGCTCTGTCTTGCAGCGATTGTTTTAGCCCAATTCAATTTTTCGATGACGACTACTACGGTAGCTCGACAACCCCTGTCGTTGTCTCTAAGGCCGCAACCATCCACCGTGGTCATCGACCTCGAGCCACCTTCTCCGCCACCATCTACCCGTTGACCAACTCAGCCTTTGTTGTTACATTTCTTCTCTTTCCTTGTCGTTGTAAAAAATCCACTCAAACCATGCCTCATCCCTTGCCACAGGCCCTCCCGCGCCCCGTCGATTACGAATCCACTGTTGTCGTAAACTTTTTCCCACTACTAACCATACATAATACAACCTTCACAACATCGTTGTTGCTAATCAAAGTGCTACCAAGTTGTACAACCATCATTGATATTTAAAAAATAATAATAATAATTGTGATCTTCTTCAAGGAATTCCATATATAGTAGCAAAGTTTTGTTGTCCATACGAATCTGTACCAAAAAATCGTACATAATTGTTTTGTACCCTTCCACATTTTTCAACCAAGACCAAAGCAATCAATGGCTCCCTGAATTCAAACCGATATCATTTTGAAACCAACCGACATTATCTTCCGAAGTATCACATCAAAGCGTCCCAAACTTTCAAATTGTCAATCCATTGAATTAATTAATAGACCCGATTGGGGATTTTAAGGATATCATATTGCCTGAATATAATAATTATAATTACTTAAGAAGAGGATAAATCAATTGAAGTGAAGACATACTCAAAAGTTGCAGTTCAAACAACGGAAATTTTAAGCGAAGATCTCGCAATTAATCAAGCGACTTATGTACCTGAAGGAAATCAGATACCTCCAATAAACCAAGAATTCACCACAAACAAGATTAAGAGGAGATCAAATCACAACAACTCCATATCAACACCCAAACCATAAAAGTAGACATCTCAACCTGTCTGTAGATCCATATCATTTAGACCAGAAAAAAATGACCTATGTTTCAAAAATTGTCGATGTCAACACCATTCAATCTTGAGATAAAAATCCATGTCAAGTTTCCAATAACCAAAAGATTCCATAGAAGATTGATTTAGGATGGTTAGATCCCTTCTCAGTGCAACATTTTTGTTTATCACTCAGAGGATCTTATCATCATGTATCAACGAAGATGACAATTTAAAGAACTTTGAAAGATACGAAAAGATTAAATGACAAAGAAACAAATGGCACATCTTGTCAAGCAATAAGAATTAAGGGCAAAGCTTTTTGAGGAGGAAGGCAATGTTATGAATTAAATATATGTATAATAATATAAATAATGTAAATAATAATAATAATGAATAATGATTAATTAACTAATAATTAGTAGTGAAGAGGCGTGTCTTTATGGACATGGTCGTTCCTGAAAATGTCCCTGCCCAGCTATATATACGGGACCCTCAATTGTAATCAAATCATCTCACTTGTATTCAAATATTCTTATATACAATTACTTGTCCTACAATGGATATTTTCATATTCCAAGTCTTTTGGAGTGTTTAACCTGCTATTACAAACTTTGTTTGTAACATTAGTATCAGAGCCAGGTTTATGAGCAAGGTCAGTCTGTTCATGAAATACTGGGCTCTTGGCTTCAATCCAAGAATGGAGATCTCTACAAAAGCACTTGTCTATAAAAGATCTTCGCTTCTTACCCTTTGAATTTCGAAATGATTATTCATTTATGGCCATGGGGAGCTAAAATGTGATCTTTGTAGGAGTAGCCAACTTAACCACATAAAGAAAATTAGCTATGATATATTGAGTAACCCACTCCTAAAAAAAACTATAAGGCTAGGATCACATGATCAACTGCAAGATGAGATTATGAGAACGTCCCTATTAGATGTAGATATTGTTGTGGATATAGCCATTACAAGAAAGCCTTCCCTAATAAATTGGATGAACCAAATTAGAGAATAGGTAGGGGAAAAGCCCAAAAGAAAGGGTCAAACCACACCATAGAAAACCTTAAGGAGAGCAACAAAAAATAGATGCAAGCTCCTCAGGAGATAAGATAATAATATTAATGTCCAATAAATGACCACAAAGGTAGGTCAATGGGGCAGCTAAGTACAATGATGTTGATACAAAGTAGAACCAAAATGTCTCCTATGTTAAAAACAAGAAGGAAAATAAGACGAGGTCTGTATACTAAAACCTGGAGAAACCCTAGACTCCAAATGCAGACAGCCACATTGGGAGGGAGATGTACAGAGGGGCGCAGGGATCAGGAGAGAAAACCACAGCTGCAAAAAGGATCCAAAATCTCAAAAGAAATAAATTTTGCAACCAAAGAGAGCCAATCAGCTTTCTGTAAGTAACAGTTTTTCTAGGCTGGAAGCGAAGGAAATGCAAACACATAGAAACATAGAAGAAAAATGCTAAGGGAAAGAACATGCAAGAATTGGAGGTAGGACCCAAAGAAGGATTATTATAGTAACAACAATTGGATAAGTATGTTTAGACAAATCAAGAGATGGCAGGTACTGGAGGCAGAAGAGGATCATTGGGAACTGTACTCCTTGCCAATTAAAGGGTGACCTTGGAGAAGGGGGAATCGGCTATTCCCACTGCTCAAATCCTGGAAAGATCAAAGTCATCTCATACAAAGGCCGATGAAAATCCAAAGGAACAACTAGAAGAAACCAGCCAAGGCCTTAAAGACTGCAACAAAACTGAATAGGCATAGGCATTAAGGACCCTCCTCCAAAATTGATCCCCAAAAATGCATTAGAACCAAAGGGGCAAACATCCAGTCATAGAGGCAGGAGTATAAGATGAAAACCAGCAAATAAGGTGTAGGAATTTATAAGGTAAGTTCCTTAGATCAAACACCAAAGGTCACCGCTCACAAACAGATCACAGATCAGTACACCAGTATTCCACGTGGTTAAAATCCTTGAAAAGGAAAACAATCCATGGCTTGAGCCAACGCAGCCACTTCAGGCAATTTATTAATATAAAAAAAGAAAATTTACATAAGCTTCTCTCATAAACGGTTACCAGACAAATGACCCTCCATGCTCTTTAAATAGAGATCATGGACCAATCAGGTGTTAAGCCACGGATCAAGTGTTGGTAATACCGAGGAGAGAGTGAACCGTTGGATCACTACATATCATGACCGTCAGATTATAAGTTACAAATATACATAGTAAAGAAACACACTTTACCTAACTATGCACTAGACCAAGTTATACTTAATTATTTCCTATGTGTCGGAATATCCTAACATCCCCCCTTAAGAACAACTTGGGATAGCATTGAAGGATTTACAAAGGTGACACAATAGGAGACTATTTCCTATGTGTCGGAATATCCTAACATCCCCCCTTAAGAACAACTTGAGATATCATTGAAGGATTTACAAAGGTGACACAAAAGGAGACTATTTCCTGTGTCGAAATATCCTAACATCCCCCATTAAGAACAACTTGAGATAGGATTGAAGGATTTACAAAGGTGACACAATAGAAGAAGGAAGGAGGCATTAGAGCCTATCCCCCCTTAATGATAACTTTCCTGAACTCCAAGCATAGATCGAAGTTTGGTAAACTTCGCTTTTGTGAGAGCCTTTGTAAAGATATCAACAACTTGATCATTGTTTGAACAATACTACACTTCAAGAACACGATCATGAAAGAGCTTTCTGATGAAGTGTATGTGTAGCTCAATGTGTTTCATGCATTGATGTTGAACTAGATCTTTGCATAGCTTAATGGCTCTCTGATTATCACACCAAAGTGTATTTGGATGCTGCTAATGAAGACCAAATTCGTACATGATCTAACGAAGCCACACGGCTTCCTTGCTGGCTTCAACTGCACCACGATACTCTGCTTTTGCCGAAGAAAGAGAGATGCCACTTTGTTTCTTACAAGACAATGTAATGGGTACTGAACCAAGAGTGAATACATAGCCTGCAGTAGATTTTCGGTCATAAGGGTCACCAGCCCAATCAGAATCAGTGAAACCAATCAATAATGGAGATACTCCTGCACTGTAATGAATCTCGAACTGAACTGTACCTCGAATATATTTAAGTATTCTTTTAGCTGCTTTCCAGTGACTTTCATGAGGTTTGTGCATAAACCGAGCAACAAGACCTACGGCAAAGGAAAGGTCAGAACGAGTATGGGTTAGATACAGAAGTTTACCAACAAGTTGACGGTATAAGGTAGCATCAACTTCAGGGAAAGTACAAGTGACTGAAAGCTTGACTCTAGATTGAAAGGGAGAAGGGGTTGGCTTACAGTCTTCCATGTGAAAGTGGCATAGAAGATCACAGGCATACTCGGATTGAGAAAGGGTAATACCTTCTTGGATTGCAAGACTTTAAGACCAAGGAAATAATGCAAATGTCCTAAGTCTGTCATTTCAAACTTCTTTTTGAGGCTGGACTTCACATGGTTTATATGGTTGGGATCACTACTAGTAAGGATAAGATCATCAACATAAAGAACAAGGATGATTAAGGACTTACCCACTTTCTTGGTTTAGACAGTGTTGTCGGAATGACATCTAGAAAAGTCATTATCTAAGAGGAAGCTATCCATTTTGGCATACCAAGCTCGAGGGGCTTGTTTGAGACCATAAAGAGACTTCCTAAGGCGACAAAAAAGGCTAGAGTCATTTTGGATAAAGCCAGGGGGTTGTTCCATGTAGATTTCTTCATGCAAATCCCCATGTAAGAAGGCAGATTTAACATCCATATGATGGACTTCCCATTTAAAGGAGGCAACAAGGGAAGAACAAGGCAGATATAATTCATTTTGGCAACAGGGGAGAAGGTTTCAGTATAGTCAATTCCTTCAACTTGTGATAATCCTTTAGCAACAAGACGAGCTTTATGTTTATCCACTTTTCCATCTAGTCCAAACTTTGTTTTGTAAACCCATTTGCATCTGACAAGTTTTCTTCCCTTAGGAAGAGGAACAAGATCCCAAGTATCGTTTGCCAATAAGCAACGATATTCTTCATTCATAGTTGCATCCCAATCTGGATGACCTGAAGCTTCTTCAAAGGTGTCTGGATCAGGGTTTTCTGGAACATGAGCCAATAAGGAAGAGGCTTTGTCGAACTCAGAACGTGTACGACGTTGATCAGCAGGGTCACCTGCAAGAGAACCTGGTGCATCCCGAGTAGTGCGGACCCATTTTGGAAGCTGTGAAGCTGAAGGAAGATCTTGAGGAAGTGGAGGAGGATTGTCATCCTCGTTGTCATCATCTGAACTAGAAGGAATGCTGTCAAAAATAGAAGAGATAAAGAGAGGTGGCACTTATGCTGAATCAGGCTCGTAGGCCAAAAAGGTGGCACGCCCACCAAACTAGGCTCGCAGGCCGATATATTTTCATCAAATTTTACATCTCTTCTAATGATTACATTTTGGGATTTCGGTTAAAGAAGTCTGTATCCTTTGACTTCATCAAAATAGCCAACAAAAATGCATTTTTCACTCTTAGGTTCTAAGGCTTTATGTTTCTCATCTGGAATATGGGCCCAAGCTTCACTTCCAAAAACACGAAAGTGACTTACATCTGGTTTGATTGAGCTCTAGGGTTCTTCTGGAGTTATATTCCTTAAAACCTTAGTAGGAGTGTGATTTACTATGTAATTTGCACAGTTAATTGCTTTTGCCCAAAAATTAAGACTAAGTCCTTTAGATTGATGCATACAATTAGCGATTTCTTTGAGTGCGATTCTTCCTTCAGCGACACCATTTTGTTGTGGAGTATACAGAACAATATGTTGCATTTGAATGCCATGCTCAGTAAAAAAGTCGATAAATTTGTTGTTAACATATTCTCCTCCATTGTCAGATCTTGACTTAAGAATTTGATGTCCAGATTGTTTCTCAACAAAGGCCTTAAAGGCCAAGAACATGTTAAAAACTTCACTCTTGAGTTTTAAGAAATATACCCAAGTGCATATGGAAAAATCATCAATGAAAGTTAAGAAGTATTTGTAGCCAGAGAAAGAAACAACTGGAAGTGAACCACATAAATCACTGTGCACAAGCCGCAAAGGGGTTGAAGCGTGCCAAAAGGCACGTTTGTCAAAACTATCTCGATGATGTTTTCTAAGTACACAACCGAAACAAACACCATCTCGGCAAGATACCATAGGAAGACCTCACCATACTTTCTTTACATAGAGTTTGAAGAGAGCGATAGTTTAAGTGACCAAATCCCTCATGCCAAAGTTTGCTCACTTCATTACTATGAGCAACAAAAATGGAGGGAAGACAGGATGACCCAAAGTTGTCAAACTTGTACAACCTTGTGGAATCATCAACAATGTCAGTAGCTAAAATATGTCTAGGATCTCTTAGGTCCTTAATTACAACATCATGAAATGAGAATTCTATTGTTTTCCCTTCACCTGAATGAGTTATCTGATAAACAGATAGAAGATTGCAAGACAAGGTAGGAACACATAATACATCATTAAACTGACCATTATCTAGATGAATGGTTCCAGACCCTACAACACTAATAGATCTATCATCACCAACATAAATGTTTTTGGTGTTACAATCATTTAAAGAAAAAACATGGCTTTATTTTTGGCCATGTGGTAAGAGGGTCCAGAATCAATGAGCCACTCATGAGAATGAGAAGAAGAAGATACATTTAATGCATAACCAAATCTTGATGCTTGACAACCACATGCAGAAAGTGTCATTCCCAAAGATGAAGCTGAAGGGTTCTCCAAATTGATGTTGTGCTTCTTCATTGCTGCTTCCAAGGCAGCCATCTTCTTAAAACATTTTGACTCTACGTGGCCATCA
The DNA here is from genome assembly GCA_034641835.2 of Pinus albicaulis. Taxonomy (NCBI): domain Eukaryota; kingdom Viridiplantae; phylum Streptophyta; class Pinopsida; order Pinales; family Pinaceae; genus Pinus; species Pinus albicaulis. The sequence continues at coordinate 1,910,381,944 of CM076578.1, forward strand.
CGATTACAAAAGTTGCAATGTCTATCTGTGTTCTTCACTTTGTTTTTATTTACCTTATCAGTTTGTTGAGTTGCTTTTTCAGTTTGCGGCTGAAATTGCTTAAGACCCTTGTTTGGTTTAGGACCATTCTTTTTAAGATGATGCTTCTTAGGATTCTTTGGATATGGTTGTTGTTGCGTTGTTAAGGCTTTCTTAAAAGAGTTTCCAGTATTAATAAGACCAAGGCGTAAGAGTTTTTCTTGTTCTCTTATCAAAGAATCACAAAATGCATCAAAAGAGGGGAACTTGTAGGTTGTCCCTTGAGAAATTAGGGCTTCTCTAGAGAAATGAAAGGTGGAAACAAATACAAAGTATGCAGGGTCTAGCTTATTAGCAAGAATGGAATAGATAAGACTACCATCTTCCTTTTTGACCTTACAACCTTCTAAAAGAAGTCTAAGGGTCTTCAATTTGGACAAAAAATCTTCAATAGACGAGTAATTATTGGGGTCCAAAGTAAGCAACTCATTTTCAAGTTGGTGCGCTCTGATTTCATTTTTAATGCCAAAAGCAGTGTTTAGCTTTTTCATAGCTTTAACAAGGGAGTCGATTCTTGGATATGAAATCTAAGATCTTGAGCAATGGACATTCCTATCAACCATCGTGTTTGATCTTATTTGTTTTCCCATTTAGCCGATTTATCTCCATTGGTAGGTTTAGATTCTTGTCATGTGGCTATTCTATAAAGCCCTTTACTTCTAAGTAAGTCTATCATGTAGGATAACCATTGGAAATAATTGATGTTGTTAAGAATAATTGGGCATGTACTTTCAATTTTTAAAAATTGAAGCTGAAAGGCTGAAACTAACTGCTCCAATGGAAAGATCTCGAAAAATTAGGTCGGTTCAAAACAAACGGCTCTGAAAACGGCTTCCGAATGAAGAAGTTATGCCCATGGTTACTTGGGAGCGGGATCGAAAGCGGGGAGCGGGAGCGAGAGCGCCATTTTCAAAAGCTCCCGGTCCGGAGCATTTCGGGGAGCGTTTTTTTTTTTAAATATATATATTTTTTATATTTTTTTATATTTTGATGCATACATGTCAAAAAAAGCATGTAGAATGATGAATTAGGCATAAAAAACTTAAAAACATAGATTGAACCATATAACATCAATCATCTAGAAGTTATAATCTTCATCAACCACGCCCACAAGTTGGAAATATACAACATATTGACTCTTGAGTCTCACGAATCATCAATCTTAAGGTTTCAAGCTTTCAAAATTCAATATATAACATTTATCATCATTGATATATAACATTTATCATCATTGATTCATTGATTTCAAATTTCAATATATAACATTTATCATCATTGATATATATCATTTATCATCATTGATTCATTGATTTCAAAATTCAAAATATAACATTTATCATCATTGATATATAACATTTATCATCATTGATTCATTGATTTCAAAATTCAATATATAACATTTATCATCATTGATATATAAAATTTATCATCATTGATTCATTGATCACCATATAACTTTCATGAAGCATCATATTCATAATTCATAATGACTTATAAACTTATAAATGCCAACTTCAAAGTTTCACCTTTCAAATTCAAACTTCAAACTTAAATTGTCATATATTGTTTACAAAAATTATCATAATAAATATGAAAGAGTCAAGTTTCAACTGTTCAACAATTATAAAAGTTAAAAACTACTAGAAAATAGAAAAGACTAGTAAACAGCAAATCTATTTTATCTATTGGCTGGCCCCTTGCCACACACGAGAAATGTCTAATTTGTGAGAACCACGAGGCAATGGTGGTCTTCTAGTACTCTCAGTAGTACCACAACCATGACTAGAAGGCGGAGGGCAACGTGAGGATGTAGGTGGAGGTTGAATCTGCAAATGAACAATAGTTGGATATCGAGCACTTGCACTGGCACCCGCACTGCTATCGGATGGTGGAACTAGCCCTGTGTGTGGCGGTAGCATGGCTGCTGATGCTTCATCATCATCCCTCAAAAGTTATGCTTCCAATTCTTCCATATGTACAGTGTCGTCCTCCAAATTATCATCCTCTGGGTTGTTGTCCCAAACTTTATATGATTGATCCTCATATGCCCGATCACGATAATGACTCAGCAACCTCAAGTTGTAATGCACATAAACCAAGCTTTCAGCTCATCAAGTTGTAATGCACATAAACCAAGCTTTCAGCTCGGTTTTCATTCAGCGTGTTTCTTCTCACATTATGTATGAAGCTGTAGGTGCTCCAACACCTCTCTGTAGAAGAAGCATTTACAGCTTGTGACATTTATTCTCTGACACTGTGGATAATCCGGGTTCTTCCTCATCAAATGATAACCACAGAAGCTTGAAAACCAGAAATCTTTTTGCCATCTTTGGCAAAAGTCCCATGCCGCCATATGCTTCCCACCATGTGAGAGCATCAAATCTGTCTTTGTCTTCCATTGCATGCAAAGAACCAAAGTTACCAGCGCAACTGAAGTATCTGCCTAATTCAAGGCGCAATCTAGCACACTCCTCCCTGTCGGAGACCAACTTATCTAATGTGTTCATGTATCCCTCTTGTACCTCTAGATCTGTGTGAGGTTTGATCCTAACCCCACCTCCAGGTGTAGGTCAGCCCAACCAAGATGGAGAGTAGTATTTTTGGCATAAGGATATATGCCAAGGCATGTAGTGGAACATTAAGTTTATTCCACCGTGCACACACACAGTTGTACATCATTGCATACAAGTTGGGATAATTTTCCTTAACAACATCTTTTATTTGCCCCAACATGCTATCCATCTACTCATACACCTCCCCATTCACTGGTTTATCTCTATCTAAAAAATGAATCATGTGATAAATGGGCTTGGTGAAATTCAAAATTTCCCTCACACGTGCCCAAAACAAAGGATCAAGGGCGGTCTCCTCCACATGTTCAAAAACTTGCCTGTCAACTATTGTTGTTGCCCTGTCCTTTAATACCTACCAGTGTGGGCTTGATACCATGGCTGCCAATGACTCTCTTACCTTCAAAAGGTGCCTGAAGGTGAGGTAATAGCTAGCAAATCTAGTCTTTGCTATCTTCAACAACTCCAATTTTGGATGAGTACGGAAAAGCTCATGGGTATTGTTATGATTTATAATAAATTTTATCATTTTTTTACCTCTTTTGTACAAATCACCAAGCCATCTGAATTGAGGTTGTTTGTTTTTAATGATATCATGCATCAAAAGGTTCATTGTGTGAACCAAACACCCAGACCAAAATATGTTGGGGTATTTATCTTCAATAATTGCTCCCGCTGCCTTACAGTTAGCAGCATTATCAGTGATGACTTGGATGACATTGTATGTCCCAATACTTTCAATTGTTTCAAGTAATCGTTATACAATGTTAATGCCGGTATTGAATTTGTCTGAATAATCATATGCTGAAAGGAATATTGCACCACTAACAAACCCAGCCAGAACACTTATCAATGGCTTTCCTTTTACATTGGTCCATCCATCAGATACAATGGACACCCCATGCTCATTCCAAGAATTTGTCATTTTAGCCAAAGAATTATTTATTTCCGCTTTTTCATGATCAAGTCCCACGGTTCTGGCCTTGTCATACCCAGGGCTCTTGTATCCTTTGGGGGCATCATTAATGGCAGAAACCATTTCATGCCAATAAGGTGAGTGAAGAACATTGAATGGCACCCCACATGCATAGAGAAACCAGAAAATTTTTGAATCCACATCATTTCTACACCCTTCGTCAAGGAAATCGGATATGGTTCTACGCCTTAAGGAGATGTTTGGTCCAGGGGTGCCTCCATATCCACTGCCATGGGTGGAAGTTGATGGACTTCTTTGTCCATGATGTGATGGACCTGATGGTGCATAAGAATCAATGAAACCCCTAGATCTTTTAGATCTCTGTAGGACAGCCTCCTCTTCCTTTCTGTATTTCTCTCTCTCTGTTGCTGGCACACTTACACAAATTTTGATTCCTAGATTTTTCTCTCCATCCCCTAGCATTTTCCCACAAAGGTGCCTTCTGGCACGGGTGTATAAACCTGTGTATTCTTTATTGCAATAGGGGCAAAGAAATTTAGTGGTTCCACCACCTTTCCCTCTTTCCTGCCTCTGAACATATTACCACAATGGTGTTTGACTTTGGTCTTGTTTAGTTGGGGTCTCTGTGGCCTCATGTTCTCCACTCTCCCCTTCCTCCTCAGCATACTCCTCCTCTTCAGGATTTTCATCAAATTCACTATAACCCACTTCTTCATCCTCCTCTTCTCTAATGGGCCTCTTTCTTCTACTCTCCAACACCATTTACAAAGAAAGGAACCAACATGAAGAAAATCCCTAGCCATATAGCCATGATGTTTCAAGTTTCTAGCCTGCAAAAAAATGGAGAATGCCAAATGGGAATAGGAAATGCAACATAGAAAAAAAACAATTCAATTTTTCACTTTTCAACACACTAAAATGCAACATTGAGAAAAAAAATAATTTTTCATTTTTGAACAACTTAAAACTGCATTATAGAAAATAAAAAACTAAATTAGAAATCCTACCTCTTTGTCCCGAGTCCTGACTCCCTCAATCCTCCTCTTGCTCTTTTGCAGCTTGCTCCTTGCTCTCTCCTTGCTCTCCTTGGCACTTGCGCTCTCCAAACTCTCAAGCTCTCTTGCTCTCAAAGTAAAACAATAACAAACCAATGAGGAGGGTGGGCTTTTTTTTACCCAACCCGGAGGGTGGGCTTTTTTTTACCCAACCCCCCCTCCCTCCCAAAAAAAATTCCGAAATTCGTCGTTCGGAGCGTTCGCTCCCTGAAACGCTCCCAAGAAAACAAGGAGCGTTTATTCAGGCTCGAGAGTGCACTCCCGAACGGAGTGCGTTTTGGGAGCGAGATCGGGGGGGGACGATTCCCAGCAACCTTGCTGAATAGTTACGTGATAGGTTGAAAGTTGATGATGAAGTTGTACTTCTAAAAAAAATCCCCCCCCTCCCCCCTTTTCCAAACTTAATACAATAAGCTACTAAAAAAAAAACTTTATGTGACCCACTTTTATAAATAAGTAAGTGTCATTTTTACAATGTTACTTTTACATGTGCTTTTTAAATAAAACCCCTTTTTTAAACCGGCAACTTGCCAAAAAGCTTTTTAAAAAAAAGTAACTTAACAAAAAGCTTTTTAGAAAAAGAAGCTTGACAAAGAGACTTGAACCCAAGACCTCTATTCTCATAAAGTAACTTTACACCAAGTGAACTAGTAAAAGGATTTTGTAATTGTTTGAAAGGAGAAAGGGGATTTTTTTTTTTGCTCTTCGGTTTGCGTGCTTTTTCCTGCAAAAAAAACTCAAACGTGCACACAACAAAAACAAAAAATACAAGCCTTACGGCAAAAACGTTAGATTTATGGTTACTCTGTCCAGCAACTATATATTTTTCTCGTTATTTCTGATTTCCCGAGAACGCACAAAGTCGCGGGGAAAGAGCATAAGTAGCAGAAAATCTCGTCTCCCTGTTTCTAATTTCCCAGATCGCACACAGCACAGAGCAAAGAGCATACGCAAAGAAGAGGGTATAGATCCGGCAATAAAATACTATAAACCGAAATAAACAAAGGAATTAATAAATAAAACTGCAAAAAAAATGCTTTATACCTCCAGATCTAAAATGACATAACTTGGGCAACCGGAAACCTTTTCGCATGAAACGAAAGGGGTTCCTCACTGTAACAGAGACTCTGGACACAACAAAGCAATTCTCCCGACCCAAAAGTGGTCAAAAACAATAGATCTAGAAAACGATAGTCACATGCAGTCAAACCGGCTTCGGAATTAGATCAACAACAGAGCGGCCCTCAAAATAGCTCTGATACCATGTAGGAATTTACAGGGTAAGTTCCTTAGATAAAACACCAAAAGTCACCGCTCACAGATAGATCACAGATCAATACACCAGTATTTGACGTGGTTAAAACCCTTGAAGAGGGAAACAGTCCACGGCTTGAGCCAACGCGGCCACTTCAGGCAATTTATTAATATAAAAAAAGAAAATTTACATAAGCTTCTCTCATAAACGGTTACCAGACAAATGACCCTCCATGCTCTTTAAATAGAGATCAAGGACCAATCGAGTGTTAAGCCACGAATCAAGTGTCAGTAATACCGAGGAGAGAGTGAACCGTCGAATCACTACATATCGTGACCATCGGATTATAAGTTACAAATGTACATAACAAAGAAACACACTTTACCTAACTTTGAACTAGACCAAGTTATACTTAACTATTTCCTATGTGTTGGAATATCCTAACATAAGGGTCTTATAAAAAGGAATTCTTTGAAGTAAGACATGTTGAACACTAAAAAAGTATCTTAAATAGTAACTAACATAAAGGCCCTATGAATAAAAGATTGGCTGAATATAATGGCTCGTTGCTTGCAGCCAAGGCAAAGTGTGTGATAGTACATATGAGAAAGAAGCCTTCTTCTACTATTTCGTTGCTTTATTACTTGCATAAACAATACCCTATTCTTCTCCTCCCTTTGATTTTTATGTTTATGATTGTTAACTTTCATTAGTTTTGGTAACCATGTCCTCAATGAAGATATGATGTCAATCGGTACTGTTACCCACCACTTCGTGGTTGATAACACTAGGAGAAATTTTTCTCCATGATGGACCTCAGCCAGCAGCCAACAGCCCCTTGCAGCCTTCATCTAGCTCATTGTACCATTTCTCCGCCACCTGAGCTAGCCATGTGGTCCCTCACCCATCTGTATTGATCGTATTTTTGAAGGTGGGCCTCCCGAATCTAAAGGTATGTCTTGTCATTTGGTAATTAGGTATTGGGTTTACTTATCATGGATACTTTTGCGCAAGGATTAATGGGGGGATTTGGCGAAAAGAGTGGGCTTAGTTTGTTCTCCTATCCCCTCGATCTCATTTGGGTGTTACCCTTGGATCTTAGTCCCAAGGGATCTCCTTTATTGACCATTTGGTTCTAGGGTGGTACTACTTGGGAAACCCTGACTTTGGGTGTGTGGTCCCGCTCCTTTATCCGCATATATTACTTCCTTTCCACTCACTATACCCCCATTCATCATTTCTCCCACCTAGGTCCACATTGCTTCTCTGGGTCCACATAGGGTCAACCTCCCTATCCCCTTGCCCCCACCTTAGGTCAGGCCTGGAATGATGCCCCAGAGGTTGAAGCAGCTAAAAGAAAAAGAAAAAGCATAATTGGCCACATTTAACAGGAAATTGTACCACAAAATGCAAAAGATGGTCGAGACAAAACAATTAGCACATGGACAAAAACCAATACATGAGCTCTACCCCATATCCATGGTCATCACCCTGGTCCCATAAGCCCTAGATGAGCCTCCTTTATTATTCATGAACCCATGATTGTCCCAACCTTGTAGGGAAATAAACCGCCCTACCTAAAGGGGGTAATCATTGTTATATCTTACACATCATGTTCTTGTCCTTTGAGCCCTGAGCAGTTAATTGAAGAAAAATCATAAAAGGCAAAAGGCATATAAAGAAGGGTGGAAAAATCAAGGTCGGGGCACCTCATGTACCACGATTGCTCCCTTCTACACATTATATACCCAAATGTGGGCTTCCCCTTATCTAGCTACCTCTATGTCCCAACATGTGCCCAGGATTGCCCCTCTCATTCCCTACTCCATTTCACTTATTTATCACTTGCCACCCCCATTAGAGGAATGTGCCTTGGACATACTATCCCCTTTAAAGGTTGAAACCATTTGATAAGGTAATTGGGTAATCCCCTTTGGAGCTTCGAGACACTAGTAAATGCCAAAGCCCACTACAGAAGGGCATGCCATTGTGAAGTGTTTATTACCACTCAAACCATCAGGGGAACTAAAAGGGTTTCCTAATAGGACAACTTCTAGGTTAAGGACAACGGTGGAAGCTTAGCCCACTGTCACCACAGCTAAGGCTCCCTGCTTTTTATGGACTTTCACCGATGGGAGGAGTCCTGATGTTTTGGGAAGCCACTTATGAAGGATATGTCAATGGATAGGTGGGAAGTGACCCCTTAAACCCTTTCCCAAGGAGGAGGTGAAGAATGGAGCTTGCTTGCTCTTTAAGGGGGTGAGGATTGGAGGGTAAGGATGCAGGGTACAACTTGTAAAGGTACTTCTTGATCCCCAAAATCCTAAAAGAACTTGGATTCCCAAATAGTCCTTGATGAATAATCTATAATAAGAAATGGGACCACATGGAACCAAGTGGACCTAGCCCAGTTTCGGGGATGGAATATAGCAACCAATGATGCTCCTATCCTGGACAAGGTAAGGGGAAAGGACCAAACAAGAATCTTTGCTTCAATAGGACAAATTGATCCTACTAGGTTCTAGCCTTGGGGATACCTAGGCAAAACTTGGTCTTAGAGCTAGGGCTTGAGGTTCCCGAAGATTCCACCGTCGGAATTGCCTCAAATTTGGAGGAGACTGGGGGACCCACCAACGCAGTAGCCTCTAGGAGATCGAAGTTTTCCTATGGGTAAATTCCCGGGAAATTGATACCCTATGTGACCTATTAGGGCTAGACCTAGGTAAAAGGGAAAAAGGTGAAAAAAAAGGGGGAAAGGACCACCCTTTTGAGGGACCAGTGCCTAATTCCCTTGGGGATATAGAGTCAATGATGATAATGATTAAGAATTTGGTTTCTTAATCAAGGACGCTCAGAAAGTCAACTTCGTCCAATGTTAAGGGAAAGAGAAGAAAAGTGACCTTCGAGCACTTATACTTCATACAAATGGTGCAAGCTTGTCAAGACAAAACAATCTCTAGGTCATTTCATTCATCTAACAATGGCCCATAAATTAAACGAGCTAAATAAACACTTAATTCCACATTCCAATCATGCAGCAATTAGCCCTAATTATAGTGAAGTTCAACAATATGCAGCAACAAGAATATATCATTAAAATTTACTTACAGTGTTAGAGAGTATATCCAACCAGCATCACATTTGCAAAAACAAAGCTCCAAGATAAAAAATAGCCCAAATCCATACATCAAAATTCATCCATCATCCAAAATAATCCTCCAAGAAGAAATGCGAAATTTTCTAAAGATAGAGAAATCCCAAGTGAAGTGATGATACAAATGAATGTAACTAACATCAATTTATACCCCTTTTAGGAGTTCAAATTAGCCTATGAGCCTACATTAGCCCCAAATAATAAAATAATGTGAAAATAAAACTCCTTTTGGTGACAAGCCCACCAAACTAGCTCATAAATGGAAAAATAAGCCTCTCAGGAGGTCAAATAATAATATGTACATGTCGTGGAGCCCTCCAAAGGCCTAATAATATCCAGAAGTGCCATATGATGAATAAACTCCTCAAAATATGATGGACAAGGGGGTGGCCCCTTGTTCTCAAAGTGGTAGACCTGTGGTGCTCTCAATGGGTGTGGGGGCACACAAATGACCCCATGGGTCTCCAATGAGTCGAAGATGCATGTAGATCCTCTACAAGGGCTCGAATGATGGAATGTGACATCGTACAAGTCTTGGGACACCTGCAAAGAGTGTGGTGCTCATGTGGGGCATGTTGGGCATAGTGTACCAAACACATCATCATCATCCCAAAAGTGGATCACTAGTAATCTTTGAACATCGGTGGGGATCCTTGGAGAGTTGTCTGTTGTTGTGGAGGCCCATGGCTCTCTACACACACCCTATATATCCCAATGTAGCCCTCTCAAGGTAAGGACCCCATATACGGTGACCAAACCCAAATGGAAACCACCTGCAATCCTGTATAAGATCCAATGCGTCCCCTAGGCTTCCAGTACATCTAGTCATTAGAATAATCGTGTAAAAGAGTTTACAAACCATGGATAACAAAGTGGGCACTTCACAATGGCATGTCCTTCCGTAGTGGGCTTTGGCATGTGCTAGTGTCTCCAAGCTCCAAAGGGGGTTAACCAAGCACCTTATTAAGTGGTTTCAACCCTTAAAAGGGATAGTATGTCCAAGATACATCCCTCTAATGGGGGTGGAAAGTGATAAATAGGTGAAATGGAGTAGGGAATGAAAGGGGCGATCCTGGGCCACATATTGAGGCATAGGGGCAGCTAGATAGGGGAAGCCCACACCTGAGTATATAATGTGTAGGAGGGAGAAATCGTGGTACATGAAGTGCCCCGGCCTTGATTTTTTTCACCCTTCTTTATATGTCTTTTTCCTTTTATGAATTTTCTTTAATTAACTACTCGGGGCTCAAAGGATAACAGCATGATGTGTAAGATATCCCAGTGATTACCCCTTTAAGGTAGGGCAGTTCATTGCCCTCCAGGGGTTGGGACAATTATGGGTTCCTGAATGATAAAGGCGGCTCATCTAGGACCTATGGAACCAAGGTGATGACCATGGATTGGGTAGAGCTCATGTATGGCTTTCGCCCACGTGCTAATTATTTTTGTACTGGCCATCTTTTGCATTTTGTGGTATAATTTCCTAATGAATGTGGCCAATTACGTTTTTTTCTTTTTCTTTTAGCTGCTTTAACCTCTGGGCATCATTCCAGGCCTAACCCAAGGTGGGGGCAAGGGGATAGGGAGGTTGACCTTATGTGGACCCAAAATGGAAATGTGGACCAAGGTGGGAGAAATGATGAATCGGAGAATAATAAGTGGAAAGGGAGTAATATATGCGGATAAAGGAGTTGGACCACGCACCCAAAATCGAGGTTCCCAAAGTAGTACCACCCTAGAACCAAATGGTCAATAAAGAGATCCCACAGGACTAAAATCCAAGGGTAACATCCAAAAGGGATCAAGGGGACAGGAGCACAAACTAAGCCCACTCTTTCCGCCAAATCCCCCCATCAATCCATGCCCATAAGTATCCATGATAATTAAACTCAATACTGTTGATTTATGGTAGCATCGGATGTGCTCTAGCCTTGTAACTTTGTATATAGGATAGGACACATGTATTCCATAAAACCCAGAAATGGTTTTGGAAAATTCCACTTAGAGATGGTTTTATTAAATTAATTAATCGTTTTTTAATGTTTTCCTAAGTCAAGACTTAGTTTAATTAATACTCTTTATAAATAATTAATAATCAATTTCCCTCAGTGTGAATTTTCTAGATAAAGTCATGGATCACCTCCAAGTTAATCGTAGCCCTTGATTATGTTTTAATCTTGGTCGTTGAAGGGTCAACAGAAGAATATAAGGAGGGTGAGGGGCCTATGGAAAACACATTGAGCACAATGAGCATTTGGCATTTTCGAGCTTGAGAGAGAGACTCAGCTTTTTGATCAAGATCGAATCACTACGGTAGGGTTTGCTAAGTGATTTTGATTCAGTGATCAGTTTCATAGAGGGGCAGATGCAGTGACTGGTCAGGAGGACCTGGAGTACATTTTAGAGAGAGGCAGTAGTGATGCAGAGAGAGACAGCGCAGTCACCTAGAGGGGTGACACAGTTGCTGAAGGAACTCGCGCAAAAGTGACGCATTGTCTCTTTAATTCAGTCCGGAAATAGCTGGACGCTGGGGTTTCTGAGCCAAGAAGGCCAAAACCCAGATTCAAATCAGCCCAGATCAGTTGTTGAGTAGAGGTGACGCAGTTCCAGAGCTTGCCCACGCAGGTTTACGGAGTTGCAGCATAGGCATCACGCAGAGGAAAATAGGGGCTTCACTAGCACTGCTCAGATCAGCCAGGGATTTGCAAAGTGAGGTATACCTCACATTTTCATATGTTGTCTAGATTCCTCTGAAGGGTGAGTCGGATATTGTCACCCTAGTTGTACTCAAGATTTTGCTGCTTAATAATACAAAACCCTCAGATCTGCTGCACCGGTTTTCCCGAGTTGGGTTTTTCCAGGGACTTAGTCCAAAAATAATTGTGTCAAGTGTGGATGTTTTTCATTGTATTTTGTTCAGTTTGTTTCAGCACTTAGATTTATTCCGCAGCATTATTTATGTAGACTGCTTCAGTAATTACTTCAATATTTCACTGTAATGAAATAATTATGAAAAAATAATACGAGAAGTAATTCAGATTTGTTGCAGTAGGAATCCAGATTTAGGATTTTCCACAAATACTCAATTACCAAATGACAAGACATACCTTTAGATTCAAGAGGCCCACCTTCAAACATACGATCAATACAGGTGGATGAGGGACCACATGGATGGCTCAGGTGGTGGAGAAATGGCACAACGAGCTAGAAGAAGGTTGTAAGGGATTGTTGGCTATCGACTGAGGTCCATCATGGAGAAAATTTTCTCCTAGGGATATCACCCACGAAGTGATGGGTAACATTTGGCTCCAACTGGGACGTGATCTCTTGAAGAAGTACGTCTACTCGAACTAGAGGTCACGAGAACTCCAGCAATCTCTTGGTTACCGTAGACCTATTATTTGCACATGTCAAAGATCAAAGCCACGGGGCAGCATGTTTTTGATGATGTCTTATGATCACCCATGCTTAATGTCAGCTCATAAAATCAACAAGTACTAAAAATATGCAATTTTCAATCTAAATGCAGCTAATTTATCATGATAAATATCATATGAGGTTAAGTTCTAATGCAAAAATGAGCATGCAATGCATCCTACTCTAACATGCATATAGATATGCCACCACTAAGTGTAATCATAAAGCTAGTGAAACCAACATATCATCATATCAATACCAATATACATATGCATGCCATTATGATTGCTCAAGTAGCAAATTTCAAACTGAATATGGTCGCAGTCACATGGAGAATGAAATGGGTTGGAGGTAGGAGAACATGATCCCCCTTCGAGATAAAAGGAAGCTCTAGGAAAATAAGTCAATCTAGAAGTGTCGAGCTTCCCCTCCAAGTACAGAATGGTGAAGTGAATGATCACTCTCAAGAACTCCCTATCACGATCATTGCTCCTAATATTATGTTTTGTAGATGCCACGAGCGTTTGATGAGACAGAAACGAAAGGTGAGGGAAAGGAGGAGTGCAACATCTAGGTTGCTCAAGGTAATGGTCGCATTGGAGAGGGGAGGTCGTGGAGTGATAAAAACCATAAGGGTGCATCCAAGGGGGTAGAGTATAGTCAATGAGGGGTTCTCCCTTGACACTACACTCGGAAGGTGAAAAGGGCTCACAGACACTTGAGATCATATGACAAGGGGTGAGAGAATCACGTGTGGGAGACTCAAGATGATGAACAAGAGGAAAAGACAAAGGGGAAAGTGAAACGTTATACTCAACGGGTCTTTCTTCATCCAAACCATAATCTAAAGGCTCAAGTGATTTGAATATAGAATCATAAGGAAGATAGGTGGGAGTCTTATCGATTTCATCGTTATCAGCACCAAAGATTGAATCTCCCTTAAAAGAAGAATCAACTACTCCCAACTGCCCGTCCTCATGCAAAGGAAAATAATAATCCTCCTTCCCAACGGTATCGAAGGATATGTCATCCTAAGTAATGCTCGAGAGAAAAAGAATACTAATTTCAACCTCATCCTCTTTGTCTGTATCATAAATGGGAGCACAATCAAATTGAAGCTTAGCAATTTTACATTGCCCCTTTACGATGCAGAAATAATCTTCAATGTTATCTTTCAAGGAGCTCATGGGACCACCTTCCTCAAGGTCCTCAAAAGGAGAGTTATCAAGAGTGACATCCTCAAGAAAGGAAAGGTAAGCCTAAACTTTACTTTCCATAGCCTTGTCATCCTCAACACACATGTTCTCATAATCATCCCATTCTTCATGTAGATTCAACAAGGACTCATCTTCCTCAGCTATATCCTCAAGGGTATCTTCATCTTAGTTAGTTGAACAATGGGGCGACTCTTCTTTCCTCTTTTTCTTGAAGAACAATAGCTAAGGTATTTGTTACATGATATTGATTTTGGTAGCATGCTTCTAAGAGGAGAGCATTAGTGGGGTTTTCTTTATACTCACATTTCATCTTATCAAGCTTCACCTCTTCTTCGTGCAAATGAAAGAATAGTTCATTAGAATTACATTCCCTCACTAGCCTTCTGCATGACCTACTATATTCATCCATTCTTTCTTGCATGATTTGGAGGCTCGGAGGATCCAACTCTTCATCATTCTCGGAAGAGATATTCTCTTTTTCATTGCCATGGTCTTCCACCTCCATAACTGACATTTGCTCATCAGCCTTGCTTGCACTTGAGCTTTCTTCAATGTCATCCAATTGATTACCCTTTGTGGGACTTTGTGCCTCGTTATAGTCTTTGATCAGGTTATCCAGGATATTCAAAGCAGGGGTTATGCGAGCAAAGTCAAGAAGGCGAGTAGGATCCCTCTCATAGGAACACCTCACACTGTCGAGTTGCGCTTGTTGCGACCTATAAAACCTGAGCATGAATTCCATATCCATACCTTCCAATATACTTTTATAGGATTCTGCATACTTAACCACATTCTTTTTGTAGTTCTTGAATGTCTTGGTTATTGAGCTTTGTAAATATAGAACCAAGACAAACCTCCATTTTCCGATAGTCCATTTTTTATGATTTTGCATATTAAGATTAAGATGGAGTCGCCAGGGTGAAATGAAGTGCCTTGATAGATGCTTGCTTCACCCTACAAGCATTAACTTTAGAGTGCAATGAAGAACTAGGGCTTCGATCTTCCAATAGAGTCGCCAAGAATGATATATCAATATTGTCGTATGGAGAACCAGACACACGTCTTGTCCCTGGCAACGGCACCATAAATGTTACCACTCAAACCAGCAGGGGAACTAAAAGGGTTTCCTAATAGGACAACTTCTAGGTTAAGGGCAACGATGGAGGCTTAGCCCACTGTCACCACAGCTAAGAATCCCAGCTTTTTACGGACTTTCACCGATTGGAGGAGTCTCGATGTTTTGGGAAGCCACTTATGAAAGATATGTGTCAATGGATAGGTGGGATCTGACCTCTTAAACCCTTTCCCAAGGAGGAGGTGAAGAATGGAGCTTGCTTTCTCTTCAAACAAGGGACTTGCCTTTTAAGGGAGAGGGGGTGAGGATTGGAGGGTAAGGATGCAGGGTGCAACTTGTAGAGGTACTTCCTGATCCCTATGAAAGAACTTCGATTCCCAAATAGTCTTTGATGAATAACCTATAACAAGAAATGGAACCACACGGGACCAAGTGGACCCAACCCAGTTTCGGGGATGGAATATAGCAACCAATGATGCTCCTATCATGGACAAGGTGAGGGGAAAGGACCCAACAAGAATCTTTGCTTCAATAGGTCAAATTGATCCTACGAGGTTCTAGCCTTGGGGATACCTAGCGAAAACTTGGTCCTAGAGCTAGGGCTTGAGGTTCCCGGAGATTCCACCGTCGGAATTGCCTCAAATTTGGAGGAGAGTGAGTTTACCACCAACGCAATAGCCTCTAGGAGATCGAAGTTTTCCTAGGGGTAAATTCCCGGGAAATTGATGCCCTAGGTGACCTATTAGGGCTAGACCTAGGTAAAAGGGAAAAAGGTGAAAAAGAAGGGGAAAATGACCACCCTTCTGAAGGACCAGTGCCCGATTCCCTTGGGATATGGAGTCAAGGATGAAGAAAAGTGACCTTCAAGCATTTCTACTTCATAAAAATGGTTGCAAGTTTATCGAGACGAAACAAACTCTAGGACATTTCATTCATCTAACAATGGCCCATACATTAAACGAGCTAAATAGACACTTAATTCCACATTCCAATCATGCAGCAATTAGCCCTAATTAAAGTGAAGTTCAACAATATGCAGCAACAAGAATATATCATTAAAATTTACTTACAATGTTAGAGAGTATATTCAACCAGCATCACATTTGCAAAAACGAAGCTCCAAGATAAAAAATAGCTCAAATCCATACATCAAAATTCATCCATCATCCAAAATAATCCTCCAAGAAGAAATGTAAAGTTCTCTAAAGATAGAGAAATACCAAGTGAAGTGATGATACAAATGAATGTAGCTAACATCAATTTATACCCCTTTTAGGAGTTCAAATTAGCCTATGAGCCTACATTAGCCCCTACTAATAAAATAATGTGCAAATAAAACCCCTTTTGGTGACAAGCCCACCAAACTAGCTCATAAATGGAAAAATAAGCCTCTTAGGAGGTCAAATAATAATATGTACATGTCGGGGGCCCTCCAAAGGCCTAATAATATCCAGAAGTGCCATAATGATGAATAAACTCCTCAAAATATGATGGACAAGGGGGTGGCCCCTTATTTTTCGAGTAGTAGTCCTGTGGTGCTCTGAATGGGTGTGGGGGCACACAAATGACCCCATGGGTCTCCATATGAGTCGAAGATGCATGTAAATCATCTATAAGGGCTCGAATGATGGAATGTGACATCGTACAAGTCTTGGGACACCTACCAAGAGTGTGGTGCTCTTGTGGGGCCCGTTGGGCATAGTGTACAAAGCACATCATCATCATCTCAAAAGTGGATCACTAGTAGTCTCCGAACATCGGTGGCAATCCGTGGAGTGTTGTCTACTGTTGTGGAGGCCCATGGCTCTCTACACACACCCTATATATGTCAATGTAGCCCTCTGGGGGTTAGGACCCCATATAGGGAGACCAAACCCAAATGGAAACCACTTGCAATCCTGTATAAGATCCAATGTGTTCCCTAGGCTTCCAGTACAACTAGTCATTAGAATAATCATGTAAAAGATTTTATAAAACCATGGATAACAAAGTGGACACTTCACAGTGGCATGCCCTTCCGTAGAGGGCTTTGGCATGTGCTAGTGTCTCCAAGCTCCAAAGGGGGTTAACCAAGCACCTTATTAAGTGGTTTCAGCCCTTAATGGGGATAGTATGTCCAAGGTACATCCCTTTAGTGGGGGTGGCAAGTGATAAATAGGTGAAATGGAGTAGGGAATGAGAGGGGCAATCATGGGCCACATATTGGGGCATAAGGGCAGCGAGATAGGGGAGGCCCGCACCTAAGTATATAATGTGTAGGAGGAAGCAATCATGGTACATGAGGTGCCCCGGCCTTAATTTTTTTCACCCTTCTTTATATGCCTTTTGCCTTTTATGATTTTTCTTTAATTAACTACTCAGGGTTCAAAGGATAAGAGCATGGTTTAAGATATAGCAGCGATTACCCCTTTAAGGTAGGGCAGTTCGTAGCCCTCCATGGGTTGGGACAATCATGGGTTCCTTAATGATAAAGGAGGTTCATCTAGGGCCTATGGAACCAGGGTGATGACCATGGATTGGGGTAGAGCTCATGTATGGCTTTTTCCCATGTGCTAATTATTTTTGTCCTGGCCATCTTTTGCATTTTGTGGTACAATTTCCCGTTGAATGTGGCCAAATATGCTTTTTTCTTTTTCTTTTAACTGCTTCAACCTCTGGGGCATCATTCTAGGCCTAACCCAAGGTGGTGGCGAGGGGATAGGTATGTTGGCCCTATGTGGACCCAAAATGAAAATGTGGACCTAGGTGGGAGAAATGATGAAAGGGGGTATAAAAAGTGGAAAGGGAGTAATATATGCAGATAAAGGAGTGGGCCCAAGTGCCCAAAGTCAGGGTTTCCCAAGTAGTACCACCTAGAACCAAATGGTCAATAAAGGAGATCCCACAGGACTAAGATCCAAGGGTGCAAAAGAGATCAAGGGGACGGAAGCAAAACTAAGCCCACTCTTTCCACCAAATCCCCCCATCAATCCATGCCCATATGTATCCATGATAAGTAAACTCAATACTCAATTACCAAATGACAAGACATACCTTTAGATTTGGGAGGCCCACCTTCAAACATACAATCAATACAAGTGGGTGAGGGACCACATGGTTGGCTCAAGTGGTGGAGAAATGGCACAACGAGCTAGAAGAAGGTGGCAAGGGTTTGTTGGTTGTCGGCTGAAGTCCATCATGAAGAAAAAATTCTCCTAGGGATATCACCCACGAAGTGGTGGGTAATAGTGTCGACTTTGTTATCCATGGTTTGTAGGCTCTTTTACGCAATTACTCTACACGATGTTCAGAGACTACTAGAGATCCACTTTTGCGATGATGATGACATGCTTAGTACATTATGCCCAACAGGCCCCACAGGAGCACCACACTCTTTGCAGGTGTCCCAGGACTTGTACGATGTCATAACAGCGTTCATTCCATCACTCGAGCCCCTGCAAATGATCTACAAGCGTCTTCGACTCATATGGAGACCCATGGGATCATTTATGTGCCCCCACACCCACTGGGAGCACCACGTGTCTACTACTTGGAGAACAACCCCCTTGTCCATCATATTTTGAGGAGTCTATTCATTATTATGGCACTTCTAGAGATTATTAGGCCTTTGGAGGGTTCCACGACATGAACATATTATTATTTGACCTCCAAAGAGGCTTATTATTCCATTTTGTGAAGCTAGTTTGGTGGGCTTGTCACCAAAATTGGTTTTATTTGCACATTATTCTATTATTAGGGGCTAATATAGCCTCATAGGCTAATTCGAACTCCTAAAAGGGGTATAAATTGATGTTAGCTACATTCATTTGTATTATCACTTGACTTGGGATCTCTCTATCTTTAGAGAACTTCGCATTTCTTCTTGGAGGATTATTTTGGATAAATGGATGAATTTTGATGATGTATTTGGGCCATTTTTATCTTGGAGCTTCGTTTTTTGCAAATGGGATGTTGGTTGGATATACTCTCTAACATTGTAAGTGAATTTTAATGATATATTATTGTTGCTGCATATTGCTGAACTTTGTTATAATTAGGGCTAGTTGTTGCATCATTGGAATGTGTAATTGAGTGTCTATTTAGCACGTTTAATGTATGGGCCATTGTTACATGAATGAAATGTCCTAGAGATTGTTTTATCTGGATAAGGTTGCACTATTTGTATGAAGTAGAAATGCTTAAAAGTCACTTTTCTTCTTTTTCCCTTAACATTGGACGAAGTTGACTTTTCGAGCCTCCTTGATCAAGAAATTGAATTCTCAATCATAATCATCCTTGACTCCATATCCCCAACATAAACAGGCACTGGTCCCTCAAAAGGGTGGTCATTTTCCCCTTCTTTTTCACCTTTTTCCCTTTTTCCCAAGTCTAGCCCTGATAGGTCACCTAGGGCATCAATTTCCCGTGAATTCACCAACAGGGAAACTTCGATCTCTTGGAGGCTACTACGTTGGTGGGTCCCCTCCCTCTCCTCTAAATTTGAGGTAGTTCCAATGGTGGAATCTTCGGGAATCCCAAGCCCTAGCTCTAGGACCAAGTTTTGCCTAGGCATCCCCAAGGCTAGACCCTAGTAGAATCAATTTGACCTTTTGAAGCAAACTTTCTTGTCTAATCCTTTCCTCTCACCTTATCCAGGATAGGAACATCATTGGTTGCTATATTCCAACCCCAAACCTGGGTTGGGTCCACTTGACCCCTTGTGGTCTCATTTCCTATCAAAGACTAATCATCAAGGGCTATTTGGGAAACCAAGTTCATATAGGATTCTAGGGATCGGGAAGTAACTCTTCAGGTTGTATCCTTCTCCCTTATCCTCAACCCTTCTACCTTGGAAGGCGAGTCCCTTGCTTAAAAAGCAAGCAAACACCATTTCTTCACCTCCTCCTCCTTGGGAAAGGGTTATTGGGATGACTTCATACGTATCCATTGACATATCCTTTATAAGTGGCTTCCCAAAAAAACATTGGGACTCCTCCCATCGGTGAAAGTCTGTAAAGAGCAGGGAGTCTTAGCTGTGGTGACAGTGGGCTAAGCCTCCACAGTTGCCCTTAGTCTAGCAGTTGCCCTATTAGGAACCCCTTTAGGTCCCCTGTTGGTTTGAGAGGAAACAGGGACCATTACTATTTGGAAACTACACACCATCTGCTGAGACACAACAAGATTTTAACCAGTTGTAGAAAATAGAACAATTTATGACACTATATCTATGGTACGCGATGTAAAAGACTAGAGATACTCTCATTTACAAAAGTCAATGGAAAACAATCTGTCTGTGTTAGACATGTTTACATTGCAACCAAATAAATCCTTCACCATAATTTTCAAATGCCATTGGAGCCATGAAATTTGGGAAAAATACTCTATCAGAGAATCTGGTGAACATTATTGCCCAGGGGAAGGATCGATAAGAAGGGAAGTACATAAAAATTTCGCAGGAAGTATGACAGAGCAAAGGTACAAAATTAAGATCTTCAAATAAATTGGAATATAGTGATTTATGGAGATGGTGGCAGAGAACAAACGGGATTGTGTGACCAACAAAGGGTAATGGTAACACGTGACATCAAATTTTCAGGGAGGACATGCTTATCAAAACTAAAAAGGTTAACAATGATAAACATAGAAATGATAAAACTCGAAGGGAGGAGAAGAAAAATAAGGTGTGGAGGCAAAGAGTAAAGCAATGAAAAAGTAAAGGAAGACTGCTTGCTCGTGTGCTGCCTATACACTATGTCTCAGCTGTGAGTGACAATTTGAATTAGTATTCACAGCGAATCTTTTAATTGGATGGCCATATGTAAGATGCTCTCTCTTATATTTTTAGAGTGTTCAGTTTGCTCTTTCAAACATTAAAGAAAAGGAATACTTTATAGCTTCAAATAGTATGTTCAACACTGAAAATAACCAAGAGAATGGCCACCGAAATAAAAGCATAGCTAAGAATTCTAATAGGCACTCACAGCCAAGGCAAAGCATATAGATAGCAACTGTGAACACCGTCTTCTTTTACATCTTTATTACTTTATTCTTTCCCTTAAACACCTCCTTATTCTTCCACTTTATTTGAGTTTCGTGATTATGATTGTTGAACTTTGAAAGTTTTGACTATGTCCTCAATGTGGAGCTGATGCCATTGCCATCTGGATGTAACACAATTTCATCTCTTCACTGTCACCATCTTCATAAATCACCATGTACCAATTTGTTTCGCAT
Source organism: Pinus albicaulis (assembly GCA_034641835.2). Classification (NCBI taxonomy): domain Eukaryota; kingdom Viridiplantae; phylum Streptophyta; class Pinopsida; order Pinales; family Pinaceae; genus Pinus; species Pinus albicaulis. The sequence continues at coordinate 1,910,402,915 of CM076578.1, forward strand.
CTTTGCAGTATTTCTTACAAAATATTTGAAGTACTTCCCTACCTGTTGGTGTCCCGTGTTTTGATAGTTTGGCAAATCAAAAGACAAGGCAACATCAAAACCAATCTTTAGAGTTACAAGATCTAGTCCTCCTGCTCTCAAAGAGGGATCTCTCAAAGTTTGTTTGCAAAGGTTTATCTCGTGTGCTTAGAGTATTGGTTTTAGACTAGTTATTAAGTGCAGGTATTTGTTTGTTTGGTAGGGTTGAATTGATACAGCAGAACATAAAAGGTCTAGGAAAGATATATAGAACAGTAAAATATCTGTTTCATTGGGCAATGGAGTCAAAAAGAGGTCATAACACACTTATCAAAGGATATGGGATATCAAAGCGCAAATCAAACTTGGCCACGGGATCCTTTTGTTTTTGGAATGGGATGAACATTAATGATTTAGAAAGAGAAATTGAATTCTCAACAAAGAGAACCTGAAAACATAATTTAAACAATAAAGAGATATTTGATAGACAGGGCTAACCATAAATTCTACAAACATTCTTTAAGCAAATAATGACTTCAAGACAGCTTTCAAAATGAAATCTAAGATTCGGGGAACACCTTATTTCCTCAAAGATTTTATTCTAAAGGACTTTAGAAAACATATAAGATTTACTGATAATCACAGTCATAGAAGAGGGAACACCTAAAAACATTTATGATCATAATTATAACGACCTTTAAGCCAATTGTTTAAGTGAAAACAAAGGGCAAGATCAAAACAGACCTCTTTGATTCACCATAAGCAAAGAACTTCAAAGGGAGACTTCAATAACAGTTTTAAGTGGCAACAGACAAGCAGGGAGAACCATAAATCATGCTGAAACCAATTGTTCAAACTATTAAGGAAATAAACAAGCATGAAGACCAAAGAGAAAGATTAAAGCCTCTAAAATACTTCAGCAGAAGAAAACATAAAACAGTGAAGGACGAACAGGTTTAAGGTGCTTCCAGGAGTCATTTCTTAGCCTAATATTTTCTATCCTACTGTAGTGAGAAATTATGGAACATAATGGAAACAGGAAAAAACATGTAACAGCTCAGAATACTTCACCAACAGCCAAGCTCATGAATCCAGTGATAGAGCCTTCTCAGGAACAAACATGCAACAACATCATCAAGATCTCCAAGACTTCAATTTGTTCTTCAACTTCAAAGGCCTATGTATTGATTTCAGAGAGTTTCAATATTACAGCTTGTGATCAAACAACAACCAACCCCTCACTCATCTTCTGAAGAAGTATATATAGAAGGATGAGGAGGTGAGATCTGATAAAAGATCTCAATTACAATTAATACAGACTTAAATGGTTTCTGGGCCTTTGAAGGGCTCAATGAAGAAAATTACATACATATCCTCTGTATTAAATGTTTTACATAAAGATTAAGCTCTGTGGGAGCTTTTGTTGACCTTTGAGGCTCTGTGCGATGTCGGGGTTACTTTGCAGATATTTCTGCATTTATTTCCTTGCAGAAGTGACTCCCTGGCTATGCTGAAGGCAAATATCTGATTTCATGCAATAACTTCGGCCTGTATTTGATTTCTTTGAGGCACAAGTGTCTTTGTGGTAGCTGAGAAGAATTGATTCGCTTTAACCAAGGCGGTGGAGCTTTTTGTCGGATAAAACACTCTGATCTTTCCTTAAAACTGTGTTTAAATCCAGGGATTAGGCTTTTGATAGACATCTTAGATATAATCCCCACAAATCTATCTCTTAATCCTCTGTTCTGGTGCATTCTGGTCTTCTATACTGATACTCTTGATTTGTGATTGACTTGCTGTGTACGTCAAATGTGCAGGACTGAAACAGGAATCGAATGGCATCAATGCGTTATGAAACACCGATGAAACGTGCAATTAACAAGTGTGAATGATTTCCTTTGACGAATTGAAAGCGGGAGGGTCGCCACCCTCAGCCTGCGAATTTCCTTCAAAATGGCGGAAAATCATTTAAACCCTGCAAAAATACAAACAACTATTACAAAATCCTGGATATATAGGTTGACTGCTTCAGAGGACGTGTGGAAGGAGCGGGGCCATTGGATGGCATCATCCAACGGTCAGGATTAATCAGGGAGATCATAGAATGGGCGGAAGAAAGATTAGATCAGGGCAGTCGATCGCGCAGAGATCGACGGTCGAGAGCAAAAGGGGAAGTCAAAAACAGAGAATCATTGACCGGGCAATCGAATCAGGGGGATGAAATCTGAATCGTCGATCTGCAGATCAGATCGACGATAGGAAATCATTTAACATCGCATCGGGACCACATTAAGGGGTGGGCATCTTCATCGAGCGACAGCCGTCTGATGGGCGGCTTTAGATCGGACGGTCCACGGCGATATCGCTCGGCATCCTCGTCCGAACGATAACGCACGATGGACGGCGGTTTTCCAAATAGTGCCCAGGACACGTGTCGCGCGATGTATGGAATCACTGGCGATCGAGGGAAAACAGCGTTTCGCCCAAGGGCGGTGCGATGGATACCGCCAGATTTTAAGAGCGGTGAACAGCTGGCGGGGACCACCGGAAGACGCAATCCGCACCGTTGATCCGAAGATCAGATCGACGGTGCGGAACGGTTCAAAAAATGGTACCGGCGGAAATATAAAATAATTTAAAACCCAAGTTTTTAAATTAAAACAAAGGTTTAATGTTTTGGGGGCGAAATATTTGTTTTAAAATGGATAAGCGCCTGACTGACTCAGCGCCTCGTTTTGGCGCCAGGGCGCATGGATAAAAGGGTTAGGGACTTGGCCGAAGGGGGCTTAAGTCCAAATACATGGATAATATGCATTTTAACGGTTTTTCAAGGATTTTCCAAGGATTTCGAGGATTCTGATAAGGCTAAGAAGGGGTCTTAGAACCTTATTACAGATTTTCATGAAGTAAAAAGAGGAGAAACATGAAAATGAGGGATTTTCATGGGAAATGGGGGAATAGAAAATGAGGTTAGTTTTGGAAGAAGAGGCAGGGGAAAATAGGGTTTGCAGCAACATTTGGGCTTTGGATTTCAACAGGATTTCAGAGGTTTTTTAGGATGTAAACAATCGGTATAGGGTCTGGACAGAGGCATGAGGCCTTCAAGAGTCAACAGTTTTTGTAATGAAAATTGTTCCTTGAAGGCTTAAAACAGATTTAACCACCTTTGGTATAATCAAAATTTACAGGTGGTTAACAGTGGCTCCACTTGGGGATGGTGCCTTCTTGAAGGCATCAAGAATCCAGACTTGGGTTCTCTGGGAGGCTGACCAGTTGCCTAATCCATTGGGTTGTCTTTCTTTCTATGGATGATCTCCTGAAAACACAGTAGCAACCATAAAAGCAATGGATCTTCATCAATACAACTTTCTACCTACGCGATCCTACTGATCTAACAATTTTTCCTTCATTAGAGTGCACTTGGATTGCCAAACTCTTTTACAACATTTTATTCTTTTGAAAGCAATAAATCTAATCTAATTCTACTCCTTATTTCTCCCTGAACTCAGATTTAACAGTTGAGTTCAGATGATTCTCTACCTAATCTACCATCTGTTGGGATTAAACTGTCCAACAGATTTTCATTCTCTAAATTTCTAAAAACATAAATTTAAAAACAATCAAGTCAAGATTAAGCTGTTTGACTTGCTGTGATCTATGGCATAAAGACAAGCTGCACATAGACATTTATTTTGCAGGAAATTAAATCAAAAATGGAAGGCTTAAGATCTGAAATTTGAAAACATTTCCTTCCTCTTTTCTACAGCTCTGATTTGACTCTTATTGAGTTGTCTTCCTTTTCCTCTGGTTCAGATTTTGAGCTGATTGGAACCAGATTTTTACACCTTTTTGACTCAGAAAAATAAAACATATTTGAGTCATCTCTCTTTGGAAATTGAGGTTCAGGTTTTGAACATGTTTGAACCATTTCATTCTATCCTAGTCTATCTACTGATAAGCAAAGATTAAATAGTTTGGCAAATCAAATTTACTATCCTATCAGCAGAAAATTCAAAACTAATTAGTCGAGATTAGGCTGTTTGACTAACTAGAAATGTGTTTTGTAGGAGTGGCATTTGAGTTTGCACACTTTCAGATTTGTTTCTCTTTTTTGGTATGGGGCTATACCTTCATTGTTTTTACAAACTGCCCTCTTTTCTTCCTTTCTTTGTTTTTGTATTTTTTATTTTTCTTACTTCGAATGCAATGGTTAGACTATGATATTTACAATGAAAAAATAAAATGCTTTGAAACTTAAGATTCTTGGCAGAAGTAATGCTTGAGCATCCTGCCATTGACAAGACCTCCATATAGGTCTTCTCCATTCAGTGCTTTCAAGAAAAATGCATTGTGACCCCTCTCAGCATGAATAATATAGGGCCCTTTCCACAAGTTCTCAAATTTTCCATGTTTTTCCTTCTCTTCTTTTCTTGAATCCCACTTAAGAACAACATTCCCAACTAGGAAATTGTTTGCCTTAGTCCTCTTATCAAATAGCTTCTTCATTTTTTCTTGGACTAGCTGTGTTCTTTCATAGACTTCCTCTCTGGTCTGCTGTAAATGGATTGTTTGGTTGATCCTTCTCTGCATATCATTTTCTTCACTATGCACTTCTTGAAGGAGCTTCATGACTGGCACTCCCAACGAGGTGGGAAAGACTGCATCCATGCCATAGACTAGCTGATAGGGGGACATGTTTATTGATTTCTTTGTAGTTAGCCTATCAGCCCATAAAGCATGACCCAGTTTACTGTGCCATGATTTCTGATTTTGTTCCAACAGCTTTTTAATGATATTGATGAGGCTTTTGTTGGAAGATTTAGCTAATCCATTTCCTTGGGGATAGTAAGCAGTGGAATGGCCCAAGGTTATGTGGTATTTGTAGCAGAAATCAACCATCTTCTTAGATTTAAAAGCAACAACATTGTCTGTTATGATTTTTCTGGGACAACCAAATCTGGATAGGATATTTGTTTCAAGGAACTTGATAATGACAGAGTCATTGGCATTTCTGGAAGGTATAGCTTCTATCCATTTGGTAAAGAAGTTAGTGGCTGTGAGGATCCACTTATGTTGAGCTGAGGAGGATGGGTGAATTTCACCAATGAAGTCTAGCCCCCATTGTTGAAAAGGTGCCTCAACTCTGATAGGATGTAAAGGTAAGGGAAGGAGTTTCCTTTTGCCATCAAAGATTTGACACTTATGGCAAGACATGTCCAGCTTTCGAGTGTCAAGGAAGAGGGTAGGCCAATAGTAACCAGATCTAAGAATTTTGTTGGCTGTGGCCTTCCAGTAGAGGTGTCCTCCACATTCTCCGTCATGCAATTCATGCATGATTTTTCCTGCATCATCTTCAAGTAAACATCTAAGCAAAATTCCAACAGCATTTTTCCGATATAATACTCCATTCAATATGCAAAAACTCAAAGCCTTTTGTTTCAAGAATCTAGTTTTAGTTTTAGATAAAGAAGGAGGGGCATTTAGATATAAAAGCACATAAATAATGTCAGCATACCAAGGAGAATTTAGAAATGTTTCTTCAATAACAGGAGCATCAGATTCTTCTATTTCTTCTAACACATCTACCATATTCATGTCTAGTGCTTGGAAGTTAGATTCAGCCATAAGTTTTGCTAATCCTTGCCCTTTAACTAGTTTGGTGGGCCTAATTTCTAAGTCGTATTCAAGAATAGTTGCAATCCATTTTCCCCTTTTACCATCAGGGTCTTGACTTAGAATGTCCTTGACAACAATATGTGGAACAAAAGCAATTATGTGAGAGTGTAAAATATAGACCCTAAAGTCTTTTAATGCTTTCACTAATGCTAAGGCTTGCTTCTCCATGATGTTATATTTGAGAGGAGCATCTCTCAAGGCCCTACTAAAGAAAGATATTGGTTGTTTTTGCCCCAAATCATTCTTTTGAAGTAAAACTGCAGCTATTGTATGTTCAGATGCAAAGGAAAAAATATAGAAATCTTTGGTAAAATCTGGACTAATCAGGACTGGTGCTTGAGTAAGAGCTTGTTTGACCAGTTCGAATGATTGTTTAGCTGGTAAAAACCATTTTACACCTACATCTTTCTTAAGCATTCTTGTAATGTTTTTTAATAGCTCAGCAAGATTAGGAATAAACCTCCTTAGAAAATTAATCTTTCCGATGAAAGATTGCAATTCTTTGAGGCTCCTTGGATGGCTGATCTGCAATATGCCATCTATCCTTGTAGGGTCTATTTTGATTCCCTCTTCCGAAAGTATGTGGCCAAGAAGTTTACCTTCTTGGAGACCAAAGAGTGTTTTCTTGGGATTCAATGACAAGCCAAATTTCCTACACTTCTCAAAAACTTTTCTTAGGTGAATCAAATGTTCTTCATCAGTTTTTGAGAAAACAGTTATGTCATCAAGGTAAATGATTATGAAATAGCCAATGTCTTCAAAAAAGGCTATGTCCATGGCCCTTTGGAAGATGGCCCTTGCATTCATTAATCCGAAAGGCATTTTGACATACATAAAGGTGCCCCAAGGTGTGGTAAAAGCAGTTTTGATTTGATCACTTGGGAGCACTAACACCTAGTTGTAACCCGAGAACCCATCTAAGAGGGAAATCATTTTTGACCCAACTACTTTCTGAAGTATATGATCCATTTTGGGCAATGGGTAGTTGTCCTTTAGGGATGCTCTGTTTAAATTTCTGAAGTCAATACAGAGTCTGATCTCCCCTGTCTTTTTCCTAACAGAAACTAAGTTTGATATCCATTCCGAAAATCTAACAGGTACTATAATCCCTGCATCATGCATCTTTTCAATTTCGGCTCTAACTAAAGCTAATAAAAGTGGGTTTATCCTCCTCAGTTTTTGTTTGAAGGGCTTTTGATTTTCCTTCAAGGGAATCTTGTGCTGAATGATGTTAGCATCATATGATTTTAGGTCTTTGTATCCCCAAGCAAAAACATCTTTAAACTCTTTAAAGAGCTCTATATACTGCAATTTTATGTGAGCTGGGAGAGTGTTGGACAATTTAATCATCTTGAGTTCTGCTAGGCTGCCTACGTTATGTTCTTCTACATCTATTTCCACAGGCTCCATTCTTGGTTCTTTGGCTACATCGTTAAAATCGAAAAGGTGTTCTAAAGGTGTTAGACCCCTTGGAATTTTATCATTTTTGCATTGTAAGACTTCCAAGTCTTCTTGGTCTGTGTTGTCAGTTACCTCTGCTTCAAAAGGATTTTCATAATGATTTATATCAGCAGTATATGTCATTTCAGCTTCTAGGATTTCTTCAATATATGGGCAGTTCTGATTATGGCTAGATTCTGATGTTGGTATGGTGAAATCATTTTCTGACTTTAAAAAATCATCTATGTGTTTGTCAGAATCAAACACTTGCCAGTGACCTTCGTTATCAGGTACTGCTGGTCTGTGTTTTACTTTTACACTGAATTGTTGATTTATTTCAGGTGTCTGACAATTGCTGGCATTGAAAGCGAGTTCATTTGCTAGATGATTCAATTCTCTTGGAATGAAAATAAGTTCATATTTTTCAAAGGTTTTCAATAGATCAAGGGCAGCGTTTCGATATTCCCTAAGTCTTGGATTTTTCCTGAGTATTCTCCTTTGATTTGTTTTACGATAAGTTCATAATCTCCTAAGATTGATATCCTCTGGGCTTTTAACTGTTTAAGCAATTGTAAGCCTAGGAGAAGTGCTTCATACTCAGCAATATTTTTAGTGCATGGGAAATCCAATTTATATGAAAAGATCTGTTTTGTATTTTGAATCCACACACCTACTCCTGCACTTGTTTTATTACAAGATCCATCAAAATTTATTTTCCAAAGTATGCCATCCTTATTGTCATTTTCTTGTTGTTGTTGCTTGTCAATTTTTTGAATTTTATTAAAGGGAAGATTGGATTGTTGTGGTGAACTGATTGGGTCTATGTTTTCTTTATCTTGTTGGGTAATGTCATCTTCGTTATATAAGATACAGGAATCTAAACTTGATTGAATAGAATAGATTGGAGAATTGTTTGGTCTGTCCATGTTGCTCACCATGTACTTCATGTGAGATTCCCTGTATAGTCTTCTGTTTTGGTTGAAAACAGGGATGGTGGCATAAGACATGTCCATTTGAAGGCTTCCCTGAAGTTTGGCTCCCCATGATCTTGATAAGAGCATGCCATACTTAGGGGGAATGTCAGCTACAACTATATCCATAACCAGACTCTTAGCAGGTATCTGAGCTAAAGTAACACATAAATCTTTGATTAAACCCAAACATTTGACTCGGCTTGAGTCAAAAGAATACAAATCTTTGTATGGTTTAGTAATCTCTAAGCCTAAGCTCTCCATTACCACCTTGGGCATTAGATTGTGTGAAGCTCCCGAATCTAACATGGCATTGTGTAAAATTTTCTCATGTATGTTCAAGCTAACATAGAAGGGAGGGACAGCCCCTTCTTGATATTTTCCTTCAACTTCTGGACCAAACAATAGCTCAGGTTTGTCATCTGTCAAGTTTAAAGTGTCTGTATCACTTCCTAAGTTCAAAGCTTTCAAAACTTGGTTTTTGTACACCTCTTGGGTTACTAGTTCAACTAGGGGGATGGTGACTTTTATTTTGGCAATCTCTCCCTCAAGGCTGAAAGGAATAATTGACTTGTTTGTATTTACATCTGTTTTTTCAATTGAATTCTTTTCAGCAACTTTGATTTGCTGAACTTTATTTGGACTGATAATTGGGATAGTTTTATTAGGACCACTAGCTGAGGTGCTAGGGGTACTCTGTTCAACATTTAGCTGGAAACCTTTGTCTTTATTTGAATCTAGTTTTTTAGTCGAAATGTTGGTTTTCTCTGCTGTCTTTTTGGGCTAATTTTCTGTGTTTTTCTTGACAGCAATGCTAGTGTTCTTATCTTTTGATTTATCCATGTTTCCCTTGCTCCTAAGATCATACTGTTTATGTATCTCCATGATTGCATTTTCAAAACCTAATCTATAGTCATCAAAATCTTCATAGGTATTTGTATTTTGATCAGAAGAGAAAAAATCTTGTTCTTCCTGAGTGAGGAAAACATCATCTCCACTATCTGATCCAATCAAGTTTACATGGGATTCTTCCAACCTTTCCAACTCCCTATCTTCCTCATATTGATCTACATAGTTTTGTTGGAAAGGAGGTCTAATCTGTTGGTCATTTTCGTTCTGTTTGTCTTGATTGTTTTCTCTTCTATAATTCTGATTTCTATTTCGAGGAGCAGCTTGGTTTTGATTTGCTTGTGCTTTCTTAATGATACTCATCTCTTTCATCATTTCTTCCAACATCCTCTCCATTTTTGAGCTTGAAGTAGAAGGAGTGGACTCTTCTCTGAAAGAAACTCTCTTCTCGGTTTTCATTCTTGCTCTCTTCTCCATCAGGTTGACTTCCACAGAAAGAGCACCCTGTTGCATATCTTCCAGAGTTGCAAAATTTCTTTCTCTCAACTAATAGGTCATGTCAGAGTCAAATCCTTCAGGAAATTTATTTAAAGTTGAGCCCTGTGGAGGTTTTAGTTCTGGGGAAAGTGCATTATACACACTATTGAACCTAGTGCAGTAAGCTTGCACACTTTCCCCAGGGTTTCTATGGAGATTTTTGTAATCAGAAAGGACTTGGAGAGGATTCTTCTTTACTTCCCATTTGTTTAGGAACGTTTGATGGAAGCCTTGGAGATCATTAATACTATGGGGGGCTAGACCTTTGAACCATTTTCTTACTTCCCCCCTAAACTCTGAGCAAATAACCTAAGCTTGACAGAATCATCGTCGATTTCATTTCTGTCAAAGTAGTCATTCATTTTATCTACATGTTGTGATGCGGTTGTAGCATTGTTGGCATCATACAATGGAATTTTGGACTAGTAGTCCTGTGGAAGATTAACTAATGGTACAGGAAGGACTAGAGGAGCATACCATGCTGCCATGATAGGTGGTGGGGGTGGATTTACAAAAGGGAAAGTGGGTTGAAGTGGGGTGGTTTGGACAGTGGATGTTGGGTGGACAGATGTGGATGTACCAGGGATAGATTGTTAAGACAACCTTGGATGAGAGACACCTAAATTGAGAAGGAAATGTAAATCAGGTGGTGCAGTTTCTCTACTACCAGGTTGTTCACTTTGTTCTGAGGATGAGAATGAGGACTCGGAATCTACCTGAATTATATCATCAAGTGACCTAGTTCTAAAAGGATTTCTTAAGTCGACTTGTGATTGGTGTAGGGCTGCGAGATTTTCAGGGACTGAATTAGATCTCAAGGGTGATCTGAAAACAGTTGAAAATTTTATCTTGGAAGATTTCCTAAGTATACTTTCAAGGTTGTCAACTTCTTCCAGTGGGTTTGGGTCTGGGTAGGCTCTAGTATGAATCTTTCTAGGAGCCACTATGCTATGTTTTTCAGACCTAGTTGAAAAAGAAAAGTTTTAACCAAATATGACAATCTTTAAGAGGCTAACTAATCTTTTCAGAAGAAGGAAAATTTTAATCTTAAAGCCTTCTAGCTGAGCTTATATGATGTTTATCAAGACTTGGGGTCTTCCCAGTGGAGTAGTAAGGTCTGTTTTTAGGATTGTGGAGTCGCCAGGTGGAAAATTTTTAGCTCTTTTGGGGGTAAAAGGTTTTATGGTCCACCACCAAGTTTATTATGAAGCCAAACTAAAATGTTTTGGGTTTTTCTGAGTTAATTTGGTCTTATAGGTCAGGAGAGTGTTCTAAGTCTGATTTAACACTTAGTTGGGGTGTCAAAACGTACAGAGTTTACTCTTATGGCTTGGTAACTGAAATCTTCAAGGTTTTGACAAGGCCTTATGAGAATCCTAAGAGTTACTTAGTTTGTCACTGATTCAAAAGGTCCTATCATGATTACCATTGCTTGGTATTGCTTGGAGAAGGTTACTTATGTTATGCTGGACAATGACCGTTTTGCTTCACAGATTTTACTCAATGTCCCACCGTGATCGCCATTATGTTGGTGTCCCGTGTTTTGATAGTTTAGCAAATCAAAAGACAAGGCAACATCAGAACCAATCTTTAGAGTTACAGGATCTAGTCCTCCTGCTCTCAGAGAGGGATCTCTCAAAGTTTGTTTGCAAAGGTTTATCTTGTGTGCTTAGAATATTGGTTTTAGACTAGTTATTAAGTGCAAGTGTTTGTTTGTTTGGTTGGATTGAATTGATACAGCAGAGCATACAAGGTCTAGGAAAGATATATAGGACAGTAAAATATCTGTTTCATTGGGCAATGGAGTCAAAAGAAGTCATAACACGCTTATCAAAGGATATGGGATATCAAAGGGCAAATCTAACTTGGCCACAGGATCCTTTTGTTTTTGGAATGGAATGAACATTAATGATTTGGAAAGAGAGTTTTAATTCTCAACAAAGGGAATTTGAAAGCATAATTTGAAACAATAAAGAGTTCTTTGATAGACAGGGCTAACCATAAATTCTACAAATCACACCTTTAAGTAAACAATTATTTCAAAACAACTTTCAAAGTAAAATCTAAGATTCGGGGAACACCCTATTTCCTCAAAGATTTTATTCTAAAGGACTTTAGAAAACATATAAGATTTACTGATAATCACAATCATAGAAGAGGGAACACCTAAAAACATCTATGATCATAATTATAACGACCTTTAAGCCAACTGTTTAAGTGAGAACAAAGGGCAAGATCAAAACAGACCTCTCTGATTCACCATAAGCAAAGAACTTCAAAGGGAGACTTCAATAACAGTTTTAAGTGGCAACAGACAAGCAAGGAGAACCATAAATCATGCTGAAACCAATTGTTCAACCTATTAAGGAATAAACAAGCATGAAAACCAAAGAGAAAGATTAAAGCCTCTAAAATACTTCAGCAGAAGAAAACATAAAACAGTGAAGGATGAATAGGTCTAAGGTGCTTCCAGGAGTCATTTCTTAGCCTAATATTTTCTATCCTACTATAGTGAGAAATTATGGAACATAATGGAAACAGGAAAAAACATGTAACAGTTCAGAATACTTCACCAACAGCCAAGCTCATGAATCCAGTGATAGAGCCTTCTCAGGAACAAACATGCAACAACATCATCAAGATCTCCAAGACTTCAATTTGTTCTTGAACTTCAAAGGACTATGTATTGATTTCAGAGAGTTTCAATATTACAGCTTGTGATCAAACAACAACCAACCCCTCACTCATCTTCTGAAGAAGTATATATAGAAGGATGAGGAGAAGAGATCTGATAAAAGATTTCAATTACAATTAATACAGACTTAAATGGTTCTGGGCCTTTGAAGGGCTCAATGAAGAAAATTACATACATATCCTCTGTATTAAATGTTTTACATAAAGATTAAGCTTTGTGGGAGCTTTTGTTGACCTTTGAGGCTCTATGCGATGTCGGGGTTACTTTGCAGATATTTCTGCATTTATTTCTTGCAGAAGTGACTCCCTGGCTGTGCTGAAGGCAAATATCTGATTTCATGCAATAACTTCGGCCTGTATTTGATTTCTTTGAGGCACAAGTGTCTTTGTGGTAGCTGAGAAGAATTGATTCGCTTTAACTAAGGCGGTGGAGCTTTCTGTCGGATAAAACACTCTGATATTTCCTTAAAATTGTGTTTAAAGCCAGGGATTAGGCTTTTGATAGACATCTTAGATATAATCCCCACAAATCTATCTCTTAATCCTCTGTTTTGGTGCATTCTGGTCTTCTATACTGATACTCTTGATTTGTGATTGACTTGCTGTGTATGTCAAATGTGCAGGACTGAAACAGGAATCGAATGGCATCAATGTGTTATGAAACAACAACGAAACGTGCATTTAACACCTGTGAATGATTTCCTTTGATGAATTGAAAGCGGGAGGGTCGCCACCCTCAGCCTGCGAATTTCCTTCAAAATGGCGGAAAATCATTTAAACCCTGCAAAAATACAAACAACTATTACAAAATCCTGGATATATAGGTTGACTGCTTCAGAGGACGTGTGGAAGGAGCGGGGCCGTTGGATGGCATCATCCAACGGTCGGGATTAATCGGGGAGATCATAGAATGGGCGGAAGAAAGATTAGATCAGGGCTGTCGATCGCGCAGAGATCGACGGTCGAGAGCGAAAGGGGAAGTCAAAAACAGAGAATCGTTGACCGGGCAATCGAATCAGGGGGATGAAATCTGAACCGTCGATCTGCAGATCAGATCGACGGCGGGAATGATTTAACATCGCGTCGGGACCACATTAAGGGGTGGGCATCTTCATCGAGCGACAGCCGTCGGATGGGCGGCTTTAGATCGGACGGTCCACGGCGATATCGCTCGGCATCCTCGTCCGAACGATAATGCGCGATGGACGGCGGTTTTCCAAATAATGCCCAGGACACGTGTCGTGCGATGTATGGAATCGCTGGCGATCGGGGGAAAAGAGCCTTTCGCCCAAGGGCGGTGCGATGGATACCGCCGGTTTTTAAAAGCGGTGAACAGCTGGCGAGGACCACCGGAAGAGGCAATCCGCACCGTCGATCGGGAGATCAGATCGACAGTGCGGAACGGTTCAAAAAATGGTACCGGCGGAAATATAAAATAATTTAAAACCCAAGTTTTTAAATTAAAACAAAGGTTTAATGTTTTGGGGGCGAAATATTTGTTTTAAAATGGATAAGTGCCTGACTGACTCAGCGCCTCGTTCTGGCGCCAGGGCGCATGGATAAAAGGGTTAGGGACTTGGCCGAAGGGGGCTTAAGTCCAAATACATGGAGAATATGCATTTTAACGGTTTTTCAAGGATTTTCCAAGGATTCCGATAAGGCTAAGAAGGGGTCTTAGAACCTTATTACAGATTTTCATGAAGTAAAAAGAGGAGAAACATGAAAATGAGGGATTTTCATGGGAAATGGGGGAATAGAAAATGAGGTTAGTTTTGGAAGAAGAGGCAGGGGAAAATGGGGTTTGCAGCAACATTTGGGCTTTGGATTTCAGCAGGATTTCAGAGGTTTTTTAGGATGTAAACAATCGGTATAGGGTCTGGACAGAGGCATGAGGCCTTCAAGAGTCAACAGTTTTTGTAATGAAAATTGTTCCTTGAAGGCTTAAAACAGATTTAGCCACCTTTGGTATAATCAAAATTTACAGGTGGTTAACACTACCCATCAACAATTCACCTTGGCCACAATCCTCACTGTACTCTAATAGAGATTTTGTTGCAGTTTCTTGGTTGTCATATCATTTAAAAATTCTAAAGGATCCATTTAACTGTATTCTCTGTTGCAGAACAAGAGTTTTGTTCTGCGAGATCCACCCTCACTAGAGGTTCACATCTATTGCAGTTCCGAGTATGAGACTTAAAAAAATTGCTTAGTTACAGATTTTTGGTCCTCTACTTTCTCTATAATTAGGAATGCATGGATAAGTACAACTGAAACACTTATGAAACAAGCATGCATCTTTTATGAATTGAAAGGGAAAGCCTATCATAAAGGTTTAAATAAAAAGAAGTATTTAAGACAAAAGGTACTTGGGCATCATTCATCAACATGAAACAAAAGTTGGAAGACATTCCAAGAATATCATTCATTCTTAGAAAATTCAATTAAGAGAATATCAATTATCCAATTTCTCAGGGATAATGGCTTGATATTGAAATTGGGCTTCATAATGCACTTAAAGGGTTGTAAGAAGAATGGATTTTGGAATGAAAATCATCAAAAGACAATTCTACATTTGATGATGATGGGAACACATAATGGAGAAGTCAAAGCAATGTTAATGGAAGACAACACAATTACAGAAATCTGAGACAATTTCCTTTTTTTTTTGGCTAGTTTGGTCATGACTTGCAATACTGGCCTTTGGCTAAGAAACAATGATCCAAGGGCATCTAAGCCGTCAAATTAACCCAAGGATCACCCTTGGCATTGTTAGTTTTTGTAGCATCGGATGTGTTCTAGCCACGAGATTTGGTAGAGAGGTTAGAAAATATGTATTCTCCAATACCCCGAAATCTTTTCTGGAAATTCCACCTAGAGACGACTTAATTAGATTTATTAATCAGTTTTTAATATTTCCTAAGTCTAAACTTAAGAAATATGATTAATTAATCAGAATTAATTAAGTCATGGTGTGAATGTTCACATGGATTGACAAGGAAATAATTTGGGCCATCTATTATGTTTTAATCTTGGTCATTGGTGCTCCAAAAGAAGATTATAAGAAGAAGTCAATGGGTAGATGGAGAACACACCAGTGCAGTTACTCAATTGCCCAGGCAAATCGATTTTCTCAGTGGCTGAAGTTCAGCAGAGGAGATAGCACCAGAGGGTGAGTAGCAGGTGAGAGAGAGAAGGTATCAGCAAAGGTTCAGGAAGTGCAGGACAAATTCAGGAAGAGATAGCGTGAGGAGAGACGCAATCCACTAGAGCTCTGCGCAGTCCCTGCGCAGAGGGTAACGCAGAGGCACCAGCATATGGGCAGAGGGTCCATCTCAGGGTCAGGGAGTCGCTGTGGAGAGTGAGAATTTGTCACTAAGTTTCTCTCAGTATTTTTCCTCTGTTTTGGTTGTCTGAATTCTTGTACTTGAATTGTTGTTGAAGATTAATAAAGAAACCCTCATATGTTGCACCGGTTTTCCGGCATTGGGTTTTTCCAGGGACAATTGTCCAAAAATAACTGTGTCAATATCTTTATGTGTGTGCTAGAATTTCTCTATTTCCAGCATTTTATTTTTCCACAGTAATTTACTATGAAAATTGCAATAGTATATTTATTTGATATTTGTCGTAGCAAATAAACTGCAAAATTAACTTGCCAATTAGACGAATATTTTTCAGTTATTGCAATAGATGGAATTTTCACATGGTATCAGAGCTTACATGATCAACCAAAGAGATCAATAGCAAGAAGATCAGAAGGGTTGCTACTTTACATAAGCAACAGTTCGATTTCTTCAAGGGCAATGCAGGCCAAGAGGGTCAAGATTATTTAGGAAAATTGATTTCTCTGAGAGAGCGACATAGAAATCTGATTTCTCCAGTTCGAGGATTATCAGAGGTAGAGGGAGTAGCCATTTCTTTTGCAAAGCAGATCTCTTGTTGGACGCAGCATTTTTGCAGCAGCAAAATCAGCGTTGGGAGGAAAAGAGAAATAGCACAGAAAATCATGGATAGAATCAACAGTTAGGATGCCTCAAATTTATCTTCCAGGTTAAAGGATGAGTTTGCATGCTTCTCAGGTTTGGCATCATGATCCAGGTGGATATTGGTGGCCACCTGCTTATTCCACCTAGTCAGTTTCATCAATTTTCTTATTTACTATTTTTAGTAGTTTTTCGGGTCCTGAACTTCTGGAGCCGTTTTGAGACCCCGAACGACGTTTTTTGGCAATGCTTTGTCCAGTGATTTCACAAAAATCGCGTCAACAGCTACCATATGCGCCAAACAGAGGTAATATTACCAAGTTACGACCCCGAGAAGTTGGCTGCCCAACTAACCCCAACGGGGCCCATAAACTCTTGGTGTTACATCTCCTCGGGTTAGGGTTTTGGTTGTTTAGGGTTTTCTCTTATTGTTCAATAATAAAAAGGCCCTTGAGCCTCATTGTAACACAGTTCAGAGGCATGTAGCCACCACACCTCTTATCAGAAATAAGCTACCATTGCCCGAGCTAGTTTATTTTTCATTCTGTCTGTAAAGCATTTTTCAGTATTTGATATTAATGAAATGAAGTGTTACTTCTGCTGCATCGCTTGGTTTATGTTTATTTCTGTATTTTATTGCGTTCTTGCATAAATCTGGATCACATCACCTGGTGTTTGGTATATTGATAGTGGAGCTTCAGCTCATATGACAGGAATTAGAGAATATTTCTCAAGCTATAAGGAGGAGCAAATGGACTTCCAGATCACTATGAGCAACAGAACTAAATGTACTCCGGTAGGGAGAGGCACCATAGAGTTTTAGACGGAAACAAGAACCAGCACCAGCGTTACTAATGTACTGCATGTGCCAGGATTGGGTATGAACTTAATTTTAATGTCCCAGTTACAGGACAAGGGGTACGATGTACACTTCATAGGGAAGAAAGTGTATGTCAAACACTCCAGCTGGAAGAATGTAAGACAGATTGGAGCTCGGAGCAACAGGTTGCAGCTCAATTCTCCAATGGCACTGATAAGCAGTGATAATAGCAGCGGGAAGGAGTTGAACAAACTATGGCACAGGAGGATGGGACATTTACACCATGGAACACTTAGGATGCTCAGAGAAATTGTCACAGAAGTTCCAGTTCTCAGCACAGAGCACGATGATGTGTGTAGAGGATGCGTAGTTGGGAAGTACGCAAAGGCAGCATTTCCAAGAAGTGAAAGCAGAGCAAATGGCATGTTAGGATTGATACACTCAGATATTTGTGGCCCTATGTCCACTAGAGCTCTTAGCGGTGGCGAATATTTCGTCACCTTTATTGATGACCATTCCAAGAGTACCTGGATCTCTTTCTTAAAAACCAATGATGAGGTCTTTGATTGGTTCAAACAGTTCAAGGTTCTTGTAGAGAAGGCGACAGGGAAAAAGATCAAGGTGCTACGTTCAGAAATGGTGGAGAATACACTGATATAGACTTCACGGACTTCTGCGCGAAGGAAGGCATCAAAAGAGAATGGACAGCTCCATATAACCCTCAGCAGAATGGAGTAGCAGAGCGAAAGAACAGAACAATAGTTGGGGTTGCAAAGGCTATGTTGTATGACCAGCATTTTCCTAGATTTTTATGGGCAGAAGCATGTAACATAGCGGTGTACATTCCAAACAGAACACCTCATAGAGCATTGGGGAAGAAAACGCCAGAGGGAGTCTTTACGGGAAAGAAGCCTGAAGTAAGTTATTTGAGGATTTTCGGGAGTGGCTTACTGCCACATACCAGATGAAAAGCACAGTAAATTGGATCAAACTGTAGAGCAAGGGTTCCTCGTGGGGTATCGCGAGACCTCAAAGGCATACAGGATCTACATTCCTAGCAGCAAGAAGATTGTAGTGAGGCGAGATGTAAAGTTCATGGAAGACAACTTTTAGGAGATCTCGAGAGATACCTACAGGTGATCAGTCAGCAGAAGTTCCATTAGTCCAGCAGTAGGGACAGCAAGTAGGACCAGCATGAGCACAGTCACAGGGATCGAGTACAGTGACCAGTACCAGTATCTCCTCAGGGGTAGAAGATCCAGGGAGTTCTCAGTAGACGGAGCAGCAGGATCAGGAGGAGGAACTAATTGAACCTCCCACCACCAGTGGTAGTGCCAGTAGGGAAGTGCATCAGACCTTGAGGGACGCAGAGGAGTTTGTCTGAGCTCCTAGGACAGACAAGAGACAGCGCAGGCAACCTAACAGATATCAAGCCTTGGTAGCTCGGGTCGCAGAACCCTCAGCTTTCAGAAAGTCGCACAGCATCAAGTGTGGGTGGATTCCATGGTAAAAGAATACAGTTCTATCATGACAAATGATGTTTGGGAGGTAATGCCTAGACCAAAAGACAGATTTGTTGTAGGTTCCAGATGGATCTACAAGATCAAGTACGCTACAGATGGCAATGTAGAAAATTACAAGGCTAGATTCGTGGCAAAGGGATAGACTATGAGGAGACCTTCGCCCCAGTTGCCAGATATACCTCTATCAGATTCGTTATATCCCTAGCAGCGTAGATGGGATGGGAGATTCACTAGATGGACGTCGAGACAACATTCTTTGTTGGAAATGTTGTCATTGATGGCAAAGGAGGCAGCAGAGGCAGAGACAGGCAAAGGACAGCAGCAGAAGCAAAGGAGAAGACAGCAGGTCTTTGGTGAATGGTATAGTAACATTTACAAGGAGCATGAGAAGAATAGAGGGAGAGTTTATTTACAGAGACAGGGCAGCAAAAAAGAGAGGCGGAGACAGAGAAAGGAGGCAGAACCAGAGGAGGCAGAGCAGCAAAGGCAGAGGCAGAGGCAGAGAATACAGAGGCAGGGATAAAACAGTCGAGCAGCAGAGGCAGAGATGAAACAGTCGAGCAGCAGAGGCAGAGGCAGAGCCGTTAACAAACGGTGAAATGATCAAGCAGAGACGAAACCCTGAGCGAAATGGAACCAAGCATTTAGCAGTAAAAACCTAATGAAGTCGAGTATTAAACCTTATGGTAGTGTTGAATTAACATAATAATGAAACAGGGTTCATATATTAGAGCGCTGAAGAAATAACAAATAAACCTTTGAACAGAGTTTATATGTATATATGTATATAACGAAGGCGCAAAGTTGGTGTTGGCACGGAACCATGAATGTAAGCGGAACCCTAAGTGTGAACAGTAAAACAGGCACTCAAAAACCAGTGGCTTCGCGCGAGAATTGAAGTGGTAAGTTGTATTACCAAAATGAACGCGATACATGTCATTGAAGGACACGTGTCCTCAGGCAGTTTCCAAATACAACCTTTTTCACGTGAGTTTGGAGAATTATGAAGCAAGCATTTAAGTTGCGCAATATTGCGCGTTGTCTGTTGGATGGGGGTCCAAAGCTCAGTTGGTGCGCGAGAGCAAATTGACCGTCTGATCAAAGGTGAAGGTGCGGGGAAGAGAACCAAGGATGTGGGTCCTACAGTCAGAGCTGCGGAGCCAAAGTATTATGTGAATGAATGTGTATTCTATGTTGTGAAAGTTAATGAACAGGCGGAGGTTATAACTTATATTAATATATGTTGATATATATATAATGGGCCAAATGCAGGTTGAATTACATGGTATAATGGTTGAAATATGACGGAGGAGGTAGTATACGCGAATATAGTATGGAGAGTATGAAATATCACAAAAGGGTTCAATATAGTGTGAGCGTTGTATTAAATGAGGAGCAAGATTATATATAAAACATTGTATATGTGATATAAGTTGCGGTGGGCCCAGTTGAAGTATTGCGTTAATGGTTAGTAATTAACCATTGAAGAAAATGTTGAAGGGTTGATATGTTTGTATATTAAGTGTGGGACCCCTACATAAATTCCGAGAATCTTAACCCAAGTTGGAGGATACATTAAAGCTGAAGCGGAAGCTTATATATATGCAGCACGTTACAAATGTTGCGCCTTATATACAAAGGTCCAAAGCATATATATATATATATATATATAGCGCTTTATGGACAAGGGACCAAAGGTATAAAACAAAGCATATGTATTATATTATTGAGTGCGAGATCAAAAGAACCAAAGGTTCTATCGCTTGGCTTTAAAACAAACAAAGTCTTATATTGTGGGACCCTCACCAATCGCATCGGAGAAACTTGGCAGCGGAACATGTTAACAAAAAGTTGCGATTGCGATTGAGATCAGGACCTGATATGGTTTAAACGACAATTCATATATGTTTGAATTCCGGTATCAAAGTAAACAGTGTTACATCGCATCGGAGCGATTCATCGCATCCGCATTTCAGTGAACAGTGATTGATCACATCGGAGAAGGAGCAGAGCATCGGAACATATAAATGGAAGTTGTGATTGTGATTAATCGCAATCGGAAATATTCGAAAGGTGATACATCGCATCGGAGCGATTCATCGCATCGGCATTTCAAAGTGAACAGTGATTGATCGCATCGGAGAAGGCGCAGAGCATTGGAACATATAAATGGAAGCCGCAATTGCGATTAATCGCAATCGAAAATATTCGAAAGATGATACATCGCATTGGAGAATAAAACAAGCTTGGCGAGTGGGCCCGAAAGGGCATTTTAAGTATTAAAAGGTCTTTTATTTAAGTTCTCCGTGAATTGATTTGCGTAACATAAAGGGGCAGTTTATATGTTCTTATATCGAGAGTTGAATTGCGATATAAGAAACCACAGTTACATATATATATGTCAGTTACACTGCGACAGTGAACAGGAGATCAAACAGAGCCGAAAAGGACAAACACAGTCACAGAAAAGACAAACACAGTGATCCAAAACTTAATAAGTTAATTTGTAATCCTCATTGTAACTGAATGCATACGTTTTTTTATTGGTTTATATTGTTTGTGATGCATTGGCAAGTCTCCGGAAGAAAACAAAATTCCCACTGTAATATTAAAATTAGTACATACAGCTATATTTTTCTGAGTGCGCTGGAAAAGAAATGAGAAGGCAGAGGGCTAAGAGGTATGGCTATTCATTTCGAATTCCCTGAGGAATACAGACAGTCATAAGGAAATCACTATAAATGATATCACCGTGATATGCATAGAGAGGTTAGAGAGAGTAAGGATAGGAAATGCAGAGTATGGAAAATTGAGGCAAAGAAGATAAGGAAGAGAGGAGCAGAAAGAGATGCTACAGAACAGAGCTGATATCTGAGGTAAATCAGCAAACATTTCTTTTGATAAATTGAGGAAGTTGGAGCTTCCCTATCAAGTTGAAGCTTGATAGTTGTCAGTTGTAGCTGACTGAGGTTAGAGCCTTCTATAGGTTGGTGCCTGTAGAAAAACAGTGGTGAGAGGGAGTTGGAGCTTGCCTTTGCATGACAACAATAATAAGATGTGGTTTTCTCCCTTTATGGGTTTCCACTTATATCTGTTGTCTCTATGTGTGTTGCCTATGTGTTGATATGATCTACCCAATCTGCTTAATGTTTGCTGCTCTCATAATAAGTTTGATGTCACATTAATTTAATACTTGCTGCAACATATTAACACTGTTCACATATTAAAGTTGGTTATAAGATTAAGCTGTAAATAAGTTGATGAAAATTTTAAAAAGCTTATGTATGTGTTAAACTGATTCATCCCCCCTCCCCCACCCCCTCTCAGTTTAACTAAGGATTCAACATTCTTGAACGAGGTAACAGAAGAAGAGGTGTATATAGAGCAACCTGAAGGTGTATGCAGATTGAAGAAAGCCCTATACGGGCTCAAGAAGGCACCCAGGGTGTGGTATGGTCGGATTGACAGTTACTTGCAGCAGTTGGGATTCATCAAGAGTGATGCAGATCCCAATCTCTACTATTTGATGGTGGAGAATGAGCCTCTCATTCTGGTTTTGTATGTAGATGATTTGTTTTTGACAAGATCATCAAGGCTCATAAAGGACTGCAAAAGGAATCTTGAAGCAGAATTCGACATGAAGGATATGGGGTTGATGCACTATTTTCTAGGATTTGGAAGTATGGCAGAAGAATGGGGAGATCTTCCTTGGGCAAGGGAGATATGCTACAAATATTTTGAAGAGAATCAGAATGCAGGATTGCCGACCCATGACGACGCCCATGATCACCAATTGGAAGAAGATAGATGCATCAGGGGACAAGGAAGTCGACCCCACCTTATACAGGCAACTCATTGGGTCGCTCATGTATCTGGTTAACACTAGGCCAGACATTTGTTTTGTTGTTAATACCCTTAGTCAATTCATGGAGGAACCGAAAAGGGTACATTGGGCAGCAGCTAGGCACATTCTTAGATATGTGCGTGGAACAGTCGAGTATGGGTTGAAATATACTCGAGGAGATGACGTCAGATTATGCGGATTCACAGATGCAGGTTGGGCAGGTAGTTCAGTGGACAAGAAAAGTACCTTCGGGTACTGCTTCAGTGTTGGATCGGGGATGGTCTCTTGGTGCAGCAAGAAGCAGAAGTCAGTAGCACTGAGCTTAGCAGAAGCTGAATATATGGCGGCCATCACAGCTACGTGTGAGGCTATATGGCTTAGGAAGCTGCTCGGGAGTTTGTTCAGGAAGAAAATGGGAGTGACCAGTGTTTACTGTGATAATCAGAGTTGCATAAAACTCTCTGAGAATCCGATATTTCATGATATAGGTCCAAGCACGTTGATAGCAGATGTCATTTCATCAAAGACTGTGTCCAGCATGGGGCAGTCCAGCTACAATATGTTCCCACAAGAGATCAGGTAGCAGACATACTCACGAAAGCTCTAAGGAGAGCTAAGTACATTCAGTTCAAGGAAGAGATGGGTATGGTGGAGAACCCGTTTCGGTAGCAGAAACAGATGGATTCTCAGTTGCAACAACAGCAGATGAGAGGGAGTTGCAGTGCAAATGTAGTAGTTGGAAGCAGTTCAGCAGGGTCAGCAGCTGGACACAGATGCAGCGCATATCAGAGTTGCGCAATGGTTGGTGGGCAGCAGTAGCCAGACATCAGCAGCGTGACAGGAAATGGTGCAGAGACAGTGTGTTGTGGCAGCAATTGCAACACTAGAACACTTTCCTTGCTAAGAGGGAGTGTTAGTTTTTCTAGCATCAGATGTGTTCTAGCCACGAGATTTGGTGGAGAGACTAGAATATTTGTATTCTCCAATACCCAAAAATATTTTCTGTAAATTCCACCTAGAGACGACTTAATTAGATTTATTAATCAGTTTTTAATATTTTGTAAGTCTAAACTTAGGAAATATGATTAATTAATTCATGGTGTGAATGTTCTAGAAACACACACGGATCGACAAGGAAATAATATGGGCCATCGATTATGTTTTAATCTTGGGCGTTGGTGCTCCAACAAAAGATTATAAGAAGAAGTCGATGGGTAGATGGAGAACACACCAGTGCAATTACTCAGTTTCCCAGGCAGATCGATTTTCTCAATGGCTGAAGTTCCGCAGAGGAGATAGAGCCAAAGGGTGAGTAGCATGTAAGAGAGAGAGTGTATCAGCAGTGGTCCGAGAAGTGCTGAACGAATTCAAGAAGAGGGGACGTGAGGAGAGACGCAGTCCACTAGAGCTCTGCGCAGAGGGTGACGTAAAGGCACCAGCATATGGGCAAAGGGTCCATCTCAGGGTTAGGGAGTCGTTGTGGAGAGTGAGAAATTTGTCACTAAATTTCTCTCAGTATTTTTCCTCTGTTTTGGTTCTCCGAATTCTTGTACTTGAATTGTTGTTGAAAGTTAATAAAGAAACCCTCATTTGTTGCACCGGTTTTCCCGCATTGGGTTTTTTTGGGGACAATTGTCCAAAAATAACTGTGTTAATATCTATATGTGTGTGCTAGAATTTCTCTATTTCCAACATTTTACTTTTCCGCCGTAATTTAGTGTGAAAATTGCAAAAGTAAATTTATTTGATATTTGTCGAAGCAAATAAGATGCAAAATTAACTTGCAAGTTAGAAGAATATTTTTCAGTTATTGCAATTGATGGAATTTTCACAGGCATGGGCCACCACCACCCTATAACATCGCTGGATTTTTTGTACCACAAGGTTTTGTACCGGCAGCCTTCACACAAGGAGTGACTTAAAAGAACACCCTATTGCCAATTGTTCTACATCTTGTGGGTTACTTTTTAAAGGACATGAGAGTAGGCTTTGATCCACCTATGTGTACATGGAACAACAAACCATTAATATAATCTCTTTAAGTGCAACTACATGTATGACCATTACCTCAAGGTGTCCCCATGGCTTCCAAATTAAAGTGGTTTTTTACCACTCAAACCAGAAGGGGTCCTAGGAGAGGATCCTATAGAGCAACTACTAGGTCAAGGGTCAACAATGGAGCGATAGCCCACTGTCACCTCAGCTAAGGCTCCTTGCTCTTTACGGACTTTCATCTATGAGTGGAGACCCGATATAAGAGGAATCACAATGAGGAATAGGTCAATGATTGGGTATAGAGTGATTCCTAAAGCCTATTCACAAGAGAGGCTCAAATAAATGGATTAATTTACTTTAGAGGCTAGGTGATGGGCTCTCTAAGAAGGGTTAAAAGGATTTTCGAGGCTAGGGTTTTGGAATATATCTTGTAAAGATGATTCCTAGGCCTAGAAATCCTTATGGAGAGTTGGTCCTTATGTGATCTTTGTGGAATTTGAGTTGTAGAGTTGCGGGACCACACGAGACCAAGTGGACCCAGAATTAGGTCAAGGATGTGGAGTTGATTAGCCAAGGAGGGGCTTGACCTAATTATGGAAGAGAAGAGGACCAAAGGACAAATCTTCCTTTGAGAATTTAATGCAATGATCTAAATGAGGACACTAGCCAAGGGAAACCTAGGGCAAGAATTGGTCCTTGAGCTAGGGCTTGCTATATCTCGAGATCCCACCGTCAGATTGATCTCAAAATTGGAGCGCCCCTTGAGAAGACCCCAACGCATTTGTGGACCAAAAATTGTAGTGTTTGGATGGCTATATTGTGAGATAATTGATGCCCTAGGTGACCTATGTAGGCTAGGCCTAATAAAAGAGGGAGGTGAAAAGAATAAGCATTGAAAATGATCACCAATGGAGGATTAGTGCCTTATCCTTTGGGAGAGATGGACTCAAGGAGAATTTATGGTTTGGGAATAATTCACCCAATCAAGGAGGCCTTCAACAACTTCGCATGGCATTTAGAGCATGAGAACAATTGCTGCAAGGACTTTATACTTTGGTTTGCAATAAATGATGACTTATTGAGATGTATTTAACATAAATTATCTCTGAGAACATTCACCCATTCATACATGGCCCATGACATGATGCAACGCTATAAAGAACAAAAATTCCCACAATTTCATATATAGCAGCGGTAAATTTTAGACTTGTATAGTGAAAATCCCAACAACATTCATGTGACAAAAGTAAATGACAAAAATAAGCATTAAAAGAGTACTTACATGTATAATAGAGTATATCAAATCATCAAATTATGCCAATAATGAAGCTCCAAGATAAGAGAGAGATATCCAAACATCAAAATTCATTCATAACATCCAAACTCGTCCTACAAAAGGGATAGTGGAACCTTACAAGAGCAAATAACCCAATCCAAGTGATGATGATCAAAATGATTGATCACACTTGTATTTATACACTTCCTAGTGAATTCGATTTAGCTAATTTGCCTAATTTGGCCCCTAAAATAAAATAATGTGCATAATAACAAAACTTTTGGTGACAAGCCCACCAAATAGCTCAATAATGTGAAGATAAGCCTCTCAAGAGGGTCGAATGATCAACAAAGTGAGTCGTTGGGCCTTTAAGGAAGCTTGGTGAAGTCCAAGGGGTGCCATGATGTAGAAATGGACTCCAAACATAGTGGACAGGGGGGTGGCCCCTTGTTTTCCAATCAAATATGTCTGTAGACCATCTGTAAGGGCTGGAGTAATGACATAAGCCCTCGCTCTGCAGTGGGAGGAATCCCGGAACATCTGCCAAGTGTATGGTGCAACTGTAGAGCCGGTTGGGCATAGTGACCAAGTGCATCATCCTCATCCAAAAGGTGGAACACGAGCAATCAATGAACGCTTCTGGGGATCCACGAAGTAATATTTGCTATGGTGGAGGCCCATGGCTTTCAACGCTCACCCTACAAGTGCCAATGTGGCCCTTTGGAGGGCTAGGACCCCGTATAGGGAGACCAAGCCCCAAATGAAGACCCACCAGCAATCCTGCATAAGATCCAATGTGTTCCCCTGCTCTCCAATACAAGAAGTCATTAGAATAATCAAGTAATAAAGCTTACAAGTCACGGGATCAATGGGGCACTTCATGGTGGCATGCCCTTCCTTGGGGGCTTTGGCATGTACAAGTGTCTCCAAGCTCAATAGGGGGTTAACCAAGGACCCTATTAGGTGTTTTCAACCTCTAAAGGGGGTGACATGTCCATGGTACATCCAGCAAGCGATAGGTGGCAAGTGATATAATGATGGATTGGAATGGGAATCAAGGGAATCATTCAGGCCACATGTCAAGGTGCAAGGGTAGCTATGAAAAGGGAAGCCCACACTTGGGTATATGAGTGTAAGAGGGAGCAAATCGTGGTACATGAGTTACCCCTGCCATTGTTTTTCCACCCCTCTTCATATGCCTTTTGCCTTTGATTTATTTTCTTCATAACTACTCGGGGCTTCAAGGGATCGAGAGCATGATGTTCAAATGTAGCAGTGGATACCCCCTTGAGGTGGGGCAGTTCATCGCCCACGAGGGTTTGGGACAATCATAGGTTCCTTAGTAATGGAGTGGGTCTCATCTAGTACCCATAGGAACCAAGGTGATGGCCATGGTTAAGAGGTAGAGCTCATGTTTGGCTTTTGCCCAGGCGCTAAATTTGTATGTCCTGGCCATCTTTTGCATTTTGTGGTACATTTCCTGTTGAGAGTGGCCAAATTATGCTTTTTCTTTTCATTTTAGCTGCATCAACCTCTGGGGCATCGTTCCAAGCCCGACCTAGGGTGTGGACAAGGGGAATGGGAGGCTAACCCTATGTGGACCCTATGGACACATGTGGACCCAAATGGGAAAATAGATGAATGGAGCTAAAATGGGTGGAACAGGAGTGATGTAGGTGGTATCGAGAAGCAGGACCACGAAACCAAAATCAAGATTTCCCATGTAGTGCCAACCCAAAAGCCAAATGGTCAATAAAGGAGATCCCACGGGACTAGGATACAAGGGTAACCACGAAATCAGGCAGTGGAGACAAGAATACAAGCCTAACCCGCTCTTTCTACCAAATCCCCCCACCAATTCATGCCCAAAAGTGCCCATGACAAGTAAGGAAAATTACTCAACTATACCAATGAAAAGTCATACCTTTGGGGTCGGGAGACCCACCTTCAAACATACATTCATAACAAATGAGCGAGGGACCGCATGGTTGGCTCAGGTGGCAGAGAAAATGGCACATCGAGCTATATGGGGGCTGCAAGGGGCTGGTGGCTACCGGCTAAGGACCATCTTAGGAGAAAATTTTCTCCTATGTATACTACCCACAGGTCGTGGGTAACATCGGGCTCCAACTGGGACATGAGCTCTCGATGAAGTGCATGAAGCTACTCGAACAGGTCATGAAAACACCAGCAATATTTTGGTATCGTAGACCTGTTACCTGCACATATCAAAAAAGACCAAGTACACGAGGCAACATGTTTTTGTGGTATCTTATGATCACCCATGCTTAGTTTTAGGCCGTAAAAATCAACAGAAAATGAAATTTATTTTAAATGCAATTTTAATCTAAATGCAACTAGTCTACCATGTAAATATCATGTGATGTTAGTTCTAATGAGAAAGTCAGCATGCAATGCATCCTACCCCAACATGCATATGATACAATTTCGAATGCTAAGCGTAATCATAAAGCCAATGTAACCAGCATATTATTAAATCAATACAAAAACATTTTCCTTTATGAACTATCATGAGGCAGGGGAACCCAACATTACTTTTCTCATTGCAAGATTTGCTTGGTGAATGGTAAGGGTGGGGGTCAGGAACATTTGAGGACCATGCATCAAGGGTCATAGATGAGGAGGGAAGATAAGAATCCAATTCGTGAAGCCTTTCTTATAATAAGCATATGAAGAACTCAAGAACCAAGCTCATAAATTTTCGATGAATAGCAAGCTTAGGCATATTCTCCTCATGGCATGAAGAGATAGAAGACTCATAGACATCCACAGTCAAGTCATCTTGATTATTGACGGAGGAACAAGGTGGAATACAATCATCATATCTTGGGAAGAACCACAACCCCTTTTCAAGGCATTAGGAAGGCTCCTCAATTTCGTGGCTCCCAAGAGATTCATCAAGAGGGGAATCAAACTCCTACTACTGGTGCAGTTCTTACTCGACATGGGCATCCAATGGACTTTCAGACACAGTCTGAAAGTATCCCAACTATGACAAAGAGATGTATTCCATTGTGCAGGCCTGCCGACAATGGAAGCATTACATTCTGGGGAAGGAAACGGTCATCCACATAGACCACTGACGCTTGCAGTTCATTCAGACACAAGGGAAGTTGCAAAACGATCGCCATCAGAAATGGTCCACATGCCTGCAACAGTTCCATCTAAACATTAAGTACGAGAAGGGCAGCACCAACAATGTTGCAAACTGCCTTAGCCAACCGTCGATCATGGCCCTCACCATTGTGCTCGACTCTTGCAGGCACGAGACTTCGGAGTGGCCGACTCTTTACAAGAGTGATCCTGAAATCGGCAACACATACCAAGCACTCTTGGAAGGCAAGCAAGTTCCAAATTATCACCCTCCAGGATGCATTGTTATGCCACCTGGGACACCTTTGTGTTCCTTGAAGCCAGTGTGCCAAGATGATTTGGGAAGCGCACTACAGCCGAGTCGCTGGACATTTCAGGGTAGAGAAAACAGTGCCAGTACTGCAGAAGTATTTTTAATGGCCGAACCTTTGACAAGATGTTGGGAAGCACATCAAATCCTATGTTGCCTACATCATTGCCAAACTGACCATCAAGAAGCAAGGCCTATATACTCCTCTACCTACTCCTAGTCGACCTTAGGAATCCATCTCCATGGATTACATGTCGAGCCTTCCTTCTACTAAGCATGGCAATGACTGTGTTTTCATGGTTGTCGACAAATTCTCTAAGATGCCCATTCTAGCGGCCTGCAAGAAGAGTATCACAGCAGAAGCCAGTGTTAAACCCTTCTTTGAACGAGTGTGGGTGCACTTTGGGATTCCACAGTCCATTATATCAGTTCGGGACAGCAGTTCCTAAGTACATTTTGGTCAAGTCTCTGGTCGATGTTGGATACCAAGCTCATTAATTCCATGGCTTTCCACCCCCAAACTGATGGCCAAACAGAGGTCGTCAACAGAATGATCATGCACATTCTGCGCATGTACAACTCAAAGCATCCTCGTACATGGGATGAAAGTCTTCCCTATGTCCAACACAGCTATAACCAAACTCTCCCCCATAGCTCAACCGGCCAAAGCACCTTGCAGGTCTCTCCCCCATAGCTCAACCGGCCAAAGCCCCTTGCAGGTGGGATTGGGATTCCAGCCACTACGCCCCATTGATGTGGCCAGACCATTTGCAGCTCCTCAGGCAAATTCGGCTCATGTCCAATCCGAAGCTGACAAGGCAAACAACTTCATTGAGCGCATTCAGCACATCCGCCAGCAGGTCCATGACATATTGGACAGAGCCAATGCTAAGTACAAGCAATGACATGATCAGCATCGGGTGCCACACAAGTTCCAGGTGAGCGACAAAGTTTGGCTACATTTGCAGAAGGAGCACCTCGTTGGACCCCACCGCAAGCTTCGCCGGCTCCGATATGGGCCATACACCATCACCACAGTTGTAGGAGACAATGCCTTTGAGCTCAACATTCCATCGTTCCTTGGCCTGCACCCAGTGTTCAATGTGGACCACCTTCAACCATACTTTCCACAATGACTAGACACATTTGACATTGTAGAACAACTCACACCAACAAAGCTAAACCCCGACTGCATGGAACAGGCCACAACTAATCAGATCATGGACACACAAATCAAGAACACTCTTCAGCAGAACATCCAACTGTATCGGGTTGTCAAAGTTGGCCAACTCCTGCACCAAGACAAGTGGCTCACTAGGGACCAAGTTCAACAGAAGTTTCTCCATCTCACGGAGGCACTCAACGCAATGGGGGTCATTGCTTCCTAAGGGGGGAGGAATGATCCAGGTGGATATTGGTGGCCACCCGCCTATTCCACTTGGAACCCCACCATTGTTTCTTTCAGTTTTTCAGTTTCCTTAATTGTATCATAATTTACTATTTTTGGCAGTTCCTCGGGTCCTAAACTTCCGAAGTTGTTTTGAGGGACTAAAAGATGTTTTTAGGAGCAACGGAGAGACTGGAAAAGTCCAAAACCAGTTTATCAGTTTGTTTTCAGCCTCCTCTTCGAGATCTTCGAAACAAGGTATTATGATAGCCAAATGGAGATCGTATGCCAAAGTTACGACTCCGAGAAGTTGACGTTCCAACTTACCCCAACGGGGCCCACAAGCTTTTGACGCTTCATCTCTTAGGGTTAGGTTTTTGGATGTTTAGGGTTTCTCGTTGTTTCTCAATGATAAAAAGGCCACCGAGCCTCATTGTAACACAGTTCAAAGGCATGTAGCTGCCACATCTCTTCTTAGAGATAAGCTACCGTCGCCTGAGCTAGTTTATTTCCATTTTGTATGTAAGCATATTTCAGTTCTTTGATATGAATGAAATGAAGTTTTATTTCTACTCCACTTTTGTGTTTATGTTTATATATGTATTCTATTGCATTTAGGGATAAGTTCGGATCAATTTTTGGTTGGTCAACAAATTTTGTGGGTTTAAAATTGGTTAATGTGTAGGAGGCATTTGGAACAGCGAGAATTTTGTATCTTAAGGCGAAGCGAAGCGAAGCTCTGGATTTGGCTAGGGTTTTTTGGCACAGGTTTCTTTCCATTGAATTAGCAGCGAAGCCTCTTGAAGTAGGGCGAAGTCTTTCTCTGAACTTAAAGTTTGAGTAGGCCACAAACCTTGAGTTGGATTAATTCCTATGTCATGTGAATTTCTAAAACCTGAGGGTATGCGAATTATGTTGAGATTCTTGAGTGATGGGGTAACATCGGATGTGCTCTAGCTCCCAAACTTTGTGGAGGGACTAGAGTACATGAGATCTCCAAGACCCAAAAAGGGATTTGAGAAATTTCATTCTGTTTAAGAGATAATTAATTAATTAATCTTTTTAATTAAGGACACTAAGTCTAACTTGGGAAAATTAAAAGATTAAAGGTAATTAATTTAAACATGTGATGAAAATGACTTAAGTCACACGGATCAAGCTTTCTTTTAATCTTAGCTGTCGAATCAAGATTAGATCATGGTCGTTGGTTTCCCAACGACAAAGTATAAAGGAAAGGCTTGGGGTCAGTTGGAGAACACACACAGAGGCAGAGCACGGAGACTAAGCTGGAATACTAGGGCGTGGTTTGCTAAGAATTTTCATAAGTGTTTCAGCTACAGCGAGGGGTAGTATTGGCGAGAGGGATGATCTGATCCCAGGCTAAGAGTCAGCAAGAGGCAGAGAAGCAGCAGTCAGAGCAGCGCAGAGGGAGCAGCAGCTGCGCAGCGCAGAGGCAGCAAGAGGCCATCAGAGCGTACGCAGGCCCAGCCAGGGCAGCGCAAGGACAGCATAACCCAGTCTAGGGTTATGTAGGCTCTCCTAAGCAGCGCAGAGGCACACGCAAAATAGCAGAGCTAACGCAGAGGGCTTCAGAGAAGCGCTGGGGTTTCTGAAGACTGAAAACGGCTGAGTTCTGTAAGTCCCATTTGAGGGTGTGAATCAGTCAATTTTTTTGTCTCCGGAAAAGAAGTATTGCTGCAAACTTTGTATTTCTCTGTCGGGTTAACCAGTAAGGTGCCCAGATTTGTTGTACTCAGAATCTATTTAATAATATAAACCCTCCAGCAGTTAGAAGACCAATTTTCCCGCATTGGGTTTTTCCAGGGACAGTTATCTAGAAAATCCTATGTGTCACTTTGTCTATGTGCATGTATTCAGTTTAGATCTGTATCTGTGTAGGCTGTTAAAGTGTTTACTTCGATATTAATACTCAACATTTCAGATTAATAACTTGTTTAAGTAGGAGAAGTAAATCGTGATTTAATAGTAGGGTTTCTGCATAAGTAATATTCAAAAAATTTCACATGGTATCAGAGCGATTGCAGATCTAGCTGAATCACCAGCAAGAACACTGAAGAATCCTTGCTGCAGAAAGCAGTAGCAGCCACAGAAATCCGGACCAGAAAGGACAGCGTAGCAGCAAAAGGGAGCAGACCCAGGCAGAGGCCAGAGTGACGCAGTCTCCACACAAGCCCACGTACTTATTGCACAAAGGCAGCGCAGAGGTTGTGTTGGGATTAAATGCTCACGCAGAGGCCAACCAAGGTGACGAAGTCTTGAAGCTGTTGCTAATTCAGAGTGCCAGAAGCAGTGCTGCAGAGCTTCAGTAGTTGCTGGTGGGGTTAAAATTCTATCGATTCGGAAATTAGCCTGAGCGAGTTGACAAAGAGTGGGAGGAGAATAGATTCTCAGAGGATTTCCAGCCAAATAAATCTGCAGATCGATCAGAGGATCGAAGGGAGCTGATTCGTTTTAATTTCGCAAACTTCCAAGAGAGGAAGTCAGTTGTCAGAGGGAGCAGAGGGTGCCTTTCTCGCCAAGGACCCTAGATCCGAGTCTCTAGCATAGAGAGAAGGATTCGTTCCGACAAATCTACTGAGCAGATGGCACCTCACGAACTACATGATCAGGATAGGTTGGACAGCTTGTCCAACTTTGCAATCTGGAAGGCCAGAATCCTGGTAGTCATGAAGGCATACGGTCTAAGGGAGCATGCAGAGAAAGTCTTGGCCACGCCGACCAATGCGGATCTCCTAGCGAAGCATGAAGTAGCAGCGGCACATGCCAAGCGCTTCATAATGGACGGAGTCAAAGATCATGTGGTTCCACACATAGCCGATAAAAAGACGGTTCATGAAATGTGGGTGGCTCTGACCACACTATATGAAGGAAGATTCATCCAAAGGAAGATGCTTCTGGAGAACCAGTTAAGGTTATTCATGATGACCAAGAGGGAGGAGATTGAGCCTTTTCTATCCAGACTTCAAGCAATCCGGGATCAGCTAACTGATATGGGGGTGAAGATGGAGGACGATGTTATGGTGAGGACAGCTCTAAATGTTGTCACAGAGGAATGGGAAACTTTTGTCCAAAGTCTCTTAGGCAGAGTGGACCTTCCCAACTGGGACAATAAGTGGGTGATCCTCCGACAAGAAGAAATTCGTTGGATCACCGAGAAACAGTACAACATTGGTTCGAGTAGAGTGAAGAAGAAGAGGAAGATGCAGCCTTGGCATCAAAGAGGCAACAAGGGAGAAAGAAGCGGGATCTGTCGAAGATCAAGTGTTTCTAGTGCGGTGAAATAGGACATTCCACCAGGAATTGTCCACAGAAGAAGAAGGACAAGGAAGCTTCTAGCTCCAAGGTTGTTGTGGCGGACGATGGCTTCGAAGATGACGTAGCCATGAGCACTCATGAACCACGAAAGTGGGGCAACACAGATCTGTAGAGCAGCTACAGAGTGGTGGCGGGATCCTTGAGTAACCTGACTCTTGGATCACATCCGTGCTACAAGAGCCTTAAGACAATAGCAGGACAAGTGGGGCAGTGGGTGTAGAGAATCACAGTTGGAGCAGAGGCAGAGCTGGATGTTGAGAGAGAGCAACGCAATGCAGATGCAACAGCAACGTCGCAGCGCAGCACAGTGCAGATGCAGCAGCAATGTCGCAGCGCAGCACAGTGCAGATGCAGCAGCAGCATCGCAGCACAGCGCAAAAGGGCTGATGTGACTTCAGCAGTGCAGTGCAGGCTTGCTTACGCAGAGCAGAGCTGCAGAGGCTTCATGAGGACAATGCAGTGCAGCAGCAGCGTAGAGAACTTCAGCGCAGAGGAGGTCTACTTACGCAGTGCAGAGCTGTAGTTGTGCAGCAACCTCCAGATGACAGCACGGAGCAGCAGCCTATGGAGCTTCAGTAATGAGATGCAGCCCAACTGACTTGTCTATCAAAGATTGGGCAGGAGTTTTCAGTTGTTTCTCTCAGCAACTAAGTTGCAATGCAGCAGTTAGCAGCACGATGCAGCAGATTGAGAGGGGGCTGCAGTACAGATGTAGCAGTAGCAATCGCAGTGTCATGGGTAGTAGTACAGGAGAGCAGTAGCAGCGCAGTGATGAAGGGCAGCAAGCCAAGCATCAACGCAGAGACCCATACCAGAGATCAGTACAGAACTTCGGAGTGAAGTGGTGTTGTATTAGAGCACATTCCTCGCTAAGAGGCAGTGTTGAGATTCTTGAGTGTTGGGGTAGCATTGGATGTGCTCTAGCAACCAAACTTTGTGGCGGGACTAGAGTACATGAGATCTCCAAGACCCAGAAAGGGATTTGAGAAATTTCATCATGTTTAAGAGATAATTAATTAATTAATCTTTTTAATTAAAGACCCTAAGTCTAACTTGGGAAAATTAAAAGATTAAAGGTAATTAATTTAAACATGTGATGAAAATGACTGAAGTCACACAGATCAAGCTTTATTTTAATCTTAGCCATCGAATCAAGATTAGATCACGGCCGTTGGTTTCCCAACGAGAAAGTATAAAGGAAAGGCTTGGGGTCAGTTGCAGAACACACACAGAGGCAGAGCAAAGAGACTAAGCTGGAATTCTAGGGCGTGGCTTGCTAAGAATTTCCAGAAATGTTTCAGCTGCAACGAGGGGTAGTATTGGCGAGAGGGATAATCTGATCCCAGGCTAAGAGTCAGCAAGAGGCAAAGAAGCAGCAGTCAGAGCAACGCAGAGGGAGCAGCAGCTACGCAGCAGTTGCGCAGCGCAGAAGCTTCAGGTGCTACGCAGGCCCAGAAAGGGCATCGCAGAGGCAGTAGGAGGCCATCAGGGCTTACGTAGGCCCATCCAGAGCAGCAAAGGGACATCGTAACTCAGTCTGGGGTTACGCAGGCCTCTCCTGAGCAGCGCAAGGGCACACACAGGCTAGCAGAGTTGATGCAGAGCGCTTCAGAGCAGCACTGGGGTTTCTGAAAACTGAAAAGGGTTGAGTTCTGTAAATCATGTTTGAGGGTGTGAATAAGTCAGTTTTCCAATCTCCGAAACAGAGGTATTGCTGAGACTTTGAATTTCTCTATCGAGTTAACCAGTAAAGTGCCCAGATTTGTTGTGCACAGAATCTACTTAATAATATAAACCCTCCAGCAGTCAGAAGACAGGTTTTCTCGCATTGAGTTTTTCCGGGGACAGTTGTCTAGAAAATCTTGTCAGTCACTTTGTCTATGTGCATGTATTCAGTTTAGATATGTATCTGTGTAGGCTATTAAAGTGTTTACTTCGATATTAATACTGAACATTTCAGATAAATAACTTGTTTAAGTAGGAGAAGTAAATCGTGATTTAACAGTAGGGTTTCTGCATAAGTAATATTCAGAAATTTTCACAAATTACAGTATCTAAGGGGGTGCGAGTTACAGTGAACAGAAACCCACACGATTGACTTGAGGCAAAGGGCATCTTGTGGCACACAGTCCGAATCCTAAACAACCCTTTCGATATTGGTTTGAAGTGTCATGGACAACCCACAGTTACCTATTGCGTCCTCTTCCGCAGTTGAATCCTTGAGGTTTGGTTCTCGAATAGGTCGCAGAAATTGCCTTGTCCATAACACTTCGAAGAATCCCTGCCATAGATTGAATCCCCTGGACGCAGCTCCTGCAGCAAATCGTGACTCATCATAGACCATGGGCACTTGTGGAGTCACAGACACAGCATAACTAAAGCAGAAACACGTCGCGGGTCTGAAGAAGGGTTTTCGTAGATGTAGGATTTAGTCAGTTCGATCACCATTTGCAAACATTGGTCGTCTTCTTGAAAAAATTCAATTGTATTTCTCAGTCTAGTTGCTTTTCGGTCAAGTTCAAATAGCCGTTGGCATAGGCATGCTGTCATGTTCAATTTTTGAACTTGGGTCTATTTTGATTTGGGCTAAATGTGGTGGGGGCCGTTGGACCATTAATATTTATATTGTAGGACTATCTTTTCATTGATTGAAGTTTTGGAATTATTAATGTTTTATTTTTATGTTAAATTCATTGTATTGATGAAAGGACTTAGCATTGTTTCATTGAAAGGTATATCACTGTAATGAATTGCATCGTCATAGGAACGGAAGAAGTCTTATTGTCACAGAAAACCCTAAGGGAAATATTGCCCTAGCACGTTACACATCCTTGGATTATAAGTCACTCAACTTTATGAAAAGAGGTCGTTGCTTGATCCATCCTCAATCTGACTTTTGAAGGGGATGGTAACTTCTCCACTTGTGATGAAATCAATGAAACAAGATATTTACAGGCAATATAGGGATGGATACTCCTCTCACACTTCCACTGAGTTGGGAAAAAGATTAGCAGCTCTCAGTCATGGCCAAAAAGCATCGCAGCCTTGGATAGAGATAGAGGCCGCAGAAGGAGAAGAGGACATGGGGAAAAGGGCACAGTTCCCACCTTCAAGGACATATACCTGGAAGGAATAATGACCAATGACCCAAACGTCTCACCAAACAGAGAAGCGGTTTTCCAGACCTTTGTTGTGGAAAGATTACAGGTAAGTGCAGGTCCCATACAATCTCAGCAGGACCCAGGAAGGACAAGGAAAAGGAGGAATGTTTGGTAACTGCAGCCTCCATTAGCCAAAAGATTT
This sequence comes from Pinus albicaulis, assembly GCA_034641835.2. Classification (NCBI taxonomy): domain Eukaryota; kingdom Viridiplantae; phylum Streptophyta; class Pinopsida; order Pinales; family Pinaceae; genus Pinus; species Pinus albicaulis. The sequence continues at coordinate 1,910,439,991 of CM076578.1, forward strand.
ACGACTCCTTCACCAGGACAGGAGATGTTCTGATTCAAATAGAGGAAAATCAAGAAGTAACTTCTATTATGTATTATGGCTTTTTGAAACACTGGAGATTTTTTGGCTTTAAAGCTTAGTCTGCTATTCCAGAACGATAATCCCATTACTCCAACACACACCAAATGGGGTTGTTTGTTATAACTTATTCTTGCTGAGATATATGGGGAATAGATTTGCAATCCATCACTCTATTTCTAAAAGTAGGAGTATACTTCATTGTGAAAATTTTCCAGGAAGAATCTTAGTTAGCTCTTAAAAAAAATTGTTGAGAAGATACAGGGAACAGTGAAGTATCTCTTTTTAAGTTTTTTCATTACTGTGATTGTAATTTTCTGGAGAACGAAATGACCGTTTCTGGGCTGCCTGCACCGAGAGAGTGACGTGCTCTCACAGCCCAGTTGAATGAAATGTGTAAGATGTGTATGTATCCCATCACACTAATAAAAAAACAAATTGACATCCAACATTTGAAAAAAAAAAAGGAAGAAGAAGAAAGAATAGACAAATATAATAAAACAAACCAACACATATACATCTTAATGCCAGACTCCTAATCACTGAAAGGTTTATGCACATGTTTGTTATCTCTGTTGGTGCTTAATATATGCAAGGTTAATATGGATCTATCCTAATATAAATAAAAAAAACTTCATTTATGTGTTGCTGTAGCTGTAAATAGGGCTGTCGTGTCTGTTTTTTTGCGACAGCTTGATAGTTATTGCAGGTATCTGTTAGGTCTGTGCGTTTGTAAATCAATTCGTAGGCATAGGAAGAGATAGTCAAAATTTCCCGCAACGGCAATTTGTGATACCCAAGCTACAAATGAAAGAGCCTGCCAAATGTTGTGTTGTTAAGAGGAGAGAAACAGCTTGGAGGCTGAATCTCAGAGGAAAGTTTGCTTTAGTTTTACTGAATCGGCCCGGAGGCAAAATTGCAGAGAAAATCAGAATCAGTTGGAATAATGGAATCATAAAATGTAAGCACTATGGAATCAGTTGATCTTTATAGTATCGTAAGCAAAACAGTCAAAAATATAGTTTGGAAGTATAATCTAGTGAGGCTGAGGCGATGGTAGAGCGCTTCTAATTTTGTAAACTCTGTACACTTCTTCGGCCATTTTAAGTCTCAAATATAACGTTTTTTTCCAAAAACATATTTTATAATAAATCAAATGGAACGTATACAAATCAGGCAATCGACTAAAAAAATCACTTTTTCTTTGGCTGTTCATGCACACATGAGAAGGAAAACATGGTTAAAGAATGCATGTAAACCCTGGAAAACATACAGAAAACTGAAAACTGAGAAGGGAAACGTGGTGAATGAATGAATGTAAAACCTAAAAAGTACAAACACTTACTGAACATCCAGATGGACCACATCCCCATCAACCTCCAAATATCTGGTTCACTTGAAGGAAAGATAAGGTTGAAGGCAAGAACCCCACCAAACACCATTGATAAATAACCCTGAACTTCAAAAATAGTATATAAAGTTGATCCAGGAACTGCAGGATTCTTTTGTGCGGTAGAAGCCCTTGGAGCAAACGTCCCGGCAGTTTTCTGAACCACCTGCATATGCGTACACATTGAAAGCCCATTTCTCATAAACAAGTGACAAAAAAAGCCATATTGGATGAGCTGAATTCAAGAACTGAGTAAGGGTTTGACATACTTTCTTGATGTCTTTGTCAATTGATGGAGATAGAATTTTAGGAGGAGCAGGGATTTGCAAGGGTTTTATCTCCTCCTCCTGTTTGGGATTAGGAGTTGGAGATTCTTCGGTCTCTTTGAATTGAGCTGTAATTCGTCTGCCATGATAACTTGAATTGAGTAAGGGGGAAATGGCAAAATGGGGTCTGTAAATTGTGGGTGAGAAGGTGAAAACTGACATTTTCGAGAGTCAGAGCATATTGCAACCAGTCGAAATAGATGTTATCGGGGATATTTGCTATTCATGTTGGGTATGTTGGGTAAGTAGGTTGAGATCAGTGATCAAGTTTGAAAGGCCGGGAAACATCGTATAAACGGCTCATTATCAGATCGCGATTATCCAAACCAAGCGAGCATGGTATTATATAAATCAATATCAACCACAAAAATATATTGGTTAATCGTAACTGACTTGAACCCAGCGGAAATGGGCAAATTTCGGTTCAGAATGAATCAGCTAATCCTCCGAGGTGACTCCAAAATCAAAGTAGTCGTTTTTCAAAATTAGTTAAGAGAGCACATGTTCTCATTTCGTAAATATATTTTAACTGCGTCTCGGAGGTATTATTGATGCCTGAAAATGTGTTGATCCGCGATAGTATATACTTTCCTTCGCAAATATATTTAAAAGCGAGTCTCAGAGATAGTGTTGAGAACTGAAAATGATAATTAATCAGAGTTATAGATTAGTTAGTTATTACTGGTCACTTAATGTAAATGTTGTAATTTGAGTTTGAGTATGTTTATGAGGATTTGATTTGTAATAAAGTTGCTATTTAGTTTAGTTTAAATATAATTAAATTAAAGTAAAAATTAAAAATTTATGTGCTATATGGTAGTGGTTTAAATTTATCTAAATTAAAGTAAAACAACTTTTGTGTTGATGATGGTAACCAATTGATAATTACTAGAACGGCCCATGAGCATATGTATTTGATGTGTAGATTAGAGCTACTTCATATGCTTAGCTTATTTTTGGCATCAATATGAATATGACACTAAGAAAAAGTATGATATGCATATATATGATATTTTACTATTACTGTTGCCTAGATATAATTCTCTTATTACTAAATATTTCAAAAAATATATATCTTTACTTGCTAAATAACTCATAATTTCTATATTGAAAATTTATTTTATGCCATTTTAAAATATCATACAAAAAATATATATGTACTTTATTCGGTAAACCTTCTTTGCACCTCTAAGTCCAAATACTAGTAATAATATAATAACAATTAGAAATTAAGGATTGTAGAAGACTACAAGAAGTTACTAACGAACATTAAGAATCTATAAAACAAAATGGAAGTTCATACCAGGGCAGATTGTCCCAATAGTACAATAATGCCCATTTGGTTCGAAATTAGGTTGTCGTGCCAAAATAATAAACTCCAATAATCATGGCACTCACTTTTACAGTCAGCAGGCAGATCTCTGAATCTGCATTCTAGAATCAATTCATTCTTTTGCTCAAGATATCCCAATCCATATCTTGGCATATTATGAGGTCTCATGTTGGCAAACATTTCTGTCAATCTTGGATCTTCACCTTCAAGGGTAGGCAATTCATGCATCATGAGAACATGGTCTGAGTCATGTGGAAAGGGTATGTCAGAACATTTTGGATTAGGACATGGATTTACAGAAGTAGACGTTGGGGCTTCTCCTGTCCTAGGATTATGGTTCTCATGGATTACCAAATAGGCAAGATGACAGAGGTTAACAAGGTTTTGGCACTAGGGGCATGAGACTTCAAGAGGCTGGAAATTTACTAATTGTGCAAATTCAAAAAGAGCAATATGTTTACAACCTGAAACAAGACTGGAACATGCAGTATCTACAATATCAAGATTTATGTACATAGGAGACTTTTTACAAACTGTTGAAAATGCAACAAGATGATGGAGCTTAGTGAAAAGAAGTCGCCTTCACTAAGTGGGCCCGCAGGCTATTTTTGGCGCAAAGTCTATTTTTAGACATATGGATCATGGTCTATGAGTTGCAGGATGCTATTTATGGATGATTGGTCAAGTTGGTAAAAATAGATGGACCTATATTTTTAGACATTGGGCGGAATCTATTTTTAGACTGCCGAGCTAAAAATAGAACAGTTGAATATTATTAACCCATAATAATATTTAGACTATAAACATTATCTTATCCTCTTGGAGCACTTCAGTTTGATGCTTGGATGTGGCACATACAGCTGACAGAAGGAAATACGCTCTTCCTAAGGGTTAGTTGAGCTATTGCATGGTTGACTTCAGTTAGAACTCATGTGGCAGAGTTTGGTGGAGTTGATGAGACAATTGGTGGAGTTGTGTTCGGTTTAACTTAGTTGAACTAGTTGTATTTAGTTTAACTGGCAAATACACTAGTGATGAGTGTAGGAATTAATTATTAATTAATTACCATGAATATTAACCATAAATCAACTAAAGAACACATCAGCTTAACTCCAATGCATGCAGTTCAGTGGAGACCGTTGTTAGAGGTGGGTGAAAGGTGAGTCTACTATCAACAGACTATAGTTGTGCATGAGATTTGCACACACACGATTGGAGATTGCCAATGAGGATTGCGTAGTACAAGCCAAAGGGGATTCAAACTGGATCTTATCATTATTCATCTTGATTGCTAGTGAGGCAGTAAAACTTGTGGAGAGACGGAACCTGTGACTTGTTCAGATCTGAGCTAGTTTGTGTGTAACAATTGGAGATAGTGTTGAGAGCTTGTGAGGAGTTTGTGCTATGTATTGTTACATGTTCTCTATCATTATAATATACAGATAGTCGGGGGTTTTCAGCTGTAAGCTTTCCCCATTACATATTGTGTTATATGTGTGCTTGATTATGTTTTATGTGCGCATGTGACTGCTTCTATTTCCGCAAATTGATGATCAATTGTAGAAGAGGTTATGTATTATGCATGAAGCTTAAATAGTGTGTAATCAGGATAATCTCGGTGAATAATTCAGCTATTATTCAAATTTCTACACAAACTTCTTCATATAATAACTCAAAAGAATTTAACACTCTACTAGACACACTAGTAAACATATATCGCAGAGGATCTTGCTCTGCTCTTTCATTTTCTTCTATTTCTCTAAAAGAAATTGATTTCTTGAAAGAGTCCATTTTGCTTTTGCGAATAAAGAGGAGATTAATTTGAGTACTGACCATTTCGCGAACCAGATGACCTTTCTGGCTTTGATACCAATTTTACACAGGGGCTTCGTAAAGCTTGCTTGCAACCGCAGCAACAGGCGGATTGGCCATATTGAGTCTCTTCTTGTCTTTCTTCTCTCAATGTTCCTTATGTGAACCCATACACGAACCTACTCCCACTGTCTCGCAACTTGCGGCCTTCACACCGCTTCCCTCGCCTTCAACAACCTTAGCGTCCCTAGGTGGTTTGGCGAACCTCTGGTGAACTTTCAGTGAACAAGTTTATGGTGAAAACTTCAAAATGACGGTTAAAACTTTAAAGCGACTTTCAAATTTTATCCATGGCAATATAATGCAACCCATGCTTAATGCTTAACATGGTGAGTAGTAAATCAAATCGAATGACAGTTAAATCCTCCACCCCCCCCCCCCCCCCAAAAAAAAATAAAATCATAAACTCCCTGTAATCATGGCACGCTCTTCAAGTTTATGGTGAAAACTTCAAAATGACGGTTGAAACTTTAAAGCGACTTTCAAATTCTATCGGTGCTAGTAAATCAAATCCAATGGCTGAATTAAATTTATTCATGAGTCATCACTCACTTTATCTTAATAAATACATGTTTCATACAAACCATTGTGAATGAATTTATAACGTTCAGCGTACAAAAACTTTTCCTCCCCTAAATAAACTAGCATTTGCACCAAGAGGTGCAAAGTAACGTCGGAGAGTAGAGATACATCTCTTATGCGAGATTGTTTTTCTTTTGTAGACATCTTTATTTGTTAATGTAATCAAATATTCTTGTTGCTTTTTAGCTTTCCCTAATTTATCACGAACGATGACAAAACTCTAGTGCAATTAGCTTGCACTCCAACCAAATTTTAGTTGTCTTTCTTTTTTATTTTCTTAACAAATCTGTTGCATCCTCCAATGCTTTCTTCTTTTTCAATTCAGCGTCACATGCAAAAATTTCTGTTGCAAATAGATAGAGGCTTTGCTGCTTTGGTCGTGGGGTGACATAGGGCTAGAGGGAAAAGGTCCATTTTAATTTCAAATATCATTGTGATAATGATATGGAATTTGGTATTATTATTTTTTAATTTTTTGAGATAATGTTAGGTATTATAACAATAAATCTTCTTTATAAATTATATAACATTTTCAATATAATTATTAAAAATGAAAACAAATTAATTTTAATAATTTTACCAATAAATTATATAACATATTTCACAAGATTAAATTTATTTAGAACGATATTTACATTATAACCTTGAATGATATTTGCTTTTATGTTCCAAATAATTTTACCAGTAAATTATATAACATATTTCACAAGATTAAAGTTATTTAGAACAATATTTACATTATAACCTTGAAATGATATTTGTTTTATGTTCAGAATAAGAGATATTTTTGAAACAAAATTTAGATTATGACTTTGAGACATTGATAGTATTTGTTTTAAGGAGAATTTCACCTAGGTAGTAAAAGCACATCTTAGTTTTTTTTAGGTTGAAGTAGTTATATTAAATGCAAGAATATAATAACAAGAATGTTGAGATCATTTTCATTATTTTATTAATGATTTTTTTTTTAACTTATAGTACATTAAAGTAGAACTAACCATCCAAATATATGTCATAAATTATTGTGTTATATATTTCAAAAATCAATAATTAAACTAAAGAGAAAAAAAACTAACTATACAACCTTGTTTCACTCTAGGAATCAAACCCAAATTACAATTATGAAAGTTACTAAAAAGACATAAGTCATTGATAATGATGATGATAATAATAATAATAATAATCAAATTTTAAGGTCACTGCCAAGCCAAACACCAAATTGGTGTATGAGACCCACTTTCACGTTATACTCAAGTAGTAGGATTATCAAACAATAATGACTCAAAAACCATCCATTAACATCGAATTATTCAATAATAAGATAGAAAATATAATATGTACATAAATATATCCTGCAATAATAATTTAAGTCTTTTAATTTACAATCTTGAAATTTTAACTTGTTGCTTGAGAAGTGGACAAATGTGTCATTAAAAAGATCCTTGAAAGCTTCCTCATATAGATGTGGATAGACATTTCTATCATATCGTCCAAGTATAGACCCCAAAAAGTGATCTGTATAATTAAATGCATCTACAAGAGCCACAACATTTGGACGAACCTGTGAATAAAGTGCACGTAGCTGATCAGTTGCGACTGTTGATTGTTCGCTATCAAGGTAACCAATGGAAAGGAAATCACCAAGACGGTTACGCATCAATGATTGTTCGCTATCAAGGTAACCAGTGTAACCAGTGGAAAGGAAATCACTAAGAGGGTTGCGCAGCAATGATAGTGCATATACACTACATAACAACTCAAGCTGATGTTTGATTCCCTCTCCTGGAATGTCTTGCTGTACTTTCTCTATAAATTTTAAAACAACTATCAACTCGCATTGAGCTTTTGCTGTGTTTACCAGCTCGATAGATAGTTGACTGAAACCTGCTTCTAGACTAGATGCTTGGCTAACTTGTAATGCACAATTTGCAGCAAGCCTTGTTGACTTCGCTTCAAATGCCTCCAACACAACTGAAGGCTTCAGCCAATCCTCAGATTTAGAAACAGTATAGTTATTCTCCAACAGATATTCCAGCTTGCCCAAATATGCTGCAGTGGCCACAGGCCTCTTTGATCTGAGTTGTTGGATTGTCTTCATCAAGAATCTTGCTACCTGTAGAAGCAGAACTGTGTTATATCCTTCATATGTGCACGCAGGAACATATACAGCAAACAGCTCTGGAAGCCCACTACTGCACAAGTACCCATGACCACCACAAAGCTTACGACAATCTTCAATGCCATCCGCAGTCACTGATGTTGTCAATGACTTTAACCTAGCAGTGCATGCATGTGCTTCAGCCAATGTTGAGAAATCCTTTGCTTCCAAGCATTTTGTTACATCCAAGTATAGCCATATCATCCATTCACCCACAAATCAGAAAGCATAAACTATAGCCAGCAAGGGAAACTATAGCCAGCAAGGGAAAGAGCCTACTTTGCTGAGGATCAAAGTTACGCTGAGTTCAAGGTTGTTCTCTCTAAAATTTCTGCGGCACTAGGCTTTTATTGTTGCATTTTCTTGGTAAAAAAGGTACTTTATTTTTACAGAGCATTTGATTTCTACCCCATTTCTTAGGCAGTTCTTCAAATGGCATGTTACAGGTAAATGATGAATAGCTTGTTAATCGAGTTGCCTGGGGTTTCTTCCGAGTATATGAATTTTTCATTGGATGCATCAGAAGTATGCGGACCTCAAGCCCTCCCAGAATCGATGGTGGACTTTTTTACCAGGAAATTGTTTGACAATCATCTCAATGATGCTAAACTTGTTAAACATAAACCTTCCTGGAAGAATAGGCGAACTGGAAACACGATGGTGGCCAAGCGCCTTGAAATATTTCTTCTTGCGGAAATTTTGGTTGGAAATCTTCCCCCTGTTTCATCAAGCCGAAAATTTGGTTGGCAATCTTCCCCTGTTTTTCAGAATACCAATGCATGCTAAATATATAAATATATATATCCAATAACTAAGAATGTCGTTGGACCACTTGGCATTGTGATTCTGCCTGATAATAACCTAAGCATCATATTTTATAACATAATATCTCATCACTATATCTTAATCATTATATTTTATAACACTATTTGATGAGATTTCCAGACTTATTTGATAATTAAAACAAATTACTGTTAACGGCTACCCAAGTAATCCCTCAATATAATCACATTACAATTACAGTTAACATTTTAGGGTATTAATAACAATAGATTCCAATGGGGAGGCGCGCGGGCTTCTGAGAAGAGGCGATAGGGCCGAAACTCTGTAGATCCTGATCTCGGCTCTGCAGGCCTGCCAGCCATTTCGGGTCGCGCAAGACAGATACATCAGAGGAAATCTCACTTGATTCGTCCCATGTATACCTCAGGGGGGGGTTCGACCCCCCCTACCTTTAGACCTTTCATATTCGGCAGCATCCCCTCGGACACCTCCAACATTCCATCCAGCTCCAGATCCGAGGAACACAGCAATGATTCGGCGCCCAAAGGATCTGCGACTGCAGGGCAAACTCCAGGTCAACACAGCGAGCAAGTTCTGTCCCCATGCAAGCCCATATCGAAGAACATACCCAGACTAATCATTGACGATCCTTGGATCGATGAATACAGAGACCATATGAGCAAGCAGGCCTTGATATGCAAATTCATGGGGGTTCGACTTAATGAAAAGGCTTTATGCTGGTGGATAAACCAAAAATGGAAACCCAAAGGGGACTAGGATCTTCAGCTGGGATCGAGAGGTTTTTTCACAGTAATCTTCGCTCACAAGGATGATAGAGATCGCATCTTCGAAGGCAGCCCGTACTTCTACAACTCTACAGGATTATACATAACGTACTGGAGGCCAAACTTCGCTCCAGAGCAGGAAGATTTCAAAAAAGTTCCAGTATGGATTCGCCTGCACTCTCTACCTGTGGATTACTGGAACAAACGTATCTTGGAGGCCATAGGAAACCAGTTGGGAGTCTTCATCAAAGCCTCAGATCTCACATCACAAGGTAAGTACACAGCCTACGCTCGACTCTGTGTTTACATGGACATCTCAGGACCCCTCCTAGACCATATGGAGCTGATCCATAAAGGAGTGCAATGGAAGCAAACCATTGACTACGAAAATATCCCTTTCAGATGCCGCACATGCCAACAGCATGGACATCTAAGTCACAGCTGCTTTGCGAATCAACCACAGCCTCAGGCCCAATAGGAACAAGCGGCTACTCCAACGCCTGGCTTCACCACAGTCTCAAGAAAGAACAGAGGAAAGAAAGGAAAAAAGCCTCCAAAACCCCCCACCATTACTAAACCCACTAATAATGCCTCCACCCAGCAAAACAGCTTTGAAGTTCTGAGCAATCTTGACTCATCGAAGCACCCTAAAGTCTCACAGGCCCCCACTAATCATGATCCAACTTTATCAAGTCAACCCTTGATTACAATCAATGCTCCAAGCACAACCTCCGATTCATTCCAAGCCCAGGCGCCGCAACAAAACCAGAATCCGCTCCCATCCAGAATAATACCAGCCACACCTCACTGCAAATCCCTCAATGCACAGAAATACAACCAGATCAACCCTCCACAACCACTTCAAGCAATCCTCTGGAGGAGATCCTGGGAGATCTGGATCTCCAAAAGGTCAATGAGCAATGGTCCAAACTGGGGGTCGATGCCATTCCCCAAGAACACTTGGAGAAGATAGAAATGGCATACTTGCAGTTGGAATACATCAACCAGAATACAGCCAAAAGGCAATGGGGAAATAGCAACCAAACAGGCATTCAAGCCAACCTAGATCTAGATCAATACAAGCCACAGGGACCAGGCAGGAAAAGAGGATGCAAATCCACGAGACAGCAAATACAAGAGCTAGGCAGACGTCTAATCAATGAAGGAAAAACCAGGGCCTTGGTCCTATCTGCTCCAAAGACAACTCAATGAAAATCACAACTTGGAACATCATGGGGCTTAACGGCACCACCAAAAGAAGGATCCTGAAAAATCGCTTATTCTCGCAGCACCCAGACATCGTCCTTTTGCAAGAATCTAAATGCTCTCCCAAGGGCACATAAACGTTCAAAAAGCTCGTTTCCAACAGTGGTCAATGCATAAGCATAGATGCCATCGGGCAAGCAGGAGGATTACTAACGTTTTGGAACAAAAGCAAATTCTTCTTGCATAATGCTCTGTCCACCAAGAACTCGTTATCGGTCATCTTCTACATGCCAGAATCAAGCCAAACGATCTGCATCACCAACGTTTATGGACCCCAGCGAATCTAGGAAAAGCTGAAGATGTTGCTGGACCTGGACGAAGTCAGACAACACCATGGGGCAACTCATTGGATTGTAGGCGGAGACTACAATATGATCACCAATCTAGCGGAGAAAAAAGGAGGCTTATGAAAATTGGATAAGGACTCAAAAGCATTTAACACCTTTATTGCTGAATCCAAACTCACTGACATCCCCACAGTCAATGGCCTGCATACCTGGAATAACAAGCAAGGAGGAAACAGGCAGATGGCATCAAGGCTCGATCGGTTCCTCTTGTCGGAATCCATTCTGCTGCAAAATATCGACATGGAGGCCAGCATCATGCCTATAGGAGGCTCGGATCACTGGCCGGTGCAGATCCACTTCACCAATTTGGAAAAGCCCCACAACAGACCTTTCAGATTTGAGGCCTTTTGGACAGAGCACCCGACGTTCATGCAAAACATACAAAGCTGGTGGACTCAAGCCACCATAAGAAGCGACAATATCATGTACATTTTCCAGCAAAAGCTCAAAACGATAAAATCTAACCTCAAACGATGGAACAAAAACACCTTTGGCAACATTTTTCAAGCCAAAAAAGAACTCGAGGAAAAAATGGCGCTTCTCCAGCAAACAATGATCAAAGAAGGGCACAATGAGGAAAGGAAAGCTCAAGAAACGAATCTGCAAAGACGATGGGAAGAACGATTCAAGCAGGAAGAGATGCTGTGGAGACAAAAATCGAGGGTGCAATGGCTAAAGCAGGGAGAACGCAACACCAATTTCTTTCACAGGTCCACCATCCAGCACAGAGCCTGTAATCGCATCCTCTCCCTCAAAAAAGCTGATGGCGATCAAGTCTTTTCAAGGGAGCTTATTGGGTATGAACTCAACTCTTATTTCACCTCTCTTCTCAGCGACCCTAGCCTAGACAGAACCCAAGCCATCAATGAAATTACTGCTGCCATTCCCAGCCTAGTTACTGAGGAGCAAAACTCCCTCCTTCTAAAGGAATTTACTGAGCAGGAGATTGAAGACACAATCTTCACCATGGCCACGAACAAGGCCCCCGGACCGGACGGATTTACAATCGAATTTTTTAAAGCCTGCTGGTCTATTATTAAAGATGACCTTCTCATCCTAGTAAGGAACTTTCACAAAACCAAAAAAGTGCTACCTGCCATCAATGCCACTTTCCTCACCTTAATTCCAAATCAGACCAGGCTGACTCCCCGGACAAGTTTCGCCCCATAGCCCTGTGTAATGTCCTTTACAAAATCCTTTCCAAACTGATGGATAGCAGACTTAAATCAGTCCTCCCATCAATTATCTCTCAGGAGCAAACCGGCTACGTCGAAGGTAGGCAGATCACTGACAGCATAATCCTCAACCAGGAAGTGTTGCACTCTCTCAAAACAAACAAGACTCCAGGCATGCTTATCCAGCTTGACCTGTCAAAGGCCTTTGACAGAATCAGCTGGCAATATATGAGAGCAATCCTCCAGGCTTTCGGATTTAGTCAGCAATGGACAAATTGGATAATGGAATTGGTCTTAGGTGCTTTCTTTTCAATCCTGCTGAATGGAGGACCCCTTCAGCCCTTCACTCCGTCTAGAGGTATAAGGCAAGGAGATCCCTTGTCTCCTTTTCTCTTCGTCATAATGGCAGAAGGGCTGGGCAGATCTTTAGCCAAGGAAAAACAGCAGAATCAACTCATAGGCATCAAACCAGCGCACCAAGGACCCATAGTAACGCATCAGTAATTTGTAGATGATACAATGCTCATGGGCGCCCCCACAGTGCAGGAAGCTCGAACCATCAGCAAAGTGTTAAAGACTTTCTCGGAGGCCTCAGGTATGGAAATCAATCTTACCAAATCCAAACTTTTTTTCTTCAACACATCCATTCCTGTGCAGAGAAATCTTAGCAGAATTCTGAAGATCCAAAAGAACTCCCTTCCAACCAAATACCTTGGCACACCACTCTCGGAATATGCCTACAAATCTGCCAACTGGGAAGCCCTCCTCAACAAAATGAGAGCCAGGCTAAGCAGCTGGACCTACCGGGCCTTAAACATGGCCAGCACACTGATCTTGGTCAAGTCCGTCCTGCAAACCATGCCAGCATACATGTTTTCAGCACTTGCAGCCCCTAAGGTGGTGTACAAATCCATTTGAAGCATTCAGCGATCCTTCCTTTGGAATGGAGCCTCTAAGCAATCCAAATGGGCCCTCATTAAATGGACAGACATCTGCAAACCAAAAATGGAGGGAGGTTTGGGCCTCAGAGACCCAGAGATATTAAGCAAGGCCGTAGTAGCAAAAATCTGGTGGAGATGGGTGGAAAATCCTAACTCCCTCTGGGGCACCTTGTGGAAAGCGAAGTACACAACCCAATTCAGGGACAAAGACCTCATTCGGCTCACAGGCACCACGCAAGGATCCCCCATCTGGAACAAAGCCTGGGAAAATAGACATATTGTTCAACAGCACAGCTTCTGGGAAGTGCACCAAGGCAACACTGCCCTCTTTTGGGAAGATGCATGGCAGCAGCTGCCACCCTTGGAACACCCAGACTGGAACACTCTTAAAAGAGCTATGCAGGAGGCAGGCAAGGTTACGGTAGCAGGCTACTGGCAACCTGCGAACGAGGCAACCACATGGAAAAATTGGTTATCCAGAGAACAATGGCAAGCTCAAGCAGGCCCAATGAATGTAGACCAGCTTCTACAAGACCTGGAAAAAAGAAGAATCCTAAAATCCAACAAAGAGGACATCCTGAGATGGGGAAAAAACCCCAAAGGAACGTTCAACCTCAAAGAAGCATATCAGATCTTGGCTGCCTCCTTGGATCCGCAACCAGACCACATTTGGAAAACCCTTTGGAACAGAGGAACAAGGCCAAAAATCACACTTTTCTCCTGGCTGGTCATGCACAACAAGGCACTCACATGGGACAATCTTCAAAAATGAGGCTTCACAGGCCCTTCACGATGTATACTCTGCGAGGATGGTTTGGAAACTCTCAATCACATACTCAATACCTGTCCCATGGCATGCTCTCTGTGGGATGACATGGCCATGGTCTTCAGACAATCTGACAGAAACAGAGACTCCATCCAACTCTCACTCAGCAAGTGGAGATCTTCCATATCCTCCAATCCCTTGGTCAACAACGCCTGGAACTTAATCTCGGGAGCAATAGCTTGGATCCTCTGGTAAGAACGAAACGCACGAATATTCAAAAACTCAGCACTGGCAGTAAACGTGCTGACTGGGAAAGTGCGACAGCTTATCACAGAAACGGTCAATGCCATGGGCACATTGCAGATAGAGGGCAACACATCATCGAATGATGCCAGAATTATTCAGATCCTAAATCTTCAAACCAAGATCAACGCTGCTGGAAAGAACTGGGTCTCCAAAGGAACAACGCAGGACAAATGGACTCTGCCCCCCTCCGACACATTCAAACTCAATTTCGATGGGGCTTCAAAAAAGAACCCGGGAATAGCTGGCTATGGGGGAGCAGTAAGGGATCACACAGGCACAATTCATCTCATCTATAATGGCAATCTCGGAGTGAACACCAACAACGCTGTAGAGCTAATCGCTCTCATCCAGGGCCTCACTCTGGCTGGCCGATACAGACTTCTATCACTGGTAGTGGAAGGCGACTCGGAGATCATAATAAGGATGATAAAGAAACTCCATATGGGAGCGCAGGTACACAAAGTGACCCCAATCTAGAGACTGTCGGCAATACTGCAGGATCTCCAAGGTCAACTTTGCAACATGCAAGGGATCACATTCCAAGCAGTTCGCAGAAAGGTAAATAAGATGGTTGATGCCTTAGCAAATGTAGGGATCGATTCCAAGATGACAAAATACCACAGCCTTTGGCACGATCTAGCGGAGGGAGAGCTCAAAGAAAACTGCAAAAAGATCCAGCAGTCGGATCTGCAAACATAGGCCTCGGCAACAAGGCATACGATGATTTCAGCCATAGGAGGGGAGGTCAAACTCAGCCACGACAGGAGCGTAACTGACAAGGGACGAACTATGCCAACAGGCTCGAGCAATCTTGTCTGTGCCACATCCCTGCGCACCCGTCTCTGCATACTCAAGCCGCACCAAAAAATTGTATGCTCATACACTTTAGGCAGCACAAAACGCCCACCTCGCTGTTGACTTGACAATCTTTGCATGCTAGATCACCTCACGGTCTCCACGAGAAATTCTAATGGTCAGCACCATGCATCTACAGCCAGCACATTCCTTGAATTCTATGCCAAGAAAATGCTACAAAGCCAACTCAGGAAGGTCGCTTTGACTCCTGTGGATCAATGTATTTTTTTATTCAAAAAATTAATATAACTGCTTAACTTTTACAACAACAACAACAACAATAAATAAATAAAATAAAATAAAAAAATAAAAAAACATTTTAGGGTATTAAACCCTCAAAGACATGAGATGATTTAACAGGAGAATTTGCAGACTCTGACAACGTTTAACAGTGAGATTGATATATAACCGTATTTCACATTACATGGTGTTTGTTTCTTTTTTTCTTTCTTTCTTTATCTATAAGACATGGCACATTGATCTCCTCCTTTAGAGAAGATGTCAAATAAAATGCAATTAGTGCCTGAAAAATCTCTTTCCTGGTTCTCATCATCTACATACTCATAATACTCAGGTGCCTGCAGCTGCTACAACATGAACCAGTTGTTGTAATTGTTAGCAGCAAGCTAGTCTTCAAGCTGCCACAACCCTTCCAAATTACAAGCAGCGTCTGACTCTCCCAACTCCTGGCTCTCTGCCATAGCAGAATAGGCATCCTCCTACACAGGGGATGGGTGGAATGTCGAGCTCATCATCCAAAGCCCTCAGTAGGTAACTCATTTCATCCATATGCGAGAGGTCAGGGGATCGAATCTCCTCGCCTTTGATGGAACTGTTGATTTTTTTATTCGAGAATTCGGGGATCGAACCTCCTCGCCTCTGCTGGAACTACTGATTTCTTTATTATTCTAGAGGTCGTGGAATCAAATCCCCTCACGTCTGCTGGAACTGTTGATTTCTTCCTCCAGACACTTCATAACACCGCAAAGAACCTCCTCCTCGACCACAAACTCTTCACCATTATGTTCATCACAGTCCCCCTCATCCTCCTATAAAATATTGATCAGCTCCTCCGCCCGAGGGCTGAGCCCCTGAAAAAACACTTCAGCCGCGGCGAGCCGCTCTCTAGCTCCTCTTCGTCTCCCTCCCTAGCATGCTTACTACTAGAACTAGACATCATCGCCCTAAGATTCGAACCTCTGACATCAAGAAACTCGCAAGAACTTTCATCTTCCCTTGTTTCATCAATGGAGCAGAATAGGCAGATATTCAGATCACCACTCAGTTCTGTTAGAATTAAAGAGACGAAACTCGAAACCCTACAATCCATTTAAATTTAATCTGTCTTAGTTGAATGAAAAAAGCTATGTGAAACTGGTAAATAATGCCTGGTCTCCTTTCAATTTGAATTCGGGGATCTCCTTTTCTCTCAAGCACCGCAGATCGAAGCTCTGCGCGGCGGTCCACAACGCCCATCTCCTCAACGGTGGAGAAATCACAGTGCCGTAGAGAAATAGAGGAATGGAAGGAGGAATTGACTTTAATTGACTCACCTAATACTATGTCGCCAAATGTTAACATATAATTAGTTAGAAGGGCGATGAGGAAGCTTTTTGATTGGGTGGAGCGAACAATGTTTGCCCACCCAATCTCATAAAGAGAATGCCTCCAGTGTAATAATGTGCTTTGATGGCAAATATGTAATCGTACAACAACTTTTCCTCCCCTAAATAAATAAAATAATGTGTTTTGACCGAAAATACTAAATCTGCTTCACAGTGTTAGCATCCCAAATTCTTTCAAATACTATTTATGGGAACTCGATGAATTAAATCTACATGACACCAATGATTACACCTTACAGATTAGCCGTACAACTTTGCAATAAGAAGTGAAAATTAACAATCAATAGAATCAGAGAAAAATAAATTAAAATAATTAAAATAAATAAATAATAATAAATATTAAAGTTTAACTATAGGAAGATTGTACAAATTTTTGTTGAAAGATAAATTAATGTCAAATCAGAAGGCAACCTTATGCATAATACCTACTGCAACAGGTATAATAATGAGCACTCTACATAGGGGTGGTCGGGTGGTCAAATTGGAAAAGGCGAAAGAAAGTATTTTTTAATATCTATAAGGCTAAAAATAGTTTATGAGACAGATTGTTTCTCTATCTAGCTCTTGTATTCGGCCCTTTTCCTGTGGAGTTTTACAATAAACACTTTGAGCTTCTTGACAAACTCTTCACTCAATAGATTATTCCAAGAGCTCGCTACCAGAATACATGCATAATTTTACATGTTGTCTTTGAAGGCTTTGCATTCTAAAATGAAATGTTTTTTTGTTTCCACTTTTCCGAAAGAGCAAAAAATACATACTCTTTCCTCTCACATTTCTTTTGGGCCCTGTTTCACAACGGAGTTGATGAGAATTAGTCTTTAATTGAGTTAGATCTCCAAGAAATATTGGCCGCTATGTACATTTTTTGCTCATTTATGAGTGGGGTTAAAATCTTCAATGTAGTACTTCTTCTTTCTCCCTAGTTTTTTCTCCCAAGTACGTTTGTGGAACCTATATATAACACATTTTTTTATCTATTTATTGTTTGTAGAACACATGCTTAAGCAAATACCCCATTTACTAAACCATTTTTTATTTTGTCACATCCAAGTCTTCTTTCTTTTGCACAATCCATCATTAAACACAACCTTAGGCCATCTACACTCTTCCATTTGCTCAATTTTTTTCAAATACCTTATGACTCGCACCATAGCAATTGTTTCAATAGGTGCAGCCCCTGTTTCACTTAACAAGATAACATAAGGAACTGCACTTTTAATTTTGAATTTGTTTGTAATCAAATGCTTGTAAATTTTCTCAATTTGTTTCCACTGCATCTCGGTTGTGCTACTGGCCCAAAGTTCACAACCGTAGAGAATCATCGGAATCAATGGAAGCCCAAAAAGAGTTAGAGTGGTTTTCTAGTCCCGGAGCTCTACCTCTCTACACCTGTTTTGAAGAGCATAAAATGCTTTCCAACCCCCCAAAGTTATTTTCTTTCTAGAATCATCCCAACTTAAATTTCCGTTGAAGTCAATTCTGAGGTATTTGTAGTCTACAACTTCTACGAGAATATTGCCTTCAAAGTATAACTTATGCTGGTTATGCTTTCTTTTATTAGAGAAAATCACTACTTTCGTTTTGCTAATATTGACTTGCATCCCCTCCCTTCTACAAAAATGCTCAAGGGAGCATAAGTTATCTTGCAAACCAAGAGTCAATTTAGCAATCAGTATAAGGTCATTTGCATACAAAAGAAGCCTTATACCGAACTTGCCCAAATGAATACAGTCACCCCCTTGCGAATTTAGCCACTCTTCAAACTTGTCAATATATAAACCAAAAAGGGTAGGAGACAATGGGCAACCTTGCTTGACCTCGATATCGCTTCTAAAGCTTTCAGAAATGGCTGGTGAAGTTCTAATTTTGACTTTCACCTCTTCATACAGCATATGCACAGTTGCTCTCAAATGCCTGGGAACCCCGAGTTCCTCCATTCTGCGCCAAATCTTATCCCTAGGAACCGTGTCAAAGGATTTTCTGAAATCAACAAAGCAACAAAAAATTTTTTCCTTTTTTTCCCAAACTTTTTCAATGATGTGCCTTAAAGTTATACAACGATCAATTGTGGAATGTTTAGGTCTAAAACCTGCTTTCCCTTTAGCACTTTTATCTCTTTCTTCTGCCCACTTGCTAGTTTTATTTTCTAACATGCTTCCAAATAACTTTGCAAACAAGGGGTTTATCACTATGGTTCTATAATTGGAGGGATTATTGATGTCACCACTCTTGAAAAGAGGTATTGCCATACTAGTTTTCCAATCTGTGGGGAACCCCTGCTATATGATGTTGTTGAAATTTTTTGTGATGTGAGGTAAAAAAAAAAATTAAGCCCTACTTTAGATACTATGCTTGGAGTTCAGCTTAGGCTTTTGATTTTCCAGCACCCAACTTCTTGATACCCATCTCTACCTCTTGAACTGTGAAGAGTTTTATGTCTGTGTTTACCAAGGGAGGAGTGTTAACCTTGGGATCTTGCTCATAAAGTTGTCTTGCATAGTCAAACCATTTAGAAGTTGTCACGTTGTTTTCAATTTGCACCTTTTTCGGTTGGACCTCCTTCCAAAATAATTTGGGGTTATTTTTCCCAAGGAAGATTAGTTCTTCTCTCCTCGAAACCATGAAATGAGCCTTTTTCTTTCTTAATATCTGCTTGTAAGCTTTGAGCTTTATGTTATCCTTGTATGATTCCTTCCACATTCTCCTTGCCTTTTTTCATTACTCATCAAACCAAGCATTAATAGGAAAGCAATCTGTTTCAGACTTCTTAATTTTCTCTCTTTTGCACTCAACAAGTGCGCTTTGAATCAAATGTGTTAATTTGTGACTATGAAGGCCATGAAATGAGTTTTTCTCCTTCTCAAAGAGCCTCTCTAGCGTTATTTTGAAGGTATTACAATTCTCTGGAGTCAAAAGAATTATGCCCTTTGGGGGATTTTGATGAACACACTGAGTTTTTGACCCTAATTGCTTCTTTTTGGTCCGAGAGAAACTTAAATAAATTGGTTTGTGATTTGATTTTATGTCCCAAATTTGATCTCCAATCAACACTTCCTCCATTTTCTCACACAAACTATGCGAGCAAATTACATAATCTACTACACTTGCTCCATTGTAAGTATTGTTAGTGAAATTACCAGACTTTTCCCATCTAGCCAAACCATTACAAATGACTAAATTGAAAGCCCCACATAGCGTAAGCAGTTGTTCTCCAAATATATTGCAACTTTTATCCTCTGAAATTATTTCCCACTGATGATTACACTCTTCTATAAGCCATATAGGGTCACAATATTCTTTACAACAAAGAATGCTAGCTTGTTCACCTGCAGTTCTAGCATTGAAACCCCCCACTATAAGAACTTCACCTAGCTAAGAATATATTGCAATATCTGCTTTTAGAGCTGCAAAGGGATCTTTGTGGTCAAGCCCTCTACTTTTGTAGATTTTTTAAACTTGCAGCGCAAAATAGCATGTTGCAATTCTGATGTGATTTCCATTTTCTGATATTTTAAGCCAAACAAATTGCTTATTTGGGTCTTCTTTTTCTAGCTGAATGAAACGACCTTCTTTTTCTCTCATCAATACCACGATACTCCCGTGCCCTTTGCCATTCCCCGATGCCTTGTTCCACACTGTTATCTTCCAATACCCTTCAAACAAAGGTGTCTTACACCCTTCATGCTCATGTGTTTCTATGAGGCAAATTTATGTCTCTACCTTCCAAAATAGGCCCTAACCCAGGTCCTCGTCTCCATGGGTAACCCCTGCAGTTCCAACAAACTAATGTTAAGGAAACCTAGGTACGACTTGATTGTTATTTGTTTTGACATGTAATACTCACAGTTGAGTCTTTGTCCCTGCTTGCCCATACCTACCTTGCTTCCTCATTTCTTGCTGAAGAGTTTGTTGCCTCTTCTTTGTTATCGTTTTGCTGCCTTGTTTTGGAAGGAGGTCTAAATTGCGCTATCACAACTTTACCTTTATAAATCCATTCTCTCTTTCCCTCATCTCTTGTTGCCCTAACTTTTTTCATTTTTTCCCTCCTTTCCTCTTGTTGTCTTACAGTTAAATCTTCTTCTAGAAAAAACCGAGAACCCCTCAAGAGTTGTTCTTGCTTATAATGATTTATTTATCACGCAAGCTAGGCATGATGACTTTTATGGGCCTGACTCTCTCACCGTTAAACTTACCTACTCTCCATGCTTGGCATATTTGTCTTTGCCATTGCAGCTTGTCTTTCAAGAAGTCTCTTGCAAGGTCAAGAGTACATTCATTTTTCCCATAATATTTCACCCCTTTAATAATTATGTTTGTTGATCTATCTTGTCTTTCCTTGCTTTCTCTATCTTGCATGTTGTCAACTTGAACATTTGTTTCTCCTTCCCTCTTAGCAAAATTGCTAATAACTTGAGCCCAGGTTTTGGAGAGTTTTGTGGAATCTCCTTTCCTTTCTTCTCTTGATGTCTCTTCATGGTTGTCTATTTCGGCAACTTCTTTCCCCTTATCCTGGGATGGTTTCACATTCATCACCTCTGTATTCTCCACTACAAATTTCTTCATGTTTTGCACCTCCGCCTTCATGCGTTGACATTCTGTCTACCCTATCAAGAAGCTTTTAGGATTAAAAAATTGATTAAAAAAAATATAGAAAGTTAGTTAGTTGATTAATTTGTATTAAGGAAATGAAATATATGATGTTTATAGGAAGATTGATTGTTTTAATAGCTACTAGAGTGCTTTTTTTCATTAATAATATGACAGGTTAAGGTTGTTTTAATGTGCATTTTTTTTTTCTTCATTTTAAATGTGTTTTTTGTTAGTGAAATATTTTGTGTAAATGTTTTAACTAGCAATTGCATTAGATGTTGCAAAGGAAATGTTGTAAGGCAATAACATATAACACTAATTAATACTTATTTCCAATAGTTGAAAGACAAAAAAAATATCAACAAAAGGCAAGTACCATGCTACAATGAAATCAAAATATCAACAAAAGCCAAGGACCATGCTACAATGAAATCTTACTAAAATATTGCTTCCTCGAGCCTTACAAATCATGTGGCCTATGTTGAAGTTAAAGACATTGTTTGATTATGCCAACATGAATGCTTCGTAAATAAAGAAATAGGTCTTGATTTGCTACCTTCTAAATCAGAGGTCGTTTTGGTACAATTCCTCCATATTTCTTCTTGATCACTTCCTCCTGCTATAAAAAAATCTTAATCAGTACAAAGAATTTTTTTTTATAGTTTGAAACTTGTGTCTACAGAGAACAATAACAATTTTTTAAATAAATTTTGGATTTTTATGTGAATTAAGATCTGCCCTTGAATAAAACTACATATATCTCCTCTGGAAATTGAACCCAATAATAGCATCAACTACACCTCTTCTTTAGAAAATTTCACGTGTTTCTCTTTTAACTCTTGATTTATCCTTGGATTATTTCCTTCATGATCCTTGAAACTATTCAAAATATCACATTGCTCTTTACCACGAATCTCCTTGGTGTCAGCCATGTTCTTGTTTTAATCCAACAAATTCTGCTAAAAAAAATCTAACCCATGTCATGCAGTTGAAAATAATGTAGATATCATTCAATAACATTTTATCCATTTTATCTTGAAAATCAAGCATGTGTGGTCCATAATCACCACAACAAAAATATTGTTTTTTTACATCAAAAGACCATACCTCACCTTGGTTTTAAAATAATGGCCCCAAAATTTATGCCAACATGAATGCCTCGTAAATAAAGAAATAGATTGTGATTTTCTACCTTCAAATATATTCATCATAAATCATGGTAGTGAACACTAAAAACAAAGTTCTAAAATTCACCCAAATTATATCATCAATACATGCTTCACAAGATATTAAAAGCTAGTTTCGGTGCTTCTGAAGTCAAACCAATATTATTAGACATGATAAGATCTAACAGATATTAGCTAAAAGCATGCATAATATCCAACGCCTTCTCATAAAATTTTGAAGTTAAAAAAAAAATCTCCAATCTAACACTTCACAGTCAATGAATCAGTTGTCCCATGTCAACCCATAGAAATGTACGTTGGCATGCAATGTGGTGCACACTTTGTATATACAACATAATTTGGTGCATTTTAGGGCTCACAAGACATTTAGAGTGGATACTAAGTCCAACCCACCTAATCTAAATTCATTATATATAAAAGATCTCTCTAGAGATTAACATTCATTACTAACTGAGAAGACACTCCATATGCACAAAATATAAAGAGATCTCAATTACCGATCACCTTCACCAATCAACGTGAACAGGGTTTGCCTTTTCTAAAATTAAAAAAAAAAAAAGAAGAAGACAAAATGTCAAAATTTAAAGAAATTTCTCCAAAGAAAGACGAACAAAGATAAATCTCCAAAATATGAGAGTATTGACTTCCTACCAATGCCAATAGATCGATGTCTTTTTATGTGCTCCTTTATTAATTGAACTTGTGGCAACAATCTTTGAGTCCTTGGTGATACATAATTGGGTTTTGCATTAGAAGCTGCTAGAAGAGAATGTCTCCTTTTTATAGGAGTTCCCTTCTCCTGGACATATGGACTCAACCTTGGAGAATGACCATGAAGCTTTGCTTTTGTAGACTTAGTAGCAATCATGTAACTTGGAATTGATGGACTACCTTGAGAATCATGTTCAGTGTTGTAGACAATTTTGTCATCCCCTAGAGACAGCCTAGAGTTGCCATAGACCAGTGCCTAGGACATCTTAACATAGCAAGGAGCTCATAATATATCTTGGGTTGTCAATCCAAAAGCTCTCTTACTATCTCTTGTAAAACAAGGAAATTAGTTTAAATGGAACCAAAGTCTCTCAGAAGCTGATACAAAGATAAGAATAATGTAGGAACAACATGCAAAACTCCAATACAAAAGCATCAGATAGTTAAGAGACAACTTACTGCAAAGAGGGCCAGTTCAAATAGTATGCCACAGAAATCAAATATCAGAAAGTGGATGCAGTGAGGAAAACATGAAGGAGATACTAGTTAGCATGAGGCTGATACCCAAATACACAACAGAACCACATATGGGCTTATCCAACTAAGAATCCATACTTGACAATGGCGTTTTAAAAGCACCTTCCTCAAGTAACTAATATAGCAGAAAATATGAATGACATGAACATGGAACAGTATATCATGACTAGGCCTATTTAAAGCGCTTGACTAATCCAAGTATGGGCACCAACTAGGATGAATCCTTACTTAAGATCGGTGAGCCACTCGCATTCTAGAACATGATACAAGAAGATAAATGCAATGAAATGAGATATTATATTAACACATAAGAAAAGATTACATACTGTGGGATACCAAAGACCAGAATCCTCATTATAGTTATAACTCCTCCTCACTGAGACCCTACGGGCTCTGAGCCTTCATACATAAACTTTACAAGATGTATACAAAGCCTTTCACTGCACAGTTTGCTGATAGAAATCTGGAACCCTTACAATGTCTTTCTCCTTCATTTTTATAAGAGAAACAGAAAGCTCTAGAGAATGAAGGTAGGTGAAAACATCAAATTGCTTAATTTGAACAAAATGGCGGAAAACATTCGCGCCCACACTGTGAATGACTAAATATAATTAACTGTACTTTGTAATCTACCTTCAGAAATAAATGCTGAGGATGAAAATCTCCTTATAAACAAGACACACATAATAAAATATACGAATGCTCTGCCTTTTGTCGAAAGGGAAAAATCTGTTACCGTGAAACCTTGAGATTGCTTGTGATTGTGCATGGTACTCTCGCCCCCTTGAACCCTGAGCTGAAATTTGTATTTCTCAATGCCGGACATTGAGCTCCTCGATTTTCAGCTGATGTTTTCCGTATCCTCATTTATGCTTTCAGCTACCAGAATCTGCCCCCTTTGAATTGCTCTGAGAGGTTCAATGGATTTTATTTCTGTTTCCATTAATGAGGTCATATCATACAACCACCTCAAGCCTCCCTCTTAAATTTCGCCAACGAAATATCGTCCTTAGAGAAGACCTTGGCCTCTGTGATGAAGGCAGAGATTAATGGAGGGTTCCAGCTGCTGCAACCTGCAAAAATACACAAACATATTTAAAAGACCGGACACAGGAGCGATGAATGTGGTGGCAGCCATGGCGATGGCGACATAGACTGAACGAGGTGGCGAGATGATGCAGGGTGGCGAAGAAGGATGCAGAGGAACACGGTGAATGAGCGCGGAGAAAATTCGTAACTTAAACACTGAAATATGACACCTAAATGGAGTACGTGAATGGTGGAGGGTAATGACAGTGCCACGTGGTTGTACGAAAGGTCGAACAGAAGGGGTGACGTGGATAGACGAGAGCTATGGTGGGATAGTCAACAGCGAAGGGGAAATAAGTCTAGGACACACGATTGAAAGCAAAATCGACGGCTGATATGGCGTCGGGCGATGACGTGATGGTGGGCCAGAGTCGATGCTAACGAGGTTAAAAGGTGCACAACTTCGGAGGTCGCGAGCCGTTGGATTGAGCGCCTGAGATCGGACAGCTCACAAGAATTCCGCTACGCGTCTTTTGACTGGACAATAATGCGTGAAATGGGCAGTTTCATTCATCGTACACCGGGACACGCGTCATGCGATCTATGGAATCGCTGCCCCCATGGAGAATACCGCTTACCCAATGGAGGTGGTGCGGAATTAACCGCCGGTTTTCGGGCGCGGGGGCCACCATGGTAAACCAAACTCCGCTCCGTCGATTTACTTCTGATCGGACGGCCACGGGTGCCCTCGAAACTTCGAACGGTTAGCTCCTTTCTGCCTGGCGCCCGGTCTCATGCCTAAGTCATATGGGGAATGAAACGAAGGGGCTAAGGCTGAAAGGCTAGGCCCAATATAATTTTAATTACGGAATTGGGACTTTGGGTAGTGTATTTTCAAGTGGAAAAAGGCAACGATATGTAGAACATGAGATTTTAGGCCGTGAAAGGGGTTTTAAAGGTTTATATGGGGCGGTAGACCAAAAATTTGAATGGAGGGGTTGACATGTACAACATTGGCTCCATCTGGGGACGGTACGTTCCTCCGTGAACGTGGCGAGAACCTGCAGACCACTGATCATTTCTGTGCATACCTTGATCTTCTACTCTTCTAGCATTTTTCTTCATAATTTATCAGTGCACGCACAAAATCAAAACTAAAACAAAAACATATATACAGTATGGTACATCAGGCTTGCTCTGCCTGAATCAGAATTGAAAGTAGGGCCTGAGGAATTGACCATTTACAGGGGAGTCAAGCAGATCACCCTGTAAGTTTTCCAATATGAATGTGTTGTTTTTTTTTTGACAATATGAACGTGTTGTTACCTCCCTGTTCCACAACTTTAAATGGACCAAACCAAAGTGGATGAATTTAGCATGTTTGCCCTTTTCAGCCTTCCGGATATCCCATCTGAGAACCAGGTTTCCAATTTGAAATTTTCTATCTGTCGCATGCCGATCAAAGATATTTTTCATTTTTTTCTGATACTCCGCTAATCTCTGATTCACCTGGTCTTGTGTTTCCTCTAATTCGACCAATTGATTTATTCTTTTGACCATGTCATCTAGTTCTTCCTGACTTTCCTGCATGAAACGTGCTACTGGCAACGCCAATTGCACAGGAAACACAACTGCTCGCCCATATACCAGTTCATAAGGGGATTTCCCAGTTGATCTCTTACTGGTTATTCTATTGGCCCACAAAGCAAACTTTAATTGGGAGTCCCAATTCTTTTGGTTCTCATTGATTGTTTTCTTCAAGGACCTCACCAGAGTTTTATTAGATGATTTTGCCAAGCCATTCCCCTGTGGATAGTAAGTTGTGGAGTGATTTAATGCAATATTATACTGCTGGCAGAAATTTACAAATTTATTGGACTTAAAGGCCTGTGCATTATCAGTTACAATTCTAGCTGGACAGCCGAACCTGGATATGATGTTCTCTTCCATGAATTTGATGATTATAGCATCTGTAGCATTTCTCGCAGGTATGACTTCCACCCACTTTGTAAAGTAATCTGTTGCATTCAATATCCATTTATGTTGGCCACTTGAAGGGGGACGTATCTCTCCTATAAAATCTAATCCCCATTGTTGAAATGGTTCATTCACATGGACAAGAATTAAAGGTAGAGTTGGCAGCTTTTGTTTCTCAGCAAATTTTTGACATTTATCACATGCTCTAACCCAATTAAAAACATCTCCAAATAATTTTGGCCAATAGAAACCAACCTTCAGAACTTTATGAGCTGTAGCTCTCCAGCTGTAATGTCCTCCACAGATTCCTTCATGAAATTCTATCATTATATTCTCCACTTCATTTTCTGTGAGGCATAACAGTAATATACCTGAAGGATCTCTCCAATATAACTGACCATTGGCAACTATATACTTTTGTGATTTCAGCCTCAAAGCCTTGTATTTTGATTTGTCACAACTTGGAGGACAGCTGAGTGTTAAAATATATTCAACTATTTCTTTGTACCAAGGACTAGTGAGATATTTTATGTGTATCTTTTGAGTGGCCATCTCTAGTCCATGCTGCTCTTCTCCTTTCTCAGGCTCTTCATTTTCTATCATAGATAAATTAATGCCCAAGGCTTGATGATTTGATTCAGATAACATTTTAGCAAGTCCCTGTCCTTTAATCAGCCTAGTAGGTCTGATGTCCAAATCATATTCTTGTATTTTTGCTATCCATCTTCCTCTTTTGCCTTCACTATCTCCTTGAACAAGGATGTCCTTGACAGCTGCTGTAGGAACATATGCAGTAATGTGGGATTGTAAAAAATATGTTCTAAAGGCTTTGAGAGACTTCACCAAGGCATATGCCTGCTTTTCTAGTATGTTATACTTCAATTCTGCATCATGCAATACCTGACTGAAAAAGGCTATTGGTTGCTCAAATCCATCTTTATTTTTCTGCAACAAGACTCCAGCTACTGTATGAGGTGAAGCAAATGAAAAGATCATAAAAGGCTTTGTATAATCAGGTCCGGCTAGCACAGGAGCTTCAGCGAATGCCTGTTTTATCCTTGTAAATGCATCTCTAGATTCTTGGGACCACTTTACTTCATTATCCTTTTTCAACATATCAGTTATATGCCTAACTATCTCAGCATAGTTAGGAATAAACCTTCTAAGGAAATTGATTCGGCCTAGAAACACCTGCACTTCCTTCTTATTCCTGGGTAAAGGAATACTGTTTATAACTTCAACTCTCGTAGGGTCTATTTTCACACCATCTTTAGTTACAATGTGCCCTAAGAGTTTTCCCTCATCTAATGCAAATAAAGATTTTTGAGGATTGAGGGAGAGACCATACCTTCTACATTTTTCAAAGGTTCTCTGCAAGTGCTAAATGTGTTCAGTATCATCCTTTGAAAATACCGTGATATCGTCCAGATATACCACCAGAAACTTGTTCTGCTCTCCAACAAAGGCTATGTCCATTGCCCTCTGAAAAGTAGCTCCTGCATTAATTAATCCAAATGGCATCCTGGCATACATAAATTTTCCCCATGGTGTTGTAAATGCAGTTTTCTTTTGATCCTCTGGGAACACAACTACCTGATTATAACCAGAAAACCCATCCATCATTGACATTCTGGAGGCTCCGACCACTTTCTGCAGAATGTGATCCATCTTAGGCAATGAATAATTATCTTTTAAAGATGCTCTATTTAAGTTTCTGAAATCTACACACAACCTTATTTCTCCATTTTTCTTTCGAACAGGAACAAGGTTTCCTACCCATTCTGAGTATCTCAGTGGCACAATTATTTTGGCCTTCAGGAGCTTCTTGATTTCTTTTTCAATAGAGGGAAGCAGCAGAGGATTTATCTGCTTGAGCTTCTGCTTATAAGGCTTTGCATCTTCTCTCAAAGGAATTTTATGCTGCATTATATCAACATCAAAAGTTTTAAGGTCTAGTTGATAAGACCATGCAAATACATCCTTATATAACTAAAATAATTTCAAATATTTTCTTTTGTATTCCTCTGAAACCTTCTTAAATAATCTTACAATTTTGGGCTCAGCATCAGTGCCCAAATTCAAGTCTTCTACTTGATTTTCTTCCACTATTTTATTATGCTGCAATGGAACATCATTTTTGTCAAACAATCTTTCTAGAGGCACCATCCCTCTAGGTATGATATTTCCTTTTAGCTGCAACACTTTATTGCCTGCTATTTTTTCTTCCCATTTGTTTTCTACAACATTTTCAGCTTCCTCTTCTTCATTATCATCAATCTCCATATTTGAAAACTCACCCACTGTCTCCAGGAATCTCTTCATCTGTTCATCGTCTTCAAAAACCTGCCAGTGTTTAACATTATCTGGGATTGATGGTCTGTATCGTACTTCAATTTCATACCTCAAAAGAGGATTCTGTGGAGGACGAAATGTGCTAGCAGCCACAACAAGAGAATCTGCCATTTTGTTCTGCTCCCAGGGCATGAACTGTATATTAAAAGCCGAGAAGAAATTTTCCACCATGTCCCATACTTCATTCTTGTAGGCTCTCAGCCGTGGATGCTTAGTTTGGCATTGATTTCTGACTTGTCTGAACACCAGCTCCGAGTCTCCCATGACTTTCAAACTTTGTATGCCCATGTTTCTGGCTGTTTGTAATCCCAATAAAAGTGCTTCATATTCAGCTACATTATTGGTAGCCTCATATTCCAATTTAAAGGACAGTGGCACCCATTTTCCTGTAGGAGAGATCAATAACACCCCAGCTCCATTGCCTTCTCTTGAATTTGCCCCATCAAAATGTAAAGTCCAGATTTCAGATTCATAATTTTCTGAAGGTTGCTCATTCTTAATTTTGAAGGAGGATTCATGCTCATAATTTTGATCTTCTTCTAGCATAAAGCATGAAAAATCTCCTTCTTTACTATAGACTGGTGAATTTTCAGAGTTATCAGCCTTAGTAACTACTTTGAAAAATTTAGTCTCTTTGTATAACCTCCTCTCCTATCCACCAAAAACTGGGATGGTAGCATATGTTAAATCCAGCTTAATTGACCCACCAATTTTTGTACCCCAGGACCTTGACAGCAACATGCCAAAGCGGGCTGGGATATCAGCCACCACGATGTCCATGACCACACTCTTTGCTGGAATTTGGGCCAAATTGACCACTAAATCTTTAATCATCCCCAAGCATTTGACTCTTTTGGAATCAAATGAGTACATGTCTTTATATGGTCTTGTAATTTGCAGTCCTAGTTGTTCCATGACAGACCGAGGCATAAGATTATGGGAAGCCCCAAAATCTAACAGAAAATTGTGTAACAGTAGGTCATGAATAACTAGAGACACATAAAAAGGAGAAGTAGAAGGATCTACATCCTCAACATGTGGGCAAAAGACTGCCATGGGTCTTTCTTCTTGAAGGTTTAAACTATCAGGCACAATTGATATTTCAGGAGGGAGCATAAAAGAAGTAACTTGAGACTGATATGCAGGTTGTTTTAGCAGCTCAGTCAAGGGGACTGGAATTTTAATTTTCTCAAGTTCTTTTTGCAAACTAAAAGCAGGAGGGGGCTTTTCTATCAAAACTTATTTTGACTCTTTATTTTCAGCTGAAAATTTGATTTCTTTTGACATAGATTCATCATTAGGAGGACTGACCACTTTTGAAGAAGAAGGAATCTGATCGTTAGGCTGCAAGGGAGTATTTAGAGGACTCTTACCTTTATCTGTGTTTCTCTTTGTTGTTGACTCCTTCTGAGCAGGTGCTTCCTTTTGAGGGGGCTCTTCTTCTTGATCTTGAGTCCAGGTCCTCTTCCTTGAAGATCTGAGATCATATTTTACATTGAATTGTGCTTGCATGAAATCAGAAAATTGTTTACAATAATGATCAATCTCTGCTTCTTCTTCTTCTTCTTGCAATGGGCATTCCATTTCATCATTGTTTGAGAAAGCAAGATTTGAATCTTCTAGTCCATAAGCAGCTACTTTAGTGGAGTCATCTGCTGGACCTTCCAGGTACAAGGGATGTGGTACCTGATCTTGCTGCTCCTTTGCTTCCCTTGGCAATATTTGCAATGGTGGTCTCTTATACTGGGGATCGTATCCTCTGTTTGGAGCATTATAGAAATTCTTGGGAGCTGCATTCTTAGCCTCCAACTCAAGCTTGACCATCTTCTTAATCATTTTGCTTATTTCCTCCATTTTATCTGAATCCTTATCCTGGTTGGAAGTGGACAATTCTTCTTTCCCCCTCCTTCTAACATCCTGTTCAGCCTTCCCTTTTAATTTTCCAGAGGAAGCAAAGTTAGCTTCCAATTCAAGAGCGTTTGACTGAGCATCATCTAGGGTGGTAGGCTTTCTCTCCCTGAGGGAGAAACCGAAATCTGAGTCAAAAGCTGCAATGAAAACAACTTTTGCAGCATTCTGATGAGGCTTCATATCTGCAGGGAGATTTACATATAACTTATTAAATCTCTTAATAAACTCTGACACCCCTTCATTATGTCTCTTCTTGAGTGTATTGAACTCAGTGAGACACTGTCCATGATCTTTCTTTTCTCCCCATTTCCTAAGAAAAGTATTCTCCATGTCATCCCAGGTGGTTACTGAACGGTTTCCCAATGTCTTGAACCATTTTCTGGCTTCACCATCCAAATATTACACAAATAATCTTAAGACCACGTCTAAATGTTCAACATTAAGGTTCTCTGCAAAGGAGCAGAAAGTCTCAAGATTTTTCTGAGCATCAATTTCATTTTCTCCATTAAATCTAGGTAGAATCTTCAAATAATCCTGTGGCATATCATTCCGCACTTGTGGTAAGGCCAGTGGAGCGTATTTGTTCAATAGGAAAGCAGGAACATTAGCCATTGGAGGAGGTGGGAGCTGTGCAACAGTTTGATGTACAAATGAAGGAAGAGGAGTATGAATAACAACAGGAATATACTGTACAAAAGCTTGAGGTGTAGATGGGAATAGTTCACGATTAACAAGGACGACTTCTGTAACTTCTTTAACTTCCTCAACCTCAGGGGTAAGATGAAAATTCTCTTTTGTTCTTGCACTTCCTCGGGGTGGGCTATCTGAATAATATGCAAGATTTTCCTCAGGGGAGTCGGGATTTTCTATTTGGACTTCTTGAGAAGAAGAGGATGGGTAATCTTCTACAGAATGTTCAGGGACTTCAGCACAGGCTGATTGTCTTTCTTTCCAACTTCTTCGATGAATAATATTTTCTGGGTCAGGCACAAAATTCGTCTTCAGCTTAGCAGTATCTGACCTCAAATGTGGCTTGCGAGGAGCCAGGACTACCAATAGATTTATCAAATAAAAAGCAGTGGAGTCGCTAAGGTGAGAGATATGCAACTCTTCAACTCTCTGTGCTCACCTGATTAGAGAGTGAATGCAAATTGTTGAGGCCCAGGGAAATTGATTTTCTTAAATTCGTCCCCGGTAACGGCGCCAAAAAGATGTTGTAGACAATTTTGTCATCCCCTAGAGACAACCTAGAGTTGCCATAGACCAGTGCCTAGGACATCTTAACATAGCAAGGAGCTCATAATATATCTTGGGTTGTCAATCCAAAAGCTCTCTTACTATCTCTTGTAAAACAAGGAAATTAGTTTAAATGGAACCAAACTCTCTCAGAAGCTGATACAAAGATAAGAATAATGTAGGAACAACATGAAAAACTCCAATACAAAAGCATCAGATAGTTAAGAGACAACTTACTGCAAAGAGGGCCAGTTCAAATAGTATGCCACAGAAATCAAATATCAGAAAGTGGATGCAGTGAGGAAAACATGAAGGAGATACTAGTTAGCATGAGGCTGATACCCAGATACACAACAAAACCACATATGGGCTTATCCAACTAAGAATCCATACATGACAATGGCATTTTAAAAGCACCCTCCTCAAGTAACTAATATAGCAGAAAATATGAATGACATGAACATGGAACAATATATCATGACTAGGCCTATTTAAAGCGCTTGACTAATCCAAGTATGGGCACCAACTAGGATGAATCCTTACTTAAGATCAATGAGCCACTCGCATTCTAGAACATGATACAAGAAGATAAATGCAATGAAATGAGATATTATATTAACACATAAGAAAAGATTACATACTGTGGGATACCAAAGACCATAATCCTCATTACAGTTATAACTCCTCCTCACTGAGACCCTACGGGCTCTGAGCCTTCATACAGAAACTTTACAAGATGTATACAAAGCCTTTCACTGCACAGTTTGCTGATAGAAATCTGGAACCCTTACAATGTCTTTCTCCTTCATTTTTATAAGAGAAACAGAAAGCTCTAGAGAATGAAGGTAGGTGAAAACATTAAATTGCTAAATTTGAACAAAATGGCAGAAAACATTCGTGCCCACACTGTGAATGACTAAATATAATTAACTGTACTTTGTAATCTACCTTCAGAAATAAATGCTGAGGATGAAAATCTCCTTATAAACAAGACACACATAATAAAATATACGAATGCTCTGCCTTTTGCCGAAAGGGAAAAATCTGCTGCCATGAAACCTTGAGATTGCTTGTGATTGTGCATGGTACTCTCACCCCCTTGAACCCTGAGCTGAAATTTGTATTTCTCAATGCCAGACATTGAGCTCCTCGATTTTCAGCTGATGTTTTTCGTATCCTCATTTATGCTTTCAGCTACCAGAATCTGCCCCCTTTGAATTGCTCTGAGAGGTTCAATGGATTTTCTTTCTGTTTCCATTAATGAGGTCATATCATACAACTACCTCAAGCCTCCCTCTTAAATTTCGCCAGCGGAATATCGTCCTTAGAGAAGACCTTGGCCTCTGTGATGAAGGCGGAGATTAATGGAGGGTTCCAGCTGCTGCAACCTGCAAAAATACACAAACATATTTAAAAGACTGGACACAGGAGCGATGAATGTGGTGGCAGCCATGGCGATGGTGACATAGACTGAACAAGGTGGTGAGATGATGCAGGGTGGCGAAGAAGGATGCAGAGGAACATGGTGAATGAGCGCGGAGAAAACTCGTAACTTAAACACTGAAATATGACACCTAAATGGAGTACGTGAATGGTGGAGGGTAATGACAGTGCCACGTGGTCGTACGAAAGTTCGAACAAAAGGGGTGACGTGGACAGACGAGAGCTATGGTGGGATAGTCAACAGCGGAGGGGAAATAAATCCGGAACACATGATTGAAAGCAAAATCGACCGCTGATATGGAGTCGGGTGATGACGTGATGGTGGGCCAGAGTCGATGCTGACGAGGTTAAAAGGTGCACAACTTCGGAGGTCGCGAGCCGTTGGACTGAGTGCCCGAGATCGGACGGCTCACAAGAATTCCGCTGCGCGTCTTTTGACTGGACGATAATGCGCGAAATGGGCAGTTTCATTCATCGTACACCGGGACACGTGTCATGCGATCTATGGAATCGCTGCCCCCATGGAGAATACCGCTTACATAATGGAGGTGGTGCGGAATTAACCGCTGGTTTTCGGGCGTGGGGGCCACCACGGTAAACCAAACTCCGCTCCGTCGATTTACTTCTGATCGGACGGCCACGGGTGCCCCCGAAACTTCGAATGGTTAGCTCCTTTCCGCCTGGCGCCTGGTCTCGCGCCTAAGTCATATAGGGAATGAAACGAAGGGGCTAAGGCTAAAAGTCTAGGCCCGATATAATTTTAATTGCGGAATTGGGACTTTGGGTAGTGTATTTTCGAGTGGAAAAAGGCAACGATATGTAGAACATGAGATTTTAGGCCGTGAAAGGGGTTTTAAAGGTTTATATGGGGCGGTAGACCAAAAATTTGAATGAAGGGGTTGACATGTATAACATTCAGTATGCTCAGTATTAACAGATTGAAATGAATTGGTTCTTCTAGGTTCTTGCTTTTATACCGTTATTTATTTATAGCTTGTAACATCCCTAGCCCTTTCCTATGATTGTGGATAAGGTTATAGACCATAATAGACTCTCTCTTCAAAAGGCTTTGCAGTATCTATTGGATGGAGGGAAAGGTAATAATAAAATTTGTACAAAAAACTCCCTAGTGTTGTCTCAACTTACTTAGTGTATTATGTAAATACTTAGTTCCAAAACATCTTTCATATAGTTGCTCACTTGCTTAGAGGAGAAAAGGAAGACTCTATGTAAACTTTAAACCATTTAGATCTTTAGGCTGTATTATTTTTTTTTTCCTTATTTACTGTCAAACCTCATATTTTCAAGTTTTAAAACATCATTCATATAAGTACTTATTTAGAGGTCAATTTCAATGTGTTATATAAACTATTCAAGTATTCACCCTTCATTAATTTTTTTTCATTAGTAATATACAATACATCACAACATCACATGCACTTCATCATCAACTTCTCCTTCCCTAGAAAAGAAGCATAGAATTTTCTTAATTGGTATATTTCTATCTCCTTATTTCCATTGCTAGGTGATGAGATTTCAGACGGAATCATTCATTTTAAATGTGTTTTATGTCAATGAAATATTTTACGTAAATGTTTTAAATATTATATAGATGGATGTTAATTCCTTA
The DNA here is from genome assembly GCA_034641835.2 of Pinus albicaulis. NCBI lineage: Eukaryota > Viridiplantae > Streptophyta > Pinopsida > Pinales > Pinaceae > Pinus > Pinus albicaulis. The sequence goes on from CM076578.1 coordinate 1,910,475,164, forward strand.
TTTAACGAGATTTAAAAAATTAATTTTATGTAGAAAAAAAATTATATATAAAATGAATTGATTCATGTTGCTATATATATATATATATAATGTCTTAATTTCATGATAAATATAAAAAAAATTACACAATTTATTGAAACATTTTTTAATTCAATTGTGCAAATTAAAATAATTATTTTGAGTTTTTAATATATTTTCAAGATATATATCTTTTCCATAATAAGAAATAGTAAAATATATTTGGTATCTTTTTCAATAATATATTGTTAAAATGTTGCATGTTAAATTTACATTAAGTATTTAAGGAATTAATTTTTATTTTATTTTTTATTTTTTTATATAATGTTAGAAATATTTGTTTTTACTAGAGGAATTGGCAATTAGATCAGTGTAGTAATGACATGACATGAGGTTGATTTCTACTACTACCACTATAACTCCCACGTGAACCATCCTTCTCAGCACACACATTGTGGGTAAATCTGGGAGATTTGAACCTCGAATCTCTTTGTACATAATACTTCATTATCATGGCAATCCCCTAAATGTTGTTGAAATATTTTATTTATAACTCACATTTTTTTCTTATTAATCTTTTTTGAATGTTACATATAAAACCCATATTAAAAATTGAATCCATTACATATCTCCCAAACAATATATATATATATATATATATATATATATATATATATATATATATATATATATATATATATATATATATATATATATATATATATAAACATTTTTATTTTTATTTTTATTTTTTTATGGTTGATGTTAGTGTCAGTATCTTCATCCCTCCGTCAGTGATCAAAATTCTCTTGTTGCATTGCATATTAGGTGTCTCGCTTGTCAGCTGCATTCCATTAGGAGCATGGATCATCTGACGGTAGTGGCTTTTTATACATTTTCCCTCATGTCCTTTACCTGCTGGCCCATTTCCTTTCATCAAGATCATTTGCACTCACTTTTTGTCCTTAAACTTGTAAGAGTCATTGTTTAGGTTTTCAGTCCCATTAGGTCTAGGGTTTCATCAAGAAGGTCTTCAAAATGTCTAACAATGGTCAGAAGGCGCATGAGGAGTTTGAATAAAGTTCAAATACTAAAAATTTCATCATCATATGCCTAGAAATGTATTTTTCCTCAAAACTCTGTTTTGAAGAAAAATAGAGTATTTTATCTTTTTATGTATAAATTTAATGTAATTTCAAGTTCTCTCATTTGTAAATAATTTCAATGGAAACCCTGGTCACCTTGTCAAGCTTCAGAAAATCCATCCCCTGCAAGGCAAACAAAAGCAAGTCATTCAGTTAATTAGAGGCAAAATGAAGCAAACTGCCTAAAACAGAGTTTAAAAAAGAAAGTGTCAAAGGTAAACATTACAAAAGTGGGTTTTTTGGAGTGGAAAATTAAAGCCTTTGGTATATAAGTCATTGTCCATGTTCAAAGGGCTCATTTGCATCCAAAAGAGCAAGAGAGATTGAGAGCAAGCCCGTGGTAACAAAATCGCAGCCAATAGTTTCAGTCTCAGTGGCGCGGCGCATTAGTTGAGAGGCGCAGCGCATAAGACTGGCGCGACGCATTGGGTCGGCCTCCACAGTGGTAAAAACACACAGGCGCGGCGCGTAGAGCTCCCGGCTATTTAAACCACGATTTCATTCAAAACTCTAATTTTCTCAGCTGCCTCCAGTCCAAAGTAAGTCAAACAATCCCTCCAATGCCATAAACGTGTGTCTTATGATTTTTATGAGGATTTAATTAAAAAAATTTCAAACCCTACTTCCTTGCTCAAGACATGATAGCCTAGGGTTTGTAAACTGGTTTTTGTGGTCATCACTCCCTTATCTTTTATTCCTTCACTATTTTTCTAGTTTCAACAACCCTTTTCCCTATTCCCCATATCCCTAAATTCATCTACCCCTATCCCATATTCCCATTATCCCAAATCCTAGCTACAAAATTCCCAAACCCCAATTGTTATCCCAAAAGCCTAGAGACTGTCCCTAAAACCCTTCAATTCCCCAAATTCAAATTGGAAATATTCCCAACATTCCCCTTATCCTCTCCCTCCATAGTCCCTCACACATTTTCATACATTTGGCCGCAAAAACCAAAGACACCTAAACTCTTCATACTCATCTAAGACAACACAAACTTTGGCAAACATGGAGACAGATTCCTCTTATGACCGAGATGAAGGAACACACAGTGACTCCACAACTGAATCACATGCACCAAAGAGACCTCACAAGAGTGGTAAACACGTAAGGGAAGAGCCTACTTCACTTGCTGAGCTGGAGGCCTGCCCTCTTGCTATTACATGTTTTCAACAACAGTCTTGTTATCAGTTTTGTGAGATGTTTGCTAGAGTCCAGTACCATCATGAGTTGGCCAGATTGTTTGTGCTTCATTTACATAATGGCCAAGTCACTCTTACAGGTGTGACATTCACCTTGACACTCGAGTCTATCTCTCTAGCAACCGATATTCCAAATGTTAGAGAGCAATGGAATAAAAGGCAGCAAGTTAACAGGGAACTCTATGAGCCATACATCAAGCCTGGTTTTTTGAGACAACTCAGCAGAGTTTTTCCCTTTCGGTACCTGAAATATTCATACACTCTTTTGATGAAGCTCATAATCAAATATTTCAGCTGTGAGGGTCGGTTTTCTCGTTTATATGCCTATCACATTAGATTGCTGATGCACTTTACCAGGGTGAGAATGATGAACCTCCCCTACTTCATGTGCCGAGATATTGAGAAGATGACCACCCTAGTGCAAAAGAAAACTCCTGAGCAGCAGTATAACAATATCTATCATTTTGCACTCATCAAAATTGTGGTTATGCATCAGCTTGGTTTGCAGGACTTTTCATGGGAGGATTTCATTTCTCACGAGTTCTCCACAGCTCCTCAGGTGCCTCCAGAAGCTTTTCATGAGACAGGTGAACCTTCACATCTGTAGGAGGTTCATGAGACACAGACCGCTAGTGTGCAGGTGTTTGTCACCTATTATAAGGGCACTAGAAGGTTATTTGCAGCAGCCAAGCGAGTATTATCTCCACCCGGGGTGGAATGTGTCTCGCTTCCTTCATCAGCAGTGCAGGTACAAGACAAAGGAAAGAGGCCAATACATGATGATGGCCTTCAGGAGGGCAGGAGACAGATTTCATCCTCATTTAGGATGATGACACCGATTTGGGCTCACCAAGCTCAAAGCTTAGAGATATCATTCGGGAGCAACGGGCGGAGATAAATAATTTGTCCCTCAGCCTACAAAGAGCCAAGTGGATAATCAAATACCTTGAGAAAAGGAACAAGCAACTAGAGGATCAACAAACCATCATGGAGCTGCAAAACATACGAGAGAATCGGCAAGCCGCTAAAAAGAGCAAAACCAAGATGACATCACTTGAGCAAGAAATTGAAACTGATTGCGAAACTTAGCTTGAAAGGGTAAATATGCATTTGGAGAAGCTGTTGGCGAAAGCCAACAAAGAAAAGAACATGTTGAGGCACATGGCCAATCATTATTGGGCGAGAAACCATGTTTGCAAAGCAAGGATCAAGATCTTGAAGGCTAAGTTGAAGAAGGCCTCAAAGCGTCGGAAAATGTTGATATTGCAACAAGATGATGAGCTTAGTGAAAAGAGTTGCCTTCACTAAGTGGGCCCGCAAGCTATTTTTGGCGCAAGTATATTTTTAGACATGTCGATCATATTCTATGAGTTGCAGGATGCTATTTGTGGATGGTTGGTCAAGTTGGAAAAAAATAGATGGACTTCTATTTTTAGACATACTGGGCGGAATTTATTTTTTAGATTGCCAGTCTAAAAATAGATATGTCGAATACTATTAGCTCTTAATAATATTTGGACTATAAACATTATCTTATTCTCTTGGAGCACTTCAGTTAGGTGCACAGATGTGGCACAGGAGCTGACAGAAGGAATTACGCTATTCCTAGGGGTTAAGTGGATCTATTGCATGGAGACTTCAGTTAGAACTCATGTGAGAGAGTTTGGTGGAGTTGATTGAGGAGTTAATGGAGTTGTGTTCAGTTTAACTAATCTAAACATAGTTGAACTAGTTGTATTTAGTCTAACTGATTAATACACTAGTAGAGTAGAATATCCCACAACAATATTCCACCTTTATTTATAAAACCATTATTCAAACCTAATAATAATGCAATATCTCCAGCAGGATGAGCAAACAGCAAAAGATATCAATAATTAAGAAGAAAGATGCTGAATTATCACAGACTATGTCACATGAGTTCTGGCACTAAGCAAGACTGAGTTCCATGAAGACACAGGCCTGCTAAGCTGGTAAGATGAATGAGCCATTCTACAACATTGATTACGCAATAGAGGTTGGCTATCAGGTGGCAGAGATTGGAGCATGTGTTTTGCTAGATCTAGCTTGATTAGTGTGTAGAAATTGGAGGTTGTGCTGAGAGCTTGTGAGGAGCTTTGTACAATGATTGTTACATGATCTCTATTACATATAATATACAGATAGTTGGGGTTTTCAGCTTTAAGCTTTCCCATGAAATACTGTGTTCATATGTGTGAATTTTTATGGTCTTAATGTGTGCATGCAATTGATTTTATTTCAGCATGTAATGATCAAAGGTAGAAGATATTCTGTATTGTGCATGAAGTTAAAAAGTGTGTGATCAGGAGAATCTCGGTGAATAATATATCAGTTATTCAAATTTTCTACAGAAAAGGCATGATAGACTTCAGATCTTGGCCGAGGCTTCCTTGGCCCAGCATAGCACATAATGGAGGACACTCAACCCAAATTTCAAAAAAATTGGGACACTTTTTGCAAATTTTGAATTTTTGGCCTAAAAACAGACTTTTCAGCTCTATGCACCGTGCCACTTGGCGCACACTTTTGATAGGGGACTCCTTTTGATGAAAACTCAACATTTTTGGATTTTTAATGGAAAAATATGCATGTCTACCTATGGCCAAGAAATTTTGACAGGTTTTGGGCTTCCAGAAGGGTCAAAAACACCCCAAAAATGACATTTCTGCCCCTTTGTTGACACACAGGAAGCAGTGTTGGGAGAAATCAGTTTTGGAGGGGCAAATGAAAGCCAAATTCAGAAATTCCACTTGTGTTGGAAAGAGACAGGAAGACCTTTCCAACAGGCCCACTTGGAGCAAATTTGGACACCGGGAAGGCCTCCAAAATCAGCTGCAAACTGGCGCGACGCATAGGGCGCGGCGCATTGGAGGTTTTTGCTCATTTTTGACCCAGAAACTCTATTTTTTCACCTAGTTTTTGAAATTTTGACTTTCTTACTTCCAAATGTCAAACTCATGATGTAATTTGATGGATATTGATGTAATTTTGTTAAATTTTTACTCATGGAGGTAGATTCATCCATCAAAAGGTGATTTGCAACTGAATGAATCAGTTTCCTAGTTTATAGAGGCAAGCTGTTTCACTGCCTACTTTCTAGTTCTCAGTTTAGATTTTGTTGGAACAGCTCCTAAAATTGTGAGCTCGACCCCTAGAGGCTGGGATGAGTTATTGTTTGTCTATATCTTGTGGTTTTTTAGTCATTAGCATGGTTGGACTTTTGGGAATGCTTTGAGCATCATTGTACATTCATCTCTGCATTTTTGGCAAAGGAATAGACCAGGGTTTGCAACACTCTATGGGATTCATGTGGAATTTTGTTTTGGATAATGTGTTTCTCTTTGTAAGTGTAAGTCTACTGGTGTTTAATGTATACCATTTCTCTCTTATTTCTTCTTAACTTTAAAAAACAAGGATAAAGGTAGAATTCATTAAAATTTGCAGTGCTCTACCTAGGGTTTGTTTAATTTTCTATGTTTTCAGTTGTTTGGAGAGGATCCCTGAAGGTTTCTTGCCCTATTCAACTCCTCACCTCTTTCAACTCTCCATCTATTTCAAATCGGAAGTGTCAAATCAATTGCCTACCTTGCCCCATTCAGATCTCTGCAAAACTAAGCCTCATTCCCCAGACCCAAATTTGCCTTTCCTCTTGAGCCAACAAAATATTCATTAAATTCAAATCAAGACTCTTTTGCATATATACCTAGCCTAAAATAAGTTTTCATTTAAGTCATATCAAGCCTCATTGATCATTTTTCGCTGAGATTAACAAGGAGAGAGCCCTCTCCCAATCTGGTAGGGCTAGCTACTAGGTTAAGCGTGGTTTGATGTTACCCTAGATTCTGCCTTTCTCAGCCTGAGGTAGATTTAGGCCATAACATTTGACATAAAAAATTTCGTTTTGCTATATATATATATATATATAGATAAACTCAAAATGGAATGAAGTACATATATGTTTCATATTGAATTGTAATATCAATATTTTTTTCCAATATGGCGTGAACTTCATATCTAGAGCACTGAGAGAATTATACATTTCTATTTTACTTAAAAGTAAAACACAATTATAACCTAAAGAAAAAAAATTGCTTTCAATTATTTTATCTCTACATATAATTGATGAAAATTTAAGATGTAAATAAAGTATTTTATTTATGGTTAACATTCAAATATTTTTTTGTTATTAGTATTTTTTAACTTCTTAATGAAGTATGACTTTATTATTTTTAAATATAACTTTAAGGGACAACACCTCTCATTTATTACTTTTTTGAATTTCAATTTGTGTATAATAATAGCAATAATATGATATTTTAACGTCCACGAGACTAAAAATAGTCTACGGGACTACCACCTCCTTGTTTTTTTCCTTTTGCAATTCAATCATTTTCTTACTGAAATTGATGATGAGTTGACCCAACCTTCTAATAGTCCCCTCATTGAAAAGACAATGCCACGGAATTGGTGCCAACATACTACCATAATTTCCCTTGATGTCTCTAAAAGCATCACATTCCAAAATGAAACACTTTTCCAGTTCCACTGCCCCATAAGTGCAAAAAGTACACACCCGTTCTTCCCAAGCTTCTTTAGGTCTCTTCCACCGTCCTATTTCACACCGAAGTTGACGTAAGTTATTTCTTAATTGAGTAATAAGAATCTTTGCTCTCCATGGAATGCTAGCGCTAATGTACTCTTTTTGTTAGGCATGACAAGTGGCGTTGAATTCCTGAACGTAGTACTTCTTCTTTTTGCCGAACTTTTTCCCCATATACGCTTACAAAACTTCTCCATAACAAAATTCTTTTAACTCCTTGCTATTCGTGGGACATGCATTGAGGTAGATATTATATTTTTGCATCCATTTGTTTTTTTGTCTCATCCATTATTTATTTCTTTCACTCATGCCTTCTTTTGGCCATATACCTCCTCCCATTTTCTCAATTCTTTTTAGATACCTTATAAGATGCACCATAGAAATTGCTTCGGTGGGAGCTGCTCCTGTTTCACTCAACATTATCTCATAAGGAATCAAACTTTTTATTTTGAACTTGCTCATGATCAAGTGATTTTGGATTTTTTCAATTTGTTTCCATTTTGAAATAGGGATGCTGCTAGCCCACAATTCACACCCATATAATATCACTTGACAAACTAGGAGTCCAAAAAGCACTTTAATCATTTTCCAATCCCATAACTTTGCCTCTATACATCTATTTTGGAGTGTGCATATAATGCTTTCAACCCTCCTAAAACTCTATTCTTTCTGCAATCCTCCCAATTAAGCTTATTGTTGAAGTCTATCCCAGGGCTCTTGTATCCATTTACTTCTTCAAGAATGTTGTCTTCAAAGAAGAATGTATGTTGCCTTTGCTTCCTTTTATTATAGAAAAACATTATTTTGGTCTTACTAGTATTGACTTACATCCCCACTTCTTTACAAAAGTTCTCAAGGGCATACAGGTGCATCTACAATCCATGGGTCGATTTAGCAACCAGTACAAGATCACCAACATATAACTCCCCCAACCGAACACCATCCTGACCTTGAAAATTTAGTCACTCTTCCAATTTTTCTGTATATAAACCAAAAAGAGTAGTGGATAAAGGGAAACCTTGCTTAACTCTAATGTTGCTTCTAAAACTTTCTGAAATGCCTACTAAAGTTCTAATTTTGACTTTCACCTCTTCATAAAGCTTATGGAAAATAACTCTAGATTGTAAAGGAATTTCAAGTTCTTCCATTCTATGCCACAAATTATCTCTAGGGACCGTATCAAATGTCTTTTTGAATTCAACAAGCAGCAAAATACTTCCTCTTTGTCCCCCCAAACCTTTTCAACAATGTGTCTCAGCGTAATACCATGATCTATTGTAGAATGCTTCGGCCTAAAACCCACTTTCCCTTTTGCCCTCTTTTCTTTTACTTATGCCCACTTACTAATTCTATTTTTTGCCATGCCACATAAAAGCTTTGCAAAAAAAGGATTGATCATAATGGTTCTATAGTTGGAAGGGTTATATAATCTAATTTTTAAGGTCACGATGAAGCCAAACACCATATCGATATATGAGACTCCCTTGCATCTGCTTCCATACGGTGTGTGTACACACCAAATCGGTATATGAGACCCCTTTGTATCCACCTCCATGAAGCACGTGTGTTTGAGAGAGGATCCCAGCTCGTAACTACATTCGTGCAATGTGTGTGTAGTAGAAAATAGTGATTGAGTAGATTTATTATTTTTATTATTACTTTTCTAATTAAATTGACATTTTATTATTATTATTATTATTATTTTTTTGATAGGCAAGACAGCGCGGCCGAGAGGTCGAAGGTGCGAGACGGAGAGCCGTGACGAGAGGCGAAGGCCACTGCCGAGCCGAGCCTGGCCATGAGAGAAGCTGCAGCCTTGAGTAGCGAGCGCTAGGGTTTACGGGAGCCCATATGACGAGACAGCGAGTTCCTTTCGGGTGTTAATATATAAAAGCTCCAAGTTAAAGTTACAAAACCCTCACCATTGCTTGAATCGGGTTTGAAAATGGACACCCTTTGAGAGTTATTTAAAACGGAAACTCGAGCTCCGGAATATGGAAGGAGGGTCTTGCACATTTGTGTCCAAACAGTATTTTTAGGTGATAAAATCGGACAAGCGGTAGAGACTCTTTCAATGCTCAAATGCCCTGGTGGTAATGAATGCCAAATGGTGGCCTAGTGTGTTCCCAGATCTGGAAAGAAGACATTTTATTATTATTATTATTATTATTAATTGATATAATGTTTCACTACAACATCTCCCCCTATTGAATTGTAAAGTGCTTCTTAATGCAAGACAAATCTATAGAAGATAAGATTGAAATAAATTACCATCAACAAACATTATAAAAAAGAGAATAATAGATATGTCAAAAAAAATGTTCATTACCAAAACATTTGATTATATAACCAGGTAACATAGCTAAATTGATGAGGTTAATAATCAATTATGTTCATAATGGATGAAATGCTTCTAAAACCATGTGCTACTTGTAAAAACATATAATCAAGTGGGAGAAACCTCAAACAATAAAATATTTTATGAAAATCTATGCAGATTGTCTAGAAGGAACCTATATATAAAATGATTAGTCTTATGCAATTGATTAACAATGCATAACCAAGAATTATAGATAAACAAATATTACTTCGAGAAAAAAGTGTGCTTATTTTCACCCTAACCTCAACTATAAGCCATACTAATGTCATGAGTTTATATTAAGATACTTGAGATATTAAAACAAAATGACGTTATTTACTTTTATCGGTAGAACTCAAGCCTATGTGCACTTTTCTCTTCCTTATTTAGGACTCAATGGAATGAAGTACATATATGTTTCATATTGGATTGTAATATCAATATTTTTTTGCAATATTATGTGAACTTCATATCCAAAGCAGTGAAAGAATTATACATTTTCATTGTACTTAAAAGTAAAACACAATTATAAACTAAAGAAAAAAAAATTGATTTCAATTATTTTATCTCTATATATAATTGATGTAAAATCAAGATGTCAATAAAGTATTTTATATATGGTTAACATTCAAATATTATTTTGTTATTAGTATTTTTTAACTTCTTAATGAAGTATTAATTTATTATTTTTAAATATAACTTTAAGGGACAACATCTCTCATTTATTACTTTTTGGAATTTAAATTTGTGTATAATAATAACAATAATATGATATTTTAACATCCACGAAACTAAAAATAGTCTATGGGACTACCACCTCCTTGTTTTTTTCCTTTTGCAATTCAATCATTTTCTTACTCAAATTGATGATGAGCCGACCCAACCTTCTAATAGTCCCCTCACTAAAAAGACAATGCCATGGCATTGATGCTAACATACTGCCATAATTTCCCTTAATGTCTCTAAAAGCATCACATTCCAAAATGAAATGCTTTTTTGATTCCATGCCCCAGAAGTGAAAAAAGTACACACTCATTCTTCCTAAGCTTCTTTAGGTCTCTTCCACTATCCCGTTTCACACCGAAGTTGATGCCAGTTAGTTCTTAATTGAACAATAAGAAACTTTGCTCTCGATGGAATGATAGTGCTAATGTACTCTTTTTGTTAGAGATTACAAGTGGGGTTGAATTCCTGAACATAGTACTTCTTCTTTTTGCCCAACCCTTTTCCCCATATACACTTACGAAACTTCAACATAACAAATTTCTTTTAACTCCTTGTTATTTGTGGGACATGCATTGAGGTAAATACTCTATTTTTGCATCCATTTGTTGTTTTGTCTCATCCATGATTTCTTTCTTTCACTCATGCATTCATTGAAGATAACTTTTGGTCATCTACCTCCTCCCATTTGCTCAATTCTTTTTAGATACCTTATAAGATGCACCATAGCAATTGCTTCGATGGGAGTTGCCCCTGTTTCACTAAAAATGATCTCATAAGGAATCTAAATTTTTATTTTGAACTTACTCGTGATCAAGTGTTTTTGGATTTTTTCAATTTGTTTCCATTTTGAAACAAGGATGTTGCTAGCCCACAATTCACACCCATATAATATCACTTGACAAACTAGGATTCCACAAAGCACTTTAAACATTTTCCAATCCCATAACTATGCCTCTCTACATCTGTTTTGGAGTGTGCATATAATGCTTTCCACCCTCCTAAAACTCTCTTCTTTCTTCAATCCTCCCAATTAAGCTCATTGTTGAAGTCTATCCCAGGGTACTTGTATTCATTTACTTCCTCAAGAATGTTGCCTTCAAAGAAGAACATATGTTGCCTTTGCTTCCTTTTATTATCGAAAAACATTATTTTGGTTGTACTGGCATTGATTTGCATCCCCACTACTTTACAAAAATGATCAAGGGCATATAGGTGCATCTGCAATCCACGAGCCAATTTAGCAACTAGTACAAGATCACCAGCATAAAGAAGAAGCTTTATCACAAACTCCCCCAACCGAACACCATCCTGACCTTGAAAATTTAGTCACTCTTCCCATTTTTTAATATATAAAGCAAAAAGGGAAGTGTATAAAGGAAAACCTTGCTTGACTCCAATGTCGCTTCTAAAACTTTCTGAAATGCCTGTTGAAGTTCTAAGTTTGACTCTCACCTCTTCATAAAGCTTATGGACAATAGCTCTATATTGCAAAGGAATTTCAAGTTCTTCCATTCTACGCCGCAACTTATCTTTAGGGACCGTGTCAAATGCATTTTTGAAGTCAACAAAGCAGCAACATACTTCTTCTTTGTCCCCCCAAGCCTTTTCAAGAATGTGTCTCAGTGTAATACCATGATTTATTGTAGAATGCTTCGGCCTAAAACCCGCTTTCCCTTTTTCCCTCTTTTCTTTTACTTATGCCTACTTACTGATTCTATTTTCTACCATGACACTTAAAAGCTTTGCAAACAAAGGATTGATCATAATGGTTCTATAGTTGGAAGGGTTCTATAATCTAATTTTCAGGTCATGATGAAGCCAAACAACATATTGATATATGAGACCCCCTTGCATCTACTTCCATACGCTGTGTGTACACACCAAATCGGTATATGAGACCCCTTTGTATCCACCTCCATGAAGCACGCGTGTTTGAAAAAGGATTCCTTGTAACTGCCTCCATGCAATGTGTGTGTGGTAACAAATACTGATTGAGTAGATTTATTATTTTTATTATTACTTTTTTAATTAAGTTGACATTAATTTTATTTATTTATTTTATTTTATTTTATTTATTTATTTTTTATTTTTTTTAAATTGTTAATTGATCTAATATTTCACTACAACATCTCCCCATACTAAATTGTAAAGTGCTTCTTAACGCAAGGCAAATATATACAAGATAAAATTGAAATAAATTACCATCAACAAACATTATAAAAAGAGAATAATAGATATGTAAAAAAAAAAAAATCATTACCAAAACATTTGACTGTATAACTATGTAACATAGCTAAATTGATGAGGTTGATAATCAATTATGTTCATAATGGATGAGATGTTTCTAAAACCATGTGTTACTTGTAACAACATATAATCAAGTGGGAGAAGCCTCAAACAATAAAATATTTTATGAAAATCTATGCCAAATTTTCTAGAAGGAACTTATATATATAACATGATTAGTCTTATGCAATTGAATAACAATGCATAACCAAGAATTATAGATAAACAAATGTTATTTTGAGAAAAAAGTGTGCTTATTTTCACCCTAACCTCAACTATAAGCCATACTAATGTCATGAGTTTCTATTAAGATACTTTAGATATTAAACAAAATAACAATATTTACTTTTATTTGTAGAACTCAAGCCTATGTGCACTTTTCTCTTCTTTATTTAGGACCCAATGGAATGAAGTACATATATGTTTCATATTGGATTGTAATATCAATATTTTTTTTCCAATATTGTGTGAACTTCATATTTGCACGAGTGAAAGAATTATACATTTTCATTCTACTTAAAAGTAAAACACAACTATAAACTAAAGAAGAAAAAAATTCTTTCAATTATTTTATCTCTATATATAATTGATGTAAATAAAGTATTTTATTTATGGTTAACATTCAAATATTTTGTAACTTCTTAATGAAGTATTACTTTATTATTTTCAAATATAACTTTAAGGGACAACATCTCTCATTTATTACTTTTTTGAATTTCAATTTGTGTATAATAATAGCAATAATATGATATTTTAATGTCTGCGAGACTAAAAAGTCTATGGGACTACCACCTCCTTGTTTTTTCCCTTTTGCAATTCAATCATTTTATTACTCAAAAAGATGATGAGCTGACCCAAGCTTCTAAAAGTCCCCTCACTGAAAAGACAATGCCATGGCATTGATGCTAACATACTGCCATAATTTCCCTTGATGTGTCTAAAAACATCACATTCCAAAAATGAAATGCTTTTCCGATTCCACTGCCCTATAAGTGAAAAAAGTACACACCCGTTCTTCCCAAGCTTCTTTAGGTCCCTTCCACCACCCCGTTTCACATTGAAGCTCACGCGAGTTAGTTCTTAATCGAGCAATAAGAAAATTTGCTCTCCATGGAATGCTAGCACTAATGTACTCTTTTAGTTAGGGATTACAAGTGGGGGTGAATTCCTGAACATAATACTTCTTCTTTTTGCCCAACTCTTTTCCCCATATACGCTTACAAAACTTCAACATAACAAAATTCTTTTAACTCCTTGTTATTCATGGGATATGCATTGAGGAAAATATTCTATTTTTGCATCCATTTGTTGCTTTGTCTCATCCATGATTTATTTCTTTCACTCATGCCTTCATTGAAGATTACTTTTGGCCATCTACCTCCTCCCATTTGCTAAATTCTTTTTAGATACCTTATAAGACGCGCCATAGAAATTACTTCAATGGGAGCTACTCCTATTTCACTCAACGTTATCTCATAAGGAATCAAACTTTTTATTTTGAACTGGCTCATGATCAAGTGTTTTTGGATTTTCTCAATTTGTTTCCATTTTGAAACTGTTAGGTCCCTATATTACTAGTGTAGTCCCTTATTGTTGTTAGTGTGCCCCCCTTATTATTATTGTTGTACACTGTAACCCCAATTTTGTTATTATTATGCCCTTACATTATTATTGTTAGGTCGGTTAGGATTGTATTGCAACCCCATGGACTCCTATATATAGAAGGAGGTTTTGTCATTTGTATCATCCAAGAGTTGTTCATTTATGTAATGTAAAGGAGGTTTCCTCCTCGAAGAGGCTTATTTCTAAGGCGTTGATCTCTCTTTTCTTCTATTTTTTGAGCTGGTTTCATAACATTTCATATCAGAGCTCTGGATTCTAGGGTTTTGCTGCTCCAAACAAGTCATCGTGTCATTTTTGCTATAACTTTTGTTCTAAGAAGTTTCAGAAGCTTAAATTTTTATCGCCCGAAGCCGAATCTTAAATAACTTCTTGTAAAAATTTCAAATCTTGGTGCACAATATTTTCGGAGTTATGATCTGTGGAAGTTAGGGTTTTTTCAGGCTCCCGAAATTCATCTCAAAAAGGTGACTGTGGGAAAATCATCATAACTCTCTCTCTGAGGATCGGATTGAAATTCTGTAAAAAATAGCCGAAATCACATGAACTGTAGTTCCATGTATATCAATTTCAGAGCCTAAGGAGGAAAAAATGACATGTGGCACCTCGTACAAGTTCGCTCTACTGAACCAATCCATAATTAGGCCATTGTTGGAGATTGGACATAACTTTTCATTGAAGAATCTAAATCAGGTCAGACCTATGGCATTTTAAATTAGATTTATAGGGCTACTACAACACCATATTTTAGATATTGAAGATTCGAAATAATAGAGAATGTAGTTTCAATATCTAGCTCCTCAAAAGCAAGAAAAAGATAACAATATTGGGTTCTAAAATGCCCCCTAAAAATAATTCAACACCCATTAAGCCTTCATAAGGCTCTACTATGACTCATGAAGAAGAATAAGTGCAACATGAGATATTAAAATTACAAGAGCAAGTGCACCAAATTTCGCTGTTGCAAAGAGCAACAAAAAATGAATTGGAAGTTTTGAAGAAAGGCGTGGAAGCTAATATGGATGGTTTGAAGAAAGGCGTGGAAGCTAAGATGGATGGTTTAAAGAATGTCATGGAAGCTAATATGGATGGCATGGAAACTGGAATGGAAGTTAATATGGATGACATGGAAGCTAAGATCGAAAACATGAAGAATGATCTAAAAGCAGACATGGAAGGTTTGACAAAGTTGATACAAGAAATGTTTCTAATGGCAAAAAGATAGTAGAGGAAACTCACGATGAGAAAAAAATAAATGTTGATCGTGATTTAATAAACTCTAATGTTGGATGGAAGACCCGCCATATTCCAAAGATCGATATGAGGAAGCTTGATGGCAAGGATCCCGTAACATGGATACTACAGATGGACCTATATTTTGATCTCAATAATGTGCAAAACACACAAAAGGTATGCACTGCAACTTTATATTTAGAGAAAAATATAGTTGTATGGTATCGATGGCTTTTCTCCCGTAAAAAAAATTTCACTTGGTCAATTTTTACGGAGAAAATGATAGCACATTATGAGGATACAAAGAGCAACACCTTTTTTAGCCAATTGATAAATCTCAAACAAAAGGGTTCAGTGGGGGAGCACATTGAGGACTTCCAAAAATTGAATATAAGGGTAACTGGTATTCCAGAGGAACACAAGATTGATGTCTTCATAGGGACTTTAAAGGATAACATCAAACATGAGGTTCATGTTTGGGAACCTGATTCATTGGAGAAGGCATTCAAGTTGGAAAGAAAAAATGAATGTAAAATTATGGCAACAAGGAAGCCTACCACTCACATCTATAAAGATGGAAGTGTTGCTACTCCTAGACTTCCAAAACCTACAAGGTTGACACCACAACAATTGAAAGAAAAAAGAGTAAAATGGCTTTTCTACAGTTGTGATAGCAAATACACTAAAGGTCATAAGTGTGCTGAGAAGAAATTATTTTACATAGATTGTGAAGAGGAGGAATAAAATGAACAAGAAACTTCAAAAGAAGAGGGCATACATCAGGAACCAACCCTAGAAGAAGAAGAAATGAGTCTGACCATATTGTGTAATGCATTGGCAGGAATTACCACTCCTCAAACTCTCAAGATAGAAGGAAATATCGAGAAGAAAAGGGTAATAGTGTTGATTGATTCAAGTAGCATCCATGATTTTATTCATTGTAAGGTAGCCAAGGAATTGAACTGTTTCCTATACCCAACACCAGAATGTCAAGTGATGGCTGCAAATGGAGGAACTATAAATTGCTCTTGAAAATGCCATAATATCAAGCTAACCATGGGGGAATATGTATTTGATATTCCAATGCTTTTCATTCCAATGGGAGTTGTTGATGTTGTACTAAGAGTACAATGGTTACAATCTTTGGGGACAATAGCTTTTAATTTTCAAGAACTTTTCTTGAATTTTTTTTCGGAAGGAAAGGAAGTCGAATTATGGGGTATCACAGGGAAGACAGGAAAGATAATAAGCTCTAATGTCATGACAAAGCTTCTGAAGAAAGAACAATGAGGTGTAATTTCACAATCATGCTCACTATAAGTTCCAACATCAAAATCATCTATTTCTCCAGATCTCCAAAAAGTCTTGGACAATCATTCCAAGGTGTTTGAAACTCCCAGAGGACTCCCACCTATTCGTGATCATGATCATGCAATTTATTTGATTCTAGGAAGTTTTCCACCAAACATCAGGCCTTATAGATATCCTTATGTCCAAAAGAGCGAAATTTAACGTATGATTGTAGAAATGTTAGAGGCTTGTATAATTCAACCTAGTCAAAGTTCTTTCTCTGCTCCAGTAGTATTGGTGCACAATAAGGATGGATCATGGCGCATGTGTCCAGATTATAGGGAGCTCAATAAGCTCACTATTAAAGATAAATTTCCCATTCCTGTGTTTGATTAATTATTGGATGAATAACATGGAGCAATTTATTTTACCAAGTTGGATCTTCGTTCAGGATATCATCAAATTAGAATGAAGACTAAAGATATTCCGAAAACAACATTTCGAACTCATGAGGGTCATTATGAATTTTTGGTCATGGCTTTTTGCCTTACCAATGCACTTTATACATTTCAAGGGTTGATGAATTCCATTTTCAAACCCTTCCTTAGAAAATTTGTGCTAGTATTTTTTGATGATATACTAATCTAGGGATCATGTTTAACATATTGATAGGGTCATCACACTATTGGAGGAGAAACAATTATATGAAAAAACATCCAAATGTTTCTTTGGAGTACAAGAGGTGGAATATCTGGGTCATATTGTACCTCACAAGGGTGTTAAGGTAGACGCTAACAAAATTAAATCCATTAAGGAATGGAAAGTGCCCACAACCATAAAGCAGTTGTGAGGATTTCTCGGGTTAACAGGGTACTATCGCAAGTTTGTTAAGAATTATGGGAGAATAGCAGCACCTCTAAAAACATTATTGAAGAAAGATGCATTTTCATGGACTCATGAAGCAACTAAGGTATTTGAACATATTAAATAGGAAACGTGCCTAGCACCGGCCTTAGCTACGACAGACTTCTCAAAAACCTTTAATGTGGAATGTGATGCCTCAGGAATTGGAATTGGTGTTGTTTAAATGCAAGAAGGGAGACCCAGTGATTTTGAAAGTCGTCCAATCAAAGGAAAGTATTTACAAAAATCTATTTATGAGAAGGAAATGTTAGTAATACTGCATGCACTAAAGAAATGGCAACCTTACCTAATGGAAAGGCACTTCAAGGTAAAAACTGATCATGATTGTCTTAAAAACTTTTTGGAACAAAGACTATCTTCAGAAGAGTAGCAAAAATGGGTCACAAAGATGTTAGGTTATGACTTTTAAATCATCTATAAAAAAGGGAAGCTAAATGTTGTTGTAGATGCACTCTCAAAAAAGAATGAAGAGGTGGAAGCATAGATTTGTGCCATTTCTATTATCCAACGAAATTGGATAACTGAAGCAAGGGATGAATGGAAGAAGGACGAAGAAGTGTGGACACTTATTCAAAAGTTGCAGCAAGATCCTAGTACATTTGATACATTTAGTTGGAAAAATGATTCCTTATGGTACAAAGATCGCTTATATCTTTGTAAGAATTCCCAACTAAAATAAAAGATTCTTTTGGAATTGCACACTTCTCCTTTACGAGGACACTGAGGATTTTTAAAAACTTACCACAGGGTGAAGAAAGAATTTTTTTTGGGACGGCCTTAAATTTGATATTCAAAAGTTTGTGGTGGAATGTTTGGTTTGCTAGCAAAATAAAGTTGAGACAATTAAGACCCCGGGTCTTCTACAACCTTTATCCATTCCATGTCAACGTTGGGAGGATATTTCAATGGATTTTATCACAGGTTTACCTAAGTCCGAAAGAAAGAGTTTCATCATGGTGGTAGTTGATAGACTTACCAAGTATGCACACTTTTGTGCATTATCTCATCCATTTAAATCAAGTACAGTTTCTACTGCATTTATGGAAACAATTCAGAAGCTACATGGAAACCCAAAGATTATTGTAAGTGACAGAGATCCCATTTTTACTGGAATTTTTTGGACGGAATTTTTTTTTTGTTTGGGCACTCAACTAGCTCATAGTTCATCTTATCATCTTCAATCCAATGGTTAAACTGAGATAGTGAATAAATTTTTGGAAGGATATCTTCATTGTTTTGTATTTGATAAACCAACACAATGGGTCAAGTAGTTACCTCTTGTTGAATGGTGGTATAACACTTCCTTCCATACTACAGCAAAAATGACCCCATCTATGGCACTTTATGGATATAATCCTGATGGGGCCCAGCCCTCAAGCCGAGTCATCACTGCAAATTATATTAAATGTTACACGCAGATATCGGGGTTGTTATATATGCATTATTCCAACAGTTGTAATTCGTTACACCTTGGATTAAAATTAAGATTAAAATAAAAGTCTCAAGCCTCCCGTCATCCGTAATATTTGATAGCTGTTAGTTGATTTGGAATTTAATTTCAAACTGATTGTATTGTCCGGTTGTCCAGCTGGTCTGACGCCTGTCAGTGTCGCTCGATCCTCGCCCTTTCGCGCGGTAATAGTCTTACCCTATCGATTGTCACTCACTCTTTCATTCTTTGGTCTCGTTGTGAGGGTTTCACCCTGCTTGTTCTCGTGAGGGTTTGCTGTCGGCTTTCACTCCAATGTTCTGGACTTCTGTTCGGCCTTTTGATGTCTATGGCGACGATAACGTGTTGGTTAATTTCTCCAACAGGGTTTGTGTTTCTATGCAGCTGAACTATCTCTTTGCTATAATGCTTATTCACTTACCTGTGTATTGTTGGTTTGAAACTGGACTTCGTTTTTATCGGTGTGTTCTCTTTTGTTGCCCGTAGCTTATTCGTTTCCTTGGTTGCAAGTCGAACCCGCCGTGGTTTCCTTTTGGCTCATCCAGTCCTGCTCAGCACCGAAAAGGGTAAGCTATCTCTCCTTGATTCAATTCCTATGGCTCTGACCTGCTGGCTCCTTGTGAGCAAAATCTAGTGGGTTTTGACCCAAATGTCCGGTCCAGTTGTGCTCAGCGTTCTCTCGTCTTTTCCCAGGTAACGGCCTCAATCTTCCTCGTTCTTTTTTTTTTTATAAAGAAAACATAGTGAATATATATTAAACTCCAGCACTGATTTATTCTCGTTGTTGTGTAGGCAATTCGGACCTCCGTTGTTCTCAAACCATCCGACTCAGTTAATTCTCGGCCTCCAATCCCAAATGGGTAGGGTCGCTCCTCGATTTGGCTCTTTTTTAAAAGAAAAATTTGGCATCTATTTTAATTGGCAAGTTGTCTCAGTCCTTTACTTGTTCTTGTCAAAGGAAAGGTTAGGGTTTATAATTTTCCTCTCGGTTTCTTCTGTTCCTTCGACCCAAGTCTGTCACTCTCTGTAGTTTTGATTGTAGGGTTTTGGGTTTTGAAACCCCACATGCAACTTCTTCTTTCGTTCCAGAATATTATGTATTTTGGCTGTATGGTTTTGGGTTTTGAAACCCCACCTGCAACTTCTTCTTTCGTTCCAGAATATTATGTAATTGTTATATTGCGGTCCCTTGGGACTTGAACTTTGTTCGATAGATCGTTTAATAATGAGAAATATTTTTGCTAAAATCTCTGTTCGTTCAGAAGAGGAAAAAAAACAAATTGTTGGTTTGTACCTGTAGATCAATGTTAGTTGATGCGTTCCAGATTTTGTATGTCGTTCCACCAGTTACCGTTATATGTTTGTAACGTCCGCCTGCTTAGTTGTTAGTCTGCAAAATTCTCCAGTTAAATTCAATCTCCATGAATTCTTGTCTTCCTACACTCCTATTACAATATTGAGGGAAAATAGTTGGTTGCCATGAGAATGCGTCAATAATTTGACAGTGAAATATGTATCCAAAACAAATTATGATACTTGTATGACAAAAATGGTTCTCGAAACAGAACTCTGTTTCTGTTTGATATTATTTCTCTTTCTGTTGATGGATTCCAGAGAAAAAAAGAAAAAGAAAATCCCCCCACAAAATGTATATTTTTTCTTTTTGTATCTTGGTAAAAAAAGTAGTTTCCAGATTGAAACTGTCATGCTGTTCAGTTACATTACATTCTTGTTTTTCGTCCTTTTGATAATGAAATGAACTTAAAAGTGATAAAAAGTTAACTAAGACTACAGAATCTAATTAATCTCTCTAACTTAAAGACAATCTCCTAAAACAAATTTGAAAAATCACAGGTTCAAAGACCTGTCAAAATAACACACGTAACAATGAGACAAAACCTGCTTTTGTTTTTCTACCCTGAGTTATGTGCTCCTGCATCAGGCTCCCGGGGTAACAAAAAGTCATGGCTCTGTTCCATGAGATCTGCAACCGAATAGCCAGCCTTCTGTATTTGCGCTGCGTCAAGCCACGAACTATCCTCAATGGGACGGTTCTTCCACTTGACCAAGTACTGTAAATATTCCTTCCTGTGCGTGCGCTTGGCTACTTGTGTGTCGAGGATGCCCTCGATATCAAGGGGTTGCGCCGTAGGCATTTGCCTCATCCAAGATCCTTGGTCAACTTGGGTGTCCCGTTCTGGCCATGCTGCCCTGTTGTCCTTAGGACTGGCAGTATATGGAAACAGATCTGCCACATTAAAGATGGGTGAAATTCCTATCCCTGGTGGAAACTATAATTCGTAAGCATTGGCGGAAAACTTGCGAAGAATTTTGCAGGGGCCAATCTTCTTAAACTTCAGTTTTTTATATTCCCCTTTTGGAAAACGTTCCTTGCGCAAGTGCGCAAGAACTTCGTCCCCAACATTAAATTGAACCGCTCGCCTTTTCAAATCTGTATGCTATTTGTACTTTTGACTGTTGTCTTGCAATTTTGACTTCACCTGCTCATGTAAATCGCTCATTTCTTGGGCGAAATCCTCTCCATCCACACTTCTTTTTTCAAGCTTCCCCAAGTCCCGTAGCTCATGCACTTTGCGAGGATGCATGCCATACAGAACCTGAAAAAGGACTGTAACCCATGCTACGATTTGGTGAGTCGTTATAAGAAAATTCCTCTTGAGCAAGTACGCGATCCCACATCCGTGAGTTTTCACCAATCAAACTTCGTAGCAGGTTTCCTAAGCTCTTGTTTACTACCTCCGTTTGCCCATCGGTCTGTGGGTGATAAGCGGAGCTGAAATTCAACTGAGTGTCCAACTTTTTCCATAGGGTACACCAAGAATGTCCTGTAAACCGCACATCCCTGTTAGAAATAATGGACCTCGACAAGCCATGCAATCTGACGATCTCCGTGAAAAACAAGTGTGCTATGTGAGTGGCATCACTGGTTTTTCAGCAGGGTATAAAATGTGAAAATTTTGAGAATCTATCCACTACCACCATCACTGAATCAAAACCCCGCTGTGTTCTAGGCAGACCCAGGACAAAGTCCAAACTGATTGAGTCCCACGGTCTACTCGGAATAGGCAGTGGCATATAAAGTCCTGCATTTTGACTGCAACCTTTCGCTAACTGACACATTTTACATCTTCTTACATACCTCTGCACGTCCCGTCGTAACTTCGGGCAGTAATAAAAATGCTCAATCTGTGATAATGTCTTGTCTATGCCGAAATGTCCGGCTAGACCTCCACTGTGCTTTTCTCGAATAATGTTCTTCCTCACCGAACAGTCGGGAATGAATAACTGTCCTCCCCTGAATAACAATCCTTCTTGCAAATTATAGTCCAACCATGGACTATTGTTTCTCAGCAAAGGGTTTTGACAATCCTCATAGGCCTCCTTAAAATCTGTATCTATTTGATACAAATCCCTCAAATGCTCAAAACCCAGAACTTATACCATGATTTCCTGTAAGAGCAAAGCTCTTCTACTCAACGCATCCGCCACCTTGTTGGCCTATCCACTAATATGTTTCAGCACAAATGTAAAACTCTGCAGATACTCAACCCATTCTGCATGCTTATGGTTCAACTTATGCTGTTGCATAATATACTGTAATGTAGAATTATCAGAGAATAAAAAAAATTCATTACCTAACAGATAATGTCTCCAATGCTTCAATGCTTGGACGACCGCATAAAATTCCTTGTCATAGGATGAGTATTTCTACCTACTTTCATTCAGATTTTCACTGAAATAAGCGACCGACCTGTCCTCCTGGCTAAGTACTGCCCCAATGGCTGTACCGCTGGCATCACAACGAACTTGAAAATTTTTGTTGAAATTAGGCAATCTCAAAATCGGTCTCTCAGTGATATTCTTCTTCAAATTCTGAAAACTTCTCTCTGCTACTTTTGTCCAAAAAAATGGCTGATTTGCCTTTTTGGTTGTGTCCAACATGGGTGCGTGGATCCCATTGAAATCTCTGATAAATTTCCTGTAAAAACTTGCCAATCCATGAAAGCTTCGAACCTCAAACAAATTCTTCGGGGATGGCCAGCTAACTATAGCTGCAACCTTTTATGGGTCCATTTTCAGCTCATTTTCTACAATCACAAAACCCAGATAAACTAATTCCTTCTGGAAGAAAGTACACTTCTTCAAGTTTATCAACAACTTATTCTGCTACAATTTCCTCAATACACTTCGAACATGTCGAAAGTGTTCTTCTTTTGTCTTGCTGAAAATCAAAATATCATCCAAATAAACAATTACAAACTTCCCAATGAAATCTTTCAGCACTTCATTCATTAGGCGCATAAACGTACTAGGGGCATTACTCAAACTGAATGGCATCACCAACTGTTCATACAGCCCTTCATTCGTCTTGAAAGTTGTTGTCCATTTGTCCCCTTCCCGAATTCGGATCTGGTGGTAACCACTCTTCATATCGATCTTCGAAAAATATGCTGCTCCACTCAAACAATCCATCATGTCATCCATTCGTGGCAATGGGAACCTGTACCTGATCGTAATCTTGTTAATAGCTCTTGAGTCTGTGCACATTCGCCATTCTCCACCTTTTTTTGGAGCTAAAATTTTTGGAACTGCACAGGGGCTCATACTTTCCCTGATCAGCCCTTTATCTAGCAATTCCTGCACCTGCTTCCTAGTTTCTTCATTGTCCTTAGGACTCATACAGTAGGCTGCCTTATTGGGCAGGCTAGCTCCAGGTATAAAATCAATGCAATGACTGATGCTTCTCTTAGGAGGCAATTCGTTTGGTAAATCATCCACTATGATATCACCAAAGTTCTGCAACATGTCCTGGACCTCCTCTGGTAAATCTGTAATCTTTGTATGCAGTATCACCATCTTTGGCCTCCTTACAACAACAAACTTAATTTCACTATCCTCGATCTGCTTCAAGAATTCTTTTCCACCCACCAGCAACACTTTAACTGCACTGGCTTCCGTTGTGTCTTCCTCCTTGATGGGTACTAGCGTATGCTTAATCCCATCCTTGAAAAACTTATAACAGTTTGTCTTTCCATCGTGTACTACCTTCCTGTCATACTGCCAAGGTCTCCCTAACAATATATGACACACATCCATTGGCATGATATCGCAAATAATCTTGTCCTTGTTTCTGCCAATATGAAACTCTACTTTGCATTGTTCATCAACTAACAGCTGATGTCCCTTCTGCAGCCACGACACTTTGTAGGGAGTGGGGTGCTTCAACCTTTTCAGTCCCAAATTCTCCACCATTTCAGTGGCTACCAAATTTTCTGTACTTGCACTGTTAATTATAAATTTGCAGCACTTGCCCTGTGACTTGCAAACTGTTCGGAATAAGGCTTTTCTTTGATCCAGTTCAACAACTTCTTTTGCTGGTTTCAACAACACCTTATTCAGCACCAAAGCTTCCCCTGTCTTAGGTGAATTTTCTACCTCCTAGGGTGGTGCCTCTGCTTCCTCTATTTGGGCAACATATGTTCCTCTACCACCTGCTGGTTCCCCCTCAGGACATTCATAAGACTTGTGCCCCCACTTATGGCACCTATAACACTGGACAGCTCCTCTGCCCCTACCATTACCTCTCCCTCGCTGGTATGGTCGTCCCCCTCTAGTGTTATTGTATTTTTCTGCTGTTCCCGAAGTTTTGGAACTGCTGCCTTCTTCACTGGGATTTGTGCCTCTACCTCTGCCAAAAGCCTTTCCTTTTCCTCTGCCAGACCTTCCTCCTCTTCTGGCATTCTACTTCCTATTTATTTTCTCTTCAGCCTTTAAGGCACACTGATATGCCTCATCTATGGTTCTGGGTGAGAGAATATTGTTTTCATCCAGTATTTCCCCTCTCAAGCCATTTACAAACCTCGCTGTCTTTTCAGGGGTGTCTTCTATATACCTAGCTCTTAAATTCAACCTGTAGAATTCTTCCGTGTACTCTTTAACAGTTAACCCCCTTTGCCTCAGATTCTGTACATGCTTGTACAACATGATCTGGTAATCCTTGGGTAGAAATTTATTCTTCAGCTTGGCCTCCATCCTGGCCTACTTCTTTATAGGTTGTTTATTTAGCCTTTTCCTCTCCGCCTGAACACTGTCCCACCACAAGGATGCATGTCCTTTCAACTTGGTGGCAGCGAATTTTACCCTCTTATCTTCATTGATTTCTTCATAATCAAAATACTTGTTTAGCTCACTGAGCCAATCCAGCAACACATCTGCTGATAAATTTCCATCATAAGTAGAAAGCTCATGCTTCGGCTTACTACTCGATAACAAAACTGACCTTAATAATCTGATTTCAGGTCCCTCTCCTTCTGAACCATCTGTCGCTTCTGCAACCTCTTCGTCACTATCATCCCCTCCTTCAGGGTCTCTTCTCCTTCCAGCCTCTACTGCTGCTAATCGCGCATTCAAAATACGAATTTCCTCCCTCAATCCTTTGTCTTCTACTCTGCGAATAGCTCTTCCTCTTCCCCATCCTCGTCTACCAACCTCCATTTTTTCTTCTAATCACAACCTACTGCTCTGATACCAATTTGATGGGGCCTAGCCCTCAAGCCGAGTCAGCACTGCAAATTATATTAAATGTTACACGCAGATATCGAGGTTGTTATATATGCGTTATTCCAACAGTTGTAATGCTTTACACCTTGGATTAAAATTAAGATTAAAATAAAAGTCTCGGGCCTCTCGTCATCCGTAAGATTTGATAGCTGTTGGTTGATTTGGCATTTAATTTAAAACTGATTGTATTATCCGGTTGTCCGGCTAGTCTGACGCTTGTCAGTGTCGCTCGATCCTCGCCCTTTCGTACAGTAACAATACTACCCTATCTACTGTCACTCACTCTTTCATTATTTGGTCTCGTTGTGAGGGTTTCACCCTGCTTGTTCTCGTGAGGGTTTGTTGTCGGCTTTCACTCCAATGTTCTGGACTTCTGTTCGGCCTTTTGACGTCTATGGCGATGATAACGTGTTGGTTAACTTCTCCAACAAGGTTTGTGTTTCTATGTAGCTAAACTATATCTTTGCTATAATGCTTATTAGCTTACCTGTGTATTGTTGGCTTGAAACTGGACTTCGTTTTTATCGATGTGTTCTCTTTTGTTTCCTGTAGCTTATTCGTTTCCTTGGTTGCAGGTCGAACCTGCCATGGTTTCCTTTCGGTTCGTTCAGTCCTGCTCGGCGCCAAAAATGGTAAGCTATCTCTTCTTGATTCAATTCCTCTGGCTCTTTTTCCTCGGCTTTGACCCATTGGCTCCTTGTGAGCAGACTCTGGTGGGTTTTGACCTATATGTCTGGTCCAGTTGTGCTCGGCGTTCTCTCGTCTTTTCCCAGGTAACGACCTCAATCTTCCTCGTTCTTTTTTTTATAAAGAAAACATAGTGAATATATATTAAACTCCAACATTGATTTATTCTCGTTGTTGTGCAGGAAATTCGGACCTCCGTTGTTCTCAAACCCTCCGACTCAGCTAATTCTCGGCCTCCAATCCCAAATGGGTAGGGTCGCTCCTCGATTTGGCTCTTTTTTTAAAGCAGAATTTGGCATCTGTTTTAATTGGCAAGTTCTCTCAGTCCTTTACTTGTTCTTGTCAAAGAAAAGGTTAGGGTTTATAATTTTCCTCTCGGCCTCTTTTGTTCCTTCGACCCAAGTCTGTCACTCTGTGTAGTTTTGATTGTAGGGTTTTGGGTTTTGAAACCCCACCTGCAACTTCTTCTTTCGTTCCAAAATATTATGTATTTTGGCTGTAGGGTTTTGGGTTTTGAAACCCCACCTGCAACTTCTTCTTTCATTCCAGAATATTATTTAGTTTTTATATTGCGGTCCCTCGGGACTTGAACTTTGTTTGACAGATCGTTTAATAATGAGAAATAGTTTTGCTAAAATCTCTGTTTGTTTAGAAGAGGATAAAAAAACAAATTGTTGGCTTGTACTTGTAGATCAATGTCAGCTGATGCGTTCCAGATTTTGTATGTCGTTCCACCAGTTACCATTATATTTTTGTAACATCCGTCTGCTTAGTTTTCAGTCTGCAAAATTCTCCAGTCGAATTCAATCTCTGTGAATTCTTGTCTTCCTGCACTCTTGTTAAAATCTTGAGGGAAAATAGTTGGTTGCCATGAGAATGCGTTAATAATTTGATAGTGAAATATGTATCCAAAACAAATTATGATACTTGTATGACACAAATGGTTCTCGAAACAAAACTCTATTTATGTTTGATATTATTTCTCTTTCTGTTGATGGATTCCAGGAAAAAAAATAAAAAAAATAAAAAATAATAATAATATATATATATATATATATATATTCCCCCCAGAAAATGTATATTTTTTCTTTTTGTATCTTGGTAAGAAAAGTAGTTTCCATATTGAAACTGTCATGCTGTTTGGTTACATTACATTCTTGTTTTTCGTCCTTTTGATAATGAAATGAACTTAAAAAGTGATAAATAGTTAACTAAGACTACAAAATCTAATTAATCTCCCTAACTTAAAGACAATCTCCTAAAGCAAATTTGAAAAATCACAGGTTCAAAGACCTGTCAAAATAACACACGTAACAATGAGACAAAACCTGCTTCTGTTTGTCTACCCTGAGTTAGATGCTCCTGCATCACATCCACCGTCCATCACATGATCTTTAAGAGAAAATTCTAAGTTTCAAAGAGTGGAAGATCACATCGAGCATCAACAAGTAGTTCTCCAACTCTTAAAGGATAACCTAAATTTGGCACAAAATCAAATGAAACAACAAGAAGATCAACATCGCAGCAAGAGAAATTTTCATGTATGAGACTGGGTATTTTTACAGCTACAACCATACAAACAAATGTCCCTCAAGCAAGCTAAGAATGATAATAAATTATCGCCAAAGTACTATGGTCCTTTCCATGTTTCATGCTTAAAGAAGGTTATAGGTGAAAAATTTCCATTTCAAATAATATTGCCAGAACTTGATGAGGAAGGAAAAATCATATTGGAACCTGAATGAGTCACGGAAACAAGAACTTGATAGCTACGAAATCGATCAATTTTAGAGTATCTGATAAAGTGGAAGAACTTACCCACTGAAGATTCTACATGGGAGGATGGAAATTTTATACAGAAGCACCCAGAGCTACTCAAGCGTTGAGGACAACACTTTTTTTAAGGAGAGGGGCATGTTAGGTCCCTATATTACTAGTGTAGTCCCTTATTGTTGCTAGTGTAGCCCCCTTATTATTATTGTTATGCCCCTGTAGCCCCAATTTTGTTATTATTGTGCCCTTACATTATTATTGTTAGGTTGGCTAGGATTATATTGCGACCCCATAGACACCTATGTATAGAAGGAGGTTTTTTCATTTGTATCATCCAAGAATTGTTCATTTATGTAATGCAAAGGAGGTTGCCCTGTCAAAGAGATTTATTTCTAAGGCATTGATCTCTCTTTTCTTCTATTTTTGGAGCTGGTTTCATAACAGAAATAGGGATGCTTCTAGCCCAAAATTCACACCCATATAATATCACTGGACAAACTAGGAGTGAAAAAATCACTTTAATAATTTTCCAATCCCATAACTCTATCTCTCTACATTTATTTTGGAGTGTGCATATAATGCTTTCCACCCTCCTAAAACTCTCTTCTATCTTCAATCCTCCCAATTAAGCTTATTGTTGAAGTCTATCTTGAGGTACTTGTATTCATTTACTTCTTCAAGCATGTTACCTTCAAAGAAGAACGTATGTTGCCTTTGCTTCCTTTTATTATAGAAAAACATTATTTTGGTCTTACTGGTATTGACTTGCATCCCCACTGCTTTACAAAAATTCTCAAGGGCATATAGGTGCATCTACAATCCATGGGCCGATTTAGCAACCAGTACAAGATCACCAGCATATAGAAGAAGCTTTATCAGAAACTCCCCCAACCAAACACCATCCCGACCTTGAAAATTTAGTCACTCTTCTAATTTGTAAATATATAAACCAAAAAGGGTAGTGGATAAAGGGAAACCTTGCTTGACTCCAATGTTACATCTAAAACTTTTTGAAATGCCTGCTAAAGTTCTAAATTTAACTTTCACCTCTTCATAAAGCCTATGGAAAATAGCTCTATATTGTAAGGGAATTTCAAGTTTTTCCATTCTACGCCACAACTTATCTCTAGGGACAATGTCAAATTCCTTTTTAAAGTAAAAAAAGAAGCAAAATACTTCTTCTTTGTCCCCCCAAACCTTTTCAACAATGTGTCTCGGTGTAATACCATGATCTATTGTAGAATGCTTCGGACTAAAACCCGCTTTCCCTTTTTCCATCTTTTCTTTTACTTATTCCCACTTACTAATTCTATTTTATACCATGACACTTAAAAGATTTGCAAACAAAGGATTGATCATAATGGTTCTATAGTTGGAAGGGTTCTATAATCTAATTTTAAGGTCACAATGAAGCCAACCACCATATCGATATATGAGATCCCCTTGAATCTGCTTCCATACGGTGTGTGTACACACCAAATCGGTATATGAGACCCTTTTGTACCCACCTCCATGAAGGACATGTGTTTGAGAGAGGCTCCCTTGTAACTGCTTCCATGCAATGTGTGTGTAGTAACAAATAGTAATTGAGTAGATTTATTATTTTTATTATTACCTTTTTAATTAAGTTGACATTATTTATTTTATTATTATTATTAATTGATATAATGTTTCACTACAACATCTCCCCATACTAAATTGTAAAGAGCTTCTTAACGCAAGACAAATCGATACAAGATAAAATTGAAATAAATTACCGTCAATAAACACTATAAAAAATAGAATAATAGATATGTCAAAAAAAAAAAATCATTACAAAAACATTTGATTGTATAACTAAGTAACATAGCTAAATTGATGAGGTTGATAATCAATTATGTTCATAATGGATGAGATGTTTCTAAAACCATGTGTTACTTGTAACAACATATGATCAAGTGGGAGAAGCCTCAAACAGTAAAATATTTTATGAAAATCTATGGATGAGATGTTTCTAAAACCATGTGTTACTTGTAACAACATATGATCAAGTGGGAGAAGCCTCAAACAATAAAATATTTTATGAAAATCTATGCCAAATTGTCTAGAAGGAACCTATATATATAACATTACTAGTCTTATGCAATTGAATAATAATGCATAACCAAGAATTATAGATAAAAAATATTACTTTGAGAAAAAAGTGTGCTTATTTTCACCCTAACCTTGACTATAAACCATACTAATGTCACGAGTTTCTATTAAGATACTTGAGATATTAAAAAAAAATGACAATATTTACTTTTATTTGTAGAACACAAGCCTATGTTCACTTTTTCTTCCTTATTTAGGACCCATCTCCTATTTGTATGGAGTATAAGAGTGTCATGTGAAAAGAATAAGTGACTTTTAAATAAATATAATAAATAAATTTGAATTGGATGGTTAGCTAGTGAAATGTAACTTTTTCTAACATAAATTATATCACCTTATCTAATTTAAGGCTCAATATTAGTATATTTTGCACACATCTTAGCTTCAATGAGGCATAGGCTTTCGATGCTTTATGAGATTGTTTGTCTTTCTCAGTCATATTTAATAGTTGTGATTCATTATGCCAAGAAGCACTCTCGAGCCTAATATGATAGAGATGTTGGCATATCGTGTTAAACATGTAATGTCTCGTTAAACATGTAATGCCTTATTAAACATTTTGACTTGGTGAAAATTAATAATAATAAATATAATAAATACAAATTAAATTAAATTAAGTTAAAAACATAAAATACTCTTTTTTAACATTTCAACTCAATCAAAATAAACTAAAACCGACCTAGATCCATCTTAAGTCTGAATCTACTAAGGGTCGAGAGGGATAAAATCTCTTAATATGCAAACCTCTTTCAAAGTGAAAATAGATTTGATCCCTTTTGACGCTTGGTAGATTCGGAGTTAATATGGATCTAGGTTGGTTTAATTCCCCCTTTAAATAGGTTATACTCCACACGAATACCATGGATTCCCAATACCATTGGTCAATATCACGGGACATTTTTATTTTTATTATTGTGTTATTTTGATAGGGTTGTTTCTATTTGAGGGTTATTTTTATTATGTTACTTTTATTTTTATTTTTTATTTTGTTTTGGCCAAGTTAAAATGTTTATATTACATTAATTTTTTTGTTTATTTTTTTTTAAGTTTTATTTTATTTTTATTTTTATCTAGTTTGACTTAGTCAAAATGTTAAACATTACATTACATCATTTCTACCATAATGGGATGGAGAGTGCCTCTCGACACGGTAAAATTTAATTATAATTAATATTTAGATTAGCATAGATTCATCGTAACTATGGAGCTTAACTTTGGATCTACCAAGCACCAAGGGATCAAATATCTTGAGATGCAAAACTCTTTTAAAGTGAAAAGAGATCTCAGTACTTAGTAGATTCAGAGTTAAGATGGATCTAGGTTGGTTAAATGTAGAATGAGCATTTAAAATATCAGCACATCATTCATCATCTATCTATAAATAGTAAGAAATATATATTAACATTAAAACCAAATTGAAGAAAAAATAAGTTTTTTTATAAAGGACAGTCATTTCTCATAAACTGTACTTAGATAAGAGAGAGGTAAGTTGAATGAACATAGTGTAAAACTAAATAAAGTGGTTTAAGAGAGGGTAAGATGAGTGACTATTATTTTGCAAGTTTAAATAAATGGAGGATGAGCTAGTCCATTACATCAAAGACCCACTAATGGGTTAAGAAATATTTGTTAAGGATCCAATGCTTTGAAGACCCAATAATAGGTCAAAAAATATGGCCCAATCCTTAGGTATTTATCTATCTAGTTTTTTAATAAAGGGTACGAGGTTGAGGTCACTTTTCAAATCCCTCAATGTGTACATCCAATTGTAAGAAGGTTAGATGAGTGGCAATCAATGTATTAAATCCTTGTTAACATCAAAGGTACAACGAAAAAGGCCATGTGTATAAGCATTCATACTTTACATCAAGTGTGGGCATCAATGGAGTAGAACCAAGACCAGTGGAAACAATAGGGAGGAATTGTGTTACAGACCACCACTCCAAATGGACGCATTCACCGAACTTACATTGCTCCTTCTGAAACAAATCATGGCAATAACATGGTAGATGCAAATATGAATGGTGTTAAGGAAGTAAGTTATAGATGCATGAGAAAGAGATGGGGGGGGGTTGCTACGAAGCGGAAATCAGGGATCCCTCCATTAAAATATGCAAGTGGTTGGGTATGTTTGACACTAGTGAAGAGGCAGAGAGGGCTTTGTAGGTTTCAAATCCCCTATATCTTCCTTCTGGTGCCAATTATCGCGATCTGAACTGTCTTGTTTTCAGAAATGAAGTTTTTGACAGAGGCAATGGTATTGGTTTCCCGTTGCCTTGCTCTCCCGAAGAAATATGCCTTCGACCCCAAAATCCCCAGACCTCTTTCCATACCTAATCAAGCTGTTATTCGGTACTCCTTGTCTTTGTGGGTCAGATCTATGGATTTAGTGAATATATCAAACTTTCTTTGGAGCTCAAATAAGGGGTGCCCTTGGGAATTCAACACTTTCTCTTCAAATGTAAGCATTTAGATTATTTTCCCCCTCTTTCAGTTTACAATATCTACATAGATGTTATTGCGATTATGGTCCTTCACTTGCATGGGGGAGAAATGGGAAAGGATTCTTCTTCCCATGCTTTCTCTTACAAATATGGTGTCCTCAACTAGCCCCCCTAAAGAGTCGCTTACCGTCGCATGGCAGCTCCTAAATCGTTTCAAGTTGAAAAATTTGATGAAGTGCCCTTTGTTGAAAGCTTGCACCCTGAATTGGAGGCCATCCATTAGCTCTATGTCAATTAAAGCCTCATCTATTGTTTCAATGGCTTATGTCCATGCTCTGTTGATCTTTATAAGTGGATCCATTCAACCTGGGCCAAAAAGTGCAAGGTTAGTTTTTTCTCAAAAGATATATTCATAATGATATTTTTTGAATCAGAAGATTATTAGAAGGCCCTAACTAGTGGCCTTTGGTTATGGGATAAAGTTGGCATGTTCATAAACCTGTGGTTTCCATATGTTGACCCTTCTATAATGAGCATTATTAAGCTTCTAATATGGGTTCAAATTTCTAATATGTCTGCTCACTTATGACACTTTTGAGTTTTTCAAAGCATAGGAGATGCCTTGGGTCATTTTCTAGCCACAAATTTCTCTTGTGGGTAGCTTGGCCTTTACACCTATGACAAAATTTGTGTGGAAATTGACATCAACAAAGGGTTGTGAGATCAAATCTATTTAAAAATCAATGATTATCATTGGACCCAATCTCTCGATTATGAGAACACCCCTTTTCGTTGCCACTCTTGTCTTCAAACAATGCATTTACAAAATTCTTTCCCTTTGTTAAATTCTAGCAATATATGACACATCATAATTACTAAATCTAAAAGTTGGAAGCCTTGTGACCCGCCCCCCTATGGAGGGTGAGACTTCTTCTATTTCTGACCAAGAGGATGAGGGATTTGATGATGAAATGATTTTGGGGGAGGAGGCTCAAAATTGTGCTCCTCTTCAAACTCAAGAGGATTCAATAGTGAACCAATTTCCCCCAACAAATATGAAATTAGTGAATAAATATTTTTCTTTGGGTGCTGAAAAGTGATCTCATGAATCAACATCTTATTACTCTGATAAGGAATCTCCTTCAACCCTAAATGATAATTAGAAAGTAATTTTGGCTAACCTGCCTCTAGTAGGTTGGATCTGGGTTTTGAAAAAGAAAGGAAATAAGGGTCATGTGAGGATTGATGATCCCTGGTATTTTTCCAAAGATGTTGCAACTCCCAAGGGCTTCTCAACTTAAATTATCAACCTGGGGTTTGTACAAACTTAGAGGTGACAATGCTATATTCACAACAAGTTAGGTTATACTCATGTAACCCTCATTCATGAGATCATATCAAGGTGTTTAGAGACTACTCCTTCAACTAATTGTAGAGAGAATTTCTTATGAAAGCATCGATGAACATGATTCTAACTACAAAGGTGAAAATTCCATTCATTAAAAGTTAAGTGCTAATTGAATTTGCATGAAATGAAAAGGCTAGTATATTTGTAGAAGTAAACCATGCTACTCTACTTGCACACTTTAATTAAAACAATAACCTACTTGCATGCATCATTTTCCTATTCACACTTGCTTGAAAATGAGGAATCCAATTTTTAACATAATTGTGAAGAAAAATACTAATACTAATTATATTTTGTTGTCTTATGGTTGCGGTGAGGAAAGGATGGGGTTAGAGTGGTCTTAGAGTATTCCCTAATCATGAAATCAAATCTTGGAGGCCATTATTCATCTTAACTATGCCAGGGTCAAAGTATGGAGAAAATCTAGTTGAAGAAAACAACGCTACACTACTACCACAAGAGGTGCTATAGGAGGCCCTATATTGCTACAAGAGGCCCTATTTTGCTACAGGAGGAGGTTCTGAGAGCTTTTTGAGGATATAAATGGTGTTTTTAAAGCGTAAGAAGGTGGATGAAGGTAGAAGGAGGTGAATGAAGGTTGTGGGAGCTATTTGGCCAAGCCTAGTACCCCTTGGAGGTCTATCTTGCACCAAAGTTTATGCCTAGGGTGTCCTTCATTTACCCTAGTAGAGTGACTTCGGTGGTAGAGTTCAAAGAAATGTGAGGTGTCTAGGAGGAAGATGGAAGGGCCCAGGTGGATGTGGAAAGGTGTTCCCACCCATTCAAATCAATACAATTCTTGTAGCTAGTTAAATATATGCATCAAATGACAAATAGTATAGTGAGATAAATTAACATGGAAAAGATGAGTTGGATTTTATTAAAATCTATTCTACTCTACAACACTACTCTAATTACAAAACCAATGACACTAACTTCTAAGTTGCAGAAACCACACATGCAAAAGGATTACAAACCGACATTTATCAATTTCTAAGAAATCATAAACACATATTTTTAGGTTGTTATTGTAGATCTTCCAATAAATATTCCCACATGAGAGGTGACAAACAAACCCGCAACTAATTTTTTTTATGATATAACATCTAATGAAACAAGGAAATAATTGAGATGCTTTGAACAAGAACAAGAAATAAATACAAGAAAGAGAATAAAGCCTTTGGGTTGGGCCCAAACCCCAAGCGTTTAAACCCTCCAAAACTAACTCAGATGTAGACCAATGGTAAAATTCTCATTAACACAAAATGATAGTCGCATACATCATATGAAAGATAAGAATAACAATGCAAAGCACTAGGCTCTCAGTAGCTACTCCTAGCCACAACAAAAATTTGAATCCTCATGAGCCTTTCAGTTGGTTTATTTATACAAAATTAATTGAGGGAGGCTCCCTTGAAAGGAGGAATGCTCCCCTCCAAAATCTCAAGATTTGTAGATCTGGTTCCCTTTGACCTTGTCATTCACTTAGAGTTCCTTGACTGCTACTGAATTCGAGTTTTTGGTGAGGAATCTTTGATCTCAAGCTGAGTTAGGGAGTTAATGAGGTGTAAAATCCCCCTATATTCTCTCTTGGTGTCTCCATCAATCCCCGAATAGTAAATATCTCCATTTTTTTTTCCCTGCATATTAATCTCATTAGGAAATGCAATATGAAAAACACCTTTTAGTCTTCTTAATAAGCATATTATGGTTGAAATGGTGAATTAAGGTGAGAAAATGAGAGTTTTAAGGGCTCTAGGATAGCACAATGAACCTCAAAATGTACCTATTGATAAGCCCCATCATCACCCCCCCTACTGAAGGTGTTGCTCACCCTTTGAGAAACTTAGTCATTGATGCAAAGTTCATGCATGGCCTTGGTGGCTTCTCTGAAATCCCAAGGCATCTCAGATGGTGTGCCTTCCTGTGGATAGAAATCTGCATTTGCCTTTATGTTTGTCCATTATTTTTGTTCTTATGCCTGGTTCCTTCTCTTTCGTAGGACAAACAATAAGGGAGGATTGAATTTGAGTCCTATCCATTTGATCTCCATCCTTTACATGATTCTTTTGTGTAATGAGGTTCTCTCCAAGGCATTCCTTAGTCTTTTTGAAGAGTGATACTCCCTTATTTGTAAACTGTGAGGTAGGGCATGCCACCTTCTTTGACAAGCCTACAAGCTCTCTTTCCCCAACATCTTAAAGGCATCCTCAAAATGCAGGATGGATTTTTCTTGTGTTTCCACATACGTAGGTGAAAAATCAGGATCAGAGGAGATGCAAGGCTTACTAATTTTGCTTTAATGTACAAGGGCTCCCTTTTTTCTTTTGCCACCACCTTCTTTACTTATTCATCTCTTGTTTCCTCATGGGTCAACCAAGATGCTAATTCCAATAGTTGCATGTCTCCCAATCTTGATTTGGGGTCCCAAAAATTCATATATGTTAGGATCAGATTGTGCATGTAAAACTCAACTAGTTTTGCCCTATCCTCAATACTTACCTTTTTGCAAAACTCAATGAATTTTTTGTAGTCTTGGAAAGGTAAAGAGCCATACTATTCTAAAGTATTTATCTGGAATTTCAGCCACTGCTACTTGAGGAAAATGGCATAGGATTTGGAAGGTTTCCTTCATTGTAGGGCTTTCATAGATAAACTTTCCATAGTGGCAAGTTGTGTCTCCTTTTCTTGCAGTTGCTCTCTTAGCCTTGTGTTCTTTTCTTGTAGCTACTCTCTCATGACTGACTCTTTTAGTCTCAATTCATTCAATTCCTTTCCCATTTCATTGAATTTATCCTCCATGAGTTCCACATCTTCTATCTTTTTGGATTTTGTAATTTGCATCCATCTATGTGTTCCACCTATTTTATTCTCCAACTCAAAGAAGAGTGGTATAGAAAATTTCTCAGGTATAATCCTACCTCACTCAAAAAATTTCTAATAGGATTCTAGATTGGGTTGTGGATTAGGCTCCTAGAGCTCTTGGAGGCCTTTTTCATCTTCTTTTCGTGTGGCTTCCCCTTCCTGTAGCACCTCATGTTGCTCTTGTAGCAAACCCTGTTTCTCCTATAACATCCCATGTTTCTCCTATAGCTACTCTTCTTGTAACAAGGCAGGTTGTGTCTTGAGCCTCTTAAACGTGTATTCTCTAGTGGTGGGACTTCCTATGGGTAGCACATGTTGCTTAGTTTTGGCCTTAGGAGAGTTAGATTTTTCTATTTTTCCCTCGCTAGGTCCTACTTCTTCCTTTTTTCTTGGTGACTTGTGAATGGCGATAAGGATTTTTGAAGGAGGTTGAGGATTCCTTGCCTTATCCCGGTGCTCTTCCTTGTTTTATAGTATAAGGGACCTTGCCTTGGTTTCCTTATTTTGGGCTTGATAGGTGGGAAAAATGTGGTCAATGTGTAAGCCACTTCTTGCTCTGTGTTTCCTAGAAAGAGGCTTGCTTTTTGTCCTTGTCTTTCTGTCTCTTGAGGCTTGGAGGTCCCCTCAAGGTTCTCTTCCTATGTTACTTGTTTCTCTCCTTCTCTTTCCTCAGTTTTTTTCTACCTCCTTTTCTTCCTCCTTTCCTTCCCTAACTCTAACACAAGAGGGTGGTGTTTCTTCTTGTGTGATGGTTTGAGTTTCAATGAAAATTTCCCTGTCCATGTATACTAAATTAGTCCATAGCAAAGGGTTTCATAGGTGGCTTAAGGCCTCAATAACAATTATATTAATGAGGTCATGATGGGAAATGTGTTGGTGCTTCCCTTCCCTCACTTTCTGGCTCATTTCAATGATATATTGTAAAAGGAAATTGGGAACACTGAGTCTTTGTGGAATGGGTAATTTTTCTTTGAACCTTAGCTCATGGAGCAACCTAAAATTATAGGAATATCTTTATTTGTGGATGATTTTGTCACCCCCTAGAGACGAGTCTTGAGTTTTGCCATAGACCGGTGCCTAGGACATCTTCATATGGCAAAGAATTTCCCTCTTTTTAGTTTGGGTTGTCGGTCAAGAACTTCCGCTTACTATCTCTTGTTCTAAGCAAGGAAATTAGTTTTGAATGGGACCAATCTCTCTCAGAAGCTAGTACAAAGACAAGAACAATGTAGGAACATCATGTAAAACTTCAGCATGAAAGCATCAGACAGTTAAGAGACCGCTTACTGTAAAGAGGGCCGATTCAAATAATATATCACAGAAATCAGATATCAGGAAGTGAGTGCGGTGAGGAAACATAAGAAGATATTAGCTGGCATGAGACTGATACCCAGATACACAACAGAACCATATAAGGGCGCACCAATTTACGAATCCTTATATGAAAATGGCGTTTTAAAAGCACCCTCCTCAAGCAACTAATATAGCAGAAAATATGGAAAGAGTGAACATGGAACAATATACCATGACTAGGCCTATTTAAACCGCTTGACTAATTCCAGAAGGGCATCAACGAGGATGAATTCTTAATGCAAACTAGTGAGCCACTTGCATTCTAGAACATGATACAAAAAGATAATGAGCATGAAAGAGATATTGTATTAACACATGAGAGAAATTACATACTGTGAGATACCAAAGACCAGAATCCTCATTACAGTTATAACCCCTCCTCACTGAGACCCTACGGGCTCTGAAGCTTCATACAGAAATATTACAAAAATGTATACAGAAGTCTTCTCGCTGCACAGTTTGCTGATAGAAATCTGGAACCTCTACAATGTCTTCTTTTTGAGCTTTTATAGGGAACATAGAGGATTCTAGAGGAGGAGGTAGATGAAGCACATTTAATGACTCAACTTGAACCAAAATGGCGGAAAACATTCACGCCCTCCCTATGAATGACTGACTATAATTAAATGTACTTTACAATCTGTATTCAGAAATAAATGCTGGGAGATTAAAATCTCCTTATATACATGACACAACTAATAAAATATTTACAATGTGTTGCCTTCGACTGAGGGAAAATCTGCTGTCGTAAGTGACCTGAGATATTCTGCATTTCTGTACTGGTACTCTCGGCCCTTGATTTTGGATTTGAATCCTGTATTCTTAATTTAGGGCGAATTTCTCTGGAGGGTTCTGTAGGTCCATGTCTTCGTCTTCTTCGATGGCAGTCATTTCTCGCACCTACCCTCAGCTTCTTTATTAAATTTCACCCACAGAAAATCGTCCTTCATGGGCTCTCAACCTTGGCATTAGAGGCAGCGAATTAAAATGCCCTCTTGTTATATTGAAACCTGCAAAACCCACAAAATATTAGAGAAATCCGACATGGATGGAGGCGGGGACGATGGATATATGGTCGACAGGGAGAAATACACAGGGTGGCGGGAGAAAAACAATGGAGGTTTTGACAAGTAGACGAAATGTGGGCTTTTTATACAACACAATCTGGATGTGAGGAAGGAATAACGACAAATACGAATAAAAACATATAGACACACACATATATATAGCGTGAAGGAATCTTACGGATGTACGTGACCAAAACACGTGGATGTACGGGAGACAGGTGGATGGGTGATGTGGCGGAGTCAACAGGTGGGGAGACTGAATTCCGGGCCGTCGGGTTACAAACGCAGATCAATGGCTATAATAGGACGGGATCGACGCGATGGTGGGCCATATAATATGGCGGACATGAAATAACGGGTGGGCAAGTCCGGAGAATAACCACCGTCAGATCGATATCGCCAGATCTGACGGTCTGAACAAATTCCGCTGCCCGGCGTTTGCAAAGATCTTAACGCGCGGGGAAAGCGGTTTTATAACCCGTACCAAAGACACACGGCGCTTTCTGTATGGGATCGCTGCCCCCGCGGTAAATACCGCCGTTTCGATGAGAGTGATGCGGGAGTTACCACTGGTTTTTTGCGCGCGGGGACCTACACACAGGACAATTATCATGCCGTTGATTTGATTTAGATCAGACGGTTGCTATCGCCCCCGAAAACTTTATGACTGAGCTCCTTTCCCTATAGCCTGTGGTTTTCGGGCTCAGGTCATGTGGTGCCGATAGGAAAGAGGCTAAGACCCTGGGGCTTCGGCTCGATATAATTTTAAAAAGCAGATTTTGAACCTTTGGTTAATGCATTTTAGGCGGAGATGGTTGAATCAAACGGGAGCATCAGGATTTTAAGCTAAGGCAGAGGGTCCGAAAGATATTCAAAAAGGTGGTAGACCAAAAATTTACGTGCAGGGGGTAAATATGTACAACATCGGCTCCATCTGGGGACGACATGTTCGTCCTCGGGCATGTCGAGAACACGCAGACCGCTGAATATTTCATTCTGCTACTCAATTCCCTTGCGCTTCTTCTTCAGGTAACTGCTAGCATTCTTTTCTTTATAAAAATAGAAACTAAAACAACTCATATACAATATATACAGTAGGACATTCCTAACCTGGGTCAGAATTGGAAATACGGCTTGAGGAATTGGCCATTCACAGGTGCATCCAACAAATCACCCTGTAGATTTTCTAAAGAAAAGGTGTTGTTTCTTCCAAGCCTCACTATTTTGAATGGCCCGAACCACAGTGGATCAAATTTAGCATGCTTGCCTTTTTCTGCTCTGCGAACATCCCATCTGAGAACTAGGTCCCCAATTTGAAACTTTCTATCCTTTGCATGCTGATCAAATACATTTTTCATTTTCTCCTGGTATTCTATCAATTTTTGGTCCACCTGGTTCCGTGTTTCCTCCAATTCAACCAATTGATTTATCCTTCTGATCATATCATCTGGTTCTTCCTGGCTTTCCTGCATAAAACGTGCCACAGGCAATGCCAATTGCATAGGAAACACGGCTGCTCTTCCATATACCAACTCATATGGGGATTTCCCTGTTGCTCTTTTGCTGGTTATTCTATTTGCCCATAGAGCAAATTTCAATTGAGAGTCCCAATTCTTCTGATTCTCACTTATTGTTTTCTTCAGTGCTCTCACCAGGGTTTTATTAGATGACTCAGCTAGACCATTGGGGATAGTAGGCTGTGGAGTGAGTCAATGTAATGTTATACCTTTGGCAGAATTTTACGAACCTGGCAGACTTAAAAGCCTGTGCATTGTCCGTTACAATTCTGGCAGGACAGCCAAACCTAGATATGATATTGTCCTCTATAAACTTCATTATTACAGCATCTGTAGCATTTCTGGTAGGATGGCTTCCACCCATTTCGTGAAATAGTCTGTGGCTGTCAATATCCATTTATGTTGGCCACTTGATGGGGGATGTATCTCTCCTATAAAATCTAATCCCCATTTCTGAAATGGTTCATTTACATGAATAGGGATCAAGGGCAATGCTGCTAATTTTTGCCTTTCTGCAAATCTTTGGCATTTGTCACATGCTCTGACCCAAGCAAAAGTATTTGAATACAACTTTGGCCAGTAGAAACCAGCCCTCAAAATTTTATGTGTTGTAGCCCTCCAGCTGTAATGTCCTCCACATATCCCCTCATGAAATTCTGTCATTACATTCTGCACTTCATTCTCTGTGAGGCATAAAAGTAATATGCCTAGAGGGTCTCTCCAATAGAGCTGTCCATTGGCAATTATATATTTCTGAGATTTCATTTTTACAGCTCTGTATCTTACCTTATCACAACCCGGAGGACAACTAAGTGTCAAAATATATTCAACTATTTCTTTATACCATGGACTAGTTAGATATTTCACATGTACCTTTTGGGTGGCCATCTCTAGTCCTTGCTGCTCTTCTTCCTTTTCGGATTCTTCATTTGCTATCACAGATAGATTGATGCCTAGAGCTTGATGATTAGATTCAGACAACATCTTGGCAAGTCCCTGTCCTTTAATTAACTTAGTAGGCCTTATGTCCAAATCATACTCTTGAATTTTTGCAATCCATCTTCCTCTTCTACCTTCGCTGTCTCCCTGAACCAGAATGTCTTTGACAGCTGCTGTGGGGACATATGCAGTAATATGAGATTGCAAAAAATACACTCTAAAGGCTTTAAGGGACTTCACCAGGGCATATGTCTGCTTCTCCAATATATTATATTTCAATTCAGCATCATAAAGCACTTGACTGAAGAAAGTTATAGGCTGTTCATATCCCTCTTCATTTTTCTGCAATAACACTCCAGCAACTGTGTGAGGTGAAGCAAATGAAAATATCATAAATGGCTTGCTGTAATCTGGTCCGGCTAACACTAGAGCTTCAGTGAATGCCTGTTTTATTCTTGTGAATGCATCTCTAGACTCCTGGGACCATTTTACTTCATTTTCCTTTTTCAACATATTGGTTATGTGCCTAACTATCTCTGCATAGTTAGGAATAAATCTTCTCAAGAAATTAATTCGGCCTAAAAATACCTGTACTTCTTTCTTATTTCTTGGCAAAGGAATGTTGTTTATCACTTCAACTCTCTTAGGGTCAATTTTCACACCATCTTTAGTCACAATGTGCCCTAAGATTTTTCCCTCATCTAATGCAAACAAAGATTTTTGAGGGTTAAGAGAAAGGCCATACCTTCTGCATTTTTCAAAAGTTCTTCTTAAATGCTCAATATGCTCATCATCATTATTTGAAAACACTGTGATATCGTCAAGGTACACCACCAAGAACTTGTCCTGTTCTCCGACAAAGGCTATGTCCATTGCCCTCTGAAAAGTAGCTCCTGCATTAATTAATCCAAATGGCATCCTAGCATACATAAATGTTCCCCATGGTGTGGTAAATGCAATTTTTTTCTGATCTTCTGGAAAACCAGCTACCTGATTATAACCGGAAAAACCATCCATCATTGACATTCTGGATGCTCCCACTACTTTCTGCAGGATGTGATCCATTTTAGGCAGTGGATAATTATCTTTGAGAGATGCTCTATTTAAATTCCTGAAATCCACACACAACCTTATTTCTCCATTCTTCTTCCTAACAGGAACAAGATTTGCTACCCACTCTGAGTATCTTAATGGTACAATTATCTTGGCCTTTAGTAACTTCTTGATTTCGTTTTCAATTGAGGGAAGCAGCAGAGGGTTTATCTGTCTAAGCTTCTGCTTATATGGCTTTGCATCTTCCCTCAATGGAATCTTGTGTTGCATTATACTAACATCAAAAGTTTTTAGGTCCTGATAGGACCAAGCAAATACATCTTTATAAGATTGAAACAACTTCAAATATTTTTCTTTGTATTCTTCTGGGACTCTTTTAGATAATCTAACAATTTTAGGATCAGCATGAGTACCCAGATTCAAATCTTCCACTTGATCTTCTTATGTTACCTTGTTTGGCTGCATTGGTACATCATCTTTGTTAAATAATCTTTCTAGAGGGACTAGGCCTCTAGGTATAACGTTTCCTTTCAGCTGCAGCATTCTGTTTCCTGCTATCTTTTCTTCCCATTTGTTTTCTGCAATATTTTCAACTTCTTCCTCTTCATTATCATCAATCTCCATATTGGAGAATTCTCCCACAATCTCCATAAATCTTTTCATCTATTCATCATCTTCGAATACCTGCCAATGCTTTATATTATCTGGAATGGATGGCCTGTAACGTACCTCCACTTCATATCTTAAAAGCGGATTCTGAGGAGGACGGAAAGTACTGGCAGCTACAGCGAGAGAATCTGCTATTCTGTTTTGCTCCCGGGGCATGAACTGTATGTTAAATGCTGAGAAGAAGTTTTCTATCATGTCCCACACCTCGTTTCTATATGCTCTGAGCCGTGGATGCTTAGTCTGGCATTTATTCTTAATCTGTCTCACTACCAGCTCAGAGTCCCCCAATACTTTTAAACACTGGATGCCCATATTCTTGGCTGTCTGCAGTCCCAATAATAGTGCCTCATATTCGGCCACGTTGTTTGTAGCCTCATACTCCAGTTTAAAAGACAGTGGCACACATTTCCCTGTAGGAGAAATCAACAATACCCCAGCTCCATTGCCTTCTCTTGAATTAGCTCCATCAAAATGCAAAGTCCAAATTTCTGATTCCTGATCTTATTTAGGCTGCTCAGCTTGGATTTGACCAAAAAGGGGTTCATGTGCATAATTCTGATTTTCTTCCAACATTAAACATGAAAAGTCTCCCTCTTTGTTATAAACTGGGGAATTATCTGAGCAGTCAGCCTTAGTTACCATCTTGACAAATCTAGTCTCCCTGTATAACCTCCTTTCTTGACCTCCAAAGACTGGGACAGTAGCATATGTTAAATCCAATTTAATTGATCCCCCAATCTTGGTACCCCAAGACCTTGACAGCAGCATGCCAAAGCGAGCTGGGATATCCGCAACCACGATGTCCATGACTACACTCTTTGCTGGGATTTGAGCCAAATTTACCACTAAATCTTTAATCATTCCCAAGCATTTAACCCTTTTAGAATCAAATGAATATAAATCTTTATATGGTCTTGTAATTTGCAGCCCTAGTTGCTCCATGACAGACAAAGGCATAAGATTATGGGAAGCCCCAGAATCTAACATACAGTTATGTAACAGCAGGTCATGAATGACTAGAGACACATAAAAGGGAGGAGTAGAAGGATC
Organism: Pinus albicaulis; assembly: GCA_034641835.2. NCBI lineage: Eukaryota > Viridiplantae > Streptophyta > Pinopsida > Pinales > Pinaceae > Pinus > Pinus albicaulis. The sequence continues at coordinate 1,910,519,578 of CM076578.1, forward strand.
TATCTCCTCGACGTGTGGGCCAAAGACTACCATGGGTCTTTCTTCTTGAAGATTTAAACTACCAGGTGCAATTGGTATTCCAGGAGGAAGTATAAAGGAGGTAACTTGAGACTGATATACAGGCTGTTTCAATAACTCAGTTAGTGGGACAGGAATCTTAATTTTCTCAAGTTCTTTTTGCAAATTGAAAGCAGATGGGGGCTTTTCTGTCACTACTTCTTTGGACTCCTTATTTTCGACTGAAGATTTAATTTCTTTTGACACTGGCTCAACATTAGGAGGACTGACTATTTTTGAAGAAGAAGGAATCTGATCATTGGACAGTGAGGAAGCATTTAGAGGATTCTTACCTTTTTCTATGCTCTTCTTTGTTGCTGATTCCTTCTGAGCAAATGCTTCTTTATGAGGTGGCTCCTCTTCTTGATCTTGAGTTCTGGTCCTCTTCCTTGAAGATCTGAGATCATATTTTACATTGAATTGTGCTTGCATGAAATCAGCAAATTGCTTACAATAATGATCAATCTCTGCTTCTTCATCTTCTTCTTGCGCTGGGCAATCCATATCATCAGTATTTGAAAAAGCCAGATTTGAGTCTTCTAATCCATAAGCTGCATCTCCAGTGGAGTCATCTGCTGGTCCTTCCAGGTACAAAGGATGAGGTATCTGGTCTTGTTGTTCCTTTGCTTCTCTCGGCAATATCTGCAATGGAGGTCTTCTATGTTGAGGATTGTATCCTCTGTTCGGAGCATTGTAATAGTTCTTGGGAGCTGCAGTTTTAGCTTCCAGTTCTAGCTTGACCATCTTCTTTATCATCTTGCTTATTTCATCCATCTTGTCAGAGTCTTTGTCTTGATTAGAGGTAGAAACCTCTTCTTTGCCTCTCCTTCTAGTATCTTGTTTGACTTTTCCCTTTGACTTACCAGTGGCAGCAAAATTTGCCTCCAACTCTAGAGCATCTGTCTGAGCATCATCCAGGGTGACAGGCATTCTTTCCCGTAGAGAGAAACCGAAATCAGAGTCAAAAGCTGCTATGAAAATTATCTTGGCAGCAGCCTCATGGGGCTTCATTTCAGGAGGCAGGCTCATATATAACTTGTTAAATCTTTTGATAAACTCTGATACCCCTTCATTCTGTTTCTTCTTCATAGTATTAAACTCAGTAAGGCACATTCCATAATCTTTCTTTTCTCCCCACTTCCTGAGAAAAGCATTCTCCATCTGGTCCCAGGTGGTGATTGAATGGTTTTCCAATGTCTTGAACCATTTTCTGGCTTCACCTTCCAAGGATTGCACAAATAACCTCAGGACCACATCCAGATGTTCAACATTTAAGTTCTCTGCAAAAGAGCAGAAGGTCTCGAGGTGCTTCTGAGCATCAACTTCATTCTCACCATTAAATCTTGGCAAAATCTTCAAGTAATCTTGTGGCATATCATTTAGCACCTGGGGCAAGGCCAGAGGAGCATATTTATTTAATAGAAAAGCAGGAACATTGGCCATTGGGGGAGGCGGGGGTTGCACAACAATTTGAGATACAGATGAAGGGAGAGGAGTAGGAGGAAGTGGAGTATGAATAACAATGGGAATATATTGCACAGAAGCTTGAGGTGTAGATGGGAATAACTCACGGTTAACAGCAGCTACTTCTGTGACCTCTTTAATTTCTTCAGCCTCGAAAGCAGGATGAGATTCTCCTTCAATCCAGGTATTTCCTCTACGTGGAGTTTCTGAGTAAAACTCGGGTTTTTTTGTTCTAACTTATTGAGAAGAAGAGGGCGGATGATCTTCAATGGAATATTCAGGGTTTTCAGAACGAACTGACTTCTTCTCTTTCCAAACTCTTTTATGAATGATCTTCTCCGGGTCAGACACAGGTGTTTTCGGCTGTGAGGTATCTGACCTCAAATGGGGCTTCCAGGAAGCCAGGACTTCCAATAAAATTTATCAAATAAAGACCAGTGGAGTCGCCAAGGTGAGAAATCTGCAACTCTTCACCTCTCTGTGCTCACCTGATTAGAGAGTGAATATGAGATGTCGAACCCAGGGAAACAAATATTCTTGAATTCGTTCCCCGGAAACGGCGCCAGAAAGATGTTGTGGATGATTTTGTCACCCCCCCCTAGAGACAGCCTAGAGTTGCCATAGACCAGTGCCTAGGACATCTTAATATAGCAAGGAGCCCTTTTAGTTTGGGTTGTCAGTCCAAGAACTAGCTTACTATCTCTTGTTCTAAACAAGGAAATTAGTTTTGAATGGGACCAATCTCTCTCAGAAGCTAGTACAAAGACAAGAACAATGTAGGAACATCAAGTAAAACTTCAGCATGAAAGCATCGGACAGTTAAGAGACCGCTTACTGTAAAGAGGGCCGATTCAAATAATATATCACAGAAATCAGATATCAGGAAGTGAGTGCGGTGAGGAAACATAAGAAGATATTAGCTGGCATGAGACTGATACCCAGATACACAACAGAACCATATAAGGGCGCACCAATTTACGAATCCTTATATGACAATGGCGTTTTAAAAGTACCCTCCTCAAGCAGCTAATATAGCAGAAAATATGGAAAGAGTGAACATGGAACAGTATACCATGACTAGGCCTATTTAAAGTGCTTGACTAATTCCAGAAAGGGCATCAACGAGGATGAATCCTTAATGCAAACTAGTGAGCCACTCGCATTCTAGAACATGATACAAGAAGATAATGAGCATGAAAGAGATATTGTATTAACACATGAGAGAAATTACATACTGTGAGATACCAAAGACCAGAATCCTCATTACAGTTATAACCCCTCCTCACTGAGACCCTACGGGCTTTGAAGCTTCATACAGAAATATTACAAAAATGTATACAAAAGTCTTCTCGCTGCACAGTTTGCTGATAGAAATCTAGAACCCTTACAATGTCTTCTTTTTCGGTCTTTATAGGAATGATGGAGAATTCTAGAGGAGGAGGTAGCTGAAACACAATTAATGACTCAATTTGAATAAAATGGCGGAAAACATTCGCGCCCTCCCTATGAATGACTGACTATAATTAAATGTACTTTACAATCTGTATTCAGAAATAAATGCTGGGAGATTAAAATCTCCTTATATACAAGACACAGGTAATAAAATATTTTTTACAATGTGTTGCCTTCGAAAGTCGAGGAAAATCTCTAGCATCGTAAGTGACTGTGAGATAATGCTGCATTTACATGCTTGTACTCTCGGCCCTTGATTTTGGTTGAATCTGTATTCTTAATTCGAGCGAGAATTTCACCGGAGAGGTTACAGCAGGTCCATGTCTTCGTCGTCTTCGATGGCAGTCATTTCTCGCACCTACCTCGGCTTCTTTATTAAAAAACACCCACGAAAAATCGTCCTTCATGGGCTCTCAACCTTGGCATCGGAGGCGGCGAATTAAATGCCCTCTGGTATATTGAAACCTGCAAAACCCACAAAATATTAGAGAAAAATGACACAGGTGGGGGTGGGGACGATGGATACATGATCGACCGGGAGAAATACACAGGGTGGCAGAAGAAAAACAGTGGAGGTTTTGACAAATAGAAATAATGCGGCTTTTGCTCTGACACGGTCGGAGCGTGAGGAAGGAATAACGACAAATACGAATAAAAACACCATAGACACACACACACACACACACACACATATATATATATATATATATATATATATATATATATATATATATATATATATAGCGTGAAGGAATCTTACGGATGTACGTGACCAAAACACGTGGATGTACGGGAGACAGGTGGATGGGTGATGTGGCGGAGTCAACAGGTGGGGAGACTGAATTCCGGGCCGTCGGGTTACAAACGCAAATCAATGGCTATAATAGGATGGGATCGGCGCGATGGTGGGCCATATAATATGGCGGACATGAAATAACGGGTGGGCAAGTCCGGAGAATAATCACCGTCGGATCGACATCGCCAGATCTGACGGTCCGAACAAATGCCGCTGCCCGGCGATTGCACAGATCTTAACGCGCGGGGAAAGCGGTTTTATAACCCGTACCAAAGACACGCGGCGCTTTCTGTATGGGATCGCTGCCCCCGCGGTAAATACCGCCGTTTCGATGAGAGTGGTGCGGGAGTTACCACTGGTTTTTTGCGTGCGGGGACCTACACACGGGACAATTACGAGTACGTTGATTTGATTTCGTCCGGGCGGTTACTATCGCCCCAGAAAACTTTTATGGTAGACTCCTTTCCCTGCTTTGTGGTTTTCGGGCTTGGGTCATGTGATAGCCAAAGCACGAGGGGCTAAGGTCTTAGGACTGGGGCCCGATATAATTTTAAAAAGCGGATTTTGAACCTTTGGTTAATGTATTTTAGGCAGAGATGGTTGAATCAAACGGGAGCATCAGGATTTTAAGCTAAGGCAGAGGTCCGAAAGATATTCAAAAAGGTGGCAGACCAAAAATTTACGTGTGGTAAATATGTACAATATACATACAATGCTCAACCTCCCCTTATATGATATGTATTTGAGAATGTGATAGGCCACTTCATCCCAGGGGTAAGGTAGGTTTTCTCTTCTCACTCCATTTTTGTCTTGTATAGGATTTTCTCTATGGATGAATAATGTCTTCTTGGTTGTGACCCCTACTGCTTTATCCTCCTTGCTCCATTGAACTCCCAAGGGTAGGGTAGTTATTCTGCTTATGATTTCAACATTTAAAGGGATGGAAAGTCCTCTAACAATAGTAGTGGCACTGTTTTCTCCCTCAGAATTTAGTGCCATGATAAATTCTTGAGTTATCTCATCATCACATCCCTTCAATTGTTCAAGGAATCCCATCCATTGATGCCTTAGAAAAATATCCACAACAGGAGGATGTTGATGGATTATTTTTGTGTCAGTGGGTTCTCTTCTGTTGAAACCTCCCCCCCTTTTTCCTATTTTTCTTCTTCTGGGTTACTTTGGATGTGTTTTCAATTATGGCCTTAGACCAGTCTCAGGTGCAAAGATGGTGTCAAATTTCCCTTTTTATTAGAGGAGAAAAAGGATGCTAAATTTTTATCAACAAAAACAAACCTTTCCCTATCTCTACCTTGCTTTTCTCACATAATAAATTTCAAAGGAAACTACTGGTCAATTTTTTTCAACAAGATACTCGATTCAAAGATAATTCTCATGCAGGTGTATGGGAATTAGAGAGGGAGGAGGCCACTTATTATTTTCACGATGATTCTCTTGTGTGCATGAGGGTTTGAGAACAATATCTAGTGTTTTTTGGCTCCTTTTTTTTCCTTTAATTCTCCCCTGTATCCTTCTGTGTGTGCTCCTGTAGCAGTTCAAAACCTTTTGTAGCACCTCCTATATCACCTGAAAATACAATCTGTAGTAGCTCGGTGGCACCCTAGGCAGTCTCTGGTAGCATCTAGCTCATATGTCTCCAATTTTTTTCTAGAAATGAGAAATTATGCAAATGGAGTCGAGCCTTGTACTTTTTATTCCTTTTGTGGTAAAGGCTCAGAGTGCTTTGGTGACTTGGCTCTTGCACAAGTTTCCTTTTTAAACTGTTGTCCCCACTCCGCATAATCATCTCCCCACTTTAATTGAATTTTTCACATTGCATGGTCGCATAGTAAAATATAGTTAACTAATCAAAGGTGCCCAAATTTACTGGCCACCTCCAGCCCATAAGAAAATCATTTCTCAACCATTAAACAAAGTTTATCATTATATGCATAGGGAAGAGGTGAGGGGTGTCATACTTGAGCCTACACGTGATGTCGAATCGTTGGAGGTGCCTGCATGCTGGAGCTGGACTTCATAACATGATGATATTGAAGGTGTTGATTTACTTTTCTTGCTTCCGCATAAGTGCTCATAGCTTGATGATTCTTGACTAATGAAATCCTCTTTTATTTTTTTGTTTCTTTTGGTGTGCATGTCTCTTTCCAATGCTTATGTTGTTGTTGTTGGAGTTGAGGGGTGACCTGAAATCTTCTCTCTAGGGATGGTGTGTCCCTTCTCATCTTCAAAAATGGCTTCATGGTGCCTCAGGGTGGCTGGATCTTATATTCCGAGGCTGTAAAAAATTTGGTTCAAGGTTTTGTGATAATTGAGTAGATTGCTACAAGAGGGATCCCCTTCCTTTAGCAGTCACTTCGTCCCCTCTCAATAATTCACATGGAATCTAGGAACTAAGACAAAGCATACGAGGTATAGGGACATGATTAGAATCATTAGAGCATGGTGTGTGTGGTGAAAAAGTTCAAGACAATTTTTTCTTTCTGTTTTATTTTTATTTTTATTTTTATATGTGGTAGAGTGGAGTTTTTAGGATGAGTTTTGGATATATGGAGGAGTGATGAAGGGATGTTGGGGGATATCTCTCAACATTTCCTAAGGAAATCATGATATTTTGGCCCCTTCCTCTAATTGTCTCTGCCTCCTGTGGCGATTCAGGACAATCGTGTAGCATTTCAGGAAGGAGGCAAAACATGATTCTATAACTGGCTAGATTATGTAGAGAGGTAGGGAGGTGAGTGTAAATGATGAAAATTCAATGGATGGTTAGAAAGAATGGAGGAATGGACTTGTTGAACCTGCTTGGTAACCATTTTTCTTCTGAATGTCTGAATACCTGCAAAAGAGGGATGTTAGCAAAATTGGTGTAAGGACTTATCCCTTATGTCTTATTTCTCTCATTTTTTTTGAGACATGCATACAACCTTTGTAGAGGTTTTCAACCTACATGCATGTCCTAGGCACCTCAGAGGAGGTTTTGACCTAGAGATATTTTCATTTTTTTTTCCTTATTTTTTCGCTCTTGGTTGTCTTAGAGAGTTTTTCAACCCTAGAGTTGGCCTTAGATGCCTCATGGAGGTTTTCATATATGCCCTTTATTTTTATTTTATAATTTTTGTGGACTGAGGGTTGTGAGCCTCCCAATCACATTCAATTATTTGTTGATTTAACTAACAAAGTCTTCCTTGGATAGAGGTTTTTTATACAACTTCAACTTGTAACTATTGATAAGTAAGGGAATACATTCCTCATCAATTGTTCTGATTTGGATAGACCCATTCTCATGACACCTCGCTACTAGATAAGCACCCAACCATCTTGTCATTAACTTTCCTTTGAAATTATTGAATCCATAATCATACAACAAGGCCCAATCACCTTAAAAAGTTGCCTCCCTAATGTGTTTGTCATGCCAAATATTCCTTTGTAGTTGGATTACCTCAATGTGCAAGAGAGCTTGAAGCCTAAATTCATATAAACCATTAAGTTGGAGTAGCCTCTTTTGTTGTGCTGTAGTGAAGTCCAAGTCTATCTGAGCTACCATCCTTAAGGTGTTGTATTCAAATTCAATAGACAACATGGCCTTCTTCCCATAGACTAGTTCAAATGGAGTGAATCTAGTGGTGGTATTCCAAGTGGTGTTGTAGGCCCAAATGGCTTCTACAATTCTAACTACCCAATATTTGTTGCTGATGCTAACAAACTTGATTAGAATGTTCTCCAATTCTCTATTTGTGACCTCCACCTACCCATTTTCTTGAGGGTGATAAGCAATGGATGTCCTAATCTTGATGTGGTGCTACTTCATGAGATATTCAATTAGATTTGAGGTGAATTGTTCGTCTTGATAAATGAATAGATCCCTTGGAAAACCAAAATTATAGAAGATGTTCTCCCTTAGAAACTCAACCCATTTGTTAGGTAATTAGTGCACACAATGACATACTTTTTATGTCATGATGGGGGATCAATAGGTCCAATGAAATCGATGCCCCACTTATGAAATGGCTTTAGGGTCACTTGAGGTTGTAAGGGAATTTCATACTTATATGTGGGATTACTCATCCTTTGGCATTGATCACACCTAGTGGTGTAGCTCCCTGCATCTTTATGTAAAGCGGGCTTATATTAACCTGCTTGTAGAACTTTTAAGGTTGTTATCTTAGAAACAAAGTGGCCCCCACAAGGTCCATCATGGTATGCTGAGAGGATCTCAAATACCTCTAGTTCCCTCACATGTCTCCTCAGGATCTGATCTGGTTCCAATTTGAAAAATATTCCCCCTAATCCAAGTAAACGGGCCACTTTTCCTGAAAATCTTCTTTTATCCTTGGAGACTAGAATAGGATGGAACCTCCCAACAAGAAAGTAGTTGGCTATATCATAAAGCCAAGGAGAAAGCACCAAGATGGCAAAGAGGTGTTCATATGGGAGTTTATCATCTACCATCTCTTCCTTTTCTATAGGCATAGTTAGTCTTGACAAGAAATTTACAACCACATTTTCTTTCCCTAGTCTGTTAATAATAGTCAAATCAAATTGTTTCAATAATAACAAGCATCTAATTATCCTAGTATTGTCATCGGGTTTTTTCATTAAATATTTAATGACTACATGCTTAGAGTGAAAAAGAGTTTGATAACTTGTGATATAATGCCTAAACTTGTTCAAAGAATGTAGCACAACCAACAGTTCATTTTCAATGATTGTATAATTTAACTTAGCTTTAGAAAGTTATTATTGATGAAATAGATAACATAAGGAAACTTGTCTTCCACTTGTCCTAAGTTTCCCCTAAAAATTTATTTGATGCATATATGTGTATATGGAAAGGTAATGTCCAGTTGGGACTCGTAAGTATGGGTGCAGTGGTCAAATTTTCTTTCAGCACTTTTAGGGCCTCTTGATGGTTGTTTGTTCAACAAAAGTCTGAAACTTTAGCCAACGATCCAAACAGGGGTGATGCTAATTTAATAAATTCTTTAATGAAACTTCTATAATACCCAGCTAATCCAAGGAAGCTCTTGACATCTCTTTGTTTTTTATGGATAGGGACCCTTTTAATGATGGCAATTTTGTTTGGGGAAACCTATATCCCTTCCTTGGATATATAATGGCCAAGGATAGTCCCTCCATTCAATTAAAAATTAATTTAGATGCATTTGTGTAATACTTTGCACATATTAGATAGAGCTTCCTGGAAGTCACATCCATAAGGAGTGAATTCATCCATGTTTATCTCAATAGTGTCATGAACAAGTTTAGAAAATATACTTAGAACTGTCCTCTGGAAAGTATCAGGGGCATTTCATAGACCTAATGGAAGGACCCTATAAGCAAAGGTACCCCAAGGACATGTGAATTTGGTTTTATCTTGGTCCTTCAAGGTTGATCTGTATTTGGTTGTATCCACTAAATCCATTTAGGAAAGAGAAGAATTTATTCCCTGTAAGGCTATCTAGGACTTGGTCAATGAAGGGCAAAGGGAAATGGCCCTTCTTTCTAGCCTTGTTAAGCTCTCTATAGTCAACAGAGATCCTCCACTTTCCATTTTTCTTTGGGATTAAAATGAGAGGGGACACCTAATCACTATATGAAATTGGGTATATGAACCTTGCATCTAGTAGCTTTTGTAAATCCTCTTTGACTATGCCCTTAAGAGTTGGGTTCATTCTTATATGGGGTTGGCACACAAGCTTTCATCCATCGTTGATGTAAATATGATGAGTACAGACTGAGAGATGCACACCTTTCATGTCCTTATAATCACAAGAAAAAGCAATAAGGTGTTGCCTAAACACACTGCATAATTGTTCTTCCTACCCAACTGAGAGATATGGGTTGATATTTATATTTCTTGATGGGAAAATCTCCATAATATTGGCACGTTCTATGCTAGAGTCAACATAGCACAAATCAATCCAAGGACTACTCTCAGATTATTTCATCAGTTCATCAACTAGTATGGCAGTGGGAGGTTAATTTTGTAAGATATGGTCAATAACGTCAGGCTTCATCAAGCTTCCCCCCTCCTATAATAGTTTCTAGAGTGCCGAATGGGTAGAGGGAGGTCTGATAAAATTCTTACTCTTCCTCATCCTCTAACCATAAGGGTAAATCATGATCAATAGAATTGAGTAGGAGGATACAACACAAGTTGTTTTGGTAAATGTCCATTATTAATAGTCATGTTCCCAACCCTGCAACTAATGTAGGCATAAAAAAAGGCCAACTAATGTCTTATTGGGATGAGAGGATAACCATTAAACTTAGTTTTGGGTTGGAGGACCAGGAAAGAAGTGGGGCACTCCCAGGAGTCCATGGAGACCATGACATCCTCAATAACTCCCTTAGGAACTATTGTGGATCTATCTGCAAGCTGCAACACTATAGTAGTCTTCCTCAAAGCCCCTTGGAGATTGAGCTTCAACATGATTTACATAGTAATTACACTGATTGCATCCCCAAGATCAATCAAGGTATTAGGGACCATAATTCCATCAATGTGCACATCCACTACTAGGGTACCAGGATCCAAGTACTTCAGGGAGATTACACTTCCCAACATCAGATCAGATAGTTGTCCAACAACATTTATTGTGCAGGTATCTATTCTTATTCTCCCAAGACTTTTGAAACATTCCTCCTCAATAAGCTTGTTATAAATGGGAACATCTTTAATGCTCTAGAGAAGGGGTATCTTGACACACAAGTTCTTCAATTATCCCATAATTTCAACCTCTTTTGGGGTGTGTGGTTTAGGGTGGACCAACCTTTTAGGATAAGGAGGTGCATTGACTTAAGGGGCACTCTCTTCCTTCTCTTATTCAAGCTCTCCAGGTGGTTGATTATCTGGGAGCACCCTCCTAGACCGAATGTTGATCTCTTGGATTTCCACAACATAAGTAGGATAATAGGTCTCCCCACTGTAAATTTATTGTGCCTACTTATTGTTTGGGTTAAGATTGGGTTGAGCAGGCATTTGAGGGTTCTTAGGTGGAGTATGGTGAGGGATATGTGGTTTAGATTGAGGTGAAGGTAGTAGAGCAGGATGTTGGGTTGTCTGAGGCCTCCACCCTTGTGAGGGGTTGCCCCATTAGGAATATTGAGGTGGATATGGAATGAAAGGAGGGCGAGTAGGCTGAGGATATTATTGAGGAGTATAAGTCCAAGGAGGCGTGGGCCATGATGGATGAGTGGAAGGGTATCGAAGCTGGAAAGGTGCATTTTGATTTGGATTGTAATGAGAATAATGTGCACCTTGCCTGCCCTGTTGATATGGCCGACTACCTGTAGGAATTTTCAGGGTAAGTTCCATAGATCAAACACCAAAGGTCACCATTAAAAAACAAATCACAGATCAGTACACCATTATTTGACATGATTAAAACCCTCAAAGAGTGAAACAGTCCACGACTTGAGCCAACGCGACCACTTCTGGCAATTTATTAAAGTAAAGAAGTAAAATTTACATAAGATTCTCTCATAAACGGTCGTCGAACAAATGAACCTCCATGCTCTTTAAATAGAGATCATGGACCAATCAGGTTTTAAGCCACCGATCAAATGTCACTAATAACGAGGAGAGAATCAACTGTCAGATCACTACATATCGTGACCGTTAGATTATAATTTACAAAAGTACATACTAAAGAAACAAAATTTACCTAAATTTATGCTAGAAAAATTTATACTTAACTATTTCGTATGTGTCGGAATATCCTAACATTCCCCCTTAAGAACAACTAGGGATAGGATTAAGGATTTACAAAGGTGACACAATAGGAGAAGGAATGAGGCATTAGAGCATATCCCTCCTTAATGATAAGTTTCCTGAACTCAAAGCATAGATCGAAGTTTGGTAAACTTCACTTCTGTGAGAGCCTTTCTAAAGATATCAACAACTTGATTATTGGTTGAATAATACTGCACTTCAAGAACACGATCATGAATGAGATTTCTAATGAAGTGTATGTGTAGCTCAATGTGTTTTTTGTACTGATGCTGAACTGGATCTTTGCATAGCTGAATGGATCTCTGATTATCACACCAAAGTGTAGTTGGATGTTGCTGATGAAGACCAAATTCAAACAGGATCTAACGAAGCCACAAGGCTTCCTTGTTGGCTTCAACAACACCACGATACTCTACTTCCGCCGAAGAAAGAGAAATGACACTTTGTTTCTTACGAGACCATGTAATAGGTCCTAAACCAATAATGAATACATAACCTGCAATATACTTTCGATCATTAGGGCCACGAGCCCAATCAGAATCATTGAAACCAACCAACAATGGAGATGCTCCTGCACTGTAATGAATCTTTAACTAAACTGTACCTTGAACATATTGAAGTATTATTTTAGTTGCTTTCCAGTGACTTTCATGAGGTTGGTGCATCAATCGAGAAACAAGACCAACGAAAAAGGAAAGGTCAGGACAGGTATGGGTTAGATACAAAATTTTACCAACAACTTGATGGTATAAGGTAGCATCAACTTCAGGGGAAGGACAAGTGACTGAAATCTTGACTCCAGAATGAAAGGGAGAAGGGGCTGGTGGTGAGCCCTAGTTTTGCACCAAGAGTGTTGCAAATCCTAGGGGCTTCCATACTTTACTTTATCAACCCAGGGTTCATAGAAACTTGGAGGTGACAATGCTATGTACATAGCAGATGCATTCTGTTCATCTCATCCTCTTCCGCTTTACGAAAGGGTGCTATTTTTAAGGGTTCTCAGTGAAGTCTGTCACACTTCAATGAAACTAAACTAAATTGCAGAAAAGAAATTCCAGAAGGAAACTAAATTAAATTACTGAAAAGAAATGACAGAAAGGGAACTAATCTAAATTGCTGAAAAGAAACTAAACTATATTGCTGAAAAGAAATAACAAAAAGAAACTAAATTAATTTGCCGAAAGGAAATGACTGGAAAGAAACTAAACTAAGTTGAAAAAATGAAACTAATTTAAACCATACTTAACTTGGCCAATCATCTAAATGCACTCTATTTATCCTATGGTATATCTACCATGCTTCTACCTGTTAGAACCCTGTAATTTACAGTATCATAAGGTGACTGTGTACTTTTTCTTTGCAAATTTTCATACTGTACATAGATGTCAATATTCAAAATATTTTCCAAAGAAATAATCAAAGGAAACAAATGCAACATGGAGGCAAGGAGTAGCATTAGACCATTAGCGAAGACAAAGGCAGCAGAGAAGCAGTTAAGGCAGAAAAAACAAGCAAAGGCAGAGTCGTGAACGTGCTAGGCAGAGTTGTGAACGTGATTGGGTCAAGACATGCACTTTGGGTCAAGTCCTGAACGCTAAAGCGGGTCAAGTAGTGAAAAAGTCAAAGTATTCCACAAACAAACCAAGAAACTAACGGGCATGACCAAAGAAAAAAATTTGGCAAACCACAACAAAGGAGAAGTAAGGACCATGGATCTGAGCTTCGATCAACGATGGATATTGAATGACATCATCGCATTACAAACCCCTTTTTCATTTCATTTCCCTTAAAAATCATTAAATCTCACCTTTACTCCTTTATGCTTAATTTTCATACTTTACCTATTTAACCACTGTTTCACATCGCAAATATTACAAGTTATCGTTAAATTGCCCGCAAGGTATTCGACTTAACTTGAGATGCGGTTGGCCCCACCATAACAGCTTTGCCCCCCACTTCATAGCTGTTTGAAATACATTGAATACATTGACATATCATATGGAACATCTTAAAATTTACTCTACCACTGAAATTATTTGCCACTTTATAACCTTGCCAATGTAGTGGGCTCCATCCTCCTTGTCACATCATCCTCCAACAACGCAAATCGCATTTCACATGTTTTAGAGTTTACCTCCACGCTTCGCACTTCACATCTTTTAGAGTTTACCTCTACTGCTTCATGTTCAATATTTTCGATTTGCGGTCTGTGGTCTGGTGCCACCTTACCTGCCATGTCGTCTCTGTACTTCGCATCGCATCACCGATTCCATTTCTTAAAACTTGAACTCTAAAAACTGCGATGTACGATTTCCTATGGATGTGATAAGGTTCATAACTAAAATCTAAATATTTTCAGGTCCGAATATACGAGTTTTTTATGATGTTTTGTTTAAAAAGGGTCAAGTCGGGCATATGAGGTTTGAACATCATTTTATGAAGAAATAAGGTTAAACGCGACAACAAGGACTCGGGTAGCAAAGAGACACCAAGGGTCGAGTCGGGCAAGGCGTCTTTACAAAATTTTTATGTTGTAATGGTAGAAATGGAAAAGGCAGCAAAGCACATCCGCTCAATCACTAATCAATGAAAAGTAGCCAACGCTGCACTAGAATTAATTACCCAACGCTGTTTTCTGAAGAGCAGCGCCAAATTTCAGAGCCACCATTGGTTACCTCTTTGTGACCATCAAAACCACCTCCAAGCTTATTATTTGATCTTTCGAGGAGCCATTGAAGCATTTGGATCTATGAAGAGTTTCCCAAAATTAATTCCAGAGGCGGTGTCTTTATCAGAGATTTATGATCAGGCCTTGCATGGCCACACTTGTCCATTTTCTGCTAAATTGTAATCAATGAAAGGTTGTCGAGTAAGATAGAGCAATCGACTTAGTCTTTAGATAAATATTGCATGCCTTGTATCAATGGTTGGAAAAGTGGAGCTTGCTGAAGCTTTCATTGTGAGAAGTATTGGAACTCCGTAACTGTTTGAGTTGGGCATCAATAATAAGAAACCGTTCATAGGATTCTTGATTTATGTTAATGGTGATGTTTTTCCTCTGTATTAATGTTTTCCTCTGTCTTTTCATGCTGTGCATCAATTTATCTAATTTCAAAACATAAAATTTAGATTAAGATTTGCTAAAAGAGCACCTTAATTCTGTGTGTGTTTGTTATCTTAATGTTTTCCTCTAAGACCTAAATGTAGAATTCAGAGACGGTTTTCTTTGCATTTAAGTTGAACCTTAATCTCCTTCTCCCATCTCATATTCACACTACTAGTAAGATCCAATCTGCATAGTTAGCTTGCCCTATGAGTGCCCTTGAAAAGTTGATGCACAATTCTGCCTTTTATGACTCCATATCCCAATGGATTAGTCCCTGTAGCCCTATTTGTCCAACCACACCATCAATCAAACAAACAACCCCCATCACTGTAACTAGCCTAATATCAACACTTATAATCATCAAGTTAAATCATAAAAATAGAGAGAGCCCTCTCCGAGTCTAGGAAGGCTAGGTCCTGGACTCCAAAGTGGTTTGATGATGTCCTCTGCCGTTTGTTCTTGCCAATATTACAAATTACGGAGTGAAAACATAACGACGACCATACTGGGGATTGAGTTATTGAAAATGCTTAGTGTTTCTTTAGAACTTAGAAACCCTAGTCAAAATTAGATGATTCAAGTATTTTCCAAGCTTGGTATTTGGTTATTGATGGTGGACAACAACCAGCCACAAGAAAGTTGAAATCATCCACCCGACAACTCCAATTCAAACCAGTTCCATTCAAAGACTCCACTAGACGAAGGAACTGAAACATGACCAGTCAACCTAGAAGGAGAAAGTATTCAAGCCCAAATTGGATTCAACAAATTGTTGTTTTTATCTGTAACTATATTCTATCCTACTTTAAGCCTGATCAAGAGTACAATGCTAAGGTTTACATTGATCATTGGCAGTTTGATGAGCCTCAAGAAGCTAAGCCCCAAATTGTAGACCATGTACATACTTTTATACCTGTGCATATCCCCAATGCACTTGTAGAAAACCCAGTGGCACATGAGCCTTATACTTCATCTCTTGCTCTTGAAAAATATCCAAATGGTTATTAAGCCTCCTGATTTACTGCCTATACCTGTAAAAGTCCCAGACAGATACAAGCCTTTGGTTTTGCCTCCTATCCTACATGACCTCCCTGCAAATTTTATCAATAATCTACCCAGATTTGATGGAGAAAATGCGAAGATCACTCCTGAAAATCACATTCAAAATCTCAAGGATTTCCTTGATCTGTTTGAGGTGGGAGAAGATTATGTGTGTATTAGAATGTTTGCCCTATCATTGCAAGGAAAAGTTAAAAGTTGGTTTAATGATCTTCCAGCTACAAGCATTAGCAACTTTCATAAATTCGCTCAAGTTTTCCTGGATAGATGGGTGGTCTTGGGAAATGTTTTTCTCATCATGGAAGAGTATAACCATTTAAAAAGACAACCAGAGGAGACAATACAACACTTTTCAGCCAGGCTCAATAAGGTATACCATTCTATACCTGCTAAGATAAAGCCACCCCCAGGATGGGCTCTCTTGCACTACCCAGATGCATTTGACCCAGGGATGGCATTACGGTTAAGAGAAAGGGACCCAAAAAACCTGGAAGAAATGAAAATTGTGGCAGTTGATGTGGAAGAAAACTTGCTGAACAAGGAAGCAAAGTTAATAGCAATGAAAAAGGACAAAATAGAAAAAGAGAAACTGATATCTTCAGGGATAAAATTAGATATGTTGAAAAACATAGTCAACGAGATGATGCATATGATTAGCAGGAAAGAGGAACTTGTTGTTCAGATACCTCATGTTCCATTAGTTCCGGAAAAGACAAACATCAATGTACCCAAGCAACTTTCAACCCATCCTGGACACCCTAAAACAATAAATTATTGTTTCATGTACTCTATCGATAACACAGTCAAAGAGGAAGTCCAAAATCAAAAGGAGGTAGGGAAATCCTCAACAACGATGTACACAATAGATGACCTTGCATACAAAGGTAGCCATCTTGAATATGATTATCAAGAGGAAGACTATAAGGTTGAGGTTGAGGTTGACTGTACAGAGCAACCAACATTGTCTCCATGGGAAGAAGAGGCTTGGTCACCACCATGCAAAGAGAAAAACCAAACTCTGCATGCTGAGAAAGATTGTAAGGAGGAAAATGCAGGAAGTTGTCAAGTAAGTACAAAATGCCTTTCTCTATATTTTGCCTCACTCTTAAGAGAGCATTACAAGAATGTTACAAATAGGAAGGAGGAGGAATTCCCTAATGAGTCAGTTGAGGAAAAGAGGGAGGATATAAAACATTTTTTAGATACAAAAGTTCTCCCCCTCGAGTCATCTTGAAATCATAGAATCTAAAAACGAGGAGGAACCAATACATCTTGAGTCATTACCCTTATGTTTCAATTCATTTCATATTGTGAAAGGGAATCTGGATCACATTCTAGTTGATAATCACAAGAGAAGAGAACTCTCTCACCAATCATATGAGGAAATCAGGGATGATAAAATATATGTTTTAGATCCAAGGGTTCAGCCCTTGAGTTCTTTTGAATGTCAAGTAGCAGATGAAATCACAGAGTCAGAAACAGATGATGGATTGATCCAGTTTGACTCTCTACCTTTGTGCTTTAATGAATTTCAGATTATAAAAGGGAATTGGGATCACATTCTGGCTGTCAGTTATAATAGAAAACATGAGGTCTCAGAAGAACCAACACTAGCATCTAAAGCACCACTCGACCCAGTAGTAGACGCGTTGGATGGTTTCTATTTTCAAATTCAATCTTCCTGCGTTCATAATGCTCTAAAAAGCTTCTATGATATGGATATGATCAAACAGTCTTCCCCATTGTCTGATTCAGTGGAAGTAGTGGCTGAACACTCATCAGGTGGCATGCAAACATGTTCCGAGTTGATTGAAGACCTGGAGAGAACATTTGCAGTAGTAGGATATGAATCTGAGTAGGCTGAGTCAGAATACCCAGAAATAAATCAAGAGTATCTTGAACTAGTGGCTGTCTATATGGAGGAATTGTTCTTTACAAATCCTGCACATATTTCCGACATGAAAATTGTTTTTCAAATATACCAAGATCCATGTAAATCAGATCATGTCAGGAATTTTGATCAAATACTATTATTAGGTTTGTTGCTGAATATGGTGAAGAGTGGTGGAAGAAAGGATTCATTTAGGCAGTTGCTTGATTGGGTACACTAGAATTATTGTATCATTTAAAAAGGAAATAATTTCAGTAGATTAGGGTAGGTAGGGGTGCAAATAAGCTCATCACTCTTAGCATCTTTGAAATTTTAGTTTATATTTCTTTTCATTTTCATATCAGTGTGTTTCAGACTTTTGTTTCAGCACAGTTCTTGTCTCACCATTCAAGTTTTCAAGGTGCAGTAGTATGTTAAGCTTGATGGATTGCAATGGATAAGTGCAATTGTTGTTTCAATTCAGATCTCAATAGGCTAATAAGTTGTCTGGCCAAGCATATGGTCTATTTCTATCATTCAAAGTCAGGAGGAACGGTCAGCCTGATAGATCAAGGTACAAGTTGTGGGATCAACCCAATGGATCAGGCTACTAGTCTACTATGTTCTTGACACCTCTTGAAGGAGTTGTCATCCCCAGCTGGAGCCATTGTTAGAACCCTGTAATTTACAGTATCACAAGGTGACTGTGTACTTTTTCTTTAAAAATTTTTCATATTGTACATAGATGTCAATATTCAAAATCTTTTCCAAAGCAAGAATCAAAGGAAACATAGGCAGCAGGGAGGCAAGGAGCAACATTAGAACATTAGCAACAAAGAAGCAGTTAAGGTAGAAAAATCAAGCAAAGTCAGAGTTGTGAATGTGCTGGGTAGAGTCGTGAATGTGATTGGGTCAAGACGTGCACTTTGGGTTGAGTCGTGAACGCTAAAGCGAGTCAAGTAGTGAACGAGTCAAAGTATTCCACGAACAAACCGAGAAACTAACGGGCACGGCCAAAGAAACAAAATCGACAAACCACAACAAAGGAGCATTAAGGACCGTGGATTTGAGCTTCGATCAATGGTAGAGATTGAATCACATCATCGCATTACAAACCCCTTTTTCATTTCATTTCCCTTAAAAATCATTAAACCTTACCTTTCCGCCTTTCCGCTTCATTTTCCTACTTTACTTGTTTAACCATCGTTTCACATTGCAAATATTACAGCTTACCATTAAAGCACCCACAAGGTATTTTGTTTAACTTGCGATGCGGTTGGCCCCACCACAGTAGTTCCGCCCCCCACTTCATAGCTGTTTGAAATACATTGAAATACATTGACATATCACATGGAACATCATAAACTTTACCGTACCGCTAAAATCATTCGCCGCTTTATAACTCTGCCAATGCAGTGGGCTCCATCCTCCTTGCCACATCATCCTCCAACAACGCAAATCACATTTCGCATGTTTTAGAGTTTACCTCCGCACTTCGTACTTCACATCTTTTAGAGTTTACCTCTACTGCTTCATGTTAAATATTTGTGATCTGCAGGCTGCGGTCCGGTCCCACCTTACCTGCCACGTCGTCTCTATACTTTGCATCACATTGCCGATTCCATTTCTTATAACATAAACTCTAAAACATGCGATGTGCGATTTTCTATGGATGCGATAAGGTTCAAAACTAAAATCTAAACAATTTCAGGTCCGGATATACAAATTTTTTATGATGTTTTGTTTAAAAATTGTCAAGTTAGGCATATGAGGTTTGAACATCATTTTATGAAGAAATAAGGTTAAATGTGACAAAGAGGACTCAGGTAGAAAAGATACACCAAGGGTCGAGTCTGGGAATGCGTCTTTACAAAATTGTTATGTTATAACGGTAGAAATGGAAAAGGCAGCAAAGAACATCCGCTGAGTCACTAATTGATGAAAAGTAGCCAATGCTGCATAGTTTTCTGAAGAGCAGGGCCAGATGTCAGAGCCACCACTGGTTACCTCTTCGTGACCTTCACAACCACATCCAAGCTTATTGTTTGATCTTTCGAGGAGCCATTGAAGCGTTTGGATCTAAGAAGAGTCGCCCAAAATTAATTCCAAAGGCGGTGTCTTTGTCAGAGATTTATGATCAGGCCTTGCATGGCCAGACTTGTCCATTTTCTACTAAATTGTAATCAATGAAAGGTTTCCGAGTAAGATAGGGCAACCGAATTAGTCTTTAGATAAATACTACATGCCTTAGCAGTATGAAGGGTTGGAAAATTGGACCCTGCTGAAGCTTGCATTGTAAGAAGTATTGAAACTCCGTAACTGTTTGAGTTGGGCATCAATAATAAGAGACTGCTCACAAGATTCTTGAGCTATGTTAATGGTGATTTTTTTCCTTTGTATTAATGTTTTCCTTTGTCTTTTCATGCTGTGCATAAATTTTTTTGATTTCAAAACAAGAAATTTAGATTAAGATTTGCTAAAAGAGCACGCTAATTCTGTCTGTGTTTGTTATCTTAATGTTTTCCTTTGAGACCTGAATGCATAATTCAAAGACAATCTGCTCTGCATTTAAGTTGAACCTTAATCTCCTCCTCCCATCTCATATTCACACTTCTAGTAACATCCATTCTACATAGTTAGCTTTCCTTGTGAATTCCCTTGAAAATTTGATGCACAATTTTTCCTTTTATGACTCCAAAGCTCAATGGAATAGTCCCAGTAGCCCTATCTGTCCAACCACACCATCAATCAAACAAAAAACCCCCATCACTGTAACTATACTAATATCAAAACTTATAATCATCAAGATAAATCATAAAAACAGAGAGATCCCTCTCTGAGTCTAGGAAGGCCAGGTCCTGGAATTCAAAGTGGTTTTGAAGTTCTCCTTTGCCGTTTTTTCTTGCCAATCTTACAAATTACAGAGTGACAACAATACCCATGCAACTAAGCTATCCATGACTTAATCCTAATTGAAAGAGTGTTTATTTTGCAGCTCGGAGGACATAAAAAGGGCTAAAGAGGCTAATGGAGGGCTTAGCACATGAAACATGGCTTAGAAGTGGAAAGCGAGGGTTTAAATTGGAGTAAGACTCTATTATACCGCAAAAGGCTTTGGAGCGGAATAATTTGAAATATGGGATGGTAGAGATGCGATGTGGAGGTGGGACCATCACAATAGCGATATCGCAAAGTTGGAGCGGTAAGCATTAAAGGGAATATGCTAAATAATATGATGTGCGAAGTGTGGTGAAGTGCGATAGCAATATCGCAATTGGCAGTTGGAGCGGTAAGTGCGAAATGCGATATCGCAATTCGCAATATCACAAATATGGAGGAATAATGAAAGTGTTGTTTTAGAAAAGACCGCGAAGTGCGATTTCAAAGGGAAGATGCGATTGCAGTCGAGCAAAAAGGAAATGCGATGCGAATTGCAGTAAGTCTCGAAAGAAAAAGGGGGAAGGTGCGATCTGCAATATCACAATATCGAAATTGGCTACAACGAGCAGTAAGTGTTAAAGTAAAAGGGAAAAGTCGCAAAGTGCGAAGTACGATAGCAAGGATTTTGAGGAGGAAAGGATGAGTTCGACCTTGGATGGTTTTTCAAGCATTTTGTGACTAAAAAGGGTAAGGCAAAAATGACTGATAAAAACAAAGGAATACGACGGGATGAATGGTACAAATGGTACAACACACAACTCGGGAGCCAACATATAAGATGCTGCTGTGATGAGACTGCAACATATAAGGGTGGATGGTGTCACTGGCAGAAAAATGAAGGAGCTGTCAAAGTGAACCAAAGCATGCTAATGCAAACCCGAGGTCTTCACCGATCACCATGGCGCAATTCTACACAATGGGAATAAATGGGCCGAGGTCGACGATGTGAGAAATCGTTTTATTACCGGTTATTGATGTATACCATTAAAAAATGCGAGACAACCCACCGACAATGATAATAAGCGTCAAGGTGCCCCAGTACAATCTAGCAAGTGCGAATGAATGGGTCGAAGTCAAACACTTGAAATAATCTATCAATAAGGAGACAATGATGTATTCTCACCGTCGATAGCGAAGAGTCTGCCACTGATGATTGCAAACCCTAAGGTACCGAAAAAAGGACTCTAGGCCTTATTCCCAGAGCAATGAGTCAGAGTTGATGGGAAAAGATTTGTTGGAAGGAAGGCATTAAGGCATCCCACATTAGTCCAACAAGAGTGTAACCTGCAATCCAAGATTTGGAAGGAATCAAACGAAGTAAAGTGAAGTAACCAACCCGAAGTAAGTTTCTAGCATGCACAAGATGAAGCTAGCGCATGACAGAAACCCTCTGAACCAACCAATAATGAAAGATGACAAAGAGGCGAGATATCCACTGATAGGGACAAATTGAAATCAAGGTATTGCATGAATCCCAAGTGTGATAATGTAAGCTGAAGTCGAACATAAGGGAAACCGCTCAGTGAAAGACCCATGGTGTTGATCAAATGCTGAGCACAAGGTCACCTATCAATGATGTAAATAGGGTCAGGGTGTGGCTCTAGGTTTACTCTCACAACAATATGTCGTAGTCGATAAGAGACAAACCCAACAAAAAGAAGTCAGTGGAGACCTTCTCAAAACGGCACGAGCAAAGGACCAAATAACTGATGTGATAGAATAAGATACCAACAAGACCGGGAATGTCGACTAAAAAATGAGTTAAGAGACACCACAGAAAGGCCGACTCAGGTTAACTTCCCTTGAACAAAAGCACGACTCATGTTGACTATGGTAGCAAATGATAAATTTGTGTAAGTTTTTCATGTAGGAGGCATAAATAAACCCTCCATATGATTGGAAGAGATAACCAACTGGGGGAGTACTGACTCAAAAACAAGGTTATGGCTTCTCTTAAGTCAAAAACTAAAACCATCCCAAATGGAGAAAAGACTTAGCTTTTTTATGCTTTGTTCAAGGGCGACACAACTGACACTGTAGCTGCCAGTAAGTATGGAAGTAATATCGTGTTCCCGCTCTTTTTCAATTTTTTTTTTTTTTTTTTTCAAAGCCTAAAAAAGAATAAAAGAATGCCTATAGTACAATGGATATAACGAGTGTCAAGAAATAGATGCACTAGTTCCTGGGATAGGAACAATCCTATGCTCAATGCGAGGTGGTGAAAACTCATAAGTGGCACTCAAAGGAATGTTCCATCCATAGGAAAAGGTGTCAAGTCGCAAAAACTAAGTGATTGCATGGTTAACTTGTACAGAAAGACATGGTCAAAAGAGGGATTAAACATGAGTCTAAATGAAGTCAGCTAAAGGCCAGGATAAACAAGTGGTAAATATGCAATGCAGTAGTACAACTCGACAACATATGGGAGCCTCTAGGGTAAATAGCTAGAATAAAGATAGCGAAGAAGAAGAAGAATGAAGCCTCAACGCATAAGTCATGGCGGGACTCAAGAGGACTCTCGAGCCTATGTAAATTGTAGCATGGGCACCAAATACTAGCGAGGAACTAACTAGGAAGCCTGTGTAAAGAATGGCTCTACCACCAAGTCGTGATTGAAAAATCAACGAGTGAAATGGGTTAACTACTCATGACATGATGGGATCAACCCTATGGCAGGTGATCAGAATGGAGGCTAGTATGTAAATATGCAACAGAAAGTCAATTCCCTAACCTATATGCTAGTTTGAAATCAAATACCTGCCATGACAGGTCAACCGTCATGGATCCGAAGGAAATCTAGGAATATCTCAAATTTAGCAGAATGTACCTGAAAAAATACTTTTCCCAATGCTTAAGAGCTAAAAGGTTAAACAACCTTAATAAATTTAAAAAAATGAACACAAATGAATTTTGTGAAAAAAATTCAAATTCCGGTTATAAATAAACATTTTGACTCACATTTTGAATCATTTGTGCATTGCAAAAGTGGAAAAGAGCTTCGGGGCAAAAAATATTCTTCTCAAATACGGAGCAACCGACCACCAAATCACATAAAATCAGTCAGGTAAACCTTAGACTCATCCTATTTATCAATTTCATTCTTGTTTTAAGCAAAATTTGGATTTTTTTGCTGTAGGAAATAGATTTTCGTTGAAACCATCTGCGCATAAGTGAGTTCGTGAGGAGGAACCTACATATGATACGCGACTGTGTAGAAATAGGGCCGCGTATGCGTAGAGCAAAAATTTAAAACTTGTATCTAGTCAATCAATTGATGATTTTTCCCAGGATGTCGATCAGTTCGAGAGAACGTGAGGATGGTGTAATCGATAATGAAGTGATGAAGTACTAAACATCCTTAGATATTCTTCAGAATTGCAGTTTACTCAAAATTTTCAAAATGCCGAATATGAAAAGCAATGTTCGTTTGCTTCAAATGCTGGTTGATCATTGGGAGTTGGAAGAAGATTGCTTCATAATTGATCAGATGCCACTATGAATAGAGGTGGAAGACATATAATTTATTACGAGACTTTTTTGAAGGGAAGACCCAGTAGATTTGCACGGTAAGCCCGTTTGAGGGCTTAATGTAGAGGATTATGTCCAAGTCTATTGTGCAGATGATGGAAAGAAGGTGGGAACTCAGATTCCCATCAGAGATATGAAGGACTTGTACATGAAAATCCTTCTCTTTACCATTGGCATAGTAGCAGGATCAAATTCTCTACATCAGGCTTCACGTACACACATGAGTATAGCAATGGAATGCTTGATTCACCTTTTTGTTTGGTGCACAACCTTTCTGAGCAATTTGAAAAAATAATTGACTTCAATCCGGAAGACAAAGACTAAACACTTTGGATAAGGTACAATCTTGCTAACATTCTTCTTTGAGAGGGTCCCAGGGCGTCGACCTAAGGTCATCTCTACTATCAGCAGCCCGAAAGATCCAAGAATAGCCCGATGGGTAGATTTGATGAAGGGATTGGGGGGAAGTGAGGTTCCCCAAACCACCTGGGATGATGAGTACTTCCAATGGTGGGAAGAAAAAGTCATCGCAGTGGAAGATTATCCCTATGTTGGGATGGAATTTCAAGCAGATCCCGATTTAGTTATTCCACCTAGAGCAACATGGGGTGCAATTGGTAAGATTGCATTTTTTGATTTTTTGATTATATGTTTTATTTTGATTTTTTCAACTTACATGGAAAATGAAAAATGTTTTTGATAGGACAATATGACTTAAATTTTTTTAATGATCATGATGCAGACATGGGACCAGTAAGGCTAGAGAGGTACCCAAGGCACATGCACCGCAGAGGTGAGGCTGATACTGAAGACCCCGGAAGGACCCTCCATGGAGTACATATAAACTTGGAGAGTTTGAATCGCTAAGTACCTATGGCTGCTATAGAGGACCTACCAGAGGCTATCCAGAGCCGAGTGGTAGGGGTACCACGAGACTGGGTGTGGCTATTCCTCCTTGTAGCGACTGCCATTGTGTTTTATAGGAACACAAATGTTGGGCAGGGACCTAAGGAGTAGACTTAGATGTGATTGGATGATTGTAAAATTTTTTGATGATAGACATGATTGTGCATAAGACCAAATTTTGTAGGACACAGTGGTCCTGAATTTTGTGCTCTTTGAACACTACGATCTATATATATATATATATATATATATATATATATATATATAGTGATTTTATATGATTTGATGTCTCAGATAGGTGTTGTTCAACAGCGAAACCACCAGCTGTGAATCGAAGTAAAATACTAACGAATCAACACCCAAAGATATTGCCTCCGAGAGTAGGTTGACCACTGCAGTGTATTATGCTACATTATTCGAAGCAGGACCAATGCAGACACCTCTTGAAACTAATAATTGACTGGATGGATAATGGATTACCCAAGCCGCAGAATCCAGATTCCGGGTATGTATACTAGCACCATCTGCAAATCCAAAGTGACTCATTTCATCCAATATTACCTGCCAAAGTAGATCAAACTCATTAAAACCACACCAAAAAACCTAAACACATGTATGTACAAAAATATAATATATAGAACAAAGCAGATTCTAGGCCTAAGCTTAAGCGTAGTATTTCTTCAAATAGAGCCCATTTTATGGGCTCTGCCAACTCGTTCCCATCAAAGTCAACCAAGGCAGAGGCTCCTTTCTTCAGGACCATTTTGACGATAAAGGGGCCATACGACATAGATTTTGAAATTGCCTACCTCCAAGGCATACTTCTCTTGGGCATAAACCAAGACAAGGTCACCTTCACGGAGAAACCTAGGTTTGACCGCCTTATCGTATTGAACCTTCACCCATTTCTTATGCGCCTCATTCATCGTAGCTGCATCTCGGCGCTGCTCATCGAGATGTTCTAGATGGATAAGGCGTTCTTTGAGACTCGAAGTGTTAGGAATAAGCTCAAAAACTAACTTAAGGGAAGATATTTCACATTCAATAGGAAATATAGATTCCAATCCATAAGTTAGTTGAAATGGAGTGAAACCGGTTGCTGTTTTTACCAGCATTCAGTATGCCCAAAGTGCAAGGTACAACATGATATGCCAATTGGATCTAGCTTTTTCAATTGTCCATTGAAGAATTGTCTTCAAGGATTTGTTAACTGCCTCAACTTGCCCATTGGCTTGAGGATAATGAGGAGATGAATGCTCTTGCCGAAAACCTAATTTCAGAGCCAATTCAACCATCATGTTGTTCGGAAAATGACTGCCATGGTCAATGACAATCTCTTTGGGGATACCAAAGCAGGAAAGAACCTTATTGAAGAGGAACAGGGCTACTTTCTCACTGTCATTTCCAAAAGTAGGTATAGCCTCAAATCACTTTGTGAAGTAGTCTACAACTACAATAATGTACTTGTGACCTTTAGCCGAAGGCAGGTTACAAGTAGTATAATCAATACCCCACTTTGTGAAGGGACCGACAGTGATGACAGGAAAGAGCGGAGCTGGATGAGCGCGCATCTTTCGAGTATAAACCTTCACCGATTCAATACAATCTTTGAAAATTGAGGGCCAAAATTATCCTGCACGCAAGAATTTTTGGGCTGTAGCAAGCCCAGATAAATGACCACCACAAGCTCCACTGTGGACATCATTCAGCACAACCTCAGCTTCTTCGAGAGCTAAGCAGCATCTAAGGATCGAATTGACCTCGGGACGATATAAAGTGTCACCAATAATCAAATAACTTTTGGCTAAGTGGCGTAACTTTCGACGTTCATCTTTCAAAAAAGCTAAGGGAAACTTCACAGCCTGGAGATAAACTATGAGATCCCCATACCAAGGATCCTCTGAAGAAATTAGAAAAAGATGTTCATTAGGAAATGATTCTTCATAAACAATCTCTTCTCCACAAGGCAACTCAAAAATAAACTTCGCAAATACTAATGATTTCTTGGACTTGGCAGGCAAAAATTCAAGATCAAATTCCTGCAAAATAATAATCCATCGATTGTATTTGCCCCCAATCACTCGCCTACTGAGAACAAATTGAAATGGATTGACTGTTGCCAAAACATATGTTTTTTGAAGGAGAATATAATGCCTGAGTCGCTGAGCAACATGAATATCTACCAAAGCAAGTTTCGCTATCGAAGAATACTGCAGTTCAAGACCTACCAAGCCTTGAAAAAGGTAGTATATAATATGCTCGGAAAGAGCATCATCTTCCTGAACCAGAACCATACCAATGGTAGATTCTGCTGCAGCGAGATGCAAGAGGAAATCCCTGCTATAATAGGGTGGACTCAGTAAAGGAGTAGAGGTCAATATTTTTTCAAAGCATCGAATGAACGTTGAGAAAAGTCATCCCAAACGAATGGAACTCCTTTCTTTAATAACCTCATAAATCCCTTTGTAATCTTGGCATAATTTACGATGAATCTCCATAGGAAATTAGCTTTTCCTTGCAGACTTTGAAGTTGACGAATTGAAGACGGGGGAAGCAACTGAAGTATTGCCTCAACCTTGAAGGGATCTACCCGAATCCCTTTCGTAGACACGATGAATCCAAACAACCGACCGGATGTGATAGTGAAAACACACTTATTAGGGTTCAACCGAATTTTGTAATACCAACATCGTTCAAAAAAAATTCGGAGGTGAGAAGGATGATCAATTATCCTACGAGAACGAGTACCTAAATCATCCAAATATTCCTCGATAATATGTTTGATGTCATGGAAGGCATAAAACATGGCCCGCTGAAAGGTAGCTCCAACATTTTTAAGGCCAAAAGACATCTTCTTGTAAGCAAAGGTACCCCAGGGACAAATAAACACAGTCTTATGATGATCTTCAGGACGGATAGTGATTTGATTATATCCCAAGAAACCGTCCATGAAGGAGAAAATTGCATTCCCCACACACTCATCGATGATCTGATCTATAAATGGTGTGGGGTAATTATTTTTAGGATATTCCTTATTTAGGTCCCTGAAATCGATGCAAACTCAAATCGTTCCTTGTTTCTTGTCCACAGGAACTAGATTTGAAACCCACTCAGTTAATGGAATGGGGTAAATAAAACCCACCTTAAGCAGCTTCTCCACCTTAACTTTGATAGTTGCTGCCTACCTAGGGTTGACTAGACGAAGCTTCTGCCTGATAGGCTTAGCATTTTTGTATGTGTTGATCTCATGTTGGACAATAGATGGATCTGTACCAGGCATTTCCTCATAATACCAAGCAAACACATCTCGAAATTATCGAAAGATATCGGTGTAAGTCTAAATTTATTCAGGGGAACATTCGACTCGAATGAAGACATTCTCTATAATGTTAGGATCTCTAGAGATGTTCACTGGGGTAGTAGCAGAAATAAAAACCATATTCCCTTTAGAAAATACTTGTTCTAGTGCTAAAGGGTTCAGGACTGGGTGAACAGGACCAAAAGTGTGAATGCTACGGAAACTTAATTCAAATTCTCGCAAGTCTGGTAGAAACTAAGATTGATGATGCAAATCATCCGATGGTCTCTCTACACTAGTAATTACTTCAAGGATTGCCTCTTCAGATGGAAGAGTGGTATCAAGGCAATCTTGAGCATAAGATGAACTAAGAGTCCAAACTCGAGCCACATCCCCATCCAATTCCTTCGGTGAAAGAGAAACTGGAATGGAATTTGCAGAGTCAACAATAGATCTATAAGAAATCTCAACTGTAGATATAGGAAATTCCATTCCACCCACTTGACCTTATTCTAATGTGGAGGTAGGATAAGGTAAGGTACAAGGGTACGAAAAATAATGAGTTCTGAAGAAATCTCTTCGAGTAGGAACTCGGGAGGATGAAATAACATTGATATTAACCGAAGGAGGTGGAATATCAAAGGTACCCACAAGGGATGTATACATTCCAACCCCCAGATTCTCAATAGGTTGCTTGGTATCCTTCACCAAAAGAACGGTTGAGTCAAAATATGCATTCGGATCTATAGAAGAACAATCCAGTTGATCAACTGTGACAATTCTCCCTTCGTGAGGGAAACATACAATAAGAAATAATGAGGATGCAATAGCATCCATCTCATAGATCAAGTTTCGCCCCAAAAGAAGGTTATAGTCTAAGCCTTCATCGACTATCTCAACTTCGATATTGACAGTTTTACCCCCAACACAGATAGGTAAAGCTGGAACAATACCATGTGGCCTATGAGAATGACCATCAAACACAGTTAGAAGAGTGGATTAAGAGATAATTGAGGGAGATCCAATAGCCTTACAGCATGCGAGAGACATTACACACGTGGAAGCACCCTCATCAACAACCGTTCAAAAAATATTAAATTTCCGATATGTTGACCTGATATGGAAAGCCATATGATAAGGAAGTCTCTTTTTAAAAGTCGACATGTCAAATGTGATAATCAGATAATTCTTTGGATCAACGGCCCCAATGGTAGTGATAAATGCACTCCTTTGTGCAAGACACGACTGGAGTACCTCTAACACAAACATGGCACAAGGACTTTGAGTTAGATATTCTAAAATCGAGTAGTTGAGGGAAGTCTTGGCATTAGGATTGATCATCATATGCTTTGTAGACCCTTTCGGCATCTAAGGAATAGGCTCAATTGTAGGCCTCTCTATATGGAGTGGCTCTGCACTATTAGGAGCACCCTTAGCTTTCGAAGACTCAAATTCACCATAATCAAGAGATATATTAGTGATATCTTCGTGAGCACTCATCATGTATATGTTTGATGCATTTTCCCCTTCCAGGCTTCCCCTAGAGGGAGCCCCAGTATTTTCATTCGCGCCGGAAAGTAATTGCTGCCCTTGGGGAAAAGGGTTTGTCAGCACAACCTAGGAACTAGAAGAACCCTGTTGAGCTAACAAGCATTGCGCATCTCAAATTTTAGGGTAGAGGTGCGTAAAATGGTATTGAGTGCACAACTTAAGTGGAAAATTAACTTTCTTTTTGTTATCCTTCTTACCCTCTCCAACATGATCGTTGGATTTGTTCACATTACCCTTCCCATCCTTGTCCTTTTTCTTGTTATTTAATCCCTTATTATTCCCATCGGATTGTTGATTTGCTTTAGGGTTAGAAGTTTGAACATCATTAATTGCCAAGGGTCGAGAAGGAGTTGAAACTGAAGGCACAACCTGACTAGAAGGAGCAGATTGTATAGAGAACTTTGCAATTAATTTAACAGGTTAGCCATACCACTATCGATCGAACTGATAAGCCCATCACCATGAGGACCAGGTTTAGTTTTGGCTAAATCTAACTTGGAGTGAGGAGCATCTGGCAAAAATTTATTAAGGACTCCAAACTACGAATAAATTAGTTCTAGTTGTTGAGCCCTGAAAATAGCCCGCTCTTCAGAAAATACCCCTGAAAGGGATACATCCTTTGAAATTTATGGCTGTAAAGATTTCAAAAACCATTCAAGAAGGAATTCATTTGGGATTTGGGCTTTGATGAGCCTCTTCCTTATTTTCCATTCCTGAATATGATCAGAAATGTGAGTTGCCTTGTCCTGCTCAAAATTGGCCAGGAGGTCAGTCCCGACATGATAACGGACATGTAACTGAAAATAGTTTAATAACATGGTATCCAACTCTCCAAAAGTAGAAAAAATCCCCCCAGTTAGGTTGATGTACCATTTGGCCGCATTTCCAGCTAAGGTTCCTTGAAATAATCTCAGCCTAATCGAATTGTCGATAAGGGAGTTTGACGAACACCATAAATGGAATGTGGTGACATGATCTGCCGGATCCTCACCAATCTTCCCTTCAAAATTTAGAATGTATGAGGGGATTTTGGTGGGGAATAGAGGCCAACCCGGACAATATCGAATAGGATATTTAGTCAATTTCGATAGATCTGGCAAGTTTAACGTTGCCAGAAATGGTAAGCGTGTAGGAGCAGCCTAGGAATTCCATCCCCCATAGGAAGGATTCCCCACATTTTGAAAAGAATAACCTGGATCTGTTGAGGCACCAGGTTGCTAGATGTTTTTCATTGAAAATGTTGATCCATAGGAAAAACCTTGTGATCCATCATTCGAAGAAGGACCCCCTTCCAACATAGGGTTACTATACATAGGAACATTCCCTCCAACCGAGGTATTGAATGAACAATAGACCCCTTGGTAAGGGTTCCAAGAATTTTCAAATGGAGAAAAATCCTGAGAAGCACCTGATGAAGGGAAAGGAACATTCCCTTACTGACCAGCGAAAAACTGACTCCCTGCTCCTAATGTTGTAAAAGCAGGGTTCCATCCCGAAAAAACATTAGAGGCTTGACCTTCAGAAAAAGGATCGAAACCTTGATTCTGAGAGGTAAAGGGCATGGATCCTAAGGAAGGGTTTGAATGAGGGATATGCCCACTTCCAAAGGGGAACCATTGAAATGAAGCTGATCATCTAGCGATAGAAGGTATGGGTGCAGAGATAACTGAAACAATAGAAAAAGAGAAAGAAGGAATTCCACTAGAGGGCATTCCATAAGAAAAGGGACTAGATTGAGAAGCGTATGCCTGGGTGTTTCCACTCGAAGATGGAATAGAAGCAGAGCCAAGCAGAGTAGCACTAGAAGTGATTGTCGATATGGCAATAGTTCCTCCTCCCTCATCTGAAAGAGGAGTATGAACACTTGTAGTGCTCATAGCCAAAACTGTATTCCCAGTTGTGGCCATCGAAAGAAAGGGATATGATGGAAAATAACTAGCTGATATCTGAGACTCAGGCCTGATGTACAAAAGGACGTCAGGAAAGCTAGCAGGAAGAGGAGATGGAAGAGACTCAGTAGGCTGTGGAACTTCCTCTAGTTCAAATTCTTCTTCTGGAAACAAAACTCTAGAGATGAGTGGAGCACTCCTTTCTAAACTTACACTAACACCAGGACCACCCACAGAAACAACAAGCCTAGATGGAGGATCAATCTCTGCTACATTCGAAACCACTAGGTGAAAATCACCCACTGAATTACTCCTACACCTTGTTGAAGAAGGCTTGACACTCAGAGGAGAAAGCCCATGAAACCTTCTTGATCGACGATGCGATCGGTCAATCACTTTACGAGATTAATTTTAGACTCAAAAAATATAAGAAGATAAGAAATCTAGGAGCAAAGATCACACTCTAAAACATTCCTAAGATATAGCCAATCAAACATCTCTCAGGTATTTCCGCTCCAGGTGATGAGGACCGGACATCAAAATACAAGAAAGTGAAATAAGAGGACCTTACGAAAATAATTTGGGGTAATTATGCCCCAATCCTACTAGCGAAGGTAACAGAAATAGTTACGCTGACCTTTTGAAAACAACCTTTGCCAGTGCAAGTCCCCAATATTCGCAAGGGCACCCTCCAGAAGTATTGATGAAAGTGATGCAACGTATATCTCAGGTACCACGGGTATTCCCCCCCGTAGTCACCTATGTGGTCCCTAGGAGAGGCAATTAAGGGCACCAATCCGTATCGAAAGTCGAGCGGAACGGTCTTAGGTAAAGATTCAACAAAGAGGGGAGGGGGTATCTCTCTTCTATGCTTGCACTATCCCTCGCGCTTGACTCTCTGGAGTAGAGCTTTTCTGGTCCACTTAACGCAGTTGGATTTCGCTCTTTAATAAAATTTATATGTATAACAGTTTGGGCGGCCTTGGAGGGTTAACTCTCCACTCACCTATTCCAAGGCCCTACAACCTAGCTAGTTGGTGTATGATTAATGACAATGATACAAAAAATTCCAGTTGATTTTGATTATAGTGCTTGATTTTAAATTGGTTGTTACTTAAGTCAAAGGTATACAAAAATGAAACTGATGGTGTTTGTTGACGCAAAATAAATAAATGAAAACCTACTACATGCAAATGCAATAATTTCCTTTTGATGAAAATAGATCTCTATATGGGTTCTACGAAACTAAGTAAACAAAAACTTTTTTATTTTATTTTAAGTTACTCAGACTTCACACAATCCAGAAAACTATGAAAAAGACTAAAATTCTTCAATGCACTTAATGCAAAACTACCAATGACATGCAAATTCTAAGATTGCTAACTTTGAAGAAGCAAAAAGAGTCTCTAGAAAGAAAACGATTCAATCACTTTTGACAGAAAAACATGGCTAGTTCCAAACAGAACTCCTACACATAAAAATGCTAAAATGTACTTGAATCAAAAGAGAGAAATCAATAAAAGACTTTTTTCAGAACAAAGCCAAGAACCAAAGACTAGAAACCAAAAAAAAGGCTTTAAAAGATATGAAGAAACCGTAAAAATGAACTCAAAGAAAAATAAAGGGAAAACAATAAATGTTTTTTGGGCTTTTCACTTATAACGGAAGGAAAAAATATTTCAAGAAGACAAGCATGAAACTACCAGAATCAAGAAAAATGAATCTCAACAGGGCTTCAAAGTGATCAAGCTGACTATGCTACTTTTGTAGCAGGACCCAAATGAGAGAGAAGAAGCAAAAACTCAAACAACTTATTCAGTACAATAGCACAATCTCTCAGCGAACAAACTCAAAAAACCAAGAAATGTTTCTTCAAGATTAGTTACAAAGCTAGTCCAATAAATCAAGAAAACCAAGGTAGTAAAAAAGGGAAAAAACCAAAAGCGAAGCAATGCATAAGGCCAAGAAGAGAAAACTAGAAGAGGCTCACTATTTTGAATGGTCAGAATAGCCGAGAACTCCAGAAAGAGATCTTGGTGCTACAGCCACAATTGCAATCACACAAAATAGGAAATTTACCAAATGGATAGGTTTTCACAAGAGAAAGAGAGCAATGGATATGAAACCACAATAAACATAGTCTAGACACCTTAAAGACACCACATGAATGGTCCACCACAGACAGAAAAGAAAACAGAGGCTTAAAACTCAAATTTTCAAAATTTTCTAGGTATACACGGTTTTGCAGTATGCAAAAAGTGTTTATACGCAACTGTAACCAAAGAAACTCGTGTATACGCGGGTTATTTTAGAAGATGCAGTAGGTATATGCGTCTGTAAAAAGACTAAGTAGCGTATGTAAAAAAGAAAAAGAAAGTAGTCAAGCCTGATCAAGAGACTAGATCTTATGTCTGATTGAAAAAAGACTTACTAGACTGTAAAAAGTGATAAACCTATCAGGACACCTACAAGACAAATAAAACAACCCAAACTAGGAATTACATGAATGTAATCCCTAGCAGAGTCGCTAGTTTTTTAATGGGCAATGTTACCCTAAGGTCTTGGGTTGATAAACCTTCATAGATCACGGGCATGTCATCACAAGAAGAACTCAATTAACCAACTTCTATACTTTAAACTAGGGAATAAGGATTGCAGATCTTACCCGTTTATCTTTCGGTTGTAGTAGATCCCATGGGGTTCAAACCCCCTGCAACTCCTTGTTCTCCAGAACCTGCAAACCAACAAAGAACAAGCACAAAAACCTAGTTGTACAACATATATATGTTCTAGATGTTAGCAAAAAGCATGCATAATCTCATAAAGATAACAATCAATGAATTATTTAAGGTCATTAAGCATGTATAAGAGATAAATGACACATGAACATCAGGAACAAGATGGCACTTCTTTTATTGAGGACATGTAGAGTAAAAAAATGTGGAGAGATCACTTGAAATCTTCCACGGCCTTGAGCGTACCGTCCTCTGGATCCGTCTAGCCCTAGCCTCACCAAAATTCTTCCAAGAATAGTGCACAATGGATGTCACATAGGATGAGTGAACATCTCAAGGAAACAAGGGTTTCCTGAAAAATCTGGGAAGTGCAGGAGGCACAGGGGAAATATCAAACTTGGATAGGGCTATAACAGGGTATAATATCTTTAATTCTCTCTCTTCATCCCTTAGGCCATTCCCTTGAGAGGTTTTTATACTCCCTCAAATTATTTTTTTCAGTTAGGGAATAGTTAGGCCACGGGTTGGGGTAGTTAAGTTACAGGAACAACTGTAAACCCCGCCTCAAAAGTAGGGAAATTATATATTTTTTAATATTTTAAATATAATGCGTGGGTTCTCTATGTATGCACTCACGTGTATACACGGAAAAGTCTGGGCAGAGTCGCGTATGGGTTTTGAAATACTGCTTTTTGAGAAATATGACCAAGTCTGAATGGAAGGGTTACCCAAAGCCGATGAATAAGCCATCAAGTATATAATGGTGATAAATGATGCTACAATAGATTCCCCCTAATATATGAGGTCAGAAGGGGTACATGATGGCCGAAATGTATTATGTGCATAGAAAGAACCTTGCGAGGACTAGAGAGGACTTCACTAGATTTCAGCCTGCCAAGAAACCAGTGATAGAAATCAGAAAGATAGCTCATGTCTGAGGCAGGTATACCCATGCTCAGTGAAAGAAAAGCATGTCTGCATATGAAGTATGGAGTGTATCCAATATGTATACAAGTATAGCTGAAATGTAAAGTACATAGTGAATCATCTGATCACTTCTCGGAAATATAAGTCAAAATCATGTCCAAGTATCACATATAGAAGACTGATCAATGATGCTACAAAGATATCTGATCACAAAAGTCACAATTGAATCTCCAAGTACCAAATGGTACAACACGCAACTCGAGAGTGAACATATAATATGTTGTTGTGATGAGACTGCAACATATAAGGGTGGATGGTGTCACTGGCAGAAAACTGAAGGAGCTGTCAAAGTGAACCAAAGCATGCTGATGCAAAACCGAGGTCTTCACCGATCACCATGGCACAATTCTACACAATGGGAATAAATGAGTTGAGGTCGACCATGTGAGAAATCGTTTGATTACCGGTCATTGATGTATAGCGTTAACAAACGTGAGACAACCCATCGATAATGATAATGAGCGTTAAGGTGCCCCAGTACAATCTAGCAAGTGCAAATGAATGAGTTGAAGTCGAACACTTTAAATAATCTATCAATCAGGAGACAATGATGTATTCTCATTGTCGATAGCGAAGAGTCTACGACTGATGACTCCAAACCCTAAGGTAATGATAAAAGGACTCTAAACCTTATTCTCAAAGCAATGAGTCAGAGTTGATGGGAAAAGATCTGTTGGAAGGAAGGCATTAAGGAATCCCACATCAGTCCAGTGCGAGTGTAACCCATAGGCCAAGATTTGGAAGGAATCAGATGAAGTAAAGTGAAGTAACCAACCCGAAGTATGTTTCCTACATGCACAAGACGAAGCTAGTGCACAACAAAAAACCTTTGAACCAACCAATAATGAAAGATGACAAAGAGGAAAGATATCCACCGATAGGGTCAAATGGAAATCAAGGTACTACATGAACCCAAGGTGTGATAATGTAAGCTGAAGTCAAACATAAGGGAAACCACTCAGTCAAAGATCCGTGGTGTTGATCAAATGCTGAGCACAAGGTCACTTATCAATGATGTAAATAGGGCCAGGGTGTGGCTATAGGTTTACTCTCAGAGCAATATGTCGTAGTCGATAAGAGACAAACCCATCAGCAAGAAGTCAGTGGAGACCTTCTCAAACCGGCACTAGAAAAGGACCAAATAACTGATGTGATAGAACAAGATACTAACAAGATCGGGAAGGCCGACTAAAAAATGAGTCAAGAGACACTATAGAAAGGCTGACTTAGGTTAACTTCCCTTAAAAAAAAGCACGACTCATGTTAACTATGGCAGCAAATGATAACTTTATGTAAGTTTGTCATGCATGAGGCATAAACAAACCCTCCATATGATTGGAAGAGATAACCAAATGGGGGGGGGGGGGGTACTAATTTAAAAACAAGGTTATGGCTTCTCCTAAGTAAAAAACTAAAACCATCCCAAATGGAGAAAGACTTAGTTTTTTTGTGCTTTGTTCAAGGGTGACACAACTAACACTGTAGCTACCATCAAGTATGGAAGTAATATCCTGTTCCCGCTCTTTTTCAAATATATATATATTTTTATCATTTTCATATTTCAAAGCCTGAAAAAGAATAAAAGAATTCCTATAGTAGAATGGATAGAATGAGTGTCGAGAAACAGATGCACTAGTTCTTGGGATAGGAACAATCCTATGCTCAATGCAAGGTGGAGAAAACCGGTAAGTGACACTCAAAGGAATGTTCCATCCATAGGAAAAGGTGTCAAGTTAAAAAATCTGAGTGATTGCATGGTTAACTTGTATATAAAGACATGGTCAAAAGAGGGCTTAAAAATGAGTCCAAATGAAGTCAGCTAAAGGCCAGGATAAACAAATGGTCAATATGCAATGCAATAGTACAACTCAATAACATATGGGAGCCTCTAGGGTAAATAGCTAGAATAAAGACAACGAAGAAGAAGAAGAATGAAGCCTCAACGCATAAGTCATGGCGGGACTAAAGAGGACTCCCGAGCCTATGTAAATTGCATCATGGGTGACAAATGCTGGCGAGGAACTAACTAGGAAGCCCATGTAAAGGATGGCTCTACCACCAAGTAATGATTTAAAATTCAACATGTGAAATGGGTTAAATACTCATGACATGATGGGATCAACGCTATGGCAAGTGATCAGAATGGAGGCTAGTATGCAAAGATGCAACAGAAAGTGAATTCCCTAACCTATATGCTAGTTCAAATAAAATACTTGCCATGACAGGTCAGTGGTCATGGATCCGAAGAAAATCTAGGAATATCTAAAATTCAACAGAATGTACCTGGAAAAATAATTTTCCCAACACTTAAGAGTGAAAAGGTTAAACAACCTTAATAAATTTCAAAAAAAGAACACAAATGAATTTGTGAAAAAAATTTCAAATTCCGGGTATAAATAAACATTTTGACTCACATTTTGAATCATTTGTGCATTGTAGAAGTGGAAAAGAGCTACGGGGAAAAAAATCTTATTCTCAAATATGGATCAACCGGCCACCAAATCACGTCAAATAAGTCATGTAAACCTTAGACTAATCATATTTTAAGAAAAATTTTAGATCTTTTGATCGTAGGAAATAGATTTTCGTTGAAACCCTCTTTTCATACGCGAGTGCGTGAGGAGGAACCCGTGTAAGATACACGACTGTGTACAAACAGGGCTGCGTATGTGCAGAGTGAAAATTTAAAACTTGTATCTAATCAGTCAATTGATGATTTTTCCCAGGATGTCGATAAGTTGGAGAGAACGTGAGCATAGTGAAATCGATAATGAAGTGATGGAGGACCAAACATCCATAGATATTCTTCAAAATTGCAGTTTACTCAATTTTTTTCAAAATTCCGAATATGAAAAGAAATTTTCGTTTGCTTCAAATTCTGGTTGATCATTGGGAACCAGAAGAAGATTGCTTCATAATTGATCATATTCCACTACGAATAGAGGTGGAATACATATAATTTATTACCAGACTTTCCCGAAGGGGAGACCCAGTAGATTTGCACGACAAGCCTGTTGGAGGGCTTAACGTAGAGGATTATGTCCAAGTCTATTTGGGAACTCAGATTCCCATAAAAGATATGAAGGGCTTGTAAATGAAAATCCTTCTCTTTACCATTGGCAGAGTAGTAGGATCAGCTTATCTACATCAGGCTACACATACACACATGAGCATAGCAATGGAATGCTTGATTCACCTTTTTGATTGGTGCACAGCCTTGCTGAGAAATCCAAAAAAACAATTGACTTCAATTCGGAAGATAAAGACTAAACACTTTGGATACGGTAAAATCTTGCTAAAATTCTTCTTTGAGAGGGTCCCAGGGCTTTGACCCAAGGTAATCTCTATTATCAGCAGCCCGAGAGATCCAAGAATAGCCCGATGGGTAGATCTGATGAAGAGATTGGGGGGAAGTGAGGTTCCTCGAACCACCTGGGATGATGAGTTATTCCAATGGTGGGAAGAACAAGTCATCACAGTGGAGGATTATCCCTATGCTTGGATGGAATCTCGAGTAGATCCTAATTTAGTTCTTCCACCCAGAGCAACATGGGGTGGAATTGGTAAGATTGAATATTTTGATTGTTTTATTATATGATTTTTTTGATTTTTTCAACTTACATGGAAAATGAAAAATGTTTTTGATAGGAAAATATGAATTACAAAATTTTAATGATCATGATGTAGACATGTGACCAGTT
This sequence comes from Pinus albicaulis, assembly GCA_034641835.2. Classification (NCBI taxonomy): domain Eukaryota; kingdom Viridiplantae; phylum Streptophyta; class Pinopsida; order Pinales; family Pinaceae; genus Pinus; species Pinus albicaulis. Next base: position 1,910,558,667 of record CM076578.1, read on the forward strand.
AGGCCAGAGGGGTATCTAAGGCACAAGCACCGCAGAGGTGAGGCGGATGTTGAAGACCCCAGAAGGACCCTCCATGCAGTACAGAGAAACTTGGAGAGTTTGATTCACCAAGTGCCTATGGATGCTATAGAGGACCTACCAGAGGCTCTCCAGAGATGGGTGGTATGGGTACCACGAGACTGGGTGCCGTTATTCCACCGTGTAGCGATTGCCATTGTGTTCTATAGGAAGACAAATGTTGGGTAGGGACCTTAGGAGTAGACTTAGATGTGATCGGATGACTGTAATATTTTTGATGATAGACATGATCAGGCATAAGCCCCAACTTTGTAAGACATGATGCTCCATATTTTATATATTTTGAACACTCTGATATATATATATATATATACACACATAACGTTTTTATATGGTGTGATGTCTCAAATGTAAAATCGTGAATGATGTTTTTGATATTTTTTAAAGTATTGAATGATTAATATGGAAATCAAGTGCTTGATTAGCTAGTGACTTTGCCAACCAATTATTAGATTGATGAATATGAATGAACGTAAAAAATTGAAATGAACGTTGCAACAAACATATGCTAAAAAAAAATCGATGCAAAAATGAGTCTCTGACACGATAGGTGCTGTTCAACTGCGAAACCACCAGCCGTGAATCCAAGTAAACTACTAACGAATCATCACCCAAAGATATTGCCTCTGAGAGTAGGTTGACCACTGCAGTGTATTCTGCTACATTGTTCAAAGCAGGACCAATGCAGACACCTCTTGAAACTAACAACTGACCAGATGGATAATAGATTACCCAAGTCGCGGAAGCCAGGTTCCGGGTATGTATACTATCACCATCGACAAAGCCAAAGTGAATCATTTCATCTAATATTACCTGCCAAAGCATATCAAACTCATAAAAACCACACCAAAAAATCTAAAAACAAATATGTACAAAAATAAAATATATACAACAAACCAGATGCTAGGCCAAAGCCTAAGCATATTACTTCTTCAAATAGAGCCCATTTCTGGGCTCCACCAACTCATTCCCATCAAAGTCAACCAAGGCATAAGATCCTTTCTTCAGGACCTTTTTGATGATAAAGGGGTCGTACCACATAGATTTGAACTTGCTTGCCCCCAAGGCATCCTTCTCTTGGGCATAAACCAAGACAAGGTCACCTTAAGAGAAAACCCTAGGTTTGATCGCCTTATCGTACTGAACATTCACCTGTTTTTTACGTGCCTCATTCATCGTAGCTGCATCTCCCGATGCTCATCGAGATGTTCTAGATGGATAAGGCATTGTTCGAGACTAGAAGTGTCAGGAAGAAGCTCAACAACTAACTTAAGGGAAGGGATTTCACATTCAATAGGAAATATAGATTCCAAACCATAAGCTAGTTGAAACAGAGTGAAATTGGTTGCATTTTTTACCGACATCCAGTATGCCCAAAGTGCAGGATAGATCATGATATGAAAATTGGATCTAGCTTTATTGATTGTCCGTTGAAGAATTGTCTTCAAGGATTTGTTAACGGCTTCAACTTGCCCATTGGCTTGAGGATAATAAGGAGATTAATTCTACTGCCGAAAACCTAATTTCAGAGCCAATTCAGCCATCATGATGTTTTGAAAATGGCTACCATGGTCAGTGACAATCTCTTTGGGGATACCAAAGCGAGAAATGACTTGATTGAAGAGGAACAAGGTTGCTTTCTCAACGTCATTCCCAAAAGTAAGCATAGACTCAACCCACTTCGTGAAGTAGTTTACAACTACAATAATGTACTTGTGACCTTTAGTCTGTTGAGTCATGAAATGGGTATGTATTTACTGTTGAATTCACCATTTTTTTCCATAATTCTTATCTCTTTCATATCCTAATATCCTAATATGCTAGAACTATTAAGGATAATGAAGGAATCATGTGCTGTTATGGTTTAGATAACTTCTATCTTTCGTTATACAGGGAAATGGTAAGGGACGATTGTTGTTCCCTAACGTTGGAACAAAGTGTTGAGATTCAACAAGATTATGAGCTTAGTGAAAAAAGTCATCTTCACTAAGTGGGCCCGCAGGCTATTTTTGGCACAAAGTCTATTTTTAGACTATGTCTATTTTTTAGACATGTTGATCATATTCTATGAGTTGCAGGATGCTATTTGTGGATGGTTGGTCAAGTTGGAAAAATAGATGGACTTCTATTTTTAGACATATTGGGCAGAGTCTATTTTTAGATTGCCAGTCTAAAAATAGATATGTCGAATATTATTAGCTCTCAATAATATTTGGACTCTAAACATTATCTTATTCTCTTGGATCACTTCAGTAAAGTGCACAGATGTGGCACAGCAGCTGACAGAAGGAATTACGCTATTCCTGAGGGTTTACTGGAGCTAATGCATGAGGAATTCAGTTAGAACTCATGTGACAAAGTTTGGTGGAGTTATAGAAGTAGTTGGTGGAGTTGTATTCAGTTTAACTCAGTTAGACTCAGTTGAGCTAGTTGTATCTAGTCTAATTGATTGATACACTAGTTGGAGTGGTGTGAATTAATTAGTTAATTAATTCACTAAATAATAAATCATTAATCAACTGAAGAATACATCAGTTAACTATAGTGCATGGCAGTTTCAGTGAAGACCAGTGGAGAGGTAGGTGAAAGAGCAAGTGTGAATATCAGTTGTGACTATAGTGATGCATTGATTACATCCAACACTCAATGGAGATTCCAATGAGGATTGCGTGAGAAAGGATGGTTGAATTCGAGTTCATTCAGAGCCATTATTCAGCAGGGATTGTGTAGTAGAGGCAGGCTAGCAAGTGGAAAAGATTGGTGCATGGATTTGCAAGATCGGGCCTGATTAGTGTGTAGCAATTGTATTGTACTGAGAGCTTGATATGATCAGCTTTGTATGAGGATTGTTACATGATATCTATGAAATATATTATATACATATAGTTGGGGTTTTCAGCTTTAGGCTTCCCCGTTAAACAACTGTGTTAATGTGTGTGAATTTTTATTTTTTCATGTGTGCGTTGCAATTGATTTAATTTCCGCATGTGATGATCAATGGTGGAATAGATTCTGTATTGTGCATGAAGTTAAAATAGTGTGTGATCAGGAGAATCTTGGATATATAACACATAAGTTATATAATTTCTACACAAAGGAACTTGACAAAATAGAATTAGAACAGCAGAATCCGACCAATGGAGAAAGAAGCGCGTCGGTTACAGCCAGAGTTAAGAATACATGAAGAAGATCAGAGCGGGATATGTCTTAAGTTAGGAATTGGTTACGAATCCCTCGGGATCAGAGATCCTAAGGGATCATATTTACTGTTTAATTTTTATCTCTGCCTGACTATAAAAGCAATAGATGATAGAAAGGATGGGGGAATCTCTGTTATTTTCTAATTTGTAAAACATAATTACAGACTATGTTTTGGAGAGCACGATTTATTGTATTGTTACTCCAGTTCAATGATTAATACATAATTGAATTTCTGTTCTCTCGCCGTGTTTGAAGTAACGTAGTAGTACCTACTGGTGGCTAAGGGCTTGACCTCTGGTGGAGTTTTGCTGCTTCCTTGTATCATGTTCTGATATTTCCTAGCGCTTAATCGGTTTGATAATTTCTTGCCCGTGTGAATCTATTTTATTTAAGTTGTTCCTTATTTCTTGATTTACATTCTGTTCATGTTTTGCATTACTATTGGATTGATTACATTCTGCTTGTGATTCATATTGTTATGCTTTGTGAGATTCCTTAAATAATCACATTTTATTCTACAAGAGTTTGATTACTGCTTTCGGACTCTCGGAATGATATTACCCTTGTCTTGATTGCATTCACAGTAGATTTAATAGAATTTAGATTTAATCAGCTAAAGTAGAGGTGAGTTATTGCTACTGTGCTCTCAGCTGATGATATTGTTATCTGGATTGATGTAAGCTTTATTTCAATAGAAGACCGCACTTTGATGTTTCTTTAATAATTGCCATTAGAGTCTGTTAGATATTCTCATTTGCATTTGTGTTAAGATCTATGCTACAAACCATTACTCTTTAAATAATAGCAGCCACATACTGTGTACACTCTCGAAAGTAGAGGACTTACCCAGATTGATGATTAATGTGAGATAATTAGGAGTTTTAAGAAGCACCTTTTATCAGTCAACATTTTGGCGCCGTTGCCGGGGAGAGTGTAGCCATTTAGAAAGATGATGCATATTTGATTTTTTTCTGCTAAGGAAGAACTGGGTATTAAAAACAGAAGGTAAGAACCTGTGTAACGAACGAGGAACATGCTCATTCATCTACTTGCTTTATAGCAGAACTGCATAGAAGTCTAAGGTAGGAATGTATGCTTGCATTTATTTTGAATGACTAGAAGATCTAAACAAAACAAAATTCCTCCTCCTAGACCTGAAAAACCTACGGGACCGGTGAACCTTGGGCAAACAACCTTTATCGAAGAAATCATAAGAAAATCTGAGTCTCAGCCATCTGTAGGACCCCGAATTGTTGCTGCCAGACGTCCTATTGACTTCCTTCAAGCCATAGGATCACCATTTGTAGCTAACGCTGAGATTCACGGTGAAACTGAAGGGATAGAACAAAGTTTTCAGGATACTGAAAATTTACAAACAAGCCCTTCACAAGAAGGAAATTCTAACAACCTTTGTGAAAAAGAGGGAGAAACAGGTGATTTCAAAATTTATCTGTCAGAACCGAGATTTCCTGAAGAAGTAACTGAGCAGAGTTTCCTAGACATTGATAATTTACAAGCTGACCCTTTATAAGAAGGAAATTCTAGTACTCTCTGTGAAGGAGAAGGAGAAACAAGTAATCTCGAAATTGAACCATCAGAACCTGGATCTCTCGAAATAATAGTTGAATGGAGGACACCTAGTATTCCAGATCAAGGTAGTATTGTTAGGATTATTCCAGCCTCTCCTAGACATCCTAGGAAAAACCTGCCAACTCCGGAGATCCCTGAAGGATATTGGCATATTTTTGATCAAATGGTTCAAAAACAGCCAACTCAAACTTCTACATTACAATATCCTATCATTGACACAACTGTCAATGCTCCCATGAAAGCTATTCCATTACAAAATATCCCTACTTTCCATGGGCTAACTTCATAAGATCCCGATGCATTTATTTTTGAGTTTGATGTCTTATGTAGAGGATATGATTATACTACCGACCCTCAAAAGCTGAAGCTATTCCCATCTACTTTTAAGGGAGCAGCTTTGCGGTGGTTCATGGGACTTGGTGGATGTACCATTATTGATTGGGACCAAATGAAAGCATCTTTTCTTAAGAAATATCAAAATTATTGCCGAACGAGAGAATTAAAAGATGAAATTTTTCAGATGGTAGCCAAAACCAGTGAGACCTTGGAATAATTTCAATATAATTTTCAAAGATCCCCTTATGCAAATTTGCCTGATAGTGTTATGAAAACTACGTTAATTAGAGGTATGAAGGATCAATGGGCAAAGGTGATATTTATCAAGAAAATTATAATGATATTGTGGATTTGTGCATTAAATAGGCTTTAGGAGAAAGCATTACACAAAGTGAAATCGAGAATTTGTTGGAGGACTTCAAAACTGATATCCTGGGAAATCTGACAACACAACTAGATGTTATGAAAGCCAAGCAAAAGCAGACCATAGCAGAGCAGAACTTGGCTATCTTCTGCCCGCATTGTAGACAAAATCACAGTCATAAGGAATGCCCCCTAGATGTAAAAAGAACATACGCCATATGCACCCAAGAACACACCACAGAAAGTTGCCCATCACTCCCAGGACTAAAAGTAGTTTTTAAGGAGGTAGAAGAAGAAGCAGAACCAGTGTATTAGTTAAACCAGCATCGAAAATGGCAAGCACGCCAGACAGGTATGCCCACTGATCCATCTTCATTTTTTTCCCCTTTCGCAATATAATTCTCAACAATATTTAGGGGGAGCATGGAAAAATCAGCCACCTTTCTTGCCACCTCAAGAATTTTTTATGCCACCTTGGCCAAATCAATCAAATTTAAACAACAATAGTTGGCCAAATCAATCAAATTCAAACGATAATAGTTGGCTGAATTTTCCTTACCCACCACAATTCTGGCAGAATAACCCTTATTCATCCCAATGGTCCCCCTCCACTTCACATAATTCAAATTGGCAATCAAACTGGAAAAGAGCCACAAACTAGCCTGTGGGAATAGGCCCTCTACCTCAACCAACCTTAACATTGCAACAAAATCCTCAAACAAACATACGACCACAACTCCCAGCTCAACGCAACCCAAACCAAAATAACATACCAATTCAGTCAATACAAATCATATAGGGTCTAGACCATAAAATGGAGTTGAGAGAATGTAACAAGCTTAAGTTAATATCTGGACGTATAATTACTCCAGAGCAGGATAAGGACTTGCAACCTAAATAATTTCTCACAAATAAGTCTCTGACTGTAGACAACCAACAAAGAAAATAGGGGGAAGATATAGTCAGACACAAAAATCCTAAACAAATTATACCCACTTCCCCCCCATTCCTAGAAAGACTGTTGATACCACGTCAAATTGAAACCCCTGACTTTGATCTTCTGGGAGAATTGAAAAATATTTGTATAAAAATCCCCCTCCTCCAGGATATCCAGGACATTCCAATATATGCTAAAACTTTCAAAGAGCTGTGTATAAAGAATCCTGTGAGGAAATCAAGAATAAACTCGACCGTCCATGTTGTTGGAACTCTGTCTGATTTATTATTAGGCAGAGAAACGCCAGTGAAATATGAAAATCCTGGAAATCCCATCGTTACAGTCCAGATAAATGGTTGTTCTTTTCCCAATGCATTAGTCGATTTAGGAGCAACCATTAATATTCTCACGACAACAACCTGTCAAAAGCTTGCCATCACAACCTTAGATCCAACCACTACTCTACTAGAATTGGCTGATTGCTCGGTTCTCAAACCAGAGGGGACATTACAGGATGTAATGGTGTCTGTATATTCTTGGGAATACCCAGCAGATTTCTTGATCATTAATCCCAGAAGTCGGCTTGATGGGCATCCTTTAATATTAGGAAGACCTTGGCTAGGAACTGCTGATGCTTATATCATCTGTTGGGTAGGCAATATGACAATAACTAGGGGAACAGATGTAAAAAATTTAGCTTTATATCCCCCTGCTTAGCCGAGTCTAACTATTATACAAACCAGGAAACAACCCGCAACATATTTCACAAAAAACATTCAATAACCATTAACTATGGTAGATGCCAAAATCAAACAGAAGATGATATTATTAATACCTTTATCAATCATCCTACCTCCACATCAAGCTTCAAATGTCACATGATTGAAGCAGTTCTTGATAAAAAAATTGAAGAGGATCCCCTCAAAGAAATCAGTGACCACACGATACCAACAACCATTGTTTATCACAACAAACCTATAGAAATAGAGCCAGGGAAAACCCTAAACATTAACAGTAATCTGAGTCATGACCAACAACAAAAACTTACTCAATTTCTTTTAAAACATAAAAAATATTTTGCTTGGGACTACTCAGACATGAATGAGATTGATCCCCAACTATGCATTCACCATATCTACATTGAAAAAGATGCAAAAACCATTCGACAACCTCAGCGAAGATTTAATCCTCATTTAAAAGACATTGTTAAAGAAGAACTTCAAAAACTGTTAGATGTTAATTTTATTTATCCTATATCTAACGGTAAATGGGTCTCTCCATTAGTTGTAGTTCCTAAAAAGAATGGGAAATGGAAAATATGTTTTGACTATATAGAACTCAACAAGGCCACACAAAAAGACCAATTTCCCCTTCCATTTATTGATTAGGTTCTGGATACACTGGCAGGAAAGAAATTTTTCTCTTTCCTAGATGGCTTCAGTGGCTACAAGCAAATCCAAATTGCTCCGGAGGACCAGGACAAGACTACCTTTACCTGTCCTTGGGGAACATTTTCCTACAAGGTATTACCTTTTGGATTGTGCAATGCACCCACCACATTTCAACGAGCCATACTCAGTATTTTCGCAGACCTGATAAATGAAGGATTAGAGGTATACATGGATGATTTTACACCCTACGGAGATGACTTTGACCAAGCATTACAGACATTAGAAAAAGTTCTGGAATGGTGTATTGCTACTAGCCTATGTTTAAGTCACGAAAAGTGCCATATGATGATGACAGAAGGCCTGATATTGGGACATTACATTTCAACATCTGGAATTCAGGTAGACCCGACAAAGATACAGGTAATTCTTTTATTAGCTACTCCCTACACTCAAACAGAGGTACGTAGTTTTTTAGGATTTGTTGGATATTATCGTAGATTTAGCAATAATTTTTCACAGATTGCTGCACCACTATATGCCTTAACAGGAAACACTGATTTCAAATGGACTAACAAATGTGATACTGCTTTTTTAGATTTGAAACAGCTCGTATCTATAGCACCAGTACTCTGAGGACCAAACTGGGATATACCCTTCCAAATCTCATCAGATGCATCAGATACAATCATTGGAGCAGTTCTTGGCCAAGAGGAAGAAAATAAACCATATGCTATATATTACATTAGCAAGAACTTAACTCCTACTGAGTTAAATTACACAGTAATAGAGAAGGAGTTTTTAGTAGTCATTTATGCTATTAACAAATTCAGACACTATATAACTGGATACCCTGTAATTCTGTATACGGACCACTCTGCCATTAAATATTTAGTTAATAAACCAGTTACGAATGGAAGAGTGACACGTTGGTTGCTTCTTATGTAGGAATTTGATATAACTATAAGGGATCGAACAGGGAAGGAAAACCTTGTAGTTGATTTCCTTTCCCAATAAAAAATGATGCAATAGCAGTGGAATATCAGTTTCCATATGAAAACTTGTTCGCTGTTACCATAAAAAAACCATGGTATTCAGATGTGGCAAACTTTTTAGCAGTAGGAAAGCTACCTAAACATCTGACATCCAGAGAAAGGAAATCCATAGTACAGCGCAACACTCGGTTCTCCTGGATTGGAGGATATCTTTTTCACACAGGGGCTGATATGCACATCCGCAGGTGTATCAAGGAAGATGGAATCTATGAAATCTTGAAAGCTTGCCACGATGGATCATGCTGTGGACATTTTGCGGACCGCAAAACTGGACATAAAATCTTACAAATGGGCTATTATTGGCCCATGATCTTTAAGGATGCTAAGAAATTTGTCCAAGCCTGCGATAGCTGCCAACGGATGGGCCGCCCTAGCCAATCTGATGAGATGCCCCTGCATCCACAATTGATTATAGAACCTTTCGAGTGTTGGGCACTAGATTTTGTTGGGCCGATTAACCCATCATCCAATCAGAAATCATACATATTGGTTGTAACAGAATATGTGACCAAGTGGGTGGAAGCGGTTGCATTACCTAGAGCCATAGAAGAAACCGTAATACATTTTCTTTTTGAGATTTTTGTATGATATTGGTTACCCAGAGAAGTAATCACTAATGGAGGATCACAATTTGTGGGCCACAAGATTGCTGCTACACTGAAAAATCACCATGTTATTCACAGGATTACCTCTCCATAACACTCGCAAGCCAATGGGTAGGTAGAAAGCACCAACAAGGTAATTGAAGCTATCCTAACAAAGACGATCTCGTCACACATATGAGATTGGGCTACTCGATTTCCATAAGCCTTGTGGGCATATCGTACAACATGGAGGAACACTACTGGATACTCCCCATATCAACTGGTATTTGGTAAGGAACCTATCTTTCCTATTGAATTTAATATACAAACGCTAAGGACAGCCCGGGCAGTAGTACTGGATTTAACTGAAGCCCAGATTAATCGATTACAGCAGACAAATGAATTAGATGAAATCCGACTATCATCTCTTCAACATACTGGACTGATCCAACAACAAAGAGAAAAATGGCATGATGCCCTCATCAAGAAAAAAACCTTCCATGAAGGTGATTGGGCACTTTTGTATGATTCTAGGTTCAATGATTTTCCAGGAAAACTTCAGACCAGATGGTTAGGCCCCTATGAGATACAAGAGGTGCATGACAATGGTACCCTTACATTAACAACCATTGATGGGTCTGGCCACTCTTTTAAAGCAAACATACATCGAGTCTGCCTCTATCACAAACCACTTAATAAGGAATCTTTTGCCAGCAAATATGAGAAGATTCCACAATACAAATTCTTGCTGAGGAGGGTAACCCTTCCACAACACTAGCCCAGTGAGATGTATTCTTTTTTGAATTCTATACATAATTTTTTTTTTTTATTGATTGGATTTGTTTGACAAATAGTTAGTTTTGTTTTTATTTTGTTGTTCCCTACAAGGAACAACAAGTTTCCTTTACATACATTGACCGTTTCCTAAAAAGAACATTACTTTTGTATATTTCATTTTGTTGTTCCTTACAGGGAACAACTGCTGTTCCCTCTTGTTAGGGTCCCGTGATTTGGCCGATTGGTGAGCCAAATGACGATGTAACATCAAACCAAGCTTTGGAGCCCAAGGACCTAGCCTTCCTGGACTCAGAGAAGGCTCTCTCTATTAGATGTAAAAGATATCGGTGTGTTTGCTTGTGGTGTTCTGATATTAGGCTAGTTATGAAGTAAGTTTTTTTATTTTTGGTTTTTTAAGTTTGTGAGGGATAAAACTGATCAAAGATATAAAACAGGTAACAAGAAGTCAGATCAACTGGGCTATGGGGTCAAAAAGGTCAAGGAAGCTATCAGATGATGATATAAGGCTGCTGTAGGGCCGATTTGATTCAAGGTAGAAAGGATCTTTGGGTAAAATGGAGTAAATGGACATCAAGTTTGTGAAAGACGAGGGATTTCAAGTGTAACTAGTTGATAGCAGACATAAACATGTTATAGCAAGCCATTAATCATGCTAAATGTAACTATGAGCTAATTAATACATAGAAATCAAACATTCCAGCCATGCATAGAAGTATAAGACCTTCTAACTTTGGGAAATGGCTATCAGTCTTTGGGGAAAACACATAAGACGGACTAAAAACTCAAAACACTATGCCGGAACACCTAAACACAGTCTTTAAGTTATTGAGCACTTTGAAAAACAAGCTTTCATAGTTTTAGGCAAAGGGCTAGATCGGGACTAGGCCTCCTTGGTTCAACAAGATGATAAACTAATTAGTCAAATAGATAGTTTCATGGACAGAGCTATGGACAGTTATAGGTAAGCAGGGCACACCATACATCCTACTCAACATGCATAGAACTTATGAATAAAACTAGCAACAGTATCCTTAAGTTACTAAAGAGCAGTTAAGAATTCTTTAGTACAACTAAGGAAGAAGAAAACACAAAGCTATGAAGATTCAGGAATTTTGAGGTGCCTCCATGGGCATATCTCAAACTTAATCTCTACTGATCTATAGCAGCAAGAATCATGTATCATGAATGAAAACTAGAAGACAACAACAAAGCAAGAAACACTATACCATTCTACCATGTCATGGAATCCGTCAAAAATCCTTCATTATTCATCAAAAGCATCCAAGAGGCAGTCCAAAATCATAACACAAGTATGTTCTTCAAAGCTCATATGACCAATATATTACTTCTTCTCTCAAGTTCAGCCTTGTTTTACAATGAAGTCTTGTGGAATAAATAGGCTCAAGTGAGGAAAACCTCATGGTGCAACTAGCTATCCCATTGGCCAAATCAAAATATCTAAACTTGTCCTTGAGGCTTTGCAAAGCCCAAGGCACAAAATATCCCATAAAATATCTAAAAAATGCTAAAAATGGGAATTATATTGACTTTACATAATTTTCCAAGTGTAAAAATAGCTAAACGCACATTTGGAAAAAACAGATTTTTGAGGTTCAAAAATTGCAAAAATACTTCAAATTTATATCAGAAAAAGGTCCCCTGACTTGCTGGAGACAATTGGCAGCCTTCCTGGTGTCGAAACGAGGCTCATGATAGCTCGTTGGAAATATTTCTGTGTCTACTTTCCGGCGCAACTAAAATCACCTCAATCTGATCCCTAGAAGTCCTCCAAATCTGTACCTATGTGTAAAAATCCAGGAAATAGCAGACTGCTGATATGACAGGCAGAATGTGCAAAAAGTGAGCATTTTTCGCCGTTTTGAGGGGGCTAATGATCTCCAAATTCTCTGAAAATCTTTGAGGGCCTGCTCATAGAATTATGGCATCAAATGGTATCATCCTCCTCACTTGACAAATCCTCAAACTAAAATGGCGAAATTATGAGTTTTCGACCAAAAACCCAAAAAATGCCAAAAAACAAAAAGTTGTCGAAATGGGCCCAAAATTGGCACGCATGACCCTCAAGGGTCCCTAGCAACATGCTCCGAAGCTGAGGCCAAAATATCAAGTTCTGATGTGCCTTTCTCCTCTTTCCGTGCCGGGCGCTTCCCCTTTGCTTTCTTCAATTTCTCTTGGGCTGCCTTTAGTTTGCGCCGGGCAAACTGATTCAACTTTTGAAAGTGATGTGTCCTCTTCCTTTGTAGCTCCAGATCTCTGTTCGCTCTTTCAAGCTTCATTTCCAAGTGTTTTTTGGCTCTTTCAAGCCATGCCTCTTTGTTTTCTTCAATTTCCTGCTCAAGGAGTGCAGTGAGAGGAAAGGCTTGGAGATGGGCTTGTTCTTCTTCTTTCTGCTTTTCCAAGTCTCTTTTAAGCCCTGTGGTCCTAGGCCTCTTCCACCTAGGCTGTTCTCCCTCTTCTTCCTCATCAAACTCACCGATGAGCTCTTCTATCCTCATTTGCGCCTTAGTTGCCTCATTCTTGTATTTGATAGCTCGTGCTTCATGAATAGCTGTGTGAACACTAATCTGTTTGTTTTGGGTTTCGAAGAAATAGTTGAAGTTCCTTGCCCATTGAAGATCATTCTCCAATGTCTCAATTTGCCCCTCTTTATGGATTAGGAGGTTTTCAAGAAGGCAGGCTTCATTATCGCTGTCATCACTCTGGATTGGAATGACAACTGATGCTCCTTCATGTTCTTGACTTTTTCCAACCTTGCTTTTCCCTTTGAAGGCCAATCTTGCACTCTTTCTCCTTGGTAGGCTAATGGAAGACCTCTTGGGCAACTTTCTTTTGCTAGGGATAAATTTTGTCACTTTTGGAGTGGCAGCCTTAGACCCTTTTTTGCTTGCTGTGCTGGGCTTTGTTCTTTTAGGAGGAGGAGACACAACTGTTTTACCCTTGACATCTTCTCGAGACTACTGCTCTCCTGGAGGCTGCTGTGTGTCTTCTTCTTGCTGTTCAATTTGCTGCCCCTGTTCACCAACATTAACTTGCTGTTCTACTTCAATTCCTTGTTCAATTGGTGTTTCAAACTGCTGCTCTTTTTCACCAAAATCAAGCTGCTGCTGTGCTTGGATTTCCTGTTCATTTTGTGGCTCAAGATGTTGCTCAATTTCCTGCCCAAGCTGTTGTTCCTATCCTTCAAAAACAAGCTGCTGCTCTTCTTCTTGTACCTGCTGTTCATCATCTTCTGTTCGCTGCTGACCTTCACCACTATCCTGCTGCTGTTCCTCATCTTCTGTTTGCTGCTGTTCATCCTTTTCCTCTTGCTCATGATCTTTCTCTTTTTGCTGTCTACTCCCTTCTCCTTCTTCCTGCTGCCTTGACTGTTCAGTGGTAATTTTGAGCCTTCTAGGAGTAGGCCTGCTGGACAAAGGTATAGGGCGATGAACAGGCTGAGTGGGAGATACATGGACTAGAGGAACAATAGAGAAATCTGGGTGGCTGATAAAGACATCCCATGGAACCTCCTTTTTCTCTAGCTGGTGTAGGATGATAATTTTGATCAGAGAATGATGGAAAAGAGAAGGTATTTGCAGAGGTGGGGCCTTCTTCTGGACTGTGGATGCCATCTTCTCGATGCTTTTGTATAAAAATTAAGGAAGATTTAGTTGCCTGTTTCGAGTGAAATGCATCAATAGTCGGACATGGTAGGCATAAAATCGATCAAACCTCCCTTCACAAGTAAAATATTTCATTATGACTTTCATAAGAGGAGCATAGCTGTCAAGAAGATAAGAAAAAGGGAAAATAGCAGTGAAAGCATCTCTATGCTCGGGCTTGATGAAAGGCTTGTAATCTTCTAAGTCAAGATGGGCCTGTTTGAACCATTTTTCGCCATGATATGGAATCTTGGTGGCTTTGGACACTGATCTTGGAGAAAACTTGAAATCAAGGTCCGCTACCTGGAAATGCTTGTTCTGGAACCTCAGGGCGCATAGGTGTGTTAATGGCGAAAAACTTTTGACCTCCTGTATCTTCTGGCAGAAATCTAGACAACCTACTTCATGGAAGTTGAAAAGGATGGATGGATGAGCATTAACCTCCTCTGTAGAGATTGGCTCATATCTTTTGTGTGGACCACTTCTGCTGTCTTGCCTTGGAGGCATTTTGACCTAAATGGGCTTTTGAAGAAACAAACTGCCTCACTGTGTGTAAACTGCCTTCTTGGAGTCAAACTGTGTCAATTCACTGTTTAGATAGTGAACAATATCTTTGGATGACTGTGCACTGTCCCTTCACAATATAAAGAACCCCTGCTTACTTAAAAATTGGCCTTCCACCTTGAAAGTATCTCTGCCAACAGAATTTTCAATAGGATACCATATAGTGAAAAGGAGACAAATTGTTAGATGAATTTTCTGTGAAAAGTGTTAAGACATCACCTTGTTCTTGTGAAGTTTTGGAGGTTAACAACACATTTTAATCTTTGTCCAAAGTAGACCCTCCAATCATTACAAACCTGCCTTCCTAGTGTGCCAATGAATCAACAGACTTATGGCTTATGCAATCAACCCTCAGTGTAAGTATACAGTCAAGTTCACAGTTAGAGAACAGAGGTGGCAGAGTTAAACAAGCTATAAAGTTTCAATAGAGGCTGTAGCAGCTTATTTCTTTTCAAAATAATCAGTGGCCCCTTATCAATGTAACCCTTGCCTTTGCAGAAAAAACCTCTACTCTATATGAACATCCACTAATCAATAAGCTTGAAAAACAAAAGATAGTCAAGCAACAAACACAGTGAACACTGTCTTTTCTGTGAGAAGTGTGAGCAACTTTCCCCTGTAGCTTTCAACCTATAAACTGCTCTTTGACAAAAACCCTTTTTCTTATTACACTTCACTATTCTCTATTGGCATGTCATCTTATCAAACATAATCATACCATATACATAGTCAACCTCCAGTGTGGGCATATATTCAATCTCACTGTTATGGAGCAAGGTGACAGAATTTAAACAAGCTCTATAGTTTTAAAAGAGGCTGTAGCAGCTTATTTCTTCCTCACAATCAAAACTCCTGTTTAATATGGAAACCCTGTCCCTTCAAAACCACACCCTTCCTTGCCCTTGTATATCAATCAACAACTACTCATAATGTCATACACAATACAGTCAAAGAAAACACAGTGATGGCACATTCCTGTGGGTGGACAAAGGTAAAAGAATATAATCTTCTGAGCTTCAAAATACAGTTTTGTCCTTATATGACATTTACCAGCAAATTCAATCAAAATGAGAACAATCAACCAGATTATAACTTAATCAACCCAAATCCACTGTTTAGCCCTTTAACAACTCTGTTTTTCTCTTTTCGGGCACTGTTCGCACAGTTTAACAACTGTTTGGAGGGCAACTTATAAGTTTTGAAATAATTGAGAGGGAATTACCATTCGGGCTATTTCATCATTCAACTATCATGACCATAGCAGAAACTCATTTTTCAAACAAAACCTACAAAACTTAAGACTGCGATCCATATAGTGACTTCCCACTCCTTTTCACCATTTTGACATTTTGCAAATAGCATGGGGTACATAAAATACCTTTAAATCTTGATGACAAACCTTCTTGAGTACTTTGGACCAACTTTTGGAGGCGTTGATCGTCGAAAATGTGCGCGGCACGTTTATATGAAAAAGCGTCGCGCAACTGACCAACCGGGTGGCTTGTCGGGTCGGCCGGGCGCCGTGTACAGGCGCGTCGCACGCACGTACAGGCGCGTCGCGCGGCGGTTGAACGCCAATGCAAAACTTCTCCCAGGCGCGTCGAGCGGTGAAAAAGTGACAAACTCCTGCAAATCGACCCGAAAGTTCTTTGTTTCGATGCTGAGGGTAGCAAAGAGGCCTTGCTTGGGCTCGATGGATTTTCAAAACGGAATGACCATGGCTTTGACCTCCTTTTAAGTAAAGAGAAAGCAACGGTCCCTTTGAAATTTAATTTGGAGAGGGTTTCTTTTTCAAAAGTTTGAAAACGGTTTGTTCTTTAAACAACATGTTGAACCTTCATTTTTTCAACACATAGCTCGAGACCTGTAAATATTGTTGGCAAAAAGTGGCATACACTCTGGCTAGTTTCGGTGAGTATGATCCTTTATAAAAACAAACCTCCAGGATTAGATTTCTTTCACTGTGTTTTAACATTAGGGAATAACCTATGTTATTGCTGGCCCGCTTTTGGTGATATTTTCAACATGGAAGGTCCACTTAGTAATACACCAATGATTGATGGGGCGTCCTTTGACATCTGCAAGGAAATGACCAATCACTTCAAAATTTGATTTGGCACTTTTCTGCTTTATATACCTCCACCTGTTTGCTAGAGAAAAACTGGATCATCATGCTGCAGGGGTATTCTTTGACCTTTTGACAGAGACTCTTTTCCCTTTCTTCAACACAAACTAACATCTTGCTCTTAATGCCCTTTGGAATTAAATGATGCCCCCTGTGAACTGAATTTTGACTTAAAGGTGTGAACTGTAGTGGTACCCATCCAGGTTTGATCATCCTTTGTCTAAGAAGGTGCTTTCTTTTACAATCTTTCATCTGGTCAGGTGTACAAAGGCGAAAACTACTTATTTCATAGGCGAGACTTTTCTTAAACCTTGTGAGAGATTGAAATCTTTTGACTATTTCTAAACCAAAGAAAAAGGGTCCTCCTTTTTAACCTTTGTAATTTCAGACTTCTTTGGTTTCAAACAGAAATATGAAGGCAATGATCACTCCTTTCTAAACCTGTTTTCCCTTGATGATGTAACCTCTCTTTTAAGAACTTTTCCTTCAATGTTTTGACTGCTTCTTACCAGAGGGAAAAATCTGCCCTTTGTAACAATGGTGTGTAGATTTTTTCCTTTAATGATTACTAAAACTTTGAAAAATATGCCATAGTTCCTTTGGCTTCTCTGTTTAGAACATATCGCCTATGATATATCTGTCTATTGAATAATGAAAACTTATTTTTGCCTTGATCTTTCTAAAACATTGACAGTTTATCAAAACAACTCCTTTGCCTATGATGAACAATAGTTCCAATGGTGATGTCTCTTGGTGATAAAACTCAAATTGCCCTTGCCAGCTGATTTGTATTATGCCAGAATCTTGCCTGCAATGTAAATCTAATTAGGTGACAGGTTTTGCTTGACTGTAGATGCAAGTGCTAGGTCTCTTTGAGCTTTCTCCTTTGACTGTGGGTAGAAGACAAAACAGGGGATGATGCATGAGAGTTAGAAAGTGAAATAAGGAGATCTGCTCTTTATGTTTCCTGTGAGGGAGCTCTTCACTGTCTCATTGTACTGCTCTTTGTTGAGGAGAACTGAAATGTCACCATTTGCCTAGATCAACTTATGACAAGTCTTTTGAAAGATAATTTCTGTGAGTAGGGAGGTTAGCACCCTTGAAAAACAACCATCTTTTCTTCTGCCTGTGTAATGAGATGACTTGTCAACTTTTCTTCAATTTGGTCTTGTTAGAATAGCAGGCTGCTTATGATTAGAACTGTTTTCACTAATGATATGTCTCTCCAAGGGTTTAACAATTCATATGATTTGAAAAATTCAGATGACTCCCTTTACAAGACCAAAACTCTGTTTTCCCTTTTTTGCATACTTCAGATCCTAGCCCTGTTATGATCATCACTTATACTCAGAAAACCTAGAGTCATTGTTTCACTGTTTAGTAAAAAGCAAAACTAGGCTTTTGCAATCATTAAAGTCAATATTGGCCAGCGCCCTCTGCTTGTAGATGAAGGAGGCGCCTTAACCCTCTGCTTGTAGATGAAGGAGGTTCTTGGCCATGACAAATTACCAGTCTGTGTGATAGTGGTGTCTTTCCTTTACTGTGATTTCATGCTGAAAGGAAGCTGCAAGGTCTTGATGAGTCACTCTCTGTCTTGCAGATATATCTCAGGCTCATGTTTACATTGAGAAGCAGCTGTTCTTCTAAATGTAGATTCAAGCAATTTCTTCTGAGATGATGTTATATTTCCTGCCTTTGCAAAATCCATAAAACATTGTAAAACACCTAATAATCAGCTTGAGACTGTGGTTTATGCAGTGCTGAGACCTAGGGGTGTATAAGTGGCGCGACTTAGAGCTGTTATCAATTTCATTTGCAGAGTGGGAGGTCTGTCATGATTGGTCTGTAGCAGATGGAGGTTTCTTTTGGCCTTTTGATGGTTGCCAAAGGTAAAATGCCTTAAAGCGCCACTTCCTAACTTAGGGGAGGCTTTTGAAACAGACTTGGATTTTTCCTTTTAGAGCTGATGGGCAGACCAGTTGGGCTAAAGCTAGATAGGATAGTGATAATGAGGTTTTGACTTTGACATGGGTGGACTGAAAAGTAGGAGGGTGAAAAAAGTTTTATGAGGGTTTTCTAGATGAAAAATTGACATATGGAAATCAGTTTCTAGAAAACTCGGCTATGGATCTAGTCATCACTAACAAGTGAAAAATACTGATGACTAACAGTGGCTCCATTTGGGGAGGGCAGCTCCTCGTCAGGAGGTGTCCAGAATTCAGATCTTTGGCTTATGAATACCAGTGCCTTATCCATTGGCGCAAAATTCACCCTTCTTTTGATGTTATTTCTGAAAAGTGACAGCATGATTAACATCAATGATACTTCTACCTACCCCACTATCTTTCCTAACATTTTTTCTTCTCTTTGGCGCATTTGAACTAGCAGCCTTTTGACAATGTATATTTTTCTTTTTGAAAAATGAACCTATCTATTTCTACTCTTATATCTGCCGGGAGTTCAGATTAAACTGATGAACTCTTTCATTACTCTACCTATGCTAGATCGACTGTCAAGATTAAGCAGTTTGACAGGATTTTGTTTCTCTAATCTAAAACATGAAATTCAAAATGATCAAATCAGGATTAGACGGTCTGATTTGTCATGCATTTGCGGCATAAAAGACAAGCTGCACACAAATATTATTTTGCAACAAAGGGAAACTAGACAAGTGGGGCTAAGATGTACAATGTATTTTTCATCCCTCGCTTCTCTTTTTGGTTCTGTTTTAGGCATGTGGAACCAGAATCTCTCCCCAATCTAAACTCTGTGATAAGTCAATCTTACACAACGTTGACTATATTTGCACTCACTAACTTATCAGCAAATAAATTTAAACATGCTCAGCTATGATTAGGCTAGATAGCTGAACAAGACATTGAAGTACTAGTAGCGGCATTTAGACTTGCTCGCTTTCTGAAAGACTATTTTTTGGAACATGGGGCCTTTTTTTCTATCTTCACTTGCCCCCTTTTCTATCTTTTACTGTTTTTGACTTTTCTATCTTTTACTGTTGTTGACTTTTCTATCTTTTCAATATTTCAAACAATGGTATGTACAATGAATGAAAGTGTTCCAAACTCAAAAATCTTGGAAATGACGGAATTTAAGCATCTTATCCTCGTAAGGATCTCCTCTCACCCTTGGCCCACTTAACTCTTGAAAAGAAAAATTTGGGAAGTTTTCTCTCTCTAACATGACACAGGGATTCATGCAAGAATCTCTGAACAGCCCGGTATCTTCCCGTTGTACCTCTTTGAATATCTGATTTCCACTCCTTTCCTTACTGTACATTTTCCTCAAGTAATGCATGTACTCTTGGTCATTCTTGAAATAGATAATGACATCATCAAGGTATGCAAAAATGCAGAAATTTAAAACTGGGAACATGGCCTTCATGAACAGATTTCTGATATTGGGTGGTTTTGCGATTTTGAACTTGAAATCAGATCTATCTCCCGCAAACTGGAAAAAATCTTTAAGCTGTCTACTTTGCAAGGGAATCTTTTGAACATGACCTGAAACACCATCTTGTGAAAATACATGATTAAAAGCACTTTTAATTGGTGAATCATGGTCTTGGGTAGAAAAAACATGATTTGCCGCCCGCGCCTTACCTTTTCATTTATTTCGGTCGAGGATGACCTATCATTTTGAAGGGGGGCGGGGACCTCTAGTGTACTTTTAAGTGCACTGTCACTTTTTCATTTGATTTTGCAAGAATGATATGATTTTCCATGATTACAAAAGCATGTGGTATGATAACGATCTCAATGACGGTATTTACATTTATAAAATATCACATAACCATTTGCTATTCCATTATTCCGCTTTGTGTGTCCTTGCATTATCCTTGCTACTTTTATCAATTGCAGAGTTTCAATGCCATGGGAGGAAGATCTGTATGCAGAGAACCGCTAGTACTGGCTGTTTCTGATGCAGCGAGGGAAATTTTAGCTCAAGCTGGGTGGATAGTCTATTTCACACGATTTCAGGCACCCAACAAAGAAATTGCCATTGAGTTTCTACGAAACTTGCGGAATGAACAAACTACGGTAAGTGGCAGACAAATCTCTGTATCAGACACAGTGATAGCAGAAGTATCGGGTTTACCAGCAGAAGGACTTGTGTGGACTGGCAAGCGATTGAAGTTGCAGGATGCCATCGAAATCTTCAGAGATGAAGGAAAGGAGCTGGTCAAGAAAGGCAAAGGTGTTTGACCATCTTCTCTTGGAGAGCCATGGGGAGAATTAGCGAGAATTTTGCAGAACTACATCACCTGCGATGGGCGAAAATATGTGGTAAGGCCGCACCAACATAAACTTCTGGAAGTTTTAAAACAAAAATGCTCTATTGATTCACCAACATTGTTGAAATCTTTATTGCATAACACTGCTGAGAGGTTGAGATGGTCCCAACATGTAGAAACAATGGTAAGCCACCACTTCCTGATTAGACTGATAGTTAGCCATAATCTCGCTCAGCAGCAACTAAGCTGGGATGATTTAGTATCAGCTTGGGAAGAAGGCTTAGTCTTGCCTGCCCCTATCTCGGTTCAGAAAAGGAAAAGAACTCCCCTTTTAAGAAATATACCTCTGAAATGCAGACGGTCTGCAAGGATAAGGTCAAGGCTAGGGGCGGCCAAAAACCCTCAAGATAGAACTAGCCAACCCATAGAGATATCTAGCCCAGTTAGAGAACAACCCTTGCAACTAGAAGGTGAAGGCCAGGATAACCCAAGTGACGAAATAGGACAGTCCGGGGAGGAACAAAGGAATGAATTAGGACTCACCCCGACACCAAGTATGAGCCCCCAAGGCGATTTATTGCATGTTTTTGAATTTGGCCAGGTTTTGGCTAATATGAGTGATTATATGCAGTAGGAAAACCCGCTTAACCTGAACGAGGAAACAATATAATCTCCCTATAATACCAGAAATACTGAACATCTATCTCCTTTAAGGGAATTAAGCCTCGAAGCTGAAATAAATGAAGAAGCTAGTCAGGAAACAGTGCACCAATCTGGTGACACGCTTCCGGTTGAAAATATCCAGATAGGCCTAACTACATAAATTATAGGCCACAAAGAAGAAGTAGAAACAAAAGTGCGTCAGGAAGCCGAAACTCAGTCTAGAGACACGGTCCTATTAGGACGAAGCCAGGATGACCACCCAGGATTATTGGAAGCAGAAGCTATTCATGAGAATAACAACAGGATAGTGGCTTCGCCAAAAAATTATAGAGCTAAGTTGAAAAAACTTAGGAAGGAATGGCATAAGCTGCGTAAAATAGTGAAAAGACTTAGAAGAAAGATCAAGGAAATCACCATGGAAAAGGCACCATATAGAACTTCAGAGATAGCCAACGTGGCAGTCCAAACAGAAATATATGAAGAGAAGACTACTGGGACTCAAACTGAGCCCATGTCCCCTCAACTTGCCATTATTCGAGAAGAACGACATGTAATCTTCATAGATACAACAACTCAGACAGAGGCTTTGACCTCTAATAATAAGGAAACTCAGGCAGAGCACATTTTCTCCCATAATGTGGGCACCCAGACCAGTTTATTAGCTAAAGACATCATACTGTACAATGACCCCACTATTATGAATCTTTAAGAAGAATTAACTCAGGCACGGCTTGCGTTAGAACAGATGGAACAAGAAACTGTTCCATGAAAAAATATCAAGCATTGCAGAAACAGCTCCAGGAAATGAATACAAAAGAGAGTGAGACCTTCGACAGATGCATGTAGGAAGAAGATAAAATAGAAAAAATCAAGCTCAGATTGGATAAGACCATAGCTCAGACAGATTCTATCTACTCGTTGTATATAGATGTTTTGACATGTAGGGCTCCTGCCAATAATTACGCTTTGTTTCTGTTAGAGTGATATATTTTGTTGAAAATCAAAGCTGTAAGGGCTGGAAAATCGATTGAATTGAACACTCCTGAAGATTTTATCAGCTGTTGCAAACAACATGGTATAAAGGTTTAGATATTTCTCTGTGAATTCTACTTGCACAATTTTATATTAGCAGATGAGGTAGAGAAGAATCCCAACTCTTTCATGGGAGACATCCAGTCTCAGGCCTTTATCTCATTTGCAGTCAATCAAATCAAGTGGCTCAAAGCTCATAGTGCCTTCCAAAGGCAAGAGCATGGGTTGGACCTTTGGGTAAGAAGCGAACCCAAGCGCCCTTTGCAAATGCTTGCTAGTCAAAGGAGTTTGATGAAAAGAGTAGGGGTAATTCAAGTCTTGGGGCATATTCATAAAGGAATTATACAGAACGGAGTGTCATACTTCCAATCCATTCAAGAAAGTGCGATGACTGCGTCCAAACTAAGGTGGATGGTCTCTACCCGTAGTGTGCAGGATAGGGAGCCATTTAATTATGGAAATTTTAAAGCACCTATAGCCCATTTTATCACCTATAGCAATCTCATTTTGAGAGAAGGACCCTTTTGGTTAGGTTGTCGATTTCCTAGCCCTATCATTTGGTACCCTCCTGAAGGTTACCGGGCCACCTATGAATTACTCGAGGGAGAGGAAAGAATTGCTTTTGCACTCTTAGCCCAGCACCATGTTTTCAGACCGATCTATGATATTCCTTCTCCAACTTACTCTTTAAATGCACTTCATTAGAATTATTTGTTTTCATGAGGACATGAAATAGAGTAAGTAGGGGAGTATGTTGAGTCATGAAATGGGTATGTATTTACTGTTGAATTCACCATTGCTTTCCATAATTCTTATGTCTTTCATATCCTAATATCCTAATATGCTAGAACTATTAAGGATAATGAAGGAATCATGTGCTGCTATGGTTTAACTAACTTCTATCTTTCTTTATACAGGGAAATGGTAAGGGATGATTGCTGTTCCCCAACATTGGAACAAAGGAACCCAACAAAATAGAATTAGAACAGCAGAATCCGACCAATGGAGAATGAAGTGCGTCGGTTACAACCAGAGTTAAGAATACATGAAGAAGATCAGAGTGGGATATGTCTTAAGTTAGGAATTGGTCAAGAATCCCTCAGGATCGAAGGGATCATATTTACTGTTTAATTTTTATCTCCGCCTGACTATAAAAGCAAGTGATGATAGAAAGGATGGGGGAATCTCTGTTATTTTCTAATTTGTAAAACATAATTACAGACTGTGTTTTGGAGAGCACAACTTATTGTATTGTTACTTCAGTTCAATGATTAATACATAATTGAGTTTCTGTTCTCTCGCCATATTTGAAGTAACGTAGCAGTACCTGCTGGTGGCTAAGGGCCCGACCTCTGGTGGAGTTTTGCTGCTTCCTTGTATCATGTTCTGATATTTCCTAGCGCTTAATCGGTTTGATAATTTCTTGCCCGTGTGAATCTATTTTATTTAAGTTGTTCCTTATTTCTTGATTTGCATTCTATTCATGTTTTGCATTACTATTGGATTGATTACATTCTGCTTGTGATTCATATTGTTATGCTTTATGAGATTCCTTAAATAAGCGCATTGTATTCTACAAGAGTTTGATTACTGCTTTCGAACTCTTGGAATGATATTACCCTTGTCTTGATTGCAT
The DNA here is from genome assembly GCA_034641835.2 of Pinus albicaulis. Classification (NCBI taxonomy): domain Eukaryota; kingdom Viridiplantae; phylum Streptophyta; class Pinopsida; order Pinales; family Pinaceae; genus Pinus; species Pinus albicaulis. Next base: position 1,910,582,928 of record CM076578.1, read on the forward strand.
TCACAATAGATTTAATAGAATTTAGATTTAATCAGCTAAAGTAGAGGTGAGTTATTGCTACTGTGCTCTCAGTTGATGATATTGTTATCTGGATTAATGTAAGCTTTTATTTCAATAGAATACCACACTTTGATGTTTCTTTAATAATTTCCATTAGAGTCTGTTAGATATTCTCATTTGCATTTGTGTTAAGATCTATGCTACAAACGATTACTCTTTAAATAATAGCAGCCACATACTGTGTACACTCTTGAAAGTATAGGACTTACCCGGATTGATGATTAATGTGAGATAATTAGGAGTTTTAAGAAGCACCTTTTATCAATCAACATTTTGGCGCCGTTGCCGGGGAGAGTGTAGCCATTTAGAAAGAGTGATGCATATTTGATTTTTTTCTGCTAAGGAAGAACTGGGTACTAAAAACGGAAGGTAAGAACCTGTGTAACGAACGAGGAGCATGCTCGTTCATCTACCTGCTTTATAGCAGAACTGCATAGAAGTCTAAGGTAGGAATGTATGCTTGCATTTATTTTAAATGACTAGAAGATCTAAACAAAACAAAATTCCTCCTCCTAGACCTGAAAAACCTACGGGACCGGTGACCCTTGGGCGAACAACCTTTATCGATGAAATCATAAGAAAGCTAAGTCTCAGCCATCTGTAGTACCCCGAATTATTGCTGCTAGATGTCCTATTGACTTCCTTCAAGCCACAAGATCACCATCTGTAGCTAATGCTGATATTCATGGTGAAACTGAAGGGATAGAACAAAGTTTTCAAGAAATTAAAAATTTACAAACAATCCCTTCACAAGAAGGAAATTCTAACAACCTCCATTAAAAAGAGGGAGAAATGGGTGATTTCAAAATTTATCTATCAGAACTGAGATTTCCTGAAGAAGTAACTAAGCAGAGTTTCCTAGACATTGATAATTTAGAAGCTGACCCTTTAAGGTCCAAGGGTTCGAAAAATAATGAGTTTTGAAGAACTCTCTCCGAGTAGGAACCCTAGAGGATGAAATAGCATTGATATGAACCGAAGAAGGCTGAATATCAAAAGTACCCATTAGGGATGTATACATTCCAACCCCCAAATTCTCAATAAGTTACTTGGTATCATTCACCAAAGGAATGGTTGAGTTAGAAGATGCATTCAAATCTATAGGAGAACAATCTAGTTGATCAACTGTGACAATTATCCCTTCATGAGGGAAACATATGATACAAAATAATGAGGATGCAATAGCATCCATCTCATAGACCTAGTTTCGCCCCAACAGAAGGTTATAGTCTAAGCTTGCATCGACTATCTCAATTTTGATAGTGACGGTTTTACCCCCGACACAGATGGTTAAAGATGGTACAATACCATGCGGCCTGTGAGAATGACCATCAAAAATATTCAAAAGAGTGGCTGAAGGGACAGCTGAGGGAGCTCCAATAGCCTTCCAGCATGCAAGAGAAATTACACACGTGGAAGGGCCCTCATCAACAACCGCTCGAAAAATATTAAATTTTTGATATGTTGACCTGATATGGAAAGCCATGTGATGAGGAAGTCTCTTTTTAGAAATCGACATGTCAAATGTGATAATCAAAGAATTCTTTGGATCAAAAAACCCAATGGTAGCGAGCAATGCACTCCTCTGTGCAGGACATGACTGGAGTACCTCTAACGCAGACATGGCACAAGGAATTTGAGCGAGATATTCTACAATCGAGTAGTTCTGGGTAGCCTTGGCATTAGGATTGATCGTCATACACTTTGTAGACCCTTCAAAATCCGAGGTATAGGCTCAACTGTAGGCCTCTCTATATGAATTGGCCCGACACTATTATGAGCACCCTTAGCTTTCGAAGACTCAGCTTCACCATAATCGCGATATCTCGTAGTGATATTTGCATGAGAACTCATCGTGTATATGTTTGATGTATTTTCCCCTTCTTGGCTACCCCTAGAGGGAGCCCCCATATTTGCATTCACGCCAGCAAGTAATTGCTGCCCTTGGGGAAAAGGGTTTGTTAGCACAACCTAGGAACTAGAAGAACCTTGTTGAGCTAACAAGCACTGCACATCTTGAATTTTAAGGTAGAGGTGCGTAAGATGGTCTCTAGTGCACAACTTGCATGGAAACTTAACTTTCTTTTTATTATCCTTCTTACCCTCTCCAACATGATTGTTGGATTTTTTCGCATTCCCCTTCCCATCCTTGTCCTTTTTCTTGTTATTTCATCCCTTATTCTTCCCATCAGATTGTTGATTTCCTTTGGGGTTAGAAGTTGGAACAACATTAATTACCAAGGGTCGAGAAGGAGTTGACACTGAAGGCACAACCTGACCATAAGGAGAAGATTGTATAGACAACTGCTGCAATTGATTTAGCAGGTTAGCCGTACCACTATCGATCGAATCGATAAGCCTGTCACCATGAGGACCAGGTTTAGTTTTGGCTAAATATAACTTGGAGTGAGGATCATCTGGAGATTTTTTATTAAGGACTCTAGACCGAGAATAAATCAATTCTAGCTGCTGAGCCATAAAAATAGCATGCTCTTCAGAAAATACCCCTGAAAGGGATACATCCTTTTAAATTTCTGGATATAAAGATTTCAAAAACCATTCAAGAAGAAATTCATTCAGGATTCGGGCTTTGATGAGCCTCTTCCTTCTTCGCCATTCTTGAATATGATCAGAAATGTGAGTTGCCTTGTCCTACTGAAAATTGGCCAAGAAGTCAGTCCCGATGTCATAACAGACAAATAACTAAAAATGGTTTAAGAACATGGTAGCCAAGAGTATCAAAACTACCCCCAGTTAGCTCAATGTACCATTTGGGAGCATTTCCATTTAAGGTTTGTTGAAATAATCTCAACCTAATTGAATTGTAGATAAGGGAGTTTGATGAACACCATAAATGGAAAGTGGTGACATGATCTGCCAAGACCTCACCAGTCTTCCCTTCAAACTTTGGAATTTCTGAGGGGAGTTTGGTGGGGACTAGAGGCCAACCTGAAATATCGAATAAGATTGTTAGTCAATTTTGATAGATCTGGAAAGTTTAACGTTTCTAGAAATGGTAAGCGTGGAGGAGCCTGGGAATTACATCCCCCATAAGAAGGATTCCCCACATTTTGAAAAGAATAACCTGGATTTGTTGAGGCACCAGGTTGCCTAATGTTGTTTGTAGAAAATGCTGAACCATAGGAAAAACCTTGTGATCCAAAATTCGGAGAAGGACCCCCTCCCAACATAGGGTTACTATACAGAGGAACATTCCCTCCAACCGAGGTATTGAATGAAGAAGATATCCCTTGGTAAGGGTTCCAAGAATTTGCAAATGGTGAAAAAGCCTAAGAAGCACTCGATGAAGGGAAAGGAACATTCCCTTTCTGACCAACAAAAAGATGACTCCCTGCTCCTAATGCTGTGAAAGCAGGGTTCCATCTCGAAAAAACATTAGAGCCTTGACCTCCAGAAAAAGGATTGAAACCTCGATTATGAGAGGTGAAGGGCATGGATCCTAAGGAAGGGTTTGAATGAGATATTCCCACTTTCAAAGGAAAACCCTTGAAATGAAGCTGATCCACTAGCCATAGAATGTATGGGTGTGGAGACAGCTAAAACAACAAAAAAAGAGAAAGAAGGAATTCCACTAGAGGGCATTCCATAAGAAAAGGGACCAGAATGAGAAGCATATGCCTAGGTGTTTCCACTCGAAGATGGAATAGAAGCAGATCCAAGTACAACAACACTAGAAGTGATTGTCCATATGGAAATAGTTCCTCCTCCCTGAACTGATAGAGGAGTATGAAAACTTGCAGTGCTCATAGCCGAAACTGTGTTCCCAGTTCTGGCCATTGAAAGAAAGGGATATGACGGAAAAGGACTAGCCGGTCTATGAGACTTAGCCCCGATGTACAAAAGGACGCCAGGAAAGCTAGCAGGAAGAGGAGATGGAAGAGACTCAGTAGGCTGAGGAACTTCCTCTACTTCAACTTCTTCTGTTGGAAACAAAACTCTAGAGATGAGTGGACCACTCCTTTCTAAACTGACACTAACAACAGGACCACCCACAGAAACAACAAACCTGGACGGAGGATCACTCTCCATTGCGTTCGAAACCACTAGATGAAAATCACCCACTGAATTACTCCTACGCCTTCTTGAAGAAGGCTCGACACTCACAGGAGAAAGCCCATGAAGCCTCCTCAATCGACGAGGTGATCGGTCATCCACTTTAAGAGATTAATTTTAGAATAAAAAAATATAAGAAGCTAAGCAATCTAGGAGCAAAGAGCACACTCTAAAAAGTTCCTCAGATACAGCCAATCAAAAAAATCTTAGGGATTTCTGCTCCGAGTGATGAGGACCGGAGACTAAAATACAAGAAAGCGAAATAAGAGGACCTTCTGAAAACAGTCTGGGTAATTACGCCCCAGGCCTACTAGCGAAAGTAACATAAACAATTACGCTGAACTCCTGACAACAACCTTTGCCAGTGCAAGTCTCTAAGCTTCGCAAGGGCACCCTCCAGAAGTATTGATGGAAGTGATGCAATGTATATCTCAGGTACCATGGGTATTCCCCCCTGCAGTCACCTATGTGGTCCCTAGGAGAGGCAACTAAGGGCACCAATCCATATCGGCAACTAGGCAAAACAGGCTTAGGTCAAGATTTAACAAATATGAGAGGGGGTATCTCTCTTCTCTGCCTGCATTATCCCTTGTGCTTGACTCTCTGGAGGAGAGCTTTCCCAGTCCACCTAACGAAGTTGGATTTCACTTTTTAATAAACTTTCTATGTTTAACAATTTGGGCGACCTTGGAGAGTTAACTCTCCACTCACCTATTCCAAGGCCCTACAACCTAGCTAGTTGGTGTATGATTAATGACAATGATACAAAAACTTCTAATTTTTTTTTAAATTATAGCGCTTGATTTTAAATTGGATGTTACTTAAGTCAAAGGTATATGGAAGTGAAACTGATGGTGTTTGTTGATGCAAAAGAAATCAATGAAAACCTACTACATGCAAATGCAATAATTTCCTTTCGATGAAAGAGATCTCGATATGGGTTCTACGAAACTAAGTAAACAAAAAATTTGTTTTTCTTTTTAGTTACTCACCTTCACACAATCCAGAAAACTATGAAAAAGCCTAAAATGCTTCAATTCACTTAATGCAAAACTACCAATGACATGCAAATTCTAAGATTGCTAACTTTGAAGAAGCAAAAAGAGTTTGTAGAAAGAAAATTGTTCAATCACTTTTGATAGAAAAACAAGGCTAGTTCCAAATAGAACTCCTATGTATAAAAATGCCAAAATGTACTTGATGCAAAAGAGAGAAATCAAGAAAATACTTCCTTCAAAACCAATTCAAGAACCAAAGACTAGAAACCAAAAAAAAGGCTTCAAAAGATATGAAGAAACCGTAAAAATGAACTCAAAGAAAAAGCAATGGAAAACAAGAAATGTTTTTTGGGGTTTCACTTATAATGGAAAGAAAAAATATTTCAAGAAGACAAGCATGAAACTACGGGAATCAAGAAAAATGAATCTCGATAGGGCTTCAAAGTGCTCAAGCCGACTATGCCACTTTTGTAGCAGGACCCAAACGAGTGAGAAGAAGCAAAAACTCAAACAACTGATTCAATACAGTAGCAAAACCTTTCAGCGAACAAACTCAAAAAACCAAGAAAGGTTTCTTCAAGATTCTCTACAAGGCTAGTCCAAGAAATCAAGAAAACCAAGGTAGCCAAAAATGGAAAAAACCAAAAGCGAAGCAATTCATAAGGCAAAGACGAAAAAACAATGAGAGGGTCACTGTTCTAAATGGTCAGAACAACCAAGAACTCCAGAAAGAGTCTTGGTGCTACAATTGAAATTGCAATCACACAAAATAGGAAATTTACCAAATGGATAGGTTTTCACAAGAGCAAGAGAGAAATTGATATGAAACCACAATAAACACAGTCCAGACACCTTAAAGACACAACATGAATGGTCCACGACAGACATAAAAGACAACAGAGGTTTGAAACTCAAATTTTCAAAATTTTCTAGGCATACATGGTTTTGCAGTATGCAATAAGCGTGTATACGCGACTGTAACCAAAGAAACTCATGTATACATAGGTTCTTTTAAAATATACAAGAGGTATACTTGACTGTGCAAAGACTAAGTAGCGTATGTAAACAGAGATAAAAGAAAAAAAGAAAAAGTCAAGCCTGATCAAGAGACCAGGTCTTCTGTCTGATTGAAAAAAGACTTACTAGACTGTAAAAAGTGATAAACCTATCAAGGAACCTACAAGACAGATGAAACAACCCAAACTAGGAATTACACAAATGTAATCCCTAGCGTAATTGCCAGTTATTTTATGGGCAATGTTACCCTAAGGTCTTGGATTGATAAACCTTCACAGATCAGGGGCATGTCATCACAAGAAAGACTCAATTAACCAACTTCTCTACTTTAAACTAGGGAATAAGGATTGCAGATCTTACTCGTTTATCCTTCATTTTTAGTAGATCCCGTGGGGTTGAAACTCCTTGCAACTCCTTATGCTCCAAAACCTGCAAACCAGTAATGAACAAGCACAAAAACCTAGTTGTACAACATATATATGTTCTAGATGTTAGCAAAAAGCACACATAATCTCATAAAAATAACAATCAATGAACTATTTAAGATTTTTAAGCATGTATAAGAGATAAATGACACGTGAACATCAGAAACAAGATGGAAATTAGTTTATTGACGACATGTACTGTAAAAAAATGTGGAGAGATCACCTGAAATTTGCTACGACCTCAAGCATACCATCCTCTGGATCCGTCCAGCCCTAGCGTCGCAAAACTTCTTCCAAGAATAATGCACAATGGATGTCACATAGGATGAGTGAACATCTCAATGAAACAAGGGTTTCTTGAAAAATATGGGAAGTGCAGGAGGCACAGGGGAAATATTATACTTGGATAGGGCTAGAACATGGTATAATATCTATAATTCTCTCTCTTCCTCCCTTAGGTCATTCCCTTGAGGGGTTTTTATACTCCCTCAAATTAGTTTGTTCAGTTAGGTAACAATTAGGCTAGGGGCTGGGGTAGTTAAGTTACATGAAAAACCATAAACCCTACCTCAAAAGTAGGGGAATTATATATTTTTTAATATTTTAAATAGAATACGCGGGTTCTCTATGTATGGACTCGCGTGTATACGTGGAAAAATCTGGGCAGAGTCGCGTATGGGTTTTGAAATACTATTTTTTGAGAAATATGACTAATTATAAATGGAAGGGATGCCCAAATCCAATGAATAAGTCATCAATTATGTAATGGTGATAAATTATGCTATAACAGATGCCCCTTAATATATGAGGTCAGAAGGGGTACATAGAACGAAAGTTTTTTAAAATAGAAACAAAGTTTCCATGCCTAACAACTTCGTGAGCGGAGTCATGATGGTTTGTTCGACTGAATAACGTCAAGTTCATCACTTTGGCTTTTTGTTTCCTACAATTGTGCAACTTCGAAAGGGATAGACCTATCCTCCACCTTATGACAGATCCCAAGCCACCTCTTCCTCTCCTATAAATACTTCTTTCTCACATTGTTTCAGCTAGCTGAATAGTCATTACTATAGCTAGTGTGTAGAAGAAGGCAGAGAATAACCCCTTTTCGAGAGAGAGTTTAGGCCCTTTGCCTCACCAAGTCCGACCCCTAATGAATGATTGAGATGTTCCCGAGTGAACCTGTCGAAGGAGGTTGCAACGTCAAGGCATTAAGGTTGTAAACTTCTTTTCTCTATCATTAATACATAACTTGTTTTTTGGTTCCAATTTTGTGTTTAATCATATGCAAAATGTTTGATTCTCCTTGACCAATCAAATAGTTGAAAATGAAAGTATGTTTTCATATGCTATCATCGTTCACTTGATATTTGTGCAGGTACACAGACATTATCACTGAAGGACCACGATGTGTGAAGACAAAGATCATAAGACCACTATTGTAAGTTACGACAAGAGCGTTAAACCAAGTTAGGTCATCTATCCCATCTCATTTTTCATTTATAAGCTAGGAGTCCGAAATTCCAACATGTTCCCTTGTTGCTAGACCCACCCTAGGGATAGAGTGATCACCTTTGTTCGCAGAGGGTATTTTCCTGCTCAACGGTGGGATATGATTTCATTTTTAATGCCCAAAAAAATATTTAATTTTTTCATAGCTTCATCATGGGAGTCAATTTTTTGGATATGAAATCTAAGATCTTGAGAAATGGACATTCCTATCAACCCTCGTGCTTGTTCTTGTTTATTTTCCCATTTAGCATTTTAATCTGCATCTGTAGGTTTAGATTCTAGCCCTCAGGCTATTCTATAAAGCCATTTACTTCTAAGTATGTCTACCATGTAGAATAGCCATTGGAAATAATTGGTGCTGTTAAGAATAACCGGGCATGCACTTTTAATTTTTTAAAACTGAATCCGTATAGGTTGAAACTAACTCCTCCAATATAAATATCTTGAAAAATTAGGCCGGTTAAAAAAAATGGCTCTGAAAACAACTTCCGGATGAAGAAGTTATGCCTTTTGGAATAAAAGTTGTAGTAGATGTCAAGTAGTCATGTGAAAGGTTGAAAGTTGATGATGGAGTTGTATTTTTTTATTTTTATTTGAAATCTCCCCCTTCCAAACTTAATATAGTGAGTTCATTTTTTTTTTTTAAATACTACTTTATGTGACCCACTTTTATAAATAAGTGAGAGTCAATTTTTATAATGTTACTTTATGAGCTAATGACGAAGTAGAGTGTAACTTAAAAAATAGTGACTTTAGACTGTAAGTGACTCACTTTTTGTAACTTTAAAACATAAGTTATATGTGTGTGTTTTTTTTAAATAACTTAGCAAAGAACCATTTTTAAAAAATAAGTAACTTTATAATATTTTGTTAGAAAGAGTAACCTCACAAAAATATTTTTAGAAAAGGTAACTTGAAAAAAAGACGAACCTGTTGATGCCCCGAAAATCATTACATCAACATTGGGGGATAACCACCCGGTCCGGACCTTAAGACAGCTCCTTTTCCGTTTGGGATAGTGGCTCTGACTGGATATAATGGGACCAGTTTCCCAGTAATGAATAAAAGGGGTGGATGAATGATTGGTTTTCTAATAAGTGATAATGAATGGAGTACTTAATCTATAAGCGAAAACGTAAATGACTATTTTATCCCGGGAAGCTTCTATTCTTAAGTGCAACATTTGGTGATCTGTGTTCGTCAATAGGCATATAGATGACACTATTCAATAAACAAAGATATTTATTTAAATAATAATTACTTCGTTCAAGTAGTTGAACAAAGTAATTGATAAAACATTGTTACACTTATATTTTTATATTACTAATATATGAATGATTAGAAGAATAGAAAACTGTAAACATCCAGTAGTGGAAAGTATAAAGACTGCTGTTAAAACACATTCATATAATCAATAATAGCAAGAATAATCAAACAACAATTTACATAAAAAGAATGAATTCAGACATAGATAATAGTACCATATGAGCTGCAAAATATTTCCCAATGTCAATCGCAATTTGAATTCCTTCTTCCGACTCAGAAATACTTTTAATTAATAAAGGCAGTAGTGCACATCCACATAAAAGCGTCGTTATCAAAACTTGGAAAAATTGGTCCAGTTTTCATAAAAAATATGCCTGAAGTACAGTAGTGCAACTTCAGGTTTCAGTCATATACAAAAACTTACGACCCTTTCTATATACATGAAAGGGTCTATAAATACTAACTTAAACTAACAAACTACAAAATTAAAATGCTACTAAATTGGTATAACCCGATCTTGAATCATCTCCCCTACAGCAATCTGGTAATCAGCAGCATGATTCATCACTCTGGCTGTTTCCCTTTTGTCCTGAGTTGGCATATCTCCAGCATTGGTTCCACTTCTTGAGGGTGGCTGAGACGAGAATTGATTTGAGCAGCATAGGTGGCATCGTGTATATCGGGAATGATACACGCGATTGCATCCGTTAAGCATTTGAGGGCGGATTTCTGGCTGTATGGTTTTACTAGGAACAACCAATAGGTGTCCCAAGTTAAACTTTTAATTCCTGTGATCAATCTCCCATTCTTTTCTAGCTCTTGACAACATGATTGTTCCAATGTCTTGGCTGATAATAATTTACCCGGTGTACATTGAGATATCATGTTAGATAAATAGAGAGTATTTTTAATCAAGTCAATCAAATTGTTCGTAGATAATTTGCATATAGAAACCTCTCTCTCTGCTTTCATTAATTGGGACTGCCACTCCATGAACATAATTTCTTTATGGGATTCTAAGATTTTAGGCAAGTTTGCTGCTTGTCCCTCATTAGTGTTCTTCCAAGTGAGAAAATCCGTTAAAGTCTCATCGGCTTGCTCTAAGTCCTGCCTGGCATCAACTGATTTGTTTATTATAGATGTTGTTATGTCACACAGAGGTTCAACTTGGGCGATTTCATGACACAACAATATTATTTGTGTTATTAGTGCCTTATTAATCTGTATTGCCTCTTCTCTGAAATTGGCAGGCTGGGGAAGACTCTTGAAATTCTCTACTTGAGCTGTTAATTATGCAATTTGCTCATCTTTTGTTTTTATCATCTGTTCATTCATTGCCTTCAATTTCGCTAATGCCTCCGATAATTCTTTCTGTTTCTGAATCGCTTCTGCATCTGCTTTCTGTTGTGCCTCCAATAGCTGTGTTTGTAGTGAAGCGATCGCTTGATCCTTTTCTTTCAACAAATTGCTCACCTCTGATGCCTTATCCATGGTGGCTGCCGAATAGGCACCAGCATAATGGGATAACTTTGTCAGGTCATCGGAGGGGTTGAATTCTTCCTTCCACACTACATTGGCTGTTACTGTTTGTTCAGGGAACAGGGAAGGTTGATCAATCCTTCTCCTTTTTCGTTGTCGCTTTATTACAACCTTATGTTTTAGGCTATAGAAAACATCCAATGGAAGAATATCTTCCACCTATAAAATAATTTGATCTGAAGGATCCTTGGGAATTATTTCTAATTCTGTAGTCGGGGGTAGACCGCTGGTTTCTTTGCTTGGAACCTTTTTTGATGCTGTATCTTGTGTATTGGCCGCTTTGGATGTATCGTCATCCTTTGAGCTCTCAAGATTGCTTATAATTGAATCAAATTGCTGCCATTCCTGGAGCAATCTTGGATCAATCTGAGTGTCGACATTCACCTCCTTGCTGCTCTGCTTCTGCTGTCTTTCCTGTTCCTGATCACGTACTCTCTCCTGTTCTTTTCTCTTTGCCTCTTCCTGTTCTTTCCTCTGGAGTTCCTCCTGCTCTCTTCTTTGGACTTCTTTAGAGATTTTGGATGTAGCAGGAAGTTTGCTGGTAAGCTGCTGCTCAGGCTCTCTTGATTGTATCATCGGGGCAGTGGCTAACAAATCTAGAGGCAGAGTTTGCAACCTCTGCTCTCTAAGTTTGTTAAATTCAACTAACCCGTCGTCATGGTATATTATTTTAGCTATCTCTTGAACCTGAAATATTGACTCAGCCGAGGAGAATAGGTCATCAAACTCGTCTTCCTTATGTTCAAATTTAGTGAGTTTGGCCTGATCTAGAACATTATAGACGACCTTTTTCGGATCAAAACGTCTGTTAGGCAGAGTGGCGAGTTTTAATATATTAATATTTTCTACCTCTTTCTCTGCGTGTTTATAATCACGCAGAGTATAGATGCCACACCTTAGAGGGAAAGGAGGCCAGATTTGCTTCTTTGAATTCCTGAGAGTCTTTGTAGCCGATGCGGATGTAAGCTGATATGCTATCTCTCGAGCTAAGAGTTTGTCTGGTATATACAAGGGGAGGACATGAGGTCTGGCCTGGCTGCCAAAAAATCTTACATAAGTGAATTTTTGCTCTCCGAACCAGGTCCCTAGGGCTGTCAAGTCAATTTTTGCTTGAGAGGAGATCTTAGGAGTAGGTCTAGCAAAAATTGCATAGTAAATAGGTAGCATGAATCCATTGCAGAGTTGATATAGGTGGTGTTTATAATGGGCTTTCCATAATTTCTGGTGATATATATGAATGGGCATGGGGTCATGTGGAGTCCATCTCCATCCTAACACAGGAAACTCGGAATTAAAACAGAGGGTATCTAAAATGTAGGCACTAAAGTAGAATGGCGGGATGATTCTATCAGTAACATGGGATTTGTTTCTGAAGTCAAGAATAGCAGTTGCTAACTTATCTGATAATATATTCCCCCAATCCATGATTTCACTATTACATGCTGCCTCCATCAAAGGTACCATCTCTATGGAAAATTTTGAAGGATCATGCAATCCCCACATTCGACACATCATATCTCCAGCATAATAAGGAGAACATAAGGAATTGACGGAGTACTTACCCGAAGATTCATGTTTGTGTTTCGCCGGGTTCTGTCTCCATTCCCGTATAGGCTCTGACTCAGTTTCATTTTCATCTCTAAACTTCTCTAGGAATGCTTTATTATACTTCTTCTCTGGTTCGGGCAAATGGTACATTTGTCTCAAATCATTAGGCTGAAACGAACCGAAAACCCTCCCATCAATAATGCAGAATATTCTGTTCGTAATTGGAATTTCTTCAATGGCCCATCTCACTACATCTGTATATGGAAGGATTTTCTCCCGAGCCGCTACCATGTGCAGGTAGGAATCAACCAAATCTTTCAAAGTAGCATCAGATTTCTGGCTCGAGTCTGCTGAAGCTTGTACCGTTGTTTGCTGAGGTTCCTCGGCTTCGACCAGGTTGTAAATGCTCTGCCAAGTAGTATTACCGAGACCAAGACATGTGGTATCTGAGATTAATCCTTTTTTGTTTGGTCCTGGATCGGCAGCATGTTGTTCTGTTACCACAGAAGCTGAAGCTGTTCCAGGTTTCTTAGATTTCTTCCCCATTTGGTCTGAATTTGCTACTGCGGAGAAGCTCTGCACAAGAGATAAAATGAACGTAATGCGGAGAATAGATGGCGAAAACTAAGTACCGAAGAATTATGTCAATCAATGAATAATGAAAGATAATCATAAGACTCCCGCGGATATAATCTCTGAAGGGATTTAGGCATAACTGCTCCATTAATTAGCCGTTTAAACCTGTCAATCAGTTAAATGCTCATTAAATCCTTCATTTTCCGAATAGTCTATTTAAGCGTGGATTTGATTTTTATTTGGCGGTTGAGCGCAAGTGAATCACTATTGGGAACCGGAAAGGCTTTTAATAATAATTAATATAATACGCTGAAGCCATATCAATCCTTTTTTGAAAGTTGTGCTTGGTTTTATCGCGATCGGCGATCGGAGGAAGACTTGGACAGTTTTATTTGAGTTATTGTAGAATCCCCGATCGCCGATAGCGATATCGCTTAACTCGCATCGGGAGCTTTTAAGGAAAAGTTTCGTTGTATTCATATCGCATTCCCCGATTGCCGATAGTGATATCGCATTGGAGCCAAGAGAGGGGCCTTTTGTTATGATTGTTTTATTTTCCCGATTGTCGATGATTTATTAACTCAAAGGGTTTTATAATGTTTCGTTTCTTTTCAGACTTTTTAGAGGAATGACGAGTTAATACCAATTTAATATAAAAGGGACCCATTTCATATTATAGTTTTCTAAAGCAAAATTTTATGAAATGGGGGGTTGTTGTATAGCACAACAGAACCCAAGACCTCTATTCTAATAAAGTACCTTTAGACCAAATGAGCTAGTTAAAATATATGGTAATTGTTGGAAAGGTGGAAGGTTTATTTTTATTTTTTTACGTGCTCTTTTCGTGTAAAAAACAAACAAGCAAACAAGAACAAGAAAAATATGCAAGCCTTATGCCTTTATGATAGATTTCTTATTAGTTTTCCCTAAAACTAAAAAGAATTCTTGATATTTATGATTTTCCAAAATCACACAAAGTCGTGGGGAAAGAGCATACGTAGGAGAAAAATCTCGTTTGTCTGTTTTAGTTTGCCAGATTGCACAAAGCAAAGAGCATACACAGAGAAGGGGGTATAGATCTAGTAATTAAAAAAAGGAATATAAACCAAAATAAACAAAGGGATAAATAAATATAATTGCAAAAAAAATACTTTATACCTCCAAATCTAAAATGACATAGCTAGGGCAACCAGAAACATTTTTGCATGAAACGACATGATTTCCTCACTGGAACAGAGGCTCCAGACACAATAGAGTAGTTCTCCCGGCCTGAAATTGGTCATAAATGGTAGATCTGGAAGACGACATTCGCATGCAGTCAAACCGGCTTCAGATTTGGATTGACAATGGATGTGGTCCTCAAAACACTCTGATACCATGTAGGAATTTACATGGTAATTTCCTTAGATCAAACACCAAATGTCACTGCTCAGAAATAGATCACAGATCAGTACACCAGTATTTGACATGGTTAAAACCCTCAATGAGGGAAACAATCCACAACCTTAGCCAACGCGACCACTTCAAGCAATTTATTAATGTAAAGAAAGAATTTTTACATGAGCTTCTCTCATAAACGGCCACCGGAAAAATGACCCTCAATTCTCTTTAAATAGAGATCATGGACCAATCGGGTGTTAAGCAACAGATCAACTGTCGGTAATACCGAGGAGAGAATGAACCGTCAAATCACAACACATCGTGAAAGTTGGATTATAAGTTACAAAAATTCATACTAAAGAAACAGACTTTACCTAAATTTACGCTAGAACAAGTTATACTTAACTATTTCCTATGTGTCAGAGTATCCTAATAGGACCTTGAGGCCTTATTTTGATAATGAAACAAAATTTCTTTGACCCACCTTCTGCCCCTTGGTATACAACCTTCAGACTTGACAAAGAGGGACATTTTTCTATTGAATGGTTCTCTTCACAAAGAGAGCAGACTTCTATGACATTCAGTGGCCACTCATTCCTAGGGTGTCTCTTAGTTCATCTAGGGCAGAATTTAGCTAGTGCCCTTTATGCTTCCTCTTGCTTCCTTTTAATTTGAATAGTATTCATTTGCACGGAAAGGTACACAACATTTCACTCTTGAAATCCTCCAACATACTTCTTATCTCATGGTTGATGGTTGTTGTAGAGGGAGACGAACTGACCAAGCCTTGGCTAGACCTACCCTTTTTCCTAGCATCCTTGGAGTGATTCTTGAATACAATTTTGATGTCATCATAAGGAAGCTGGTAGATATCTCCTCCAGACAACATGTTGAGGGTTTCCATTACATCCTCCTTGATCCCTTAGAGAAGAACTAGCTTGAGTAACTTAGGATCAAGGGTATAGTTGGCCCTCCTATAATTGAGTTTAAAATGTTTCCTCATAATCCTATAAGGATTAATTAGGTCCAAGGGTCATCCTAATGATTTCTTCCTTTGTTTTTTTGGACCTGCAATAGTCCCTCCATTTTCCATTGAAGGCTTATTTCATTTGGGCCCAGGTAGTGATGTTGTCTCCAGGGAAAATCATAAACCAACAAAAGGCTTTTGAGGGTAGATGGAAACAACTCTAGGTTATGTTCATCAAAGGCATAGTAATAAGTTCTAAACACAACAACAAAATCAAACATGAAGGTGTCAAGATCCTCAGAGGTTAGGCCATGGAAGTGTGGAAAGGAAAAAAATCTTATATTCTTCATTCTAGCCTCTTTGTTGGTTTCTCTGATAGGTAAAAGCTCATTTTTCTTATTTTTAGCCATGGTTTGGGTAGGTGAGATAGGTTCTTCTTCCCTTATAGGTTCTTCAAAAATTTCAGGTTGCTCACCTAAAGGGTCTTCTAACTTCCCTATAGTCAAAAAGGGAAGTTCACAGTCACAAAAGAATAATGAAGGTTGACTGCTTGAGGGGATGGGGGTTTTTGGTAAGAATTTTCCTTGGTTACCCCTACTCCTCGAGGCATGAAAGAACTAGCTTTGCTTTTTTTGAAATTTTCATTTTTTTCAAAACAATAAGGCTGATGTAAAATAGAAAAAACAAGTAACTCCTAAGTAGAAACAACACCTACTTAGAAACCTCCCCGACAATGGTGCCAAAAAGTGATGAGCCTTGGTATTGCACCAAGGATGTTTCAACTCCCAAGGGCTTCTCAACTTAAATTATCAACCCGGGGTTCGTACAAAATTAGAGGTGAAAATACTATATGCACAACAGGTTAGGTTCTACTCATGTCACCCTCATTCATGAGATCAGATCAAGATGTTTAGAGACCACTACTTCAACTAATTGCAGAGAGAATTTCTTATGAAAGCATAAATGAACATGATTCTAACTACAAAGGTGAAAATGTCATTCATTAAATGTTAAGTGCTAATTGAAATTGCATGAAAGGAAAAGGCTAGTCTATTTGTAGAAGTAAACCATTCTACTCTACTTTCACACTTTAATTAAACCAATAACCTACTTGCATGCATCATTTTCCTATTCCCACTTGCTTGAAAATTAGGAATCCAATGTTTAACATAATTGTGAATAAAAATACTAATTCTAATTCTATTTTGTTGTCTTATGGTTGTAGTGAGGAAAGGATGGAGTTGGAGTGGTCTTAGAGTCTTTCATAATCATGAAATCAAAGCTTAATGGCTATTATTCATCTTAACTATGCCAGGATCAAAGTAAGTAGAAAATCTCGTTGAAGAAAACAACACTACAGGACTACTACAAGAAGCCCTGTATTGCTACAGGAGGCCATGTTTTGCTACAGGAGGAGGGTCCAAGAGATTTTTGAGGACAAAAATGGTGTATTGAAGGAAAAATAAGGTCAAGGAAGGTAGAAGGAGGTGAATGAAGGTTGTGGAAGCCACTTGACCAAGCCTAGCACCCCTTGAAGGTCTATCTTGCACCAAAGTTGATGCCCATAATGTCCTTCATTTAACCTAGAAGAGTGAGTTCGGTGGCAGAGTTGGGAGCAATGTGAGGTGTGTAGGAGGGAGATGGAAGGGTCTAGGTGGATGTGGAAAGGTGTGCCCACCCCTGAAAATCAATACAATTCCTGCAGTTAGTCAAATACATGCATTAAATGACCAATAGTACAGTGAGATAAATTAACATGGAAAATATGAGTTGAATTTTATTAAAAACTAATCTACCTTACAACACTACTCTAATTACTCAATCAATAATACTAACTTCTAAGTTGCAGAAACTAGAAACGCAAAAGGATTACAAACCAGCATTTATCAATTTCCAAGAAATCATAAACACATATTTTTGGCTTGTTATTATAGATCTTCCAATCACTTTTCTCACAAGAGAGGTGATAGGGAAACCCGCAACTACAATTTTTTATGATATAAAATCTACTGAAACAAGGAAAGAATTGTAATTCTTTGAACAAAAAGAAGAAATAAATTCAATAGAGGGACTAAATCCTTTGGGTTGGGCCCAAACCCAAGGGTTTCAACCCTCCAAAACTAACTTAGATGCATACCAATGGTAAAATTCTCATTAACATAAAATGAGTCATATTTATCATATGAAAGATAGCATAACAATGTCAAGCACTAGGCTCTCAGTAGCTATTTCTAGCTACAACAAAAAATTGTAATCCTAATGAGCCTTTCAGTTGGTTTATTTATACAAAAGTAATTGAGGGGAAACTCCCTTGAAAGGAGGAATGCTCCCCTCCAAAATCTCAATATTTGTGTATCTGGTTCCCTTTGACCTTGCCATGCACTTAGAGTTCTTTGGCTGCTAGTGAATTTGAGTTTTTGGTGAGGAATCTTTGATCTCAAGCCGAGTTAGGGAGTTACTGAGGCGGACAAGCCCCCTATCTTGTCTCTTAGTGTCTCCATCAAGCCCCTACATAGTAAATATCTCCAAAAATTCTTCTTTTTCCTTCATATTAATTGCATTATGCCATGCAATATGACAAAAACCATTCAGTCTTCTTACTAAGCATATTATGGTTAAAAATGTGAATTAATGTGATAAAATGAGAGTTTTAAGGGCTGGAGGATAGCACAATGAAACTCAAAATGTACCTATTGATGGGCACCACCATCACCCCCTGTTGAAGGTGTTTCTCACACTTTTAGAAAATTAGTCATTGATGCGAAGTTCATGCATTTCCCTAGTGGCCTCTTTGACATCCCAAGGCATCTTAGATGGCGTGCCTTCCTGTTGATAGAAACCTGCATTTGCCTCTATGTTTGTCCATTCTTTTTGTTCTTATGATTGGTTCCTTCTCGCTTATAGGCCCAACAGTAAGGGAGGATTGAGTTTGAGTCCTATCCATTTTATCTTTAGCCTTTGCATGATTATTTTGTATAATGGGGTTCTCTCCAAGGCATTCCTTAGTATTTTTGGAGAGTGACACTCTCTGATTTGTAAACTGTGAGGTAGGGAATGCCACCTTCTTTGACAAGCTTGCAAGATCTCTTTCCCCAACATCCTAAAGGTGTCCTCAAAATGTAGGATGGATTTTTCTTGGGATGCCATGTACCTAGGTGATAAATAAGGATCAAAGGAGATGAGATTGTGGTTATTGATGACAACCTTAGGGATTAATAATTATGCTTAGATGTATAAGGGTTCCCTTTCTTATTTTTCCAACACCTTCTTTACATATTCAACTCTTGTTTCCTCATGGATCAACCAAGTGTCTAATTTCATTAGTTTCATGTATCCCAATCTTGAGTTGGGGTCCCATAAATTCATATATGTTAAGATTATATTGTGCATGTAAAAATCAACTAGTTTTTCCTTATCCTCAATACTTACCTTTTTGCAAAACTAAATGAATTTTATATAGTCTTGGAAAGGTAAAGAGCCATACTTTGCTAGTGTCTTTATTTGGATTTTCAACCACTTCTCCTTAAGGAAAATGGAATGAAATTTGTATGGTTGCTTGCATTGTATGGATTTCATAGATAAAATTCCCATAGTGGGAAGTTGTGTCTCCTTTTCTTGCAGTTGATCTCTTAGCCTTATGTTCTTTTCCTGTAGCTGCTATCTCATGACTGACTCTCTCAGTCTCAAGTCATTCAATTCCTTTCCCATTTCATTGAATTTATCCTCCATGAGGCTCACATCTGCTATCTTTTCATATTTTTCAATTTGCATCCTTCTATGTGTTCTGCCTCTTTCCTTCTCCAACTCAAACAAGAGTGGTATAACAAATTTCATAGGTATAATACTACATCGCTTAACAAATTTGTAGTAGGATTCTAGATTGGGTTGTGGATCAGGCTCTTGGAGCTCTTGGAGACATTTGTCTTCTTTTGGAGTGGTTGCGCTTCTTGTAGCGCCTCTTATTTCTCTTGTAGTAACATATGTTTCTCCTATAGCAACCCCTGTTTCCACTGTAGCTACTTTTTCTCCTCCTGTAGCTCTATGTTTTCTTCCTATAACATGGCAACTTGTTTCTTGAGCCTCTTAAAGGTGTCCGCTCTAGTGGTGGGACTTCCTATGGGTAACACAATTTTCTTAGTTTTGGCCTTATGAGAGGTAACTTTAATCTTTCCCTCACTAGGTACCACTTATTCCTTTTTGTTTGCAGAATCATCAATGGTGATAGGGATTTTTGAAGGAGGCTGAGGCTTACCTTACCTTATCTTGGTTCTCTTCCTTGTTTTAAAGTACAAGGGACCTTGCCTTGGTTGCCTTCTTTGGGGATTGATAGGTTTTCCCAATGTGGCCAATGTGGCAACCACTTCTTGCTCTGTGTTTCTTGGAGAGAGGCTTGTATGTTTTCCTCATCTTTCTATCTCTTGAGGCTTGGAGGTCCCCTCATGATTCTCTTCCTATGTTCCTTGCTTCTCTCCTTCTCTTTCCTCAGTTTTTGTTGCCTCCTTTTTTGGATATTGGATAAATCAACACTCCCCGTGTGTTTCTTTATATGGACTGACCGCCTCTCGTGGATCCTTATCTCTAGCGATGCGATCGTTGGCTAACACCTGTGGGATTTGTTCTAACGACAATCGTGATTCCCAAAAAGTGGTACTAGAGTGTAGGTTATGAGTTCGATACACATGCGACTCATGTTGGGGGGGGGGGGGGAGTTTGTTGGAAATTGGATAAACCAATGCTCCCTGCGTGTTTCGCTACATGGACTAACCACCTCTTGTGGATCCTTATATATGGAAATGGGATCATTGACTAACACTTGCGGGTTTTTTTCTGATGACAATCATGATTCCCATGATCCTTTCCTTCCTTACCTCCAATACTAGAGGTTCGTGTTTATTCTTGTGTGATGGCTTGAGTTTCAATGAAAATTTCCCTGCACAGGTCTACAGAATCAATCCATAGCACAAGGTTTCTTAAGTGGCTTAGGGCATCCATAACAATCATCTTAATGAGGCCATGGCGAGTAATGTGTTGGTGCTACCCTTCCTTCCCTTTCTGGATCATTATGATAGATTTTAAGAGGAAATGGGGAATATCGAGTCTCTGTGGAATGGGTAATTCTGATTTGAACCTTAGCTTATGAAGCAACCTAAAACAATAGGCATATACAATGCTGAACCTCCTCTCATAGGATATGTATTTGAGAATATGATAGGCCACTTCATCCTAGGGGTAAGGTAGAATTTATTTTCTCACTCCATTTTTATCTTCTATATGATTTTCTCTATGGGTGAAGAAGTTCTTCTTGGTTGTTACCCCTACTTCTTTATCCTCCTTGTTCCATCGAACTCCCAAGGGTAGGTTAGTTATTCTATTTATGAGCTCAACATTTAAAGGGATGGAAAGTCTTATAACAACAATAATGTCAATATTTTCTCCCTAAGATTTTAGTAATGGAAAGTTCTTGAGTTATCTCATCATCATATCCCTTCAATTGTTCAAAGAATAACATCCATTGATGCCTTAGAAATATATCCACAACAAGGGGATTCGACGAATTCTTTTTGTGTCAGTGGGTTCTCTTTTATTGAAACCTCTCACCATTTCTCCTATTGTTCCTTCTTGGGGTTACTTCAGATGTGTTTTCAATTTTGGCCTTAAAGCAGTCTCAGGTGCAAAGATGGTGTCAAATTTTCCTTTTTATTAGAGGAGGAGAAGGATGCTAACTTTTTTATCAACAAAAACAAACCTTTATCTGTCTCTACATTACTTTTCTCACATAATAAATTTCAAAGGAAACTACTGCCCAATTTTTTTTCTACAGGAGACCCAATTCAAGCATATTTCCCATGTAAGTGTATGGGAATTAGAGAGGGAGGAGGACACTTACTCTTTTAAATATGTTTCTCTTGTGTGCATGAGGGTTTGAGAATAATCTATGGTGTTTTTCACTGATATATACACAAAAATCTCAAAAATAGAACTAATAAAACAAATTCAAGGAAGGAAAATTAAATGCACTTTTACCTGTTTCTAGCTAATTTTTGAGTTTGAGACCTCTTCTCCATACACTTAATGCTTCACCAATAGACCATAATTTTTTTTTACATAAGCTACTAAATTGTGTCGATTCTGTAGCTACCAAAAACATGGATTGTTGCACTGCCTTTCTACTTTACAAATTGCAATTAGACTAGTATGATGGTTTGTCAATTATCGCAGTTGAGTTTTTAATATTTTCAAGCTTTTATGAATGTCTAAGTATGTAACTGCGTTTTTAATTTTTCTCTAGCACTCCACCCTTGTCCATGATCCCATGGATCAAGAAGATTCTTAAAATTCAAAATACTTGGATTAGCTTGAAACCAACGCCAAAGCGTATATCTCATTGCTCTAAATCCAATGCAAGTCGTTTCACTAAAATATGATTTCAGATGCTCTTGGAATCACATTATGTTCTTTTTGTGAAACAACTAAAAAAATGAATTTTGATTTACAGGAACGCCCAATCAGTAGTCCGTACGCTGACTGGGTCATGACTTGGCTAGTTTGATTGGACCTTCAATGGCCAATAGATAGTTGAAACTTGGCATGGTTTTATTCGTCGAAATGTGGTTATTTTTCATTGGTTTATGGTTTCTTATGGTGGCCCAATGAGGAAGTGCCACGTGGGCACCCCAATGGTTACCACATGGCCTCCTCGTGGGGGAACATAATTTGTGTTATGTCAGACGACCTCCACGGGAATTGAACCCAAGTTCTCATGCCAACTAAGAAATTACTTCACTATTGGCTCGAGGAGACCTGACCCAGGTTTGGAGGTTAAGGTTTGCCAACAAACCCCTATACTACTGGCCCTTTCGGTAGTGTCTTGCTTGCGCAGGCCAAAGTCTCACCCGAAGTAGTATGGGAGGGACTGGAACCAGGTTTCCACACCCTGGGAGAGGGTAGGTAAGTCAAGCATAGCAGTGTTCGACTTCACAATTTCTAGATTGTATACCACAAAATGGTGATTCGTAGGGTTCCAGATGGAACCAACCTATAGTTCTTATCAGATCTTTTCTAGCAGGCTCGTATCCACGTGCACATCATCAATTATAACCATAAAACAATGTAATCGTAGCCAATAACGTCAACATAGCCAATTCGCGTTGATTAACAGAGATGTAATCAACAAGTGTAGTTGTAGTCTTATCACAGTAATATATCACAGAGATAAAACAGACAAGTTCGCAGCTTAATCAGATGATCTTAGTTCACATTAATCATAATAGAACAAACCCAAATAACAACAGAAGGTTCAACAATACTTCGCATATATTATATATCAAAATCTTCATACATTCCCCAAATACCACTTGCACACACAACCAGTAGGGTTCGCACATAGTAGGATAGAGGATCTCTGTGCACATAGCCAGCAGGAGCCCTAACCCAAAACAACCCAACCCAGATCTAGCAATTCGTACTTCCTTTCAAGCTCTATTCATTCTCTACCTATCAACTCAAAAATTTTCAACTATTTATACTACTTTATCCTACACATCCAATGGTCCACAAAACTGTGGTTTGCAGACTCTTGGTTTACCCTTGACCCACTTACAATGCATTAGGAGCTTTGACCCACCCCAAAACCCCTACGTTAGACTAAATATAATAAAAAATATACAAAATGCACCAGATTCACAACTTTGTGGGAGACCCTATTCCAACAGTCCCCCAACACAATCTTGTGACTCGTACCGAGTTACTGTGGTGGTGGGGTTTCCACCTGAGCTTGTAACAATTTGATCGCTTCAAATAATGGGGGAAACACAGCTTCACTTTGGGCAACAACATTCTGGGCGATGTCAACCAATTTCTGTGAGATCGGGCCTTCTGTCGCAGCGGTGACACTTTCCAGAGTTTGGTTGAGCTGCTTTACAGCTACATCAGCCTCCTGTGACAGTATAAGGGCGTCAGCATTCCAAGGCTTTAGGCGGTCGGTGAGGGCCTTCTTCTTCTGTTGAAGGACTTCTATTTCAGCTTGGAGGTTTGCTGGTCCAAAATCATGCTAGGCGCTGAGCAGGAACCAACGTGGGCAGGGTGGCTTACCATTACAAACGCTTCCTCTTTCTACCGCAGTGTCTGGGTTATTTCACGTAGGAACGGATCGCGTTAGAACTTGGTCCACAACTGCATGGCAGTATCCAGTAGTTGAGCACCCTGCGCGATTTGCCCTGTGATGACGTTCGTAGCGGCGGTGACCAGTGCAGATAGCTGGGCCCGCACCTCTGTAGGTGTTTCGGGTTGCAATTTTGCAATCTGCTACTCCATCCACGACCTAAATTCCACAAATTCTGTTCGAGACACCCTTAATGCAGCGACCAACCTTGCAACCTTTGCTTGGGGTGTAGCAGTAGCTGGAATATATGCTGGAACTTCTACGCAAAGCTGGTGAATGAAGCTTTCGAGGTCCTTCTACTACATGGCAGCCATGGTAGATGCGACATTACTTTCATTGATCGTTCGCTCAACCTTGTCTAGCTGTTGGTGAATCTGCAGGTCCTAGTGCTGAATCTCCTGGAATATACTTGAGTGGAGTCCCTATAAAGCATCTTGAGGTAGTTTGGCTATAGTCTAGTTAGACCTCTTGGAAACTATGGACCTGCATGCTCAGTTCAGGCAGATTGATCATAAGGGTAGTGCCAAGCAAAGGGCAAAGGTGGCTTTCTGTTGTTGTGATCGTAGCACTGCTGGTAGCTTGCGGCGTTTGTCCCAAAGTCAATGTGTTTATCTTTAGCTGTAGTTCGTAGAGCTTGGCTTGTAATGTGACGAGTGCAACCTTCTGCTTCTCTTTAAGGGCCTCCCATCGATCCTACATGGATAGAGAGACTGCATCCGAAATCTGTTCAAGGTCACCGCCAGTCAAGCAAACTGTTTCATCATGTTCTGTCCTCAGAGCGCGCTGCTTCTTCCGGGGTCCTTTGGCAGGCTTTCCTGTGCACTTTGTTCCTCAAGGAGATGTATCCCCTCCTATCCCTAAGTTGAGCTACGAGTCTTTTTGCGTGGCACCTTCGACATCTTTCTCCTCAATCTATTTCTGCTGCACATATTTCTTCACAGCCAGTTCCATATCCTTCCCGGTACTTTTGCTGGATCCTCCAACATCCATACTAGTGAGAGGGGGAAGTACTTATGTGGTGCTGGCATCTTTAGGGTCCTGCGCTCTAGTCTTGAAGCCAATATTCCATTGTGGGGGCTAGAGTGCAATAACACTAACAATTTCCTCGTCCTATGCTCTGAATATGTATATTGTGCATGGTCACCTGAAAGGTTGCAATGCGTTTGTACTTGTCGTAGACTGTGGGTGATAAGCACGGGTGAGAGTTGATGACAACTGCGACATTGATCTAGAAGAGGATCCAGAAGACTTGATTGTCCTCTATGCATTGTGCATCCTTGGAGTCCCACAAATGTGCATAGCGGGCTCCTTCACACATATCCAAGGTAAGCTCAGGGAGGACAGACTCTGCAGGAGCTTCCCAGATGACCAATGTGATGAGGAACAACAGTCATGAGTAACAAATAATGTGCCCTAAGTTCTGGGATTCTCATATGTTGGTCAATAATTCGTCGCATAAGTACTGAGCCCAATTAAAATAGACTCCCTCTGCACATTGGCTTGCTAACTGGATCACGTAGGCAGGGATAGTGGTGACTTGGCATTTTCACATCAATTTGCACGCCAGCAACATCATGCCCAACTCCATAGTGGAATCATTAATGGATTTGATAATAAACCCCCGAGTATTCCGCTCCACCTTGAATTTTTGGCGCATTAATTCAGTAGTCTCGACTTCATAACCCACTCGCTCTAAAGGGCTTGGTCCATTCATCGAGAGGCCAGTAATCCTGTGAATCAACGCGTCATCGATAGGATTCTTGTCCTAGATCCATAGGCAGCCTTCATGAATCAGGGCGAGCAGCTGCTGTGCGAGTCGGTCTATAATATTGTAATGACCAAAATGGGGCATCCTTAGCAATTTCAGGAGCCCAGACCCGCTAACCCCCGCATCCAACATTGGGGGACGACTAAAAATCCATTGTCATCATGAATTGCATCGAGGTATAGCGCAGGTGCGAGCTCCGGGAATGCCTCGACGTTGGCTAGGTCGTGGTCATCAAATTGATCTCATGAAGCTTACCAACAGGTTCGCCAATGATGGGGACCTCGCCTGGGGTCAGTGAAATCTATATGTATGTGACCAAGCCATCAATATTCTTCGACGTGCATGTTATTGCCCTCCGTGGCTTAACAAAGGAGGGTAACCAGTGAATTGGCTCGATATTTTGTGCTTCCTCCCAAGCTGCCTTCGGGGTTTTGGCGGTTCGCGGGGATGTTCGCGACTTTCCTGCAGCCCATTTCATGGGCTTCGGGGGATTTCTAAAGCTCTGTGCCTTTTCTTTCCCTTTTCTCATGGTTGGGATCGGTGTGGAGATAATATCTTCAGCCTCAGACTCGATTTCCAATACCTCCTCAATCCCTTGTTCCACCAAGGTTACTGGTTTAGAAGGCTCAGCGGGGTTCGTAGCTGTCATCCTCTCATGAAAAACAAACTCTGGGTTGCTACTATCTTAGGGGGTAGGTTGTTCGGACATGAAGGAGACACTATACACATAGAGCATCTTGCAGCACCAAAACGTCACAGCAAGACCTGCCAAGTACAATCTATACAACTGATAGAAACCCTTGTTTGGTCTAGTCAACCCCTTTTATAGCTAGTACGAGCAGTCGACCGTTGGGCAAGCAGTACTTGGAACTTACCATCATGTAAATGGTAAAAAATATCTCGTAATCGCCTCACTAAATGCCTGTCGCCCGCTCCATTCAATGGTAGATTTTTCAATTTACTTGGTTTGATTGTCCCAACGACTAGTTCTCGCAGCTCTGGTGCGCTCAACGCACATCTGCGCTCCCAGCGCGCCTGTGTACATTCAGCGGGCTTCCTGTGCGCATGGTGGTCCATCTGTGTTATGAGTGGGCCGATTGTTTTCTTTACTAATTCAAATCTTTCTTGACACCCGACGTCCCTACGAGCTGACACGATCCTGCGAACCAGTTTTTTCAGAGGTGCTGTGATCCATGCGTACCCCTACCTGGTTTTTCTGTAGTAGTCTGCGAAGCTTTGGATTATCGATCTGGGTTGCTTCCTGCATAAGTGAACCAGAGGGTCAAATTTCAGGAGTAATACAACCCGACATGCCCCCCATTCCTGGAACGCTGTCTTACACTCATCCCACCACTTTGCAGGTGCTAATCCCAGGGTGATATTGAGTGCCCATATCCTTCGTTCCTTTGGAACTTCGGCTTCGAATGTTTGCAAAAATTCTGTAATGCTACCAGATCCATCAAAGTAGGGAAAATATCGTACTTCTGAGGAGATACACCAGAAATCTCTTGTAAACCTGAGACATCGTAGCGTGGATACGTTGTGCAACCAATTTTGCCACTCTTCCACTTCTCCGTTAGAGTCAGACAAAAA
This sequence comes from Pinus albicaulis, assembly GCA_034641835.2. Lineage (NCBI taxonomy): Eukaryota > Viridiplantae > Streptophyta > Pinopsida > Pinales > Pinaceae > Pinus > Pinus albicaulis. The sequence continues at coordinate 1,910,609,812 of CM076578.1, forward strand.
GTCACTCTCCTTTTCCCAACAGAGCATACTATCAGCCGTAGGGTTGATCCAATCTTCATCCTACGTGTTAACTTGTAGATGTGATCTACCTCCTTATCGATTCGCACCGTCTCTGTATACCTTCCTCCTTCTCCGAGGGCTAAGGGGACTATCACTCGTACCCCTCCATTCTCAAATACCATGCTCCTCTTCTTTAAATTGATAATATCGCCCATGATGATGGCCCAATCTAACCCTAGGAGTGCAGGGTAAGGCTCTGCATCTTTCTGAATCTGAATGACTTCAAAGTTGACCTGTACCTTGACTCCTGCAATATTCACTGTAATCTGTGATAACCTTCCTAATGGTATGATCTTATGCTGATTGGCCATGCGTAGCTGGATAGTGGACCATTCCAACTTTGGTTCTCCCATGCGCTACCATGTTTGCTTGGGAAACATGTTCGCATCTGATCCTAGATCCATAATAACTTGCTCCATTTCGTAAGCCCCTATTTGTGTTGTGAGCCACATTTCCCTACCATTGTGTCTCTTGTAGTTGTACAGTGTGTTTACATCCTTCACTTCTAGGGGTGGGTTAGTTTTCTCTACGCAACTTTTTAATAGTGCCTGGAGGTTCTCAATAGCCTGCTAACTGCGCAACAGTTTTATGCATGCTTGTAAAAATGGCTGGACCCCTTCTCCTTCTTTGGTGGCCACTAAAACCTGCGAAGTTGCTGTTTCTGTGAAATCCTGTTGAGCTGCAATAAAGGTCTCCCTTTCCTTTTTTAGGTCCAGGCCTTCTGATTTACTGATCGATTTCTTGATCAGTGGCTCGACCACAAGTTTTTCTTCCGCCCCCCTGGTGGCTAGGCTGCTGCGGGTTAGGATATTAATACTTGGTCCCTCGTTTCGGGGTTCCACTGTAACCCTTTGCATGTTCTGCGTAGGTGTCTGCTGTTTCTCTTGCACCTTAGCTATCAAAATTGGGCAGTCCTCAATCACGTGGCCAGCTGCCTGCAATACTTGCAGGATTGCTTTGTAGGGTTTGGGCAGTCCCTCGCAAAGTGACCTATCTCTCCACAGTTATAACAGATCAGTTGGCCTCTTCCTCTACCTACGCGTCCACCTCGGCCTCCTCCTCTACCCATAACGGGGGAACCCTCGATACCAAAAGGGGTTCTTGGTGATGATGGATCTGTCTGTACTCTATAGAGGTTTCCTTGGTTGACCATCAAATCATAAGTTCGACAGTTCTGCTCATCATGCCTTATAGACCTACAAAACCTGCACCATTGCTGCTTAACCTCCAGAATATAAGTGGTAAGGCGAGGGCAGTGGTTGGTGTCATGCAACTCCGCAACATGACAGTCGTCACACCATTGTTCCAGCCTACTCGGTCCCACAGCTTCTCTAGGGCGCAGCGGGCTAGGTCCTCCTGCCTACATGTAGTCTGCTAATAGTGGACAATTTTCCTTGGTGTGGCCATTCACTCTGCATTGTATGCACCAGAGGAACCAGCCTATAGTTTTTATTAGATCTGTTCTGGCAGGCTCGCATCCACGTGTGCATCATCAATTATAACCATAAAATAGCATAATCGCAGCCAGTAACGTCAACACAGATAGTTCACGTTGATTAACAGAGATGTAATCAACAAGTGCAGTTGCAGTCTTATCACAGTAATATATCACAGAGATAAAACAAACAAGTTCACATCTTAATCAGATAATCTTAGTTCACATTAATCATAATAGAATAGATCCAGATAACAGTAGAAGGTTCAACATTACTTCGCATATATTATATATCAAAATCTTCATACATTCCCCGAATACCACCTGCGCACACAACCAGCAGGGTCCGCACACAACAATATAGAGCATCTCTATGCACACATCCAGCAGGAGTCCTAACCCAAAACAACCCAACCTAGATCTAGTAATTCGTACTTCCTTTCAAGCTTTATTCATTCTCTACCTATCGACTCAAAAGGGTTCAACTATTTATACTAATGGTCCGCAAAACCATGGTCTGCAGACTCTTGGTCTACGCTTGACCCGCTTACAATGCATTAGGGGCTTTGACCCACCCCAAAACCCCTGAATTAGACTAAATATAATAAAAAATATACAAAATGGACCAGATTCACAGCTTTGTGGGAGACCTTGTTCCAACATTCACCAATCTGCCTAACGTTGTTTCTTGTTAACAATAGTCCCAAATGGATATTTAAAGTTTAACAAGTGTGAAATTTGGAAAAGGGGTTGGCTAATACGTAAGGCACATGGTGCCATATGACGATGGGCGTGGTGGAGGAACTGGGGGCTTAATGGTAGTTTTAACCATCCTATAATTTCGACTGGCGATCGAGTATGTAGGCCAGGTTTGCGCGTTGTTTCTGCGTTCGGGGCGCACAGGCCCGGTTTAGGTCGAAATGTAGGATTATTAACAATAGAATTGGGAAAAAACTTGAAACAATAATATTTTTGGCCAAATGAGGTGAAAAAAGACTGAAAATAGGAGTTTTTGACAATGATGGATCCATTGGAGATATCAGTTTTGCTAATTGAGCTTTGTAAAAGCCTATAATTATACTTTTGAGTATGAATTTAGATATATTGTCCAATTTTTATTGCAAAATTTTAAAACTAACTTTGTTCAATTTTATTTTCTAATCTTCCACATCGCAGAGAGCGCAAGAAGAGAGCATACTCAACAATATTGAAACTCTTTATTAAAAAAAAAAGCAAAAGGATCCGACATCTAACTTCAAATTTCGGCTCTCAAAACTCTGTTTGTTCTCCTTCTTCAAAATGTTCCCTCTCTTTCTTCATCTTCTTGCAAATGATTAGTGAGCGGGGTGGATCTTACTGCACCACCAATAAATAAAATTGCAAATAAAATGACATCTAACTTAAAAAATTAAAAGAAAACATCATCAAACTTGGTTTTATTTATTGATTCTATCCTACTCTACCAGAAATAGAAAAACTGTTTCAAGTGTATGTGTATTTCTAGTGTAACAATGTGCGTAACAGGAGTAAAATGATATTCATGCTTAGTTTTAAAAAATAAGCATTAAAACACATCAAAGAATCATAAACCAATTGTTTTGATGATGCAATTGAGAATTAAGGAAGAATGAAAGATTGATGTGACTTGATCCTTGATTGGAACCATTTTTCAATAAAGCCATGACATTATTGATTCCTTTCTTCGTTTAGATGACATTGAATATTATTCTTTATTATTATGCATTCCTCAATCTTATATTCTAGTGGTTTCTCCCCATCAAAATTATTGCATGATTCTTTAGTCTCTTCAATAGTTTGATAAGAGGAATCAAAAGAGACTTGAAGATATTCTTGTGGAGGTGGAGAGATGGAAAAGTTTTGTAATGCAGTTAAAATATACTCTTCCTGAGAAGCATATATCGCAGTTGTTGCTAGGATTTGAGAAAATTATTGGAAGGACATTATTCAAACCCTTAATTGTCTGTGAATTACTTGTTGGGTATGTGTTGTGTAGGTAAATCCTCTCTCCGGATAGAGATGATCCCTCTAGCCCTAGGGTGGTCCAGCAGAAAGAGGACAAGCTAATGAGTTGGTTCTAGTTAACGAATGAAATAGGTTGGGATAGATTGTCCTACCTGTAGTCTAACGTGATTGTCGCAACTGTAGCAGTGGCGAACTCTTGATCTCTGTCCTGACAGGGCGCGGTCCTTTAGCAATGGTACTCGGATGCCTGCACAAAGATCAAAGGAAAAAAGTAGCATATAAGACAATAATTGCATTCATAACTAGCTAATCAGTCAAGGAAGATTAAACATATTGCATAAAATAAACCATATCAACACAAGATGGGAACCAGATATTAGTCATGTATATATTAATAGAAAGAAAGAGATTACAACCGGAGCCTTGACGTCGCAACCTCCTTCAGCGGGTTCAGTCGAAGCGCGTCTCGAAGGTTCGTTGGGGAATTAGCACGAGGCAAGGACACAAGCCTAAGATCTCTCTCGACAAGGGTCCCTTTATCTGCTCTATCTCACCAACTATATTATATTGTTGCAGCAAAATGTTTAGCAATTCCTCTTCAGTTATTCAGCTGTTCAACTAGCTTCATCAATGGGAGATAGGTTTATTTATAGAGGGAGAGGAGGAGGTTGGGATCCATAAAATGGTGGAATGGAGGCCTTATCCTTTGGGAGGTTCCCCCAAAAGGTGGAAACAAGAGGCCAAAGGAAGGTGTTCGTGGTTATGTAGTCGAACAACCCAAGCTGACTCGCCTAGGAAGTTGTTAGCATGGAAAATTCACCTCTATATTTAAGAAAAAATTCCAAAAATAGCTTGGCGCGGGTAGCTCACTGAGACAGAGTGCAAATGGGCATGGGGCTCAGTGTTAATTTCCCTCATTGGTGTGAGGCCATAACGGTCTGCTAGCGCCAACCCAAAAGCATGTGTTTTTGTTGATCTGCTCTAAATTGTCAACAGAGAAAGTGTTCTCCTCAGGGCAAGGGATGCAATGATACTTGTTGCAAGGCATGAAACTTCATATAGGTAACAGAAATGGCCCTCTAATGTGTGGGATGGGGATTTCAGGAATGGTGACAAAATGATGTGTAACAGATGCCCCCTAAAGCATGAGGTCCGAGAGAGAGGGAGGAGTGAGATGCTTTACGAGAACGCGTTTTAACCAAACATCGTTGTCGAAAGAGCTGCAAGTACAAATATAACTGATATCTTTGATACATGAACATGTGGCATGGGCACAACCATCCATAATAAAGTACATAAAAACAGAGATCCGAGGTATGGACGCAACCATCCAGCAGTAAGGATCAACAAATAGACTCAGGTATGGTTGTAACCATCCAATCAAAAGAGTCATGCATATAGCCATGATAAACCAAAATATCCCGCAGCCTGGATCTTATCATACAAAAAATATGGTCTTGCACTCCATATCGACTCGAAAAAGTACAAATTCAAGCATGCGAATATGTGAGCTGAAGTCGAACATGCAAGAAAGTCACCTGATTACTGGCCAATGACGAAAGCTGTTAACATGCACGAGAGAAACCACCAATAATGACAATGGATCTCAAGGTACAACAATTAAAATCCATGGAATGTGAACAGTGATCAGGTGTTGAACACCCGTAGAATCACTCGATCGAAGGCCAATGATGTGGAATTGTCATCGAATGTGAAGAACTTGCCATTGAGGCATGCAAGCTCCAAGGTATCAGAAGGGAGTCTCGAGATCAACTTCCTGGATAATGAGCTAAAGTCGACAAGAAGTGAACCAGTCCAAGGAGGGCCATAATGCTTCCCACATTATCGACACGAGACAGAGGAACATGATGATAGCGAATCAGGACCAAACATAGAATCAGAGGAAGGTTGAAAACTGCAGAGGGAAACTTCTCTTGAACATATCAGTGACACGACTCTGGATTTGGCAGTATATGAAATCAAGCGATTTGAGGTCATGATGATGTGGAAAAGAGTAGATGAGAGGTCAAAACATATTACCCAAACCCATGGAGGCAAAAATGATGAAATGAGATGTCCCCAAACCGACATGAATTAAGATGACTGTCATGTTCAAGAGCGACATACTGCCGAAACGACTGAGAACTGGTTCCATTTTCCCCGCCATTTCTGGTGAGTACACCAATTATTTTTAAAAAACAAGCTTGAAGGGGTTAGAATATGCTTGTCATGTAAGTTTTTCCTTTGCACAAATCCATCCTAGTACATTTTACGAGCCCTAGGAAGGAGGAACTTGGTTACGTCATGATGACGATTTCTGATGTCATTAGGGTTTAACGAGTCTGACAAAGGAAGAAATCGACATCTTTTCATGTTCAGAGAGTTTTAAAAGAAGTGGAAAATAAAACTCCAACAGGTCCCTTTTCGCAAATAGTCCCTCAGATCCGAAAAGGTAGAAAACTGTGTCTAAGAGAACATCTTAGTCGTGATAGGCTAAGGTATTTCTTTTTTGTAAATAATCCATCCCATCCTGAAAAAGGGGTAAACGTATACTGGGTAGATATCATTTCGTAGCCATTTAACGATTTCAAAATGATAAGTCTCGAAAATATTTTCAGTTTTAGAGAGTAAAAAAAAATCTGAAAGATGACTCCAATAGTGAATTTTTTGTGTTTTTACCGAGTCCGAAAAAAGTAAAAATACAACTTGGTACTTCATTACTGTTACATTAAAACTTGTCCCTGCACAAGAGACGCACATAAAACCTATTTCTCGAAATAACATAGTGAAATAATCGAAAAAATATGTTTTAAAACCTAATTATGGTTTTGAAAAGTTATAAAATGCCAAAAATGGTAAAAAATAATTACTTTTCACTTTTACCTCTTGTGAGCAATAGTTACCCTTTTTACACTGTGATTTTGCAGTGGTGATAGCGGGCAATCCAAAAGACCAATCTCGAATCTATAAGTTCTAGGTAAGAGCTAACATCCTTCTGTGCATTTGGAATCCTTTTTCAATACCTACAAACCCAATTTTACATGTTTATGGGGGGATATGGAAAAATCTAGGGTGAGGCGGTTGGTGCGGACATGAGGCATGAACTCGAGCCAATCGACCAAAATTTTGAACTGGGGCACGCCCATTGGCATGACTGTTTCTAAAACAATCGCGCTAATCATAGCACACAATTTTAGCATGTAAATGTAGACAACCACACCCATTTTAACAAACAAAGAGCTTTTAATTTAGCTAATGATAGTCATATGAATGTTTTTGTAGGTGTGAAGCGGAAAAATGGTGATTGAATGGAAAGAATGAGAACATAGTGAAGAAGGCGAACTTTCCATGGAAAACGAAAGATGCATGGAAGCCCTCAGAGATTGTGGGCTCAATAAATTCTTCATGACACCATGCCTCAGAGCTCAACCAGATTTGTTGCAATACTTGATCAATGTCTGGGACGTTGATCAGGAAAAGTTCATTATTCATGACCAAGAACTCGAGATTGAAGTTTCATACGTTTATTTCATAACAGGGTTGTCGCAGAGGGGGGCAGTACCAATCCTGACCGGCACCCGGCCCTCAATGGAGAACATGAGTATGGTTATCAACAGGGTGTGCCCAAGGGCAAGGAAAGGATCAAGAAGTGGAAAAGTGGACATCCAAACTATTCCGGACTTGGCACTAAAAGTAGTGCTACAAACCGTCACACGAGTTGCAGGATTGCAAGTGCCGCACAAGGCCACAAAGACACAACTACTTCTTGTTGTATATTGCATGACACTGACCCTGTTACAGAGAAATTTGTCACTATCCTTGTACTCCCCATTCCTTGATCCTAGAGGACCCTTATAGTGATCCTTGTGCACTTTCCAAGCATGGAATACATACCCTTGAACCACATTTTGTCTACCAAATCATCTCCCTTTACAACTTTTCTGGAAGATCCTTATAAAAAATTGGTTTTCAAGGTTGATGCTTTCTCCCAGTATCTGACCTGCACCAATAGCAGAGATATACACTGAGGCCCACACCAATCGATGCTCTGTCTTAATGTTGGACCCACGCCAATCCTCTTTTAGAAAGTTTTTTTAAATAGAAAGGAAGCTTCCCCGACTAGAAGCTTCGAGAGGTGACGAGCTGGAAGTTTGTTTTGAGGATATGATTGAGGAATTCCCATTTGGGCTTCTTGTTCCCAAGAAATAGGAAATACTCCAAAGGATAAGCTCTTTTCCTATTATTTGAGGGCCCATAAGCTCCTCCTCCATTTTTATATAAGGAGACCTCCTTAAGCTTTACGACCTTAGTTAGTAATTATAGAAAGGAGAAGCAATTATAGCTTGAGGAGAATAGTGAAGGGTGTGATTGTTTTTGTGTGTTGGGAACATAGTGAGATCTTGGAATTTTGTGTGTGAGGGTGTTGCAAACGTGCTTGGATACGGATCTGCCGAAGGAGAGCCTCAACATCAAGGCTTGGTTGTAAACTTCCCTTGTCTTTATCATAATAAAATGCAACTGATGTTTATCTTCCATTCTTGTTTACATATATAATGAGATTTCTAGCATTCCTTGATTAGTTAGATAGGTTGTAATTGTTTTATGTTTGTTGTGATTTTATGCTTGTTGTGGTGTATTTTTTGAGATTCAACAAGATGATGAGCTTAGTGAAAATCAGTCACCTTCGCTAAGTGGGCCCACAGGCTATTTTTAGGTGCAAGTCTATTTTTAGACTATGTCTATTTTTAGACATGGTGATCATATTTTAGAAGTTGCAGGATGCTATTTGTGGATGGTTGGTCAAGTTGGAAAAATAGATGAAATTCTATTTTTAGAAGATTGGGCAAATTCTATTTATAGATCGTCGATCTAAAAATAGAAGTATCGATTATTATTAGCCCTTAATAATAATCAGACTCTAAATATCAACTTATTCTCTTGGAGCACTTAATTTCAGTATACAGATTTGGAAAATAAGTGGGCTGAAGGAATTACACAACTCCTAGGGTTTACTGGTGGTTCATGCATGGAGGACTGAGTTAGAACTGAAGTGGCAAAGTTATGACAGAGTTGGAAGAGTAGTTCATGGAGTTGTTATTCAATTTAACTCAGTTATTGGAGTTAAATTCAGTTGAGATAGTTGTATCTAGTGTAACTGAATGATACACTAGTGAGAGTGGAGTGAATTAATTAGTTAATTTATTCACAAATAATAAATCACTAATCAACTGAACAAATACAACAGTTAACTATAGTGCGTTTCAGTGCCAGTGGAGACCCAGTGGAAAGATAGGTGAAAGGGTGAGATGGACTATCTGTTGTGACTATAGTGATGCATTGATTGCATCACACACACATTGGAGTTTCCAATGAGGATTGCGTAGTCAAGGCAAGGCCAATTAGAATTCATTCAGAGCTATTCTTTAGCAGGGATTGCGCAGTGGATGCAGGCTATCAGGTGGCAAGAAATCAGTGCATGGATTTGCAAATTTCTTCATGTTAGTGTGTGACGATTGATTGTACTGAGAGCTTGATGTAATAAGATTTGTATGAGATTGTTACATGATATCCATGATACATAATATATGATAGTTGGGGTTTTTAGCTTTAGGCTTTCCCGTTACAACTGAGTTATGTGCGATTGTTTTTATTTGTTCATGTGTTTGCAATTGAGTTTATAATTTCTGCAAAAGATTAACAGTGGAAGGATTCTGTATTTAGCAAGAAGATAAATATTGTTAGGTCAGGATAATATAGATATATAATGCATATGTTATATAATTTCTGCACGGTATCATAAGTGTTAATTCTTGAAGATTGCAATTGTGAAGAATTGTTGAGTTTGTGCTGGTGGAAAATTCGAGTTTGCCGCAGAAAATTATTTGTTCGAAAATTGAGTATACATTGAAATTTATTTCAATGGGTTGTGATTGGAGTATGCCCTTGATGGTAGCTTGAATTACATAGCCTAGAAGGATAGGATGGAGGTGGTGCTGGAGGATAATAGACTAAAGGAGTTAATCGATAGCGATGTTCCTAAGCCGGATTCTAGTGATGCTGCAGGACTTGACACATGGAAAAAGAAGGTAGCAAAGACAAGAAGAATTATGTTGGAAGGTGTGAAGGACCATATTGTGTCCAGCCTTCATAGGAAAGCCACTCCATTTGCAATGTGGAAGGCTTTGACAGATTTGTTCCAAATCAGAAGCGACCAGAGGAAGTTGGCACTTAAAGATAAGCTCAGAAAAATAAAAATGGAGAAGGGCGACAGTATTCCAAAATATTTCACGAAGTTTGTCCACTGTAAGGATGAATTGGGAAGTGTGGGGATTACTTTTGATGATGAAGACTTGGTGAGCTTGGCTCTCCTTGGGCTTTCGAAGAGTTGGCATAGCTACGAAGACTCTATCAATGGATGGGAGAAACTGCTGGGATGGGAGCGAGTTTGGTCGGATCTTGTGCAGGAGGTGATAAGGTGAAGTACCAGGGATGGATCTTCATCGAAGAATGAAGATGAATAGAATTTCACTTTGGATGCCAAAGCAAGGAAAGGGAAGGGGAAGAAATTACCTTCAAAATCCGAAGGTAAAGGCAAGAAGCAGGATCTGTCCAAGGTGAAGTGTTTTCACTGTCACCAACATGGGCATTTCACCACTAACTGCCCACAGAAGAAGAAGATCAAGAAGGCTGCTGGAGCTGCAACTGGAGAATCCTTAGCTTTGAAATTTGAACTTGATTGCTCCTTGATCACATGCTTGGTTTCAAGCGCAATGGGATTGGTGTGGTATCTTGATAGTGGTGCGTCTTTCCATATGACAGGAGACAAGGAGTTGTTTAGTGATCTGGATGAGAAGGACCTCCAAATGCATATAGAGATGGGCAATGATGGTCGATACAATGTGACCAACATTGGGACCATTACATTTGAGAGGGATTCAGGTAATCCATTTCTGTTGAAATAAGTAATGCATGTTCCAGGTCTGAAGAAGAACTTGGTCTTAGTCGCAATGTTGGAAGACAAAGGTTATGATGTTGTTTTCAATGAGGGAAAAGCCTTTCTTCTACATAAAACAACGGGTCAAACCAAGAAGATAGGGATTCAAGTTAAGAATCTCTACAAGCTAGAGGTAGATGGCTGCGCTGTAATGGTGGGCAAAGTAGACGAAGTGGTGAGCCAGGATGAGGGCGAACTATGGCACGAGAGATTGGGCCATCTTCACCATGGCGCTTTAAAGATTTTGCAACAGATTTATACTGGACTTCCCAAGGGTACTCTTGCGCAGTCAGATCAGTGCAAGGGATGTACTATGGGTAAGTTTGTGAAGACCACCTTACATGAGAAGGAGAATCATGCTTCAGTGATCCTAGAGAGAATTCACACAGATGTGTGTGGACCTTTCTCGGTTGCTTCAACAGCAAAACACAGGTATTATGTTATATTTTTTGATGACTATTCTCGTAGATGTTGGATCTTCTTCATGCAGAAGAAGAGAAAAAAATTCTCAAAGTTCTGTGAGTTTAAATCATTGGTGGAGAAGGATTCGGGGAAGAAAGTAAAGGCTCTACGGAGCGATAATGGTGGTGAATATATCTCTGGTGAATTCAAAGACTTCTGTAGCAAAGAAGGAATTCGAAGAGAACTCATAGCGCCTCATAACCCACAATAGAATGGGTTCGTGGAGAGGAAGAACAAAATGATCGTGGGTGATGCACGAGCTATGCTGCATGACCAAGGCCTACCGATGCACTTGTGGGTGGAAGCATGCAACACTATGGTTTATGTGAAAAACCGTTGTCCTCATAGAGTACTTGGCATGAGTACAGCTGAAGAAGCTTTTACTAGTAAGAAACCTGATATTTCTCATTTGAATATTTTTGGCTCATCTGTTTACATTAATGTGACAAAGGACACCAGGAAGAAGTTGGAGCCGACTGCAGAAGTTGGGATATTTGTGGGGTACACAGAAACACCCCATAATTATTGTGTGTATTTTCCAGACAGTCGGATGACTGTGGTGCGACGGGATATAAAATTCAATGAGGTGAAAGCCATGAAGTTGTCGTTTGAGAGGGAGCTACACTTGCATGCAGAGGAGGAACTTCTTGTTTCGAAAGATGAGCCTCTAGATGTGGATCAGCCACAGGAGGAGATTCATGGAGTAAAGGAGTCCACTCATGCAGAACCAAACATCAGAAAAGGCAGAAAGTGTACCATAGAAGCTGAGAGACTGAAGCTTGATGTAGCACAGAATGTAAGAATCCCTACATCACAGCACAGACAGAGACAGTCACCTGACCGATTTACTAGATACATGGTTCTTATGGGCAAGTGTATCGTGACAGAGCCATATTATTTCAAAGAAGCAGTGCAAGATCCCACATGGGTAGATGCCATGGTGGAGGAGTATGAATCCATTGTCAGAAATAGTGCTTGGGAGATTGTTGCAAGGTCGGTGGGTAAATACGTTGTAGGATCAAGATGGATCTACAAAGTAAAAAAGATGCTGATGGGAGCGTCAAGAAGTATAAGGCAAGATTTGTTGCCCGGGGCTTCTCACAGATTGAGGGGATTTATTATGAGGAAACCTTTGCACCTGTCGCATGGTATTCTTCCATAAGGACCATCCTTGCTCTCTCAGCATAGATGGGTTGGCACATTCATCAGATGGATGTGAAGACTGCGTTCCTTAATGGGATCATTGAGGAAGAGGTGTATATTTAGTAGCCTGAAGGATTCAAAATCCTCAGTAGCGAGTCGCATGTGTGTAGGCTCAAAAGAGCGCTGTATGGGCTGAAACAAGCACCTCGTGCTTGGTACACTTGGATCGACAGCTACTTCACTGGACTTGGTTTCACCAAGAGTGAGGCGGATGCAAACCTGTACCAAATTGTGGTGGAGGGTAAGCTTTTAATCATTGTTCTTTATCTTGATGATTTAATACTAATGGGTGATGAGCAGTTGATACACTCATGCAAGGCAGATCTTGCAAAGGAGTTCGAGATGAAGGATTTGGGCCTCATTTATTATTTCCTTAGATTGGAAATATGGCAGCAGGAAGGTGAACTGTTTGCGTCTAAAGGCAAGTATGCCTAGGAGATACTGGAGAAGTTTCACATGCAAGGCTGCAAGCCTATCGACACTCCTCTTCCAGGAAATTGGAGGAAAGAGGATGCTACATCGGCAGAGGTAGTGGATGCCACTGTTTATCGACAGTTGGTGGGTTCGCTCATGTATTTAGTTAATACAATACTGGACATATGCTATGCGGTGAACCAAATTTCACAAGCAATGGTTAAGCCTACCAAGCTCTTTTGGAAGGTAGGCAAGCATGTATGGAGGTATCTCAGGGGCACATCTGAGTATGGCTTATGGTACAGATAGACAGATGAGGTGAAGTTGCATGGCTTCACGGATGCAGATTGGGAAAGTGGCCCAACGGACAGAAAGAGCACATCAGGAAGGATTTTCAGTATCAGATCTACGGTAGTTTCTTGGTACAGTAGGAAACAAAGATCCGTGGCACTCAGTTCAGCAGAAGCAGAATACATGGCAACAATTCAAGCTGCATGTGAGGCTATCTGGATGAGGAAGATCATGGTCGGTTTGTTCGGTTCACATTTAGATCCTACAATGATACATTGTGATAATAAAAGTTGCATTAAACTCTTGATTAATCCAGTCTTTCAAAATATATCTAAACATATTGATATTTGGTATCATCATATCAAAGATTGTGTACAGCGGAAGATCATGTTTCTTCAGTACATTCCTACGGAAGATCAGGATGAAAATATTCTGATGAAGGTGCTCACCAGGAGAAAATTCGAATACCATAGAGGCATGATTGAGATGAAGGATAATCCCTATCTTGTTGAAGGGAGTGTTGAGATTCAACAAGATGATGAGCTTAGTGAAAATCAGTCACCTTCACTAAGTGGGCCTGCAGGCTATTTTTAGGTGCAAGTCTATTTTTAGACTATGTCTATTTTTTAGACATGGTGATCATATTTCAGAAGTTGCAGGATGCTATTTGTGGATGGTTGGTCAAGTTGGAAAAATATATGAAATTATATTTTTAGAAGATTGGGCGAAGTCTATCTATAGATCGTCAATCTAAAAATAGAAGTGTCGATTATTATTATCCCTTAATAATAATCAGACTCTAAATATCAACTTATTCTCTTGGAGCACTTAATTCCAGTATAAAGATTTGGAAAATAAGTGGGCTGAAGGAATTACATAATTCCTAGGGTTTACTGGTGGTTCATGCATGGAGGACTTAGTTAGAAATGAAGTGGCAAAGTTATGACAAAGTTGGAAGAGTAGTTCATGGAGTTATTTAGTTTAACTCAGTTATTGGAGTTAAATTCAGTTGAGCTAGTTGTATCTAGTGTAACTAAATGATACACTAGTGAGAGTGGAGTGAATTAATTAGTTAATTAATTCACAAATAATAACTCACTAATCAACTTAACAAATACAACAGTTAACTACAGTGCATGTCAGTTCCAGTGGAGACATAGTGGAGAGATAGGTGAAAGGGTGAGATGGACTATCTGTTGTGACTATAGTGATGCATTGATTGCATCACACACACATTGGAGTTTCCAATGAGGATTGCGCAGTCAAGGCAAGGCCAATTCAAATTCATTCAGAGCTATTCTTCAGTAGGGATTGCGTAGTGGAGGTAGGTTATCAGGTGGCAAGAAATCAGTGCATGGATTTGCATATTTCTTCATGTTAGTGTGTGACGATTGATTGTACTGAGAGCTTGATGTACTAAGCTTTGTATGAGATTGTTACATGATCTCTATGATACATAATATATGATAGTTTGGGTTTTTAGCTTCAGACTTTCCCGTTAAACAACTGTGTTATGTGCGATTGTTTTTATTGCTTCATATGTTTGCAATTGAGTTTATAATTTCCGCAAAATATTAACAGTGGAAGGATTTTGTATTTAGCAAGAAGATAAATATTGTTAGATCAGGAGAATCTGGATATATAATGCATATGTTATATAATTTCTACAGTATTGACTGTCTTTACAGGTAATCGAACGTTGGCAGCAACATGTATCGAACTTGAGGAGAGTGACAGATCAAGAAGCTTCAACGGAAGACGACATCATAGCATTAGAACAAGGTAGGTCATCTTCCTTGCTCTGAATTTCATTTACAATCTAGGAAGGTAGATGTTAGTATGTTACTGTACTTTTAGACACACCCTAGGGCTAGAGGGATTGCCTCTTTCTGCAGAGGGGATTTACCCGGACAACAAATTGGCGACTCCACTGAGGAGATTATTTTGAGTTTTTCACTCTTTTAGGTCTTTGTCATTCAACGAGTTTAGTTGAACGATCATTTCCCTGTTTTTTCCTATGTTTTTCATCAATTACGATCTTTTAGTTTTTTCTTGAAGTGGTAAAGTCTGGTCTTGGTTGGGAGAATTTTATTTTATTTTATTATTTTATTTTTATTTTTTCAGGCATTGGTGCTTTTATTCTTCTGACAGTCATGCCAATTGGCACTAGTTTTCAGTTAGAAAGTCGCGCCAGTTGGCGCTAGTTTCACCCACAAAATTCGTGCCAATTTCAGGGTGTGAAAAATTAAGATTTTTTCCCTAATTTCTTCACCAGTGTGTCTTTCCCTTTCGGTATTTTTCTCTGTATGATTTACACATTCTACCCTTTAATTTTTCACTAGTGAAAATATATTACATTGCTCATTGTTCAATTGAAAAGTCTTCTTTCTATGATTGCTTGATGTAAAGGGAATGAATGCGCTGTTTTGAGCCCCCACTTTGGAAGTCCTCTTTCGCTTGAAATCATATGTCTTGTAGCCTTTTGAGGAATTTCGTTACAAAGTGTTTAAAACGATGATTGTATTCTAAGTGTTTGTTTACATCCCTTTTGCATTCATCCTTCCATTAAGGAAATTTGTGTTCATTTAGTTTTCGTCTCATAGTTTGCTTTTCGTTAAAATGCATTAGATCACATTGCATTGAAAAGTATTTTTTGAGATCCAACATTGAACTTAGATTACGTTGTTTAATGATTGAAAGCTAAAAATCGCATTGAGTGCATCCTCTTTCATTAAAATATGCATTAAGTAGATTCTCATTTCATCGAAA
This sequence comes from Pinus albicaulis, assembly GCA_034641835.2. Classification (NCBI taxonomy): domain Eukaryota; kingdom Viridiplantae; phylum Streptophyta; class Pinopsida; order Pinales; family Pinaceae; genus Pinus; species Pinus albicaulis. Next base: position 1,910,625,423 of record CM076578.1, read on the forward strand.
AATGAATTGAGTGCATTCTGATTCTTTCAAAAAAAAAGGAAATTGTGCATAGATTACAATTGCATAGTTTTCAAGAATAGAATTTTGCATAGATTACATTGCATAATTCGCATCGTTGAATGTTTTAGATTAATTTTGGATAGTTAAAGTCATATAGTTAGGAAAAAGTTTTGTTTGCTATTTGTTGCATCATTGTTTGAGACTCTTCCCTTAACTAGATAACATTCATTGAATTGAAAGATTTCTTTTCTCACATAGCTGCATATAGGAAATTGTCAGATGGCATTCAATAGAGCCTTGAAACTGAGATATGATTCAAGATCAACCATAAAATTTATTCAATCAACCTAAGGAAGCATTGAAACCTAATGTACACATTTTAGAGGTCTAGGCTAGTGACATGTTCCAGTGTTGTTAAGTCTAGTAGCTGTCGTTCGCCATCTGGATTTAGACAACGCTACTACAAAGTTGTGCTCCCCGTACCGTCGTGTATATAAAGGGAGACCCTCATAGGTTGTAAACCTTTATCCATAGGAAGCCAAGTCTGCCACCTTGTAATCATGATACACTGAGCACAACATTCAGGGAGACTACCTGCACGTACATCAAGTCCTTGGTCATTTCTCTTTCATTTGATCACCAAGGTGTATATGGCAGTTCACGGAAACTTGGTATACCCTCTTTCTTAGATTACCTGCGTAGTCATTTTTATATTTTCACGACTCTCTAAAAGTGATCATCGAGTGCTTGTCCTTTCACACTCATTCAACCTGAAAATGATAGAGTCACCTTATGCCTGTTTCTCGACTCTTAAAATATGAAACGACACAATTTTGTTTTAGTGTCTTAAAAAATTAACTGCCCTCGAAATATTCCTGGTTAAAGTTATATTCCTTAGTGTTTTTTTTTAGGGTTGTTTCCAATGTCAACATTTCTAGAGTTTACCAACCAAGGAATCCTCTTCGAAGTGAATCCTGGTCCTTTTCCTTCTTTTGGGAATGTTGGTGCTCCTTATATGGCAACATTGTCCCTACCTAGGTTAAATGTTGGTTTTTCCGTATGGTTATTTTTGACCTCGGTGGTCCTAGGTGGTTTGACCTCTGTTTAACCATCTCTTTCACTTGAACAATGTCATGTTCATTCTAAGGTGGACCTCTCCCCTTCTTCACCTATTCCTTCATCCTCCTCTTCTACTTCACCCGGTGAAAGTTTGGATTCCAGTAAACAGATGGCTAAGAAGAAGAAGGAGAAGACGAAGAAGAAGAAGTCAGATAAGTGAGAAGCTAATGCTGCAACGATTGCTCCTAAGACACCTACCATCGATAAACCATCCAACCTTCCATGGAAAGTCAAATTCCCTTGCAAGCTATGCAAAGGTGACCACTTTCTTTGAGACTGCCCTGGCATTCCCAAGGTGATTGAGGTATGGTCGAATGGCTATCCGTCGTCGCCTTTGGCTTCTGGAAGTCATATTGGTGGCACATCTTCAACTAGTACTGATAAGACTTGTAAGAAACAGGGTAAGATCATGAATCCCTATAAGTTGTGTGAAGGGCATCATCCCATTCACCTTTGTCCATACATGGATGAAGCCACAAGAGTGTTGGACAACCCTACTATTTCTACACCCTGCCTTCTGGTTGGTTACCAGAAGCTTTATTTGAGTCCTCTGCTAGTTGATCCAACGATTGATCAAAATTCATATTTGGTTGATCCCTCTCCCCCGGAAATTCAAAATCACGAATCCATTCCTGACCAACCATTGGTCATGGAATCGGTTGATTTGACCCCACCTGTGGTTCATAAAATCTTTTTCGTAGAGAGTGGCTCACATTCCCCACACGTTCTTCTTGTTTCTTCATATTCCTCGGACTTGGAGAAATATTATCCTGTCCCTCTAGTTCAAGAACTTGCTCCTCCTTCTCCCATGATGGAGGTCCAGGAGGATGCTCCTCTTGCTCTGATAACACCATGGGAGGACCATCTCAGTTTGATGGTACCCTCTCCAAGTAGTCTGGTCACTTCCTTTGATTGGAGTCGATTTGTGGGATACCACCTTCTGTCTTATGTGCCCTTTGGTATCATGGTACAGGTATCCCATGTGGTCATACCCAGCACCATTATAGATGAAGGCGCATATGTTAGTATTATATCTTCAACTACTTTGCAAGCTTTTTCTTCTCCACCGCTTGTTCCTGTTACGCAGAATCTGTGGGCATTTAACAGAAGAACCAGTCAACCGTTGAGATCCTTCCAAAGTTGCCTATTACTTTGGGAGGGAAAACCATCTCTATAGACATGATGGTTGTTCCAGGCCCCTTGGATTTAAATTTACTCTTGGGGTGTGATTATGCTTATGCCATGCCATGCATTTGTCTCTTCCCTCTTTTGTGTGATCTATTTTCCACACAAAGGTCATATCGTGACCATTGATCGGATTTCATTCTTTGGTCCTGAGATGGCATCTGGCCCACCATCCTCCCTTATTAGTTTTTATCCGCTGGTTGTATCTTCCTCACCACAGGTTAATTATGTGTCTACCTGTCCCGTGCCCGTATTCAGTGATAGTGCCGTTGTGCATCGTGTGTTGGGGACATTGGGTCCTGATTTTCGAGATGTTGTTCTCCCATAAGATGCAAACCTCTTGGAAGCCATGAGCTCTTATTCATCATGATGAAAGGTCTTCAGAGCATAGTTCATTTTCTTGTGTCAAGCTCCTTAAAAAATGAAACAAGCTCATCGGAGCATAGCTCCATTCCTTGTGTCAAGCTCCCTAAAAAATGAAACAAGATGTCATGAGGATGGTTCATCTTTTATGTCAACCTCGTTAAAAATGATTAGGTCACGAGGATAGTTATATTAATGTTTAAACCTCATTAAAACAATGAAAAACATTCATGCTCAATTTGAGTCTTTGATACGATCTCGTAAAATCCCAGTTGAGTCTTTCACTTGATGTCGTAACTGAACCTTCACTCCCTCCATCTGTTTACTCAGGTGCATGGATTGAAGCTTGGGGGGCATGTATCTTGAATTGAGTCACCATGCTGGGGGCATGCAAAATGATTTCAAGCATATTTTATCTCTATTTCAATCTTGTGTAAAAATGAAACCATTCTTATTTTTCCTCTCGTGATTGCCATTTTATTAGCCTGTTTTTCTAGATGAGCCTTGATTTCTCATTCCATAGTTACCATCTGCTTGGCCGATCATACACCTTCAGTTGGTTGTTTTACCCATTATTGAGGAACCATTGAAATGAGTGGTCTTGTTAGCCAGCCTCTTGACATTTACTTATTATGAATAGTTCCACCATCATCGGAACCAGTTGCTACCCTTAATACCACTCGTTCCTCCATAAGGAGTCAACTTTAAGCTCTTTTCTGACTCTTAAAAATTGAAAAGATTGTTGAGACTCTTGTCATTTTGAACTCGTTAATGGTTGCGAAAAAATATCTACCCAGTATACATTTACCCAATTTTTGGGCTGGGATAGATTATTTATGAAAAAGGAATACCTTAGCCTATTGCAACTAAGAGGTTCTCTCAGACGCAATTTTCTACCTTTTCGGATCTGTGAGACTACCTACGAAAAGGGATCTAATATAGTTTTTTTTTTTCGCTTCTTTTCAAACTCTCTAAACATGAAAATATGCCGAGTTATTCCTTTGTCAGACTCGTTACAACCTAAATGACATCGAAAATCGTCACCATGATGTTGCCTGAGTTCCTCCTTCCCAGGGCTCGTAAAATGTACTAGGATGAATTTGTCCGAAGGACTAACTTATACGACAAGAATATGCTATCCTCTTCATGATTGTGTAAAAATAAAGAGGTACTCGCCAGAAACAGTGGGGGAAAATGGAAGTTGTTCGTCAGTTGTGTTGGCAGTATGTCACTCTAGAACATGACACTTATCTTCAGTTCGTGTCGGGTTAGGATATCTTCACTCTGTCACTTTGCCTCCATGGGTTTGGGAAATACGTTTGCCTCTCATTTGATTACCAATATTTTCAACATGGCCTCTAATCATATTTGAGTCAAATGCTGCCAAATTCCAGAGTTGTGTCGTCGATATGTTCAAGAGAAAATCCTTCTACAGTTTGTACATTCCTTGATCCTTTGTTCCAATCTTGATTAACACTCATATCAAATTCTTTGTTTCGTGTCGATGATGTGGGATTCATTATGACCCTCCTTCGATGGATCGCTTCCTATTGACTTTAGCTCGTTATCCAGGAAGTTGATCTAGAGATTCCTTTCTGGTACCTTAGAGCTTGCATGCCCTAATGGCAAGTTCTTCACATTTGACAACATGTCCACATCATTGGCCTTCGATCGAGTGATTCTGCGGGTTTTCGATGCCAGATCACTATTCACATTTTGTGGATTGTACTAGTTGTAACTTGAGAGCCGTTGTAATTATTGATGGTTTCTCTCGCACCTGTTAACAAATTTCATCATTGGCTGGTAATTAGGTGATTTTCCTACATGTTCAACTTCAGCTCATTTATTCGCATGCTTGAAATTGTACTTGATACAAACTTAAGATGTGATGGTTTCTAATTGAATAATGCCCATTAAGTTGAAGAACGACAAGCTGTGAGTCTAGGTTAACAATCAATGCATGAATGTCGAGGGTAATTGCCTTGGTTAATAGTTCAATAACAACACCATACTCAGCAACATTGTTTGTAGTTCATCCTAGACAGATACCTTGAAGGTATATCAACTCACCAACAAGATCATAAAACACCCAGGCTGCTGAAGATAGGTTTCGAGTACTGCAGGAAGCACCATCCGTTAAACCGACATAAGGGGTAATAGACATCTACACAATAAGCAACGACCCAATAAGCACAAAAACGCTCGCAAAGCACACCAAGCCAAAAATGTACAAAAATTAAAAGAACACCTATGTACACAAAACATGCACGAACGAATCATACATAATATTTTCTAAGATACTACCCATTTCTGGGCTGATCCAAAGGATGATCTTCGTAATCAATAAGCTCATAGGCCCCATTCTGAAATTTTTTTTTAACAATGTAGGGCCCATGCCACATAGGTTGAATTTTTCCTGCCCCTAGCTTATCGTGAGTTTGGTTGTACAGGAGGACGAGGTCTCCTTCTATGAAGGAACAAGGGGAAACTTATTGGTCAAAATGAGCTTTGACCCGATTTTTCTGTGCTTCAATGACCAGAGCAACAAAGTGGTGATTTTCATCCAGCCTTTCTAAGTAGAGAAGACGCTCTTCTTCTGGAAAAGTATTTGGCAGCAAATCAACAACTATCTTGAGCGAAGGTATTTCACATTCAATTGAAAGGGTAGCTTCCAGACTGTAAACAAGATGAAATGGAGTAAATCCAGTCGCATCCTTCACTGAGGTTCGGTATGCCCAAAGAGCTGAAAATAACCTGAGATGCTAGTTTGATTTGTGCATCCCAATCATACGTTGAAGCATAGTGAAAAGAACTTTATTCAACTTCAGCCTGGCCATTGGCCTAAGGATAGTACGGCATTGAGCTGTCGTGACGCAAAACCAACCTTGAAGTCAACTTCACTACCATATAATGCAAAAAATGGGAACCATGATAGGTAATAATGGCTTGAGGGAAACCAAACCTAGAAATGATATGATTGAGTATGAACTGAGCTATTGTCTTACCGTCAGCTGTGAGTGTAGGAATTGCTTCGGCCCATTTGGTGAAGTAGTCAATGACTAAGATGATATAAGCATGCCCCTTGGCCGAGTGAGGGTTACACGTCATAAAATTGATGCCCCACTTCACAAAGGGACCAATAGTAATGACAAGGTGGAGATGGGAGGGCGACGTGTGTATCTTGCGCTGATAGATCTGACAGTCATGGCACTTACGAATAACGACAATGCAATCTTTGAAGATGGTGGGCCAGAAATATCCAACATGAAGAATTTTCTGTGCGGTAGCATAACCAAACATGTGACCTCCACAGGCGCCACTGTGATATTCATTCAGGGCTTTCTCAGCCTCCTCGAGAGTCAAACACCGGCGTAGAATGGAATCAATTCCGATGTGGTAGAATGTATCTCCGACTATAGGATGGGGTTGTGATTGATGACAGATGCATCAACGAGCATGATTTTTCAACTCTAATACGAAGGTATAAGTATGAAGATATACGTTGATATCACCGTACCAAGGATCGAGGGTGCTAATAAGAAAAAGCATGTCATCTGGAATGCGTTCCTCGGAACCAGACAGAGCGGAGTCAGAAGGGAGAGAGTAGATTAAATCAGTAAAGACTAATTATTTCTTTGACTTGGCAGTAGTAAAATCCAAATCGAACTCTTGGAGGATGACAATCCACTTCGAGTACTTCCCCCCCAGCAATTGACGAGACAATATGTAGGTCATAGGGTTATAGTAAAAAATCAGAGTCACTATACGCAACAGAATATAGTGATGAAAACTTTGAACAACTTGAATAGCAAACAATGCCATCTTCTCGACATGTGCATAGCACGTTTCAGTATCGAGAAGGTTGTGAGATAGATAGTAAATGACATGCTTGTCACCATCATCATCATCTTGTACCAAAACCATGGCAATCGTTTTGAAAGCGGCGACCAAATAGAGGGAATAATCGTGATGATAATTTAGAGGACGCAATAGAGGAGAATTGAAAAGAAACATCTTCAATGCATCGAAAGACTTTTGGGCGATCTCATCCCAAAGGAACGAGATTCCCTGCTTTAGTAATAATGTAAATCCTTTAATCACTTCGGCATAGTTACGTATAAAACGACGTAAGAATTTAGCCTTCCCCTGCAGAGTCTACAACTGATGTAAATAGGATGGAGAGGGGAGATTAATGATAGCCTCAAATTTGAGTGGATCGAGATGAATCTCATCTTTGGAAACGATAAATCCTAAGAGTCTACCGGAGTCAACGCAGAAGACGCACTTATGCGGATTCAGCCAGATGTTATAGCATCGAAAATGAAGAAAAAATTGACGGAGATGGTCAGGATGGTCCTTACACTTAGCTGAATGAGCCGGAAGGTCATCTAGATAAGGCTGAACAATGTGCTTGATATCGTGGAATGTATAGGACATTGCTTGCTGAAATTTAGCCCCAACATTTTTCAAACCGAAAGAGAGATTTTTATAAGCGAAAGTACCCCAAGGGCATATGAAGGTGGTATTATGTTGATCAATCAGAAGAATGTTAATCTGGTTGTAGCTAGAAAATCCTTCCATAAGGGAAAAAATCTCACTCCCAGCACAGTCATCAATGATTTGATTAATGAAGGGAGTAGGATAATTATACTTAAGGCAAGCACGATTAATATCGTGGTAATAAACACAGACACGAATGGTACCCTATTTCTTATCTACATGAACAATGTTGGAAACCCATTCTGTTAAGGGAATCAAATAGATAAAACCAGCTTTGAGAAATTTTTCAACTTCACCCTTTATAGCGGCAGCCTTTCTACGGTGCATAGGACGAAGACGCTGGCGAACAGGTTTCACACCAGGATAGGTGGGACTCTCATGCACCACTTTACTGGGATCGATGATGGGAATTTATTCATAAGACCATGCAAAGATGTCACGAAACTCGCGGAAAATACTAGTATAAACCTAAACTTCATCTGAATAATAGGTGACCCCAATATGGATGTTCTCGATGATTCCTGGTTTAACAGAAATGTCGATATGCATCATTTGTGTTATATTACTCAAGTTACCATTCGTAAAAACTTCATGTGTCAGAATAGGCGTTTGAAGCATAGGATAAGGAACCTGAGAAGAAAACCTCTCAAGACACGTAGACATGGCCCCAAGGCTAGGCATGAACAAGGATCGATGATGGCTATCGTCCCAAGGAGGATCCTCAAGAGACATAGTTTCCACGATGGCTTCATTGAAGGGAAATATCTCTTTCAAGGGATCAGGCGAATCCAAACCGCCGAGCCAAGGGGATTGAGAATAAGTATCAAGAGACATGTCCAAAGGAGCATGATTAGGAGGTGGAGGCTCCGAAGCCAAAATAAGTTCACAATAGTCAATTTCGATCGAACTTAATGTCATCGAATCTCCGAATGAATCGATATGCTCAAGCGAAGGGATGATCCACGGGTCATCAGACCAGGAGATCATATTAATCTAAACAATGTTGGGTGGAGGAAGAGGAAAAATACCGATGAGGGTAGGATATTTGAAAAGACCCGACCCTACGCTCTCGTAAGGCATAGGAATTTGATCTATGTATGAAATTTTATTCTCAGAAGAAGAAGTGAAGAATGACAACTGATCAACAGTAACGATATTTCCTTCACGTGAAAATCACAAAACATGAAAGAGAGTGGACAAAATGCATGGCATGGCGTGAGTCCAACTGTGACCGAGGGGAAGATTGTAATTGAGCTTGGCGTCAGCTACTTCAACCTTGATGTTGACCATCTTCCTTTCTAAAGTGATCGATAAACTAGCGAGAACACCAAAAGGTTTAGATTCCCTTCCATCAAACACTTCTAGAGAATTTGGAGATGAATTTAAAGCTAGATAACGAATGGCTTTCCAGTAGGTAGATGACGTGACGCATGTAGGCACACCCTCATCCATAGCCGCTCGATGGATATTTAGTCCTTTAATGCCAACTTGTATGATGAGTGCAAGATGGTGAGGGAGACGTGGGACGAAATTATCCAAGTTGGAAGTGATAAGGCTTGAATCAACATGATCAACCTCGCCGATCGTAGATAGCAAAGCCTTCCATTGAGACAAACAACTATGAAGTGTTATAATGCAGAAATTGCAGATGGCGCCTGTTGGGTCTCGTAATTGTCACATTTTCATCATGTTTATCCTTGCCATTTCTCACATTCCATCATCTCATTTAGCCATTCGTCATACCGTTTCCATGGGTTCATCTCATTATTTTCCAATTTATTTATTTTTAATATTATTAGAGAATGTATGATTAGTTATTGGAAAATTGACATATTTCACTAATATATTAAATGTGGATGAGATTTGTAAATGTGTAGGATTATTTGGAAGAAGTATTCAAAATCCTCTTGAATATTTCCTCCACCTTTTAAATATTTCAAAGGATAATTGTTCAAGATTATTCTAAAGAGAATATCATGGAGATTCCAAGGAGAAGATTATGGAGATTTCAAGGAGAAGATAATGGAAGATTCCAAGGAGAAGATCGTGGAGATTTGGCTAACATATCTTATCCAGGATTTATGAGATATGAGTGAGGATTTAAAGGGATCATATTTTGTAATTATGGGAGTATTGGTTGAGAGAAAAGTTGATTTGTAATTATGAGTTGCTTATCTTGTTTTCAAAGAACTCATATATAAATAGGAGTGCTCTTTCTCCAAGTGGATATATAAGATATGGAGAGATAGGATACAAAATAGTATTTTCTGAAGTTAATGGAAGAAATAATTTATCATTTTCTTGTGCATTGAATAAGTTCCAGTAGCTAAAAATACTCTCAGTGTACGAGGCAAGGGTGGAGGGCGCCCCCACACATGCTTTCCTATTATCACAATAGCATTAATGATATAATGAAATCAATGATGAAGGACAACCAGGACCTCTGAATATAGAGCCTCTTGATTACTATTTCATATATCTTGATCTATTGTTTACAAATTAGATTTATGATTTCTTGATTTCCTGTTTTCACAATAGCATTAAAGATATAATTAAATCAATGATGAAGGAAAACCAGGACCTATGAATATAGAGCCTCTTGATTATTATTTCATATATCTTGATCTATTGTTTAGAATTAGATTTATCATTTCCTGCTTTCCTGTTTCCACAATATTATTAATGATAGAATGAAATCAGTGTGAAGGACAACAAGGACCTTTAAATAGAGAGCCTATTGATTATTATTTCATATTTCTTAATCTATTTTTTAGAAATTAATTAAGTTAGATTTATATTTGTAATATTCATTTCACTAACCATCAATAATTCATCTTCTAAACTTGATTGTGGTAAATTTACTGAGTAAATTAACACGAGCATTTAATTATCAATCCGGGTTGGTGAAATTAGAAGATGAATTATTGATGGTTAGTGAAATGCATATTACAAATATAAATCTAACTTAAGTAATTTCTAAACAATAGATCATGATATATTAAATAATAATCAAGAGGCTCTATATTCAGAGGTCCTGGTTGTCCTTCATCATTGATTTCATTCTATCATTAATACTATTGTGGAAACAGGAAAGAAGGAAATGATAAATCTAATTTCTAAACAATATATCAAGATATATGAAATAATAACCAAGAGGCTCTATATTCAGAGGCCCTGGTTGTCCTTCATCTTTGATTTCATTATATCATTAATGCTATTGTGAAAATAGGAAATTAGGAAATGATAAATCTAATTTATAAACAATAGATCAAGATATATGAAATCCTCAACAATACTGTAATGTTGAGCAGCACGGGCGTTGGGATTGTAAGAAGACTTATGGAGTACACCTTTGGAAGGTGGCTGTACAAGGGGCTCAGTACTGGGCTTTTCAATCTGAAGAGGGCCAGAAGCAGGCGGAGGATGAAGACCATCAACGATCTCTTTCCCCGCTGCCTAACACGGTTCGGTGTAATATTTCAACTAGGTAGCGATAGAATCAGATGCAGAACCATTCATCATGAAAACATAAGAGCCAAATTGGGTAGAGGAATGAAGTTGCTCTACCATCTGAGTTTTCTATGATGGAAAAGTTTCTTTGAGAATGGTCGGAGTTCCTTGGGTGCCTTTGAGAAATCGACTCACTTCGGCCCGTCGAGGACAGTCCTTGGTGTAGTGCTTTTTGTCACAAATCAAGCAAGGATACTTCGGTTTACGCAGTGAACCATCATCAACATGAGATTTTTGAGAATCCTGTTTTGGAGTATCGGCTTTAGCCTTACCTTTACCATTCTTTTTTCCCTTAGAAGCTTTATCTGCTAGATTGGCCTGAACAACATTGACTTCCGTGGTTTTACCAGAATTCAGGGTTGCCTGAGAAGCAATATCATTGTCAAGAGAATATTTTTGCTTCCAAGGGTTCGGAGGAGAAGACTTCTGAGAAGTCTGAGACACAGAACTGATGATGTTGTCGACAGATGGCATCGTCGGTGCTTTGGAAGTTCCAGGTCTAGGAGCATCAGGCAACAGATCATACAACATGCCAGACTGAGAGTACACAAGATCAAGGTATTGGGCATGAGAAATAGCTTGTTCCTTAGTGACACATGCCCCCATAGCAATGTCCTTAGCAATAGGACTAATGAAGGAGGTAGTAAACCAATCAGTTAAAAGCTGATCATGGGTTTCAAACTTGATCAAACGGAGATGACACCTCCATTCATGAATGTGATTTGAGATATGGGTAGCTCGATCTTGCTTCAAGGATGTGAATAGGTGTGTCCTGGTTTCATATAAAATCAGTAATTGAAAATGTGTGAGAAATGCCATGGCTAAAGAATTGAAGTCCTAAAAGATGCCATGTGATAATTCGATGTACCTCTTGGAAGCGGCACCAGTAAGAGTCCGTTGGAAAAGACGGAGTCAGATAGAATCGTCAACCTAAGATTTAGTGGAACACCAAAGATGGTATGTCATAACGTGCGTTTGGGGGTCTTCTCTGGACTTGCCCTCAAACTTAGGACAATCACCAGGAATTTTGGTTGGAATGGGAGGCCAATACGGATTATGAAGGATTGGATAGTTCGTCAACTTTGACACATCAAGCAGTTCAAACGTAGAGAGAAATGAAAATTGAGGATTGAAAGGCATTGGAGGTCGTTGATAAGGACTAGTGTTAACATTCCACCCAGGCTGAGAGAAATTCTACCCCCATATGTTTTGTCCCAGAGGATTCTGTCCATATGGGTTATAAGCTTGATAGTTCTGCCCATACTGGGGTTGAGTACCGGGATACTGATTTAGAGCATACCATTGAGGTCCTTATTGAGAAACATATGGGATCTGATACAGAATGTAAGCATTGCCTTGAGGTGGATTATACACTATCTGGGATTGATTTTGAGGGTAATAAGTGAAACCTTGGGGCACACTATATACATCCTAAAATTTACGTTGAGGAGGGTAAGTAACGTCTTGAGGTTGAGTAGGTTGAACGGGTTGCTGAGCTGGTTGAACAGGTTGAATCGGCTACTGAGCAGGTTGAAAAGGTTGAATCGGTTACTGAGCAGGTTGAGCAGTTTGGATGGGCTGCTGGTGATGGGCAGGTTGCCCCTATGGAGCAGGTTGTCCTAGATACTGAGGGCCATGAGGTTGCCCCTGTAGAAGAGGTTGGCTCGATGGTTGTGATGGACCAGGTTTCCCCTAAAAAGTAGGTTGACTGGGAGCAAGACGTTAGGGTTATCCTTGTTGTACAAAATCTTGGCTTTGCGAAACGTAAGGTTGCTGCTGTTGCACAAAAGGTTGTCCCTATGGTGGATACATTTCCCCCCAGGAACATAAGATGCTCCTGGTTGAAACTGAGGTTGACCAGACGGACCATAGGGTTGTCCTTGTTGGACTGAAGGTTGTCCCTGTAAGGGTTGTCCTTGCGGATGGTAAGGTTGTCCCTGAGGACCAAAGGGTTGTCTCTGCTGGACCAAAGGTTGTCCCTATAAGGTTTTTCCTTGTAGACCCAAGGGTTGTCCTTGCAATAATGGCCCATGATGAGCGACAATCTGACAAGGATTTGCCGAAGGCAAATAAACAGCTTGATTAGGATCGATGGGAGGAAAATAAACGGGGTTACCATAGACATCATAGTGATGGGGAGGATTGATAGGAACTTGTGGCTACTGAGAATCCCGAGGTATGGAATTCTGCAGCTGAGAATCAGGAGAGGGATCATACCGTCGCTGACTATCCAATAGATAGTCATAGAATGTATAATTAGAAACCATAAGTGTAGTAGAAGTAGATGGGGTTTCCACAGTGCGAGGTTGCGGTCCACTCGCGGCAGGCCTAACAGGAAATGTGGGGTTGATAAAAATAGACCTGCAAACGGCAGCAGACCCTGATGACGGTGTCGTGTTAACGACAGGTGCAGATGAAGCCACAAAAATGGTAGGTTAGACCAGAACAAATGTAACACTGGCCGATGAAACAGGTGTCACAGGCGAAATTCCTAATGTAGGAAAAATAGAGCTTCCAGTGGGAGCCACTGTACTAGACTGTGCCGCGGAGGCCACACCAGAAATGATTTGACCCAAAGTACGATAACTGAGTGGAAGAGACATCGATTGGGGGGAAGGTTGATTGGATACATACATGAACTCTCCTGGGACAACTCTGAAGTACTTCTAATGCAGACATTGCAGATGGCGCCTGTTGGGTCTCATAATTGTCACATTTTCATCATGTTTATCCTCACCATTTCTCACATTCCATCACCTCATTTAGCCATTAATCATACCATTTCCATGGGTTCACCTCATTATTTTCCAATTTATTTATTTTTAATATTATTAGAGAATGTATGATTAATTATTGGAAAATTGACATATTTAACTAATATCTTAAATGTGGATGAGATTTGTAAATGTGTAGGATTATTTGGAAGAATTATTCAAAATCCTCTTGAATATTTCCTCCACCATTTCAATAATTCAAAGGATAATTGTTCAAGATTATTCTAAGGAGAAGACCATGGAGATTCCAAGGAGAATATTATGGAGATTTCAAGGAGAAGATCATGGAAGATTCCAAGGAGAAGATCGTGGAGATTTGGATAACATATCTTATCCAACATTTGTGAGATATGAGTGAGGATTTAAAGGAGATCATATTTTGTAATTATAGGAATATTGGTTGAGAGAAAAGTGGATTTGTAATTATGAGTTGCTTATCTTGTTTTCAAAGCTCTCATATATAAATAGGAGTGCTCTTTCTCCAAGTGGAGATAGGATATGGAATAGTATTTTCCGAAGTTAATGGAAGACATAATTAATCATTTTCTTGTGCATTGAATAAGTTCTAGTAGCAGAAAGTACCCTTAGTGTAAGAGGCAAGGGTGTACACTTCTGAATTTATTTCATAGCTGCTATCTATGAATTAGTTTGCTTATGTTTGATTTTTTTATTTTCAATTATTGATGAATCTAATGCTCAATCTTAAACTGCATATGAAAGGACAAACAAGTGTTTAAGTTAAGCACTCTTTCTATTGACTCTAGATTTTCCATTAGAATTCATCTTTGCATGTATTTACATATTTTCTTGTTTTCACAATAGCATTAATGATATAATGAAATCAACAATGAAGGACAACCAGGACCTCTGAATATAGAGCCTCTTGATTATTATTTCATATATCTTGATCTATTGTTTAGAAATTAGATTTATCATTTCCTGCTTTCCTGTTTTCACAATAGCATTAATGATATAATGAAATCAATGATGAAGGACAACCAGGACCTTTGAATATAGAGCCTCTTGATTATTATTTCATATATCTTGATCTATTGTTTAGAAATTAGATTTATCATTTCTTTCTTTCCTTTTTACACAATAGTATTAATGGTAGAATGAAATAAATGATGAAGGACAACCAGGACCTCTGAATATAGAGCCTCTTGATTATTATTTCATATATCTTGATCTATTGTTTAGAAATTAATTAAGTTAGATTTATATTTGTAATATGCATTTCACTAACCGTCAATAATTCATCTTCTAAAATTGACTGTGGTTGAAACCCATATACTTTGGGGATGATTCTAAGTTCACCAACCCGGATTGAGAATTAAATACTCGTGTTAATTTACTCAGTAAATTGACCCAACATTTTTGCGCCGTTGCCAGAGAAGCATACTTCAACATAGTCAATTAGGAAGATTGTTTAGAAAACACATAAAAAAAATGACAAAAACTTAGTATTTATTTTAGTTAACTTTTCTCGTGCCTATGATAGAGATTAGAAGAATAGAATCATTAAACAAAACCCCCATCAAAATTTAAAAAAAAAACAAAAATAATAAAAATCCTTTTGCCCAACAAGATCTAAAACGACATGATGTTAAAGAAGCCATTTGGAGGGTATGTCACGATAAGGATCTTCTTAAATCCTAGTCCACAATCTAGAGTGATCACTAGGGATGAATCTTCAATTCAGAAGTTGGAAGAAAAACAAAGCGTCGATGAAGAGAATCCACAAGAGGAAGACTTAGAATCTTCTTCTAGCAAGGAGATGAATGAGTCATGGATCAAATACAACGATCAAACATTAGAACCTGAAATTGAAGAGATTCTAGCATGTATATCACAAGATCCCCTATGAATTTCAGATTATGAACAAGTGACACTCAAAAATTTTTGTGACATGATAACTAAGGAGAGAAAAGCAAACAAAGATCATTTTAAAACTTGGTCAAAATACCACTCCGTTTTTCAATGTTCTTTGTCATCAAAATCTTATGATCAAATTAATTTTCATGTCCAGGAATTTATAAGAGTATATTTTTCAAACTTGGATGTGAGTTTAATTCTCATCTTGTTACGCAAATGGATGCATTGGAAATTTTCCTGTACTTGAAAAAAATGTATTTTTCTGCAATAGAGTACGTAGGACATTATTTTCTTCAGTTTTGAATAAGTATGCTCTCCTCCTGTGTTTTCACACAATCTCGAGGATCAGAAATTAGGCTGTCTATAAACATGTTCAAGAATGAATACATTAAAGGTTTTGCAATATGATTGATCAAAAGACATCTTTAGATCTGCAAATTACTGTGTCCATTTTTCAATAAAATATTTTGAGTTTAGGAATTTAATAAAATTTAGTTTCTTTTTAAATTTTAGTTAAAAAAAAATATTTTCACATAATAATAATATATATTTATATTATATATATATTATTCAAAAAAAAAAATTGATTTTAAAACTACAAATTTTTCTTAGGATAGAATACAATTTCTTTTTTTTTTAGATTTAAAAAAAATAAATTGAAAACTAACGATTTCTTAGATAGGATTTAATTTCATTTTTTTAAAGATTTTGATGAGAAAAAAAATTTGAAAATTGTTGTAGTTTAGTGGTGAGTATTCCCACCTGTCACGTGGGTGACCCGGGTTCGATCCCCAACAACGACACCAAAATGTTGGGTCAATTTACTGAGTAAATTAACACGAGCATTTAATTATCAATCCAGGTTGGTGAACGTAGAAGCATCCCCAAAGTATATGGGTTTCAACCACAATCAAGTTTGGAAGATGAATTATTGATGGTTAGTGAAATGCATATTACAAATATAAATCTAACTTAATTAATTTATAAACAATAGATCAAGATATTTGAAATAATAATCAAGAGGCTCTATATTCAGAGGTCCTGGTTGTCCTTCATCATTGATTTCATTCTATCATTAATACTATTGTGGAAACAGGAAAGCAGGAAATGATAAATCTAATTTCTAAACAATAGATAAAGATATATGAAATAATAATCAAGAGGCTCTATATTCATAGGTCCTGGTTGTCCTTCATCATTGATTTCATTATATCATTAATACTATTGTGAAAATAGGAAAGTAGGAAATGATAACTCTAATTTCTAAACAATAGATCAAGATATATGAAATCCTCAACAATACTGTAATGTTGAGCAACACGGGTGTTGGGATTGTAAGAAGAATTATGGAGTACACCTTTGGAAGGTGGCCGTACAATGGGCTTAGTACTGGGCCTTTTAATCTGAAGAGGGCCAGAAATAGGCGGAGGAGGAGGACCATCAACGATCTCTTTCCCCACTGCTTAACACGGTTCGGTCTAATATTTCGACCAGGTAGCGATAGAAATGGGTGCATAACCATTCATCATGAAAACCTGAGAGCCAAATGGGGCAGAGGACTGAGGTTTCTCTACCATATGAGTCTGCTTTGATGGAAAAGTTTCTTTGAGAATGACTGGAGTTCCTTGGGTGCCTTTGAGAAATCGACTCGCTTCGGTTTGTCGAGGACATTCCTTGGTGTAGTGCACTTCGTCACAAATCAAGCAAGGATACTTCAGTTTATGCTGTGAACCATCATCAACACGAGATTTTTGAGAATCATGTTTTTGGGTATCGACTTTGGCCTTACATTTACCCTTATTTTTTCCCTTGGAAGCTTTATCCGCTAGATTTGCCTGAACGTCATTGACTTTTGCGGTTTGACCAGAATTCGCGGTTGGCTGAGAAGAAATATCATTGGCAAGAGTAGATTTTTGCTTCCAAGGGTTTGGAGGAGAAGACTTTCGAGAAGTCTGAGACACGGAACCGTGATGCCGTCGATAGGTGGCGTCACCGGTGCTTTGGAAGTTCCAGGTCTAGGAGCATCATGCAAGAGATCATACAACGTGCCAGACTGAGAGTACACAAGATCAAGGTACTGGGCACGAGAAATGACTTGTTCCTTAGTGACGCATGCCCCCATAGCAATGTCCTTAGAAATAGGACTAATGAAGGAGGTAGTAAACCAATCAGTTAGAAGCTGATCAGGGGTTTCAAACTTGATCAGATGGAGATGACACCTCCATTCATGAATGTGATCTGAGATATGGGTAGCTTGATCTTGCTTCAAGGATGTGAGGAGTTGTGTCCTAGTTTCATATCGAACCGGTAACTGAAGATGCGTGAGAAACTCCATGGCTAAAGAATTGAAGTCTTGAAAGATGTCATGTGATAATTCGATGTACCACTTGGCAGTGACACCAGTAAGAGTCCGTTGGAAAAGACAAAGTCAGATAGAATCGTCAACCCAAGATTTAGAGGAACACCAAAGATGGTATGTCATAACGTGCATTTGGGGGTCTTCTCCGGACTCACCCTCAAACTTAGGACAATCACCATGAATTTTTGTTGGAACTAGAGGCCAATATATATTATGAAGGATTGGATTGTTTGTCAACTTTGACGCATCAAGCAGTTTCAACGTAGCGAGAAACATAAATTGAGGATTGAAAGGCATTGGCGGTCATTGATAAGGACCAATGTTAACATTCCACTCAGGCTGAGAGAAATTCTGCCCCCATATGTTTTGTCCCGGAGGATTCTGTCCATAGGGGTTATAAGCTTGATAGTTCTGCCCATACTGGGGTTGAGGACTGGGATACTGATTCTGAGCATACCATTGAGGTCCTTGTTGATAAACATATGGGATCTGATGCAGAATGTAAGAATTTTCTTGAAGTGGATTATACACTATCTGGGATTGATTTTGAGGGTAATAAGTGAAACCTTGGGGCACACTATATGCATCCTGAAATTGACCTTGAGGAGGGTAAGTAGCACCTTGAGGTTGAGCAGGTTGAACGGGCTGCTAAGCTGGTTGAACAGGTTGAACTGGTTGCTGAGCAGGTTGAACAGGTTGAACCGGCTGCTGAGTGGGTTGAGCAGTTTGGATTGGCTGCTGGGGCTGGGTCGGCTGCCCCTACGGAGCAGGTTTTCCTGGATACTGAGGGCCATCAGGTTGCCCCTGTAGAAGAGATTGGCCCAATTTTTGTGATGGACCAAGTTTCCCTTGAAAAACAGGTTGACCCAGAGCAGGACCGTAGGGTTGTCCTTGCTATACAAAAGTTTGGCCTTGCGGAATGTAAGGTTGCTGTTGTTGCACAAAAGGTTTTCCCTGTGGTGGATACATTTCCCCCCCAGGAACATAAGACACTCCTAGTTGAAACTGAGGTTGACCAAAGAGACCGTAGGGTTTTCCTTGTTGGACCAAAGGTTGTCCTTGCAGACCGTAAGTTTGTCCCTGAAGGCCAAAGGGCTGTCCCTACTGGACCAAAGGTTGTCCCTGTAAGGGTTTTCCTTGTACTCCCAAGGGTTGTCCTTGCAATAATGTCCCTTGATGAGTGATGGTCTGATAAGGATTTGCTGAAGGCAAATAAACATCTTGATTATGATCGATGGGAGGAAAATAAATGGGGTTACCGTAGACATCATAGTGATGGGGGAGGATTTACTGGAGCTTTTGGCTGCTGAGAATCCTGAGGTATGGAATTCTGCGGTTGAGAATCAAGAGAGGGAGCATACCGTCGCTGAATATCCAATATATAGTCATCGAATGTATAAGTAGAAACCATAGGTGTAGTAGAATTAGACGGGGTTTCCATAGCGTAAGGTTGTGGTCCACTCGCAGCAGGCCTAACAAGCAATGTGGGGTTGATAAAATAGAATTGCGAACGATAGCAGACCCTGACGACGAAATCGTGTTAACAACCGGTGCAGATGAAGCCACACAAATGGTAGGTTAGACTAGATGTAACAGTAGCTGACGAAATAGGTGTCGAAGGTAGTATTCCTAATGTAGGAAAAACAGAGCTTCCAGTGGGAGCCACTGTACTAGACTGGGCCGCGGAGGCCACACTAGAAATGATCTGACCCAAAGTACGATAACTAGGTGGAAGAGACATTGATTGGGGGTAAGGTTGACTGGATACATACGGGAACTCTTCTGGGAAAACTCTGAAGTACTTCTAATGCAGACATTGTAGATGGCACCTGTTGGGTCTCGTAATTGTCACATTTTCATCATGTTTATCCTTGCGATTTCTCACATTCCATCACCTCATTTATCCATTCATCATACTATTTCCATGGGTTCACCTCATTATTTTCCAATTTTTTTTTTTTTAATATTATTAGAGATTGTATGATTAATTATTGGAAAATTGACATATTTCACCAATATCTTAAATGTGGAGATTTGGATAACATATCTTATCCAAGATTTGTGAGATATTAGTGAGGATTTAAAGGGATCATATTTTGTAATTATGGGAATATTGGTTGAGAGAAAAGTGGATTTGTAATTATGAGTTGCTTATCTTATTTTCAAAGCACTTATATATAAACAGGAGTGCTCTTTCTCCAAGTGGAGATATAAGATATGGAGAGATAGGATATGGAATAATATTTTCTGAAGTTAATGGAAGACATAATTTATCATTTTCTTCTGCATTGAATAAATTCTAGTAGTTGAAAGTACTCTTAGTGTACTAGGAAAGGGTGGAGGGCGCTCCCACACCGAGCTAAGTACACTTCTTAATTTATTTCATAGCTGAAATTTATGAATTAGTTTGCTTATGTTTGATTTGTGTATTTTCAAGTATTGATAAATATAATGCTTAATCTTAAACCGCATATGAAAGGACAAACAAGTGTTTAAGTTAAGCACTCTTTCTATCGACTCTAGATTTTCCATTAGAATTCATCTTTACATGTCTTTACATGCTTTCCTATTTTCACAATAGCAATAATGATATAATGAAATCAATGATGAAGGAAAACCAGGACCTCTGAATATAGAGCCTCTTGATTATTATTTCACATATCTTGATCTATTGTTTAGAAATTAGATTTATCATTTCCTACTTTCCTGTTTTCACAAAAGCATTAATGATACAATGAAATCAATGATGAAGTACAACTAGGACCTTTGAATATAGAGCCTCTTGATTATTATTTCATATATCTTGATATATTGTTTAGAAAGTAGATTTATCATTTCCTGCTTTCCTGTTTCCACAATAGTATTAATGATAGAATGAAATCAATGATGAAGGACAACCAAGACCTCTGAATATAGAGCCTCTTGTTTATTATTTCATATATCTTGATCTATTGTTTAGAAATTAATTAAGTCAGATATATTTGTAATATGCATTTCATTAACCATCAATAATTCGTCGTCTAAACTTGACTGTGGTTGAAACCCATATACTTTGGGGATGCTTCTAAGTTCACCAACCTAGATTGATAATTAAATGCTTTTGTTAATTTACTCAGTAAATTGACCCAATATTTTGGCGCCGTTGTCGGGGAAGCATACTTCAACATAGTCAATTAGGAAGATTGTTTAGTAAACACATAAAAAAAAAGACAAAAACATAGTATTTATTTTATTTAAATATTCTCATGCCTAGGATAGATATTAGAAGAATAGATTCATTAAACAAAACCCCCATCAAAATATATAAAAAAAAAATTAAAACAATAAAAATTCATTTGCCCAACAAGATCTAAAACGACATGATGTTAAAGAAGCCATTTGGAGGGTATGTCATGACAAGGATCTTCTTAAATCCTAGTCCACATTTAGAGTGATCACTAGGGATGAATCTTCAATTCAGAAGTTGGAAGAAAAACAAAGCGTCGATGAAGAGAATCCACAAGAGGAAGACTTAGAATCTTCTTCTAGCAAGGAGATGAATGAGTCATGGATCACATACAACGATCAAACATTAGAACCTGAAATTGAAGAGTTTCTAGCATGTATATCACAAGATCCCCTATGCATTTCAGATTATGAACAAGTGACACTCAAAGAATTTTGTGACATGATCACTAAGGAGAGCCAAGCAAACAAAGATCATTTTAAAACTTGGTCACAATACCACTCCGTTTTTCAATGTTCTTTCTCATCAAAATCTTATGATCAGATTAATTTTCATGTCCAGTAATTTATTAAATTATATTTTTCAAACTTGGATGTGAGTTTAATTCTCATCTTGTTACGCAAATGGATGCATTAGAAATTTTCCTATACTTGAAAAAAATGTATTTTTCTGCAATAGAGTACGTAGGACATTATTTTCTTCAGTTTTGAATAAGTATGCTCTCCTCCTACGTTTTTATACAATCTCGAGGATCAGAATGTAGGCTGTCAATAAAAATTTTCAAGAATGAATAAATTAAAGGTTTTTCAATATGCTTGATCAAAAGACATCTTTAGATATGAAAATCACTGTGTCCATTTTTCAATAAAATCTTATGAGTTTAGGAATTTAATAAAATTTAGTTTCTTTTTAAATTTTAGTTAAAAAATAAAAATATTTTCACATAATATATATATATATATATATATATATATATATATATATATATATATATTTTAAACTAACAATTTTTCTTTTTTCATAGGGAAAAATTCTCAACTTTTCATTGATGTAGAAAAATTACATGTTACATTTTATGAGTACTATCTAGTATGGAGCTTGAAATTAACTGTATCCTCACCACGGAGGCATAGTTCATGTATTGGTGCAATATATGTTGCAGAGAAAAATATGCTGCAAGTTCATGTGAAAAAATATAAATATGATCTAGCTATGTATATACATGACAGAATATAAAAAATAACTGCCGATAATAAATAATATCATAGGTGTTCATAAAAAAAAAAATCTCCCATATGAAAAAACAGTCAAAATACAGTCAAGGATTGACTGCTCCCATGTCCCGGAAGTCATTAATGAACGGTCTGTGAAAGTATCTGTAAACCTGTTCACCATCGTGTTTAGTGATGAACCAACTGCCCCACTCTAGCTCCACAGCTTCTTTGGATAATTTATCTGCCACTTTGTTCCTTTGCCTGTAAATATGAGTGATAGATATAGAATCAAAATCTGTTTTGAGATGGAGTAATTCCCTCAATAAATCTGTAAGTGTGTGGGTGTGACAAGGTGCAAGAGAGTTGAACTAGTTAGTGACTACAAGTGAGTCTCCAAAGATCTGAATATTGTTGCATTATTTTTCATAGGAAAATAGGAGAAGAAGTCGTAGGCATAGGAGCTTTGAAAAATTGTTTGAACCAGGGCCCAACCCCATTTTGAGATGATAATAATGAGAGTCGGAAATGAATAGAATTGCCCCACCCCCACACCCATGTTGATTCGAGGCTCCATCAAAATAAGCCCATGGTTGGGTGTGGTCGATATGTTGAGGAATGATAAGTCTCGATTGAATTGGTTGTGATTCATCTAGAATAAGAATGTAAGTGGCAGTGATAGTAGCACAAATGTGGTCCTAGATCACCGGTCAACTTTCAAATGTATGCTGATTATGCCCAGTCCAAATGCCCCATGCAATAATTAATGGTAGATTTCTCAGTTTAGGATAGGTAGCTGCCTGCCCCCACCACTTGGATCAGGTCTCTTTAATTGTAACACCCCACCAAGTGATAGGACACCCCAGGACTTGAGTGACCATATTCCGTAATTCTCCAATGGCAGGGCATTCCAGGAATACATGTTGAGCATTCTCCTCGTGGGAGAAAAAAAGTAGCATCTGGATAGGCCATAAATGGTGTGGCTATGTAGATTTTCCATGGTCGGTATGTAGTTGTGTAGTATGCACCACAATAGAAGTCTGTTTTTATGTGGTGCCTTCAATTTCCAAATTGTTTGCCACCACCAAAGTTTATCCTGGGGCTCCTGCAGGTGGAAAAGTGTGATGTAACCAATTTTGGGTGAGTAGATCCCTTTGGGCGAGAGTGCCCATATGAGTTGATCCTCCTGGTCTGAGAGTCGGATGTGTGAAGCCTGGAGTGCTCTAGTATACCTAGACTAGTCAAGGTAACCCGCCCTAGGGATCCCAAGAGCGTGAGCAGTCAACCATTTCTGAGAGAGCCAATTAGTCCAAACCGGGTCAGCCACTTGAGCAAGGTGGCGGTAGGCTGCATTGGCCAAATGATCAATGATCCAATTTGGCAGTTTGAAGTTGTCCCTGCTGCCCGACCACGAGTCAGTGCCCACTCTGACAGAGTGGCCCGAACCAATATGCCAAGTCAGCCCCTTTTGTATAAGGTGGGTAGCTTTAGTGATGGCTTTCTAGATGATTGATGAACCAGGACAATGTTGAATATTTCCTCTAATCCAATCAAGAGTATTCCTAGGAGAAATATATTTCACGACAGTAACTTCCTTCCACAAAATTTTTCTTGTAATCAGATGCCAACCCATATTAGCCGCCAAAGTTGTAGCAAATATATGGAGTTCCTTAATACCCTAGCCACCCCACTGTTTAGGCCGGATTATCCGATCCCAAGAAACCCAGGAAAAGATGTGGTCCTTAGTCAAATTTCTCCAAAGAAATTTTCTACAAATCTGTTGAATGCGATTGGTAACGCCTTTGGGGAGCCAAGCAAGGGAAATCCAATAAACAGGAATGGCTTCAAGGAAAAATTTTATTAATACCAATCGACCAACCCTGGAGAGCCACCGATGATGCCAGATTTTGATACAGCGCTCCGCTTTGGCAATCAGCCAATTCCAATCCTTTATTTGGTAATCGTTTGGCTTTAGATGGAATCCAAGATATTTCAGTCCATCCCCAATATTACTGCGCACATAAGGAAATTTAGCATATGCCATGCCATATTCCTATGTAGAACATCGAGTCATAATAACGGTGGATTTACTGTGATTAGGAGGCATGCCTGTAGCTCTGTAGAACAACTGAAGAATGTGATCAAAGTGTATAAAGTCCTGACAGGTCCATCTAGGACAATGAGCACATCATCCACAAATAATAAGTGAGTCAATTGCAAGATCTCATAAAAAAATATTCCATGGAACTCCCCATCAGCCATTACCTTTTTGATTAGAGCCGAGAGGCCCTCCATAACAAGTACAAAGAGCAAGGGTGATAGAGGAAATCCTTGCCTCAGTCCCCTCCCAACATGAAAGAAATCAGATGTAGTCCCATTCAGGAGAATGCTGAAGGATGCATTGTTGATACAACCCATAATCTAGTCAATAAAAAGAGGGGGGAGACTGGTATGAATGAGTATAAGATGGAGATAATTTCAATTGACCTAATCGAAAGATTTTGCAAGATCAATTTTGTGGATGGTTCTCTTAAGGTTCTTGGTTTTGATAGAAAGTAGGGCTTCTTGTGTGGTACCAATGGCTTCATGAATCTGCCTATGATGAAGAAAGGGAAATTGTTCTTTAGCAATATGAATAGATAGGATGGGTTTAATACGATTAGCAATAATTTTAGAGATGATCTTGTAGATGCAGTTACAGAGAGATATAGGCCTGTAGTCATGGAAAGAGGTATGGTGATCAAGTTTATGGATAAGCACTATAAAGGTAGAGTTGGAACCGTCGTAGATCCTACCAAAAGTTCAACTTTGTTTGATGACAAGGAGGAGATCTCATCCCAGGAGCTCGAAAAAGTGGAGATAGAATTCAATAGGCCATCCGTCGGGTCCAGGGATTTTATCTTTTTGAACCATTTGAGTATTCCCTCAATCTCACCCATGTAAATCGGTGCATTGAGTTCCTCCACCTGTTCATTGTCCACAAAACTGTTGAAAGATCTAGAAATATTCATGATATCCAACAGGTTGATGTGGAGTGGAGCTCTGTATTGATTTGAAAAGTGATGAATACCCAGATCCTGGAGTTGTGCATGAGTTCTAGCCATAAATCCAGCATGATAGGATAATTCCCAGATTGTGTTAGTATTACGCCTACCTTTTCGTGTTGTTGAAAAAATTCGGTATTCTCATCTCCGGCTTGTAGCCAAATAGCACGGCTTCTTAACCTCCACTCCTCTTCTATATGGCGAAGGAGCTTCGACCTAGTAGATTCAAGAGTAATGAGATGCTCTTTGGTGGCAGCAAATCGATAACCCAAATAGTTCGAATCATTGAGCTGGGTGATCTCAAGTTCAACCCTCCTAAATTCCTCTTCCTCCAGCTTTTTTCCCCCCTGGCCCATTTGATAGTAATGGCCTTGATTCATTTAAGATTATCATTAAATACCTGAGCTGGTTCTTGGTTAGGATGTCGATGGCAATGTTGCCACTCTTGTACAAAAAAATTATGGAAATCCGGTTCCTGAAGCCATCTGGAATTGAACTTGAAGGGTGGGTGTGCGATCAGATCTCCAGCCAAGAATTCCATATAAACAAGTGAGTGATGAGAGATTCCACCCCTGCCAACCCATTGTTTGGTTTAAGCAAGTTGATGATGGAATTTATACTTAATAAGAAATTGATCGAGCCAACGAGCCAAAGCAGCCACACCAGTACGTCTATTCCTCCAGGTCGACTGAAGCTTGGGAATGTCGATGTTGATTAGATCAGCCGATTCCAGGTGAGTGGTGAAGAAATCGGATAGTGGGTCTGGAACAACATGAGGTCCCCAGGATTATGAAGTCCCCAACAAGAAATTAAGATCTCCACCCAGTATTATATGTGGGTCATGAAGGAGTGAAAAACTCAGTAGAGAAGTCCAGAAAATATCTCTGTTTGTGCAAGGTCCATAAACATTAATCAGGGTGAAAGAGTGCTCCAATTCACCAATGGTTATCTCCATACCAATGACGCCTTCCCTACCCCAGAAATTGGACATCCGGGTAGTCTTGTTGTTAATGCCCAAGGCACATCCACTAAATCTACCTCGAGCATCCAAAGTCACAAATGACCAGTTCGGGAGAAGCGAATTTTAGATATACCGTCCTCCAAAGTCTCCTGGAGGAAAAGAGCATCAACGGGTGAAGTGGATAGTAGGTATTTTAGGGCCAATATTTTAACGGGGTTGGAAAGTCCCCTGCAATTGAATTAAAGACAAATAATGGGGGAAACCCTCCTTTGGATTTTATTTCTCTAAGAACCCTTAAAATGGATGATTGGGTGCCATTACCCACCTCAAAATTTTCCCTTCTGATGGCCTTTGATATAGCTGATGGTCTACCACGAGTTCTAGATGGTAATGAGCCCTGTCTTGAGCCAATGCCAAGCTCATATAAGGGGGTCAAATGGGTGATGGATCAAAGGAAGTATTGGTGTTCGAAAGATGATGAGTCAGTGCTAAGATTGGATGGGAGACTAGAAGATTCGGCTAAGGTGTGGGGTATGGTAGGTGGGATGGTGGGGGGGGGGCGGATGTAACATAACAACTAATGGAGTGATAAGAAACCTCAGAATGATGTGCAGTAATAGAAGAAATAGGAGTAAACACATCATGCTGGGAGGTAGGGGATAGAGAGGTACCCAGAACCATGGATGATCAGAACTGAGTGGAAGGAGCTGGCGAAAAATGAGATCGAGCTTGAGTAATCAGCCAGGAAGGAAGCACCGGCTTGGACAACAGATTGGATGCACACTGTGGAACCTCCTCAGATTGCGTCAAGATAGTAATATGGTCTGTTTGCGTGGCTGCATGAGAAGACTTCTTATGTTGTGGGAATCCAACCCCTATAAGTGGGCATTCTTTATACAAATGACCCACCTCGTGGCATCTTCTGCATTTGAATGGAATCCCCTCATAATCTAGTAGCTTTTTCCAAACCATCCCCTCAAAGAACATATTGTAGTTATCATGGAGTCCATCACGGGTGTCTAAAAAAACAAGAATGCGGGCCACAACACAGTTACCAGTAACTAGATAGGATATGTCGTGGTCAAGATAGTGACCAAAATCCTCGCCAATACTTCGCAGAGCTATATCATTCCAGAACTGAACAGGAAGCCTAGGGAAATGCATCCAAATAGGTTCAACACCCGAATTCTCCTTATTTAGATCAAACAGTCGGAACCATCTCTTCAGGAGGACCGGGTGCATCTCGATGTGCCAATACTGGTTAAGTACCCAGTCCACCTGTGTCGGCAATGAGAATGTGAGTGTGAACCAGCCCTTGGTAAGGATTGAGACTTCTGAAAGCTTCTCCAATAGCCCGCCCCAAATCTCCTCAGTCCAGATCTTGAGTCAAGCAGTTGAGTACTTGTGCCCCCTAAATTTCCCAACAAGCATAGTGGCAGCAGTTTTCTCAAGGTCATCCATGCCTCTGTCACGCCCAAAGGTTGTATTTATGCTATGCCTATTCTTGGTTGAGCGGTGCTTCTTTCCCTTGTGTATAGCACCCATAGCCGCATCTAGATCCCCAGACCCCTCCGAGTCGGATGATGGATGTTGTGGTTCAACCAAATGAGCTTCCAAGGGAATATTGAAGAAAACCCCAGATGCCACCACCGGCTCAGTCCCAGCAGAAAATTTATTAGGCAATGCTTCCCCAATATTGAGGTGTTCGAAGGTTAGGGTCGCAGCTCCGATGAAAGCCTAATCCACCGCCGATAGTGGAGCTGATGCAGCAATATCAACCTCGGGAAGGACAGGTTCATCCAACGTCTGATAATCCCAAAGACTGATGAAAAAAGGCAATGGGATAGAGTAGTTTAAGGGTGCCAGACCATCCCCAATAGAGGTTGAGCAGCTTGCCGAAGTGACCGGATGAGTCAGTGCTAGTGCCAGATTATCGGGTGCCATAATCATGTCCACCATGTCCTCCCCCTCAGCCCTATCATTCAGCCCCCATATGTCCATACCCTCCAGCAGGTCTTCCAAGTAGTCAACCTCCTCTTCGTAGGAACTCATGCCGACAGATGCGGAATAGTAGGACCTACTAACAATTTTTCTTAGGATAGAATACAATTTCATTTTTTTAGATTAAAAAAAAAATAAAAAATTGAAAACTAACAATTTCTTAGATAGGATTTAATTTTTTTTTTTTTTTAATATTTTGATGAGAAAGAACATTTGAAAATTGTTGTAGTATAGTGGTGAGTATTCCCGCCTGTCACGTGGGTGACCCAGGTTCGATCCCCGATAACGACGCCAAAATGTTGGGTCAATTTACTGAGTAAATTAGCATGAGCATTTAATTATCAATCCAAGTTAGTGAACTTAGAAGCATCCCCAAAGCATATGGGTTTCAAACATAGTCAAGTTTGGAAGATGAATTATTGATGGTTAGTGAAATGAATATTACAGATATAAATCTAACTTAATTAATTTCTAAACAATAGATCAAGATATATGAAATAATAATCAAGAGGCTCTATGTTCAGAGGTCCTAGTTGTCCTTCATCATTGATTTCATTCTATCATTAATACTATTGTGGAAACAGGAAATCAGGAACTGATAAATCTAATTTCTAAACAGTAGATCAAGATATATGAAATAATAATCAAGAGGCTCTATATTCATAGGTCCTAGTTGTCCTTCATCATTGATTGCATTATATCATTAATGCTATTGTGAAAACAGGAAAGTAGGAAATGATAAATCTAATTTCTAAACAATAGATCAAGATATATGAAATCCTCAACAATACTGTAATGTTGAGCAACACAGGCATTGGGATTGTAAGAATACTTATGGAGTACACCTTTGGAAGGTGGCCGTACAACGGGCTCAGTACTAGGCCTTTCAATATGAAGAGGGCCAGAAGTAGGCGGAGGAGGAGGACCATCAAAAATCTCTTTCCCCGCTGCCTAACACAGTTCGGTGTAATCTTTCGACCGGGTAGCGATAGAAATGGATGAAGAACCATTCATCATGAAAACCTGAGAGCCAAATGGAGTAGAGGACTAAGGTTGCTCTACCATCTGAGTCTGATGTGATGGAAAAGTTTATTTGAGAATGGCCGGAGTTCCTTGGGTGCCTTCGAGAAATCGACTCACTTCGGCCCGTCGAGGACAATCCTTGGTGTAGTGCTCTTAGTCACAAATCAAGCAAGGATACTTCGGTTTACACTGTGAACCATCATCAACATGAGTTTTTTGAGAATCCTGTTTTGGGGTATCAGCTTTGTCATTGACTTCCGTGGTTTTACCATAATTCGGGGTTGTCTGAGAAGCAGTATCATTGGCAGGAGAAGATTTTTTCTTCTAAGGGTTCAAAGGAGAAGACTTATGAGAAGTCTGAGACACGGTACCGATGATGCCGTCGACAGATGGCGTCGCTGGTGCTTTGGAATTTCTAGGTCTAGGAGCATTAGGAAAGAGATCATACAACGTGCTAGACTGAGAGTACACAAGATCAAGGTACTGGGCACGAGCAATAGCTTGTTCCTTAGTGACGCATGCCCCCATAGCAATGTCCTTAGCAATAGGACTAATGAAGGAGGTAGTAAACCAATAAATTAGAAGCTGATAAAGGGTTTCAAACTTGATCATGCAGAGATGACGCCTCCATTCATGAATGTGATCTGAGATATGGGTAGCTCGATCTTGCTTTAAGGATGTGAGGAGGTGTGTCTTGGTTTCATATCGAACCAGTAACTAAAAATGCGTGAGAAACACCATGGCTAAAGAATTGAAGTCCCGAAAGATGCCACGTTATAATTCAATGTACCACTTGTCAGCGGCACCAGTAAGAGTCTGTTGGAAAAGACAGAGTCAGATAGAATCTTCAACCCAATATTTAGAGGAAAACTAAAGATGGTATGTCATAACGTGCATTTGGGGGTCTTCTTCGGAATTTCCCTCAAACTTAGGACAATCACCAGGAATTTTGGTTGGAATGGGAGGCCAATACGGATTATGAAGGATTGGATTGTTCATCAACTTTGACACATTAGGTAGTTTTAACGTAGCGAGAAACATAAATTGAGGATTGAAAGGCATTGGAGGTCGTTGATAAGGACTAGTGTTAACATTCCACCCAGGCTGAGAGAAATTATGCCCCATATGTCTTGTCCCAGAGGATTCTGTCCATAGGGATTATAAGCTTGATAGTTCTGCCCATACTAGGGTTGAGGACTGGGATACTGATTCTGAGCATACCATTGAGGTCCTTGTTGAGAAACATATGGGATTTGCTACGAAATGTAAGAATTTCCTTGAGGTGGATTATACACTATCTGGGATTGATTTTGAGGTTAA
This sequence comes from Pinus albicaulis, assembly GCA_034641835.2. NCBI lineage: Eukaryota > Viridiplantae > Streptophyta > Pinopsida > Pinales > Pinaceae > Pinus > Pinus albicaulis. The sequence continues at coordinate 1,910,655,894 of CM076578.1, forward strand.
TAAGTGAAACCTCTGGGCACACTATATACATCCTAAAATTGACCTTGAGGAGGGTAAGTAACACCTTGAGGTTGAGCAGGTTTAACGGGTTGCTGAGCTGGTTGAATAGGTTGAACCGACTGCTGAGCAGGTTGAACCAGCTACTGAGCGGGTTGAGCAGTTTGGATCAACTACTGGGGCTAGGCAGGCTACCCCTGCAGAGCAGGTTGGGCTCGATACTGAGGGCCATCGGGTTTCCCCTGTAGAAGAGGTTGGCCTGATGGTTGTGATGGACCAGGTTTCCCCTTAAAAATAGGTTGACCCGGTGCAAGACTGTAGGGTTGTCCTTGTTGTAAAAAAGCTTGGCCTTGTGGAACGTAAGGTTGCTACTGTTGCACAAAAGGTTGTCCCTGTGGTGGATACATTTGGCTCCTAGGAACATAAGGTGCTCCTGGTTGAAACTGAGGTTGACCAGACAGACTGTAGGGTTGTCCTTGTTGGACCGAAGGTTGTCCCTGTAAGGGTTGTCCTTGCGGATCGTAAGGTTTTCCCTGAGAACCAAAGGGTTCTCTCTACTAGACCAAAGGTTTTCCCTATAAGGGTTTTCCTTGTAAACCTGAGGGTTGTCCCTGCAATTATAGCCCTTGATGAGTGACGGTCTGATAAGGATTTTCCAAAGAAAAATAAACAGCTTGATTAGGATTGATGGGAGGCAAATAAACGGGGTTACCGTAGACATCATAGTGATGGGGAGGATTGACATGAGCTTGTGGCTGCTGAGAATCCTGAGGTATGGAATTCTGCGGTTGAGAATCGAGAGAGGGAGAATACCGTCGCTGAATATCCAATAGATATTCATCAAATCTATAAGTAAAAACCATAGGCATAGTAGAAGTAGACAGGGTTTCCACAGCGCGAGGTTGCAGTCCACTCACGACAGGCCTAACAGGAAATGTGGGGTTGATAAAAATAGACCTGCGAATGACAACAGACCCTGACGATGGAGTTGTGTTAACAACCAGTGCAGATGAAGCCACACAAACGGTAGGTCAGACCAAAACAAATGTAACAGTGGCCAATGAAATAGGTGTCAAAGGCGACATTCCTAATGTAAGAAAAACATAGCTTCCAGTGGGAGCCACTGTACTGGACTGGGCTGCGTAAGACACACCAGAAATGATCTGACCCAAAGTACGATAATCGAGTGGAAGAGACATCGATTGGGGGGGAAGGTTGACTGGAAACATACGGGAACTCTTCTGGGAAAAGTTGATATTCCCCTATGGAAACATGCAACTCTTCACTGCCAATAGGAATGGAAGAATCCATATATGTCGAGGTCATAAGATCGTACAAAAGGGGTATAGCAGTAGCTAATAATGGCGATCGTGGAGTAAGAGGAGGGAATTCTTCCTCACTCTAAAAACCAGACCAGGCACCCTAAGGTGGCCAATTGAATTCAACTGACCCTTAAGGAGGAGACCGAGTAGCGAGAGGTAAGACACTCGGGAGAATAGGCTGCACAAACTCGGCAGACCTAGTGGATTGAGGTGTTTCCAAAGAAACGTCAGGAAAAGGACTACCACTAGGAGGTAGCGAAGAAGATGACGAAACTGGTGGTTCCACCACTGTGAAAATATTTCAATACAAGAAGGAAAATGAGATAGCCTATTCAAGGCTTCAAGATCAAAATCTAAGGAACTACTAAAACAAGCCAAGCATAAAATTTTTAATGGGCATGTGATCGTAGGCAGTTAATTTTATGACATTGAAATGAAACTTTGCTATTTTATGTTTTAAGAGTTGAGAAATAGACAAAATATGACTCTAGTCACTTTCAATATTAAACGAGCATGAAAGGAGAAGTGCTCGATGGTCTTTTCACTTTTTAAGGAGTCACGAATATATCGAAATTACTATTCAGGTAATCTAAGCAAGAGGGTGTACCAAGTTTCCATGAACTACAATATACACCTTGGTGATTAAATGAAAGAGAAATGACCAAGGACTTGACGTACGTGAAGGTGGTCTCCCCGAATGCTGTGTTCGATGTATCACAGTTACAGGGCGGTAGACTCAACTTCCTATGGATAAAGGATTTGGACCTATGAGGGTCTCCCTTTATATAGATGACAGTACGGGGAGCACAAGTTCGTACTAGTGCTGTCTAAAGCTAGGTGGCGAACAACAACTACTAGGTTTAACGACGCCAGAATACGTCACTAGCCTAGACCTCTAAAATGTTTGCGTTAGGTTTCAATGCTTCCTTAGATTGATTGAATTGATTTTAAGGTTGATCTTGAATTAATGTTTGAGTTTCAAGGCCCTACCAAATGTGGTCTCGAATTCCTAAATGCACACCACATGAAAAATAACACCACTTTCCGTTCGATGAATGCTAAGTAAGAGATGGATAGAGATCTTTAAAAAAGTAGAAAAATATGAACACATAAGAAGAAGTTCATTAATGCATCTAATGAAACCAAACGAGAAACAAAAAACTCTTTCCTACTTCACTAAGAGCTAGATACGCAAAAGAAATTTTCATTTTTGATGCAAACGAAAGAATGCAATTTTTGTTTTTTAAATGAATGAAGCACACGATGCACTATTACACTAAAAGGAAAAGTGAACACTGGTTTTGAGCACTACGAATGTAGAGATCTAAAAATGAATAATTCAAAAGCAATATAGACATAAAAACACACTCAAACCGATGATGCACTCTTTCAAGCAAACAGAAGGATTTCAAAATGACCCAAACGAGCAATGTGATCTATGCTCGAAGTGACGAAACGGAGAGTTAAACGATAACAAAAGTGATCATTCAACAAATCGAAGACACGAAGGATTAAGACAGACTAACACAATCGATCAGGGAATCGAACTGACAAAAAACAAAGTGACTCGAACTTCAATCAGAAGGCTCAGTTAGCAAAAGACACTTAGAAACCGATGAGACGATGGACCAACAACTGAGAATAACAAGCCTACAAAGTAAAAAAAATCCCAAAATACCAATTGAAAATCAAAGAAACAACCCAGAGCCAATAAATACTGACCAAAAACTTAGGAAGAAGGTCAAACCAAATCCTACAGGATTCGGTGCGACTGTCAGGTGGTAATCCGCGCCAAACAGGGGTTGGCGCTTTTGTAACAAAGGCAGCTAGCACCAATTGGTGCGACTGTTCAAAGCAAAAACGTGCCAAGCCAGAAAACTATGGGAAAAGGATAAAACCAATGATCAGAGGTCAATCTTGACACTTTGGAGCTAAACAGGAGGATTCAAAACAGTCAAGCAAGCCAAGCAAGGCAGAAAGGCAATCAAATGACCGAATTTGACTCGACAAGGGAAAATTTTAATGAACAACAAGATGACAAACTCACACTGATCCCCAGTGTAGTCACCAACTTGTTGTGTAGGTAAATCCTCTCTATGGACAGAGATGATCCCTCTAGCCCTAGGGTGGGTCTAGCAATAAGAGGACAAGATAATGAGTTGGTTCCTAGTTAACGAATGAAATAGGTTGGGATAGATTTTTCTACCAGTAGTCCAACGCCATTGTCGTAGTTGTAGAAGTGACGACCTCTTGATCTCTGTCCCGACATGTCGCAGTCCTTTAGCAATGGTACTCATATGCCTGCACAAAGATCAAAGGACAAAAGCAGCATACAAGACAATAATTGCATTCATAACTAGCTTATCAGTCAAGGAAGATTAAACATATTGCGTAAAATAAACCATATCAACACAAGATGGGAACCAGACATTAGTCATGTATATATTAATAAAAAGAAAGAGATTACAACCAGAGCCTTGACGTCACAACCTCCTTCAACAGGTTCAGTCGAAGCGCATCTCGAAGGTTCGTCGAGGAATTAGGACGAGGCAATGACACAAGCCTAAGCTCTCTCTCGACAAGGGTCTCTTTCTTTGCTCTATCTCACCAAATATATTATACTGTTGCATCAATTCCTCTTCATCTATTCCGCTGTTCAGCTAGCTTCATCAATGGGATATAAGTTTATTTATAGAGGGAGAGGAGGAGGTTGGGATCCCTAAAATGGTGGAAGAGAGGCTTTATCCTTTGGGAGGTTCCGCCAAAAGGTGGAAACAAGAGGCCAAAGGAAGGTGTTCGTGGTTATCATTAGGGGAATTTTGAGGTCTAAAATGTTCCTCCTAAGGAAAATGTACAATCAAAATTCACTTTATGAGAACCAATCACATTTTAGGGGGTGACATCATCCCTAATGGTTGAGGTGGCATTGATTGAGTTAAAGGTACTTACTTGTCACATTCTCAATGGTGGATAAAAACTTGGATTTAACTTCATAAACTGGTGCTCTATAGTCTTTTGAGTCAAGTAAGTATATGTGAATGTCATTTCACACTTTTTGAATAAACATATATTATTGTCATTTCATATTTCTTGAAAGAAACAATGCATATCCCTATACATTTATTATATTATATTATATTATATTATATTATTTTTATATAGTATATTAATTACATGTTATTGTACAATTTAAATAATATAAATTTTAATTAATAGCATATAATATAATTAAGAATTTATAAATTTATATTTATATTTTATTTTAAGTTATTTAAGTACAAAGGACAAATGCATTAGTTGTTCAATGATAATGACTTTTTCTTGAAAAGCTCATTCTTATTTATAGTCACATCAATACAATTTTTTTATTAATTTTATTTTGGTACAACTTTTGAATTGAATTTAACTATGGTTACATGGATTGTGGTGAAAAAAGTAAATTGAAAATTCATAAATATTATTTTATTGGTTTAGCTATTATTTTATTATTTCCCTAGGAGGCCCATTTTAGACCTCAAAATTCCCCTAATGGCAGTCGAAAAACCCAAGTTGATTCGCCTACGAAGTTGTTAGCATGGAAACTTCACCTCTATATTTAAAAAAAATTCCAAAAACAACTTGGTGTGGGTAGCTCACTGAGACAGAGTGCCAATAGGCGCGAGGCCATAACGGTCTACCAACGCCAACCCAAAAGTATGTGTTTTTGTTGATCTGCTATGGGAATTGTCAACAGAGAAAGTGTTCTCCTCAGGGCAAGGGATGAAATGATACTTTTTGCAAGGCGTGACACTTCATATAGGTCTCAGAAATGGCCCTCCAATGTGCGGGATGGGGATTGCAGGGACGATGACAAAATGTTGTGTAATATTATGTGTTATATTCTTTCCATGCTTAGTCACATGCGCGGGGGGGGGGGGGGGGTGTCACAAGGGGTGCGAAAGACCTACCTGTACGTTGCGCTAGGCGCAACAGAGGGTCACAGGGGGGGCGACAGCCCGACCGGGGCAGTGCCTTGGGAAATTTTTTTTGTACCCTATTTTTTAGTGGGTGAACCCCCGCCCATGGTTTTGTTTATGGGTTTGCACATGGTTTTGGGGCATGATGGTTTTCGGCCCTTGGTATTTTGTAGATTCGGTTAAGGGAACTATTGTTATGTTCTAATCCAGGGTTTATGAATGCTTCGACATGTATATATATGTGTTGTAACACTAAAAGGAATATAATGAAAATTCAAGCTGGTAGTCCCGATTTGGGATCCAGGGGAAAATCTCTTTGTATATCTATTTTATGTTTTATTCTCTCACTATTGTTTATTTTCTATTTTTAAGATTCGTTTGTAGATAATTTCTGTACAGGGTTAAAACCAACAAGTGGTATCAGAGCGTAGGTCACGAGTTCAATACACACTTGACTAGCATTGGGGGGGAGATTGTTGGACTTTGGATAAACCAACGGTCGCCGTGTGTTTCGTGACAGGGAATAACCACCTCTCGTGGATCCTTATCTTTGGCGGCATGATCGTTGACTAACACCTGTGGGTTTTTGTCTAAAAACAATCATGATTCCCAACAAGTGATATCAGAGAAGTTTCAGCTTCAAGGGGATGCCTTTGCCATTGAGGGGTGTTTTTATTGGGCCTGTGGTAGACCCTGTTCAGTGGGAGATCTGCGAGATCAATTCTTGCGGTAAAAGAAGATGGCAAGAAATGGAAAGATAGAGATCGAGAAATTTAAGGGGCATAGTTTTGAGTTGTGGAAGCTCAAGATGGAGGATATTTTGGTGGATAAATATAAGTGGATCACGGTAGATCCAGGTACTAAACCAATGACAATGTAATATTAAGACTAGAAGAAGTTGGATCAGAAGGAAAAGAGCACAATACGGTTGTGTGTTTCAAATTTGGTATTGTTGAATGTATCTGGGGAATCTACAACGAAGACTTTGTGGGAAAAAAACAAGGACTTTGTTCCAATCTAATTCTCTGGTGAATAAATTGTTCTACGGAAAAAAGCTGTATAACCTGAGGATTAAGGATGGAGACTTGGTGACACAGCATCTGAATGCCTTCAATACTGTGGCAAGTCAGTTTTCATATGTTGATATTAAAATCTCATATGAAGACAAGTGCATCAGTTTGTTGTGTTCTCTACCAAATTCGTGGGAGAATATGGTTATTGCAATAGGTATCAATACAACTACCTTGAATTTTGATGAAATCGTCTCAGCATTGCTGTGGGAGGAAATGAGACGGAGAAATAGGGAGGGCCATAATGGAGATGCCTTATTTGTACGAGGAAGGTCCCAAAACAGAAACAAAAATAAGTTTTCGAGTGGGATATCTAAATCTAGAGGGAGATCTAAATCTCCAGGAAAGTTTGTAAAGGTATGCTTTAAATGTGGAAAGGAAGGGCACTACAAAAAGGAATGCAGATCTAAACCACCTAAGAAAGGAACGAGATCTGATGATTCTACTTCTGCATAGGAAAAAAACCACCTCAGATGAAGGTGTGGATGTGTATTTGGCTTCTTCTTAAAATACACATGTAGATCATGAGGAATGGTTGATTGACTCATGTGCATCCTTTCACTTCACTCTCCATAGGGGGTGGTTCTGCAAGTATGAGAAGTATGATGGTGGTGATGTCTTCTTAGGAGAGGATAGGAAGGACAAAATTGTTGGATGTGGAAAAGCGAAGCTGAAGCTGCAAGGTGGAAGGATTAGAACACTTCTGGGTGTTTTGCATATTCTTGCATTGGCCAGAAATATGATTTCTGTAAGCAAGATGGATGATGCAGGTGTAAAAACGGTGTTCGAGAAAGATACCTACAAGATGGTTCAGGGAGCACTGGTATTAATGCAGGAGTTTGGATTGGAACTCTATACAAGCTTCAGGGTAGCACTATTATTGATGGGTGCAATAGTTCTGTGGTTCCTGAAAGTGGAGCCGAAAGCCTAGCGGTCTCTGGAGAAAAGACCATGCTATGGCATTGCTGTAACATTTTTGGGTTTTGAAAATTTAGCATATTAGTTAAAAATAAAATAAAATGTTAAGTTAGGATATGGATGGAAAAAGAAAAATAAAAAATGTTACGATAAATTATGTATTTTATACATCCACGTCAAAGAAAATTTTAGAGTCAGTTTCCCTAAAGAATGAAGTCAAAGAGAATAAAATGTTAGGGAAACAAATAAAAAATAATATAAATGCTTTAGTCTTCAAAAATAATTTTCATGGTCGCCTGTTTAAATGTGCCAATTACAAAAAATATTAAGTGCTGATTAATGGTGATTAAATTATTTTAAAAGAGTTTATATTTTCATTAATTGAAAAAATCATATAGCACCTAATTTATTTTTATCCTAAGTCACTAAATGACAAAGGGCCTTATGACGTTCATAAAAAGGCTGCAATTTTCAATGGTCGATCTCTCTCCTGCTCAAGTGATTAGGAGATCAAGTCTCTTGAAGAAAAATGCTAAAAAATGAAGTTGCTCAAAATTGCTCTGAAATAGATCGACTGGAAAGAGCTCGGTGATACGATCCCAACGCCGCGAACGACACTCCAATCCGTTGCCGTATGCAGAAGATATTCAGCTTTAAAGATTTGTCAATTTCAATTAAAAAAGGCCAAAATTGACTTTATGAAAAATATTTTTTATTAAAAAAAGAATATTCCACAAAATATTCTGGGAATATTCTGTGGAATATTCCACAAAATATTTTGCGGAATATTCCGGGCGCAGCCAATTAAAAGGCACCACGTGGCCAGCCCGGAGGCCGCCACATGGCCCCAAGATCCAATTGAAATGGCAATTAAAATTTGTTGCAAGCGGCGAGGTTTGAATGCGGGTCGGGCGAATACCATTGGAGCGGCTTGACCAATGGGCCACAGCTGTAGTGCTTATTATACATTGCAACGTATTATTATTTGAAGTTAAATGTTGTTTGGGCGGGGCCCGAAAGAGGGCTAGCCCCTAAGGGCCAGCCACCTCTGCATAAAACCCAGGTCCGAGAACCAAAGGTGTAAACGGTTGGGCGCGCAATGAATTCGGGAATGTTCCCATGGAAACAGCACTTGGAGCGGGCACCGTTTATTATATGGTTGAAACATTAAAACATCCGCATATAACTCAAGTTCGTTCAAACAAACATCGCGAAAGTTTCGGTCTTATGGATAAGGCCTTATCTCTTCAGCCCTAATGACTGGCGCAATGCCATCTTTAGCGGCCGCCCCTATTTTTTCAGGGTTATCTGGAGTTTCTCCAGATTTGGTGGAGTTTCTCTAGGCCAAACTGGCAGTTGGAGTAAAAGAGCCATAAATTTGGCTAGGAGAGGCCTTTTGATACGATTTTTTTTTTGATTTTGGGTGTAGAGATCATTCTGGAGCTGTTGGAAGTGTTTGTAGAGCTATCAGGGTTCTCTAATAGAGAACTTACCAGCGTTTTTGGTCGTGGAGCCACCAGGGCCTAAGGGAAGAAGAGCTGTTTTGGACTACCTTTATCCAATGGAGGTGGTTGTTTAGTCATTTTATACTGATTTGAGCCTTCTGAATCTATTTTTGCAGTGTATTTTTCCATTTGAGGCTTCTATACAGTTGTATTCACATTTTGAGCATTTAATCAAAGAGGAAAAAGCCTAATTAGAGGCTTTTGGACCCAGCGGAGGTAGCCCAAGAGAGGGGTGAACCGCTTAAACAATTATTTGCTGTCATAATGTATAATTTTGCTGCATATTTTCAGATTCTGCTCCTTTAAACAGTAAATTTTTATAAGCAAACTTTTCCCAAGCAGGTTTAAATAGTGAACAAAACTTATTAGTTCATCTTCAAACCATTATACTTCATTTGCAGAATATGTATACTTGTCTATTCACACATTAAAGCTGGATCAATGAATACTTTGCACTTAAAACAAATACTTTCATTGATCGGATCTCAGTGATTACATTTTATTTCTTTAGGCAGAGTCTGTAGAAGGGCCAAGTAGCCTCCGGATTCATCCTTTCTTTGAAAGGTGAAATATCCGGTGAATGCCCCTACAGTCAATCTCTGTATGAGAAATACTTTGTTCTCACAATTTCAGATCAGGTTGGTATCAGAGCTCAAGGTTTTGCTTAAGAGTTTGTGAAATTTGTGCAAGTAAATTGTGTTATTCTGCAAAATTTGATGCTTACTAGGCTGAAATTGCAAAGAGGGGAAGGTCAATTGGTTAGAGAACAAGTTAATCCTCAACCAAGGAGGGCTAGAGTGCCATTACATCCACCTTCCATTTCATCCTCAGTAGCCTTAGAATCAGCCACAAGCATGTCATCTAGAGAAGGAGAAGTACATGAGGAAATGGATCCCAAGGAAGAAGAAAGAGTCTTTAGAAAAGCTTTCTTGGACTTGATTGAGATGGTTAGGATCCTATACCAGGAGAGAAATGATAGGATTGCTGGAGAAGGGTCTAGAAACCAAAGAGAAGAAGGAGATTCTTCAGGAGGAAAGAAAGACAAAGATGAGTCTAAGAAAAGGAATGGAGGAAATGGTGATCCTTCATCTCCATCGTCATCCTCTTCCTCCACATCATCCTCTTCAACTTCTGAAAATCAGTCACAAAAAACAAAAACATCTCTTAAAAATCCTTTGTTAAAGCTTGATGTAAATTTTGAGTTGCCGATGTTTAATGGTGATGTGAATGCAGAGAAATTGGATAACTGGATTAGACAACTGGAAGTTTATCTAAGGATTCAGAATTTGCATGATGATGACACTAAAATCCAATTAGCCTCTTTGAGAATGGATGGAGCAGCTTTGGTTTGGTGGGAAGCCAAGACTAGAGAGGAGATTAAAAAGCATGGTAAGATAACTCTAACATGGAATGAGTTTATTACAACTATTAAGAAACAGTTTTATCCTCTTGCTCATATTCAGAAAGCAATCATGAATTGGCAAAATTTTAGGCAACTTAAGGGTCAAAATGTGCAAGATTATACCCAAGAGTTTAGAAGGAGAGCACTTCTACTTGGAGTGGACTTACAAAGTCAAGACATCCTGTTGAAATATATAGGAGGTTTGCACAGTTACCTTAAACATACTATCCTAATGTTCAATCCTACCAGCTTAGATGAAGTCTGTGTGCAGGCTACACATTTAGAATCTAGAGGAAAGAATACTTTTGATGAGGGTAGAAACAAGACTTTCAAAGGAAAGAATAAAGAGAAAAACAAAGGAAAAGGCAAGAAAAATGCATCTATCAAACAAGAGGGTGAAAAGGTCATTTGTAAACATTGTTCAAAGAGTGGCCATGAAGAGAAAAACTGTTGGAAACTTCATCCTGAAAAAAGAAACCAGTTTAAAAAAAACAAGGGAAAGAAGAAAAATGCAGCTACTACAACTACACCACAAGATTTAGGTGATGATTCAGGTGACGAAACAAAAATTGCAGCCACGGGTTTGAAAAGTTTGAAAGGGAAGGAAATTGAAACTCAAGCAAGTGCTAGTTCCTCAAACTGTCATACACAAGCTCCTAATGAGGAAGAAAGAATTGAACTGTTCCATGTGAGGGTAGTGTCAAAACATACCAAAATTGACACACTATTTGATAGTGGGTCACAAGCTAACCTCATATCTGAAGACTTGGTCAAGCAGCTCAAACTTGAGACCATTCCACATCTGAAGCCTTATCCACTTGGATGGATATGCAAGGATGCTAACTTGCAAGTCACAAGGAAGTGCATATTGCGCTTTGCAATAACTGCACACTATATTGACACAGTTGAACTTTCCTGAGTAGGTTGTTTACTTTCTTTAGGAGCTGGTTCCTCTTCTTCTTCTGACTCATCCTCCTCTAAGTATGGGAAATAGTGCCAACCTTTCTTTTGCTTCCCTTTCTATTGCTTTTTTCTATTTTCTTTCTTAGCTTCTAGGCATGTATTATGTAGATGTCATATCATTCTACAATTCCTACATCTGAATGCAGTATTCTCATAATCTAGTGGCTGCAACCAGTTTTGCTGCTGATAGATCAACATAATGTTCTCCGGTAATCCTTTGCTTAGATCTACCTCGACACAGATCTAGGAAAAAGTGTAGATTCTATCTTCTATTATTTCCATGTCTGTTTTTATATACTGCCCAATAATATTCCCAATGCTCTCGAGGACCTGATCTTTCCAGAAATGAAGAGGGAGGTTGAATAATATCACCCATACTGGCAGTCTAGATACTGTCATGGTATTTAGGTCAAATATATGGAAACCATGGAGTGATAAAAAGCCTCATGGATCCCCAAAACCAAGGCCCCTCTTTGATGATAATATCTCTTTCCTCCAAGGATTTAAATTTCATAATAAAAAACCCCTTGGAACAGAGGTGTATTTAACATTGAAGGGTCCATCAAGTGAATATCCAATGGAAAAGGTCCATGGGTTTGGGCCAGAAGCAGTTGAAATGGCATATTAATGCCTGTGCTTTGTATGTCTTTACTTGTTCCTCTATTGCTGAACTGTTGATTTTTAGTACTGGAGTTTGTTCAAGTTGTTCTACTATGTATGGCCTCGGAGCATTTCCAACTTGTTCTAGAGGTGAGCCTACAACTTTTTTCCCCTATAAAATGTTTTTTTAGGATGGGCCTCCATTTTTTTGTTGCTGGCTGGTGGGTTGTTTTGCCTTATCTCCCCCTGTAGATCTTGATGTGCCCTGGTTCATAGCAACCCCTCTCAGACGCATATTTAGGGAAATAGTCAATTATGTCATTATGGCATAATCCTTCAAGAGCCTGCAATCCTGAAGAGATCTGTGTCCATTGACTAGGTTTTGAATTGGAACTGGGTACCCCATCAGTCCCCAGATTTTTTGTTTTAGTTGCAGAATAGTGGTGTCTTCGTGTACCCAGACTAACTGAGACTTACCCACAGGGGGTCTGATAAAAATTTGAAATGGATTAGATCTCAACTGAAACAAGGGGTTACCTATTTTTTTGGGGTCGAAGATCGTATGGCTTGCTGAAGAGAAAGAGAAAGGCGCTCCCTTCTGTTGCCGTTCAACCACCGTCTCTGTCTCCCTTTCTTCTGATCCGGCGAAGGGTTCTGCTGATTAGAATTGGATGCCTTTGTTCTCACCGTAGGAATTAAAAAAAACATACATCTTAACACAAATTTCCTACCATAGTTAGCCAAGAAGCTTACCAAAAGCAAGGATCCCAGACCGGAGCTTATCCCACCTCCAACCACATAGAGAAACGAGAGCCCTCAAGTTATTATACGATTTTTAGCGGGCTTTCTTAACTAAAATGGCCAGATTTCCTTACCCCCCCATGAAATGTATGTAAGAAAGCACATTGAAAGCATATTTTTTACTCATTGTGAGCTGATTGAAATGGGTTCGGCAGCAGATTGCCCTTGATCGAGGCACATCACGGACTGATGGCCCTAGTTCTGGAAACGTAGCTCTCAATCTGTGATTATCTGCCTACGGGGCTAGGATCCAGAGCTCAAATCCAAGAGGTAGCAGCAAAACAACCTCTCATGCCCTGCTTGCTTTTGATACAGTCAGATCTGGTTTGTGAACGATGGCAATAGCGTCACGAGAAACCCTTACTGAGACTGTGCTACCAGGATCAACATGCTTGACGGCGACAAGGTTTGGCAGGACCCTAGCTGAAGCCATCCTCACTCTTTTCCCCAGCGTATATGAAGGAATTCATCTTGCAACAAAAGAAACCAAAAATTGTCTCAACTTTACTCTTAGAAGGAGGACAACTAGAGATAATTGATTTAGGGGAGATTGAATTTTCTACATCAACAAATGTTCCAGTAACTCCTCCATCATCATCACCTGCTAGAGAACCTCTTGAGGTCATCCAAAACTTAGAAGCCAGTTCTTCTGAAGAACATAATATTTTCTCTATATTCTTAGAAATTAAGCATAAGAATTAAGCATTAAAGTCTAATGTGTATAGTCAGTTTTGGAAACAAACATCAACTTCTTAGCACGCTTCTCACTGCCTTTGAAAGTGAGAAAGGAAGGATGAAAATGCAATTTTTGCAGGTAACATTTCCTTTTCCTAAATCTTATTCAGAATATAAAAAGACTGTGTTTCCTTTGATGCAAGTCAGATCCATCCTATTGATTAGATGGACATGCACAAACAATATGGAGAAATGCTCTTTTCAACAATGACAACTACAACTATGTCACTCTCCAAACTCAAGACTGCATTTTCAAATGTTCAATCTCAGCTCAATATTGAGAAGCTATCTTCCTTGGCCAAAGATAATAGACTTAAATATTTGGAGGATATTGTAGTCAAGTTTGGATATGATTCAAAAGACTACAAATCAGTTGAAGAAATTATTAAGAAGAAAAATGCAGACATATCTGCTCTGTGCAAACAACTCAAATTTCCTTCAACTGAATATCCACAGACAAAGGAAATTGCAAAAAATGAATATAACAAGGAGGAAATGCTGAAATTGGTCATAGAGCAAAATATTCAAATAAGAAAAACGGAGGAACAAATCGAAGAGATGTTAAAGGAAAAACAAGCAACACAAATGAATACTGATCCAATCACAATAGTTCAAACATATTCTGCAGGTACAGAGCCTTCAGCATCATCGAAAAAAACTGATACAACAAATTTAACACAGGATTTGGCTATTCAGAAGTAGGAAAATGAGAATTTGTAGCAGAGATTTCAGATTCCAAGTCACAAAAGATTAGAAATGACACTTTATACATGGAAGAAATGAAAAAGTCCCACAAGCTGTGACTTAATGTTAAAGAACTAGAAAGTGAATCTTTAATGGCAGGGACATTTGCTGAAGCCATTTAAAACATTTGGGAAGACTTCAAAAAATCTATGACAAAGGTATGGCCATCCATACAGATAATTTTTGAACGACAAGAGCTGATCACCAAGTGCAAAGCAACCATAGAAGAACAAAAAGAGTTTTTAAAGAAAAATCCAAGTGAAGCTATTGATATGATCAAGGTGTTGAACTCAAAGAACAAAGAAGAATTGGAAGAGATAAGCACACTAGATAGGACTAAAATAAACTTAGAGATCAAGAAAGTCTTGCAATAGAGGAATTTAATCAATCAACTGCAAACAATGTGTGAAGTTTTGAATACTGTTATGCAATGGTTTCATAAAAAGTTCAATGTTTTGAATCTTAAAGGACTACCAGGGTTGGTAGGTCTAGATGACAAATTGATTAAATTAGAGGATTATTGTAAGAAGTTATATACTATTGCAGTGGATAAGTCAAAATTTGTAGGTATCAAATGGCATATTACATGAAGGGAATTTTTAGAGGCTTTGCAGTTTGATTTGATCATTCAACATCAAATCAAAAATTTGTTCATTTAGAAGCCTACTTTCAAGAGATATACAGAGGTGGATGAAATCTTTAGAAAAATTATGAATGTAGAAATCCAAAGTGAAGAATGATGGGATAAATTTTGTGATACTATTGAGTAAATTTTTATATTTACAACATGCCAGCACAACATATTTTCAAGGGCCCAGTCATTAGAATATTCCAACAAAAAGGGCACAATCATCAAAAACTTCCATGAGAACAGAGACACATCATCTATCTGTTTCCTTCTATTCTATTATTGTAATCAGTTTAAGATATTTATGAGTTTTATAAATTAGTATAAATAACTCTCATTACGAGTTATTAAGGGTTGCACCCTTCGATAAGAAAATTTTCGTAAAAAACATTGTACAAGTTTTTCGATCATCATTAATAGAAGAAGGATTCTGACTTTTTCTCATGCAGCTCTGTTCCTTCTGTGAGTTTTTTTTTTAGTTTCCATTACATTTTGTTTCTACATATGTTTAATTGTTATCAAGATAAACAGGTGAGATTAGTTGAGTTTCAGTTAGCTTACAATTCCTCCTGAATTTATTAATATAAAGAATAGTTTACTAAACAGTTTTTTGACGTAAGTCCCTTTTATCTATAAATTGTTAGCATCTTGATAATGTTAAATGTATTATGTTGAACTTTTAGACATTGTTCAAAGGTTTTCAAACATATGATTAATAAAAGAATTCAATTTGAATATTTGGTTATCATATCTTCTTACATAAGTCTACTTAACCATTTACAAAACCTTAAATCATTGTGTGAGATAAAAAGGTAGCGCTTAGTCTCATTTTTTGATATTATCTGAAAAATTTAAGAATAACTGTTTGCAAAAGTTATTTTATACATTGGTCATCCAAAATTTCAAAATGAAACAAAAAATTATAGATGCTTTGGCATAATTGTTGAACCCAATTATCTCAAAGGACAACATCAATCTGGCGCCGTTGTCAGGGATTCGAATTTGATTAGTTTTCCCTGGGACAACGATAAAAACCTATTCCTTTAAAGGTGATTAAAGGTCTAGTTAGGTCAAAAATTTTCACCTGGTGACTTCACTGAACCCAAGATGGCTCCTTCAAAGCATACCAGGTCTCACTCTGACTCTGAAATTGTCTTACCTTTATCTGACCAAGAGAGACTGGTAAGACATGCTTCTTCCAAAAGAAGACATCAAACCCCTTTTTCTTCCCCTCAACATGAGACCACAATAGTTCGTGATCGTTTCAGATCTAGACCTATTCCTCCAGAATCAGAAGATATACCTCTTAGAGTACAAAATTTAGTATCCAAAGGAATGGATTTGCGATCAACCTTGTTAGTTCATTCTTTTGAATCCTATAAATTACCTGAGGCACCTTCTGAATATCCTATATCAGAACAGGATTTGGATCTAAATTTACTTGGATTCTAACCTACCGATTTAATTTCCCCTTTCACATATTCTACACCATCTACGTCTGCACAACCATAAGATATATTTTCTCTTTATTCTAATCCTTTATTTGAACACAAACAAGGAGAAGAAGAGGTTCATAAGTTGGTCATTCGAATTCCTTTAATATCCCTAAGAATGTCTTCAATCCCATTTCGTTCTCCACCTCATTCATCACCTCCTTCTTCCCCATCTTCACCTTCAAATTCTATTTATTCTTCTACAACCACCAATACTCAATCTTCTACATCTACATCTTCAAGCATGGTTGGTTTTATACCAATTGTACCAGCAAGATATGATGCACTATTACTTTATAATCTACTTAATGATTTTCCTGATGGGTATCTAAAACATCTCCCTAGTTTTAATGGAGAAATTGGTTTGTCAACTGAATATCATCTAGCAACATATCTAGATTTTGCTGATAACATGAACATAGAACATGAAAATTTTTATATGAGATTGTTTGTGTAATCTCTAGAAGGAAATGTTAGGATTTGGTTTAGACAACTACCAACACATTCTATTAGATCGTGGGAGGAATTGACCACTATCTTTAAAAATCAACGGGGAGTTAAAAAGGATCATGTTTATTTCTTAACAGAGTTTGAAGATCTTAAAAGAAATTATGGTGAACCAGTAGCTAATTTTATCAAAATATTTAATAAAATTTATCACAAGATGCCTCCTGATCGTAAACCTCTTGTAGAAGCAGATAAGGTTATATTTTAAAAAGCCTTTGAAGATGACTTCATTGTCATGTTAAGAGAGATAAAAACCCGAACCTTATAAGACATGCAAACCAATGCTATAAAGGTTTAAGCAAATAGGGATACTTTAGCCAAGCTAAAATCCAAAGCTGAAAAATCCGAAAGAAAATTAAAATCAAATCAGGAAGCTTCTTATTTTCTAAATCTAAAAGTGAAGACTCAAAAATAGATGAAATCACATCTCTTCTTAGAAATTTCAAATAGAGTTTCTAAGATTGAAACACAACCTAGAACAGTCCAACAAACTATTTGTAGACCCCATGCACAGATTCAAGGTCAGTTCAAAAGTGATCCTCCATTACAAATTCTTCAGAGACCAAACAATGATCAACAAGTACCTACACCGTTGTTGATTAATGACCAAAAAACTAATGATAATACTTTATCAATTACTGAAGATATTAATAAAATAGACAATTCATCTCTTCAGACTACCATTGTCCCTGTTCCTCAGAGTCAAATCCCTCAAGAAGACCAAGAGACTTCCCAGGTCTCTAAATATCAAGCCTTTCTAGTATAGTCCCTATATTACTAGTATAGTCCCTTATTGTTGTTAGTGTAACCCCCTTATTATCATTATTGTACCCTTTTAACCCCCATATTGTTATTATTGTGCCCTTAAATTATTATTGTTAGGTCGGCTAGGATTACATTGTGGCCCCATAGAATCCTATATATAGAAAGGAGGTTTTGTAATTTGAATCATCCAAGAATTTTTCATTCATGTAATGTATTGGAGGTTTACCCATCAAAGTGGCTTATTTCTAAGGCGTTGATATCTCTTTTCTTCTCTTTTTGGAGCTGGTTTCACAACATTTGGTATCAAAGCTTTGGATTCTAGGGTTTCGCTACTCTAAACAGGTCATCGTGGAATTTTTGCTATAATTTTTTTTCTACGAAGGTTTAGAATATGAAATTGTTAGGGCGCAAAGCTGAAATCTTGAGGAAACTCGTCGCACAATTTCATGGCTTGGTTCACAATATTTTCGGAGATATGATCTGTGGAAGATAGTGCTTTTTTAGGCTCCCGAATTTCATCTCAAAGAGGTGATCGTGGGAAAATATTCTTAACTCTCTCTCTGAGCATCGGATTGGAGTGTCATAAAACATGGTTGTAAGTACATGGACTTTAGTTTCTTTTCTATCAATTTCAGAGCAAAAGGATGAAACAGTGACATGTGGCAAGTCGTACAAGTTCGCTCTACTGAACCAGTCCATAATTAGGTCATTGTGGGAGATTGGACATAACTTTGCCTTGGAGAATCCAAATCGGGTCAGACCTGTGGCATTTGAAAGAGAATTTAGAGGGCTACCTCAGTGCCCAATTTAAGATATTGAAGAGCCACAATAACAAAGATAATCCAATTTAACTATCGAGCTCCTCAAAATCAAGAAAAAGGTGTGTATTTTTTTCCGAATTGCATAAGTCTTGTTTGAAGAATCAATATGAATTGATTACAAGGGCATATTGTAGAATAGATATCAGTATTGGGTTCTAAAAAATTCACCTTAAAAATATTTCAACACCCATTAAGCCTTCATAAGGCTCTACTATGACTCATGAAGATGAAGAATTGCAGCATGATATTTCAAAATTACAAGAGCAAGTGCACCAAATTTCGCTCTCGCAAAGAGCAACAAAAAATGAAATGGAAGTTTTAAAGAAAGGCATGGAAGTGAAGATGGATGGTTTGAAGAAAGGCGTGGAATCTAAGATAGATGGCATGGAAGCTGGCATGGAATCTCAAATTGATGACATGGAAGCTAAGATCGATGAAAAAATGGACAACATGAAGAATGATCTAAAAGCAGACATGGAAGGTTTGACAAAGTTGATACAAGAAATGTTTCCTAATGGTGAAAAGATAGTAGAGGAAACTCATGATGAGAACAAAATAAATGTTAATCGTGATTTCATAAAATCTAATGTTGGTGGGAAGAATCACCATATTCCAAAAATGGATATGAGGAAGTTTGATGGAAAGGATCCTGTAACATGGATACTACAGATGGAGCAATATTTTGATCTCCATAACGTGCAAAACACACAAAAGGTACGCATTGCAACTTTACATTTAGAACAAAATACATTTGTATGGTATCGATGGTTTTGCTCCTGTAAAAAAATTGTCACTTGGTCAATTTTTACAGAGGAAATGATAGCACATTATGAGGATACAAAGAGAAACACCTTCTTTAGCCAATTGATAAATCTCAAATAAAAGGGTTTAGTGGGGGAGCACATTGAGGACTTCCAAAAATTGAATATAAGGGTAACTGATATTCCAGAGGAACACAGGATTGATCTCTTCATAGGCACTTTAAAGGATAACATCCAACATGAACTTCGCGTTTTGGAACCTGATTCATTGGAGAAGGCATTCAGGTTGGCAAGAAAAATTGAATGTAAAATTATGGCGACAAGGAAGCCTACCACTCACTTCTATAAAGAAGGAAGTGTTTCTACGCCTAGATTTCCACAAACTACAAGGTTGACACCACAACAATTGGAAGAAAAAAGAGCAAAAGGGCTTTGCTACAGTTGTGATAGCAAATACACTAAAGGTCATAAGTGTGCTGAGAAGAAATTATTTTACATAGATTGTGAAGAGGAAGAAGAAAATGAACAAGAAGAGGATATACACCAGAAACCAGCCCCAGAAGAGGAAGAAATGAATCCAACCATATCGTGTAATGCACTGGCAGGAATTACCACTCCTCAAACTCTCAAGATAAAAGGACAAATCAAGAAGAGAAAGGTAATAGTGTTGATTGATTCAGGTAGCACCCATAATTTCATTCATTGTAAGGTAGCCAAGGAATTAAATTGTTTCCTATACCCAGCACCAGAATGTCAAGTGATGGTTGCAAATGGAGGAACTATAAATTTCTCTGGAAAATGCCATAATATCAAGCCAACCATGGGGGAATATGTATTGAATAGTCCAATGCTTTCCATTCCTATGGGAGGTGCTGATGTTGTACTAGGAGTACAATGGTTACAATCTTTGGGGACGGTAGCTTTTAATTTTCAAGAATTTTTCTTGAATTTTTTTTTTCAGAAGGGAAGGAAGTCGAATTATGAGGTATTGCGGGGAAGCCAGGAAAGATAATAAGCTCTAATGTCATGACGAAGCTTCCAAAGAAAGAACAATGAGGCATAATTTCACAATTATGCTCACTAGAAGTTCCAACATAAAAATTATCTATTTCTGCAGATCTCCAAAAAGTCTTGGAAAATCATTCCAAGGTTTTTGAAACTCCAAAAGGACTCCCACCTAATCGTGATCATGATCATGTTATTCATTTGATTCCAGGAAGTGTTCCTCCAAACATTAGGCCTTATAGATATCCTTATGTCCAAAAGAGCGAAATTGAACGTATGATTGCAGAAATATTAGAGGTGGGTATAATTCAACCTAGTCAAAGTTCTTTCTATGCTCTTGTAGTATTGGTACACAAGAAGGATGGATCATGGTGCATGTGTCCAAATTATAGGGAGCTTAATAAGCACACCATTAAAGATAAATTTCCCATTCCTGTGATTGATGAATTATTGGATGAATTACATGGAGCAATTTATTTTACCAAATTGGATCTTCATTCAGGGTATCATCAAATTAGAATGAAGACTGAAGATATTCCGAAAACATCATTTCGAACTCATGAGGGTCATTATGAATTTTTGGTTCTGCATTTTGGCCTTACCAATGCACCTTCTACATTTCAAGGGTTGATGAATTCCATTTTCAAACCCTTCCTTAGAAAATTTGTGCTAGTATTTTTTGATGATCTACTAATCTATAGTAGGACTTGGAAGGATCATGTTCAACATGTTGACAGGGTGCTCAAACTAATGTAGGAGAAACAATTATATGAAAAAACATCTAAATGTTTCTTTGGAGTACAAGAGGTGGAATATCTGGGTCATATTGTATCTCACGAGGGTGTTAAGGTAGACCTTAACAAAATTAAATCCATTAAGGAATGGAAAGTCCCCACAACCATAAAGTAGTTGTGAGGATTTCTCAGGTTAACAGGGTATTATCGAAAGTTTGTGAATAATTATGGGAGAATAGCAGCACCTCTAACAACATTATTGAATAAATATGGAGGAAAAGACATCTTGCTGTGAAAACCGAAGATCACCAAAAGAGGAATGTAGAAGGGATAAAATCAAAGTCACAGGTCGTAGATGACTCCAGGTTGCAGGTCGCAGATGACTGAAGGTCGCAGGTCACAAATAACCCTAGGTCATAGGTTGCAGATGACTTAAGGTCACAGGTCATAGGTCTTAAAAGTCGCAAAGTCACAAGGTTGCAAAGTCGCAATGGTTGCAAAGTCGCATAGGTCACAAAGTCACAAAGTTCGCAAAGTTTCAAGGTCGCAAGGTCTCAAAGTCACATAGATCGCAAGGTCATAAAATCACATAGGTCGTAAGGTCGCAAATTCGCATAGTTCACAAAGTCGCATAGGTCGCAAGTGTAGAAATTTGCTGAATAATGATTAATTATCCACCGAGACTATCCTGATCACATACAATTCGAATTCATATGCAACACATAATCTCTTCCACTCAGATCATCACACATGCGGAAATAAAACAAGCGATAACACATCAATTCATCATACACATTAACACAGTATGTATGGGGAAAGCTTATAGCTGAAAACCCCACAGCTATTGTGTATATTATAATGGAGAAATCATGTAACAAACTCAGTACAATACTCCTCACAAGTACTCAGTACTTTCTCATAAAGTTACACACAACTAGCTTGGTTTTGAACAGGTTACTGGTTCAAAACTCACCACTAATTGCCTTGCCTCTATTGCGCAATCATGGCCTGTCTAAATAGAGATCCAAGGTTCGAATCTCCTTGGCTTGACAGCGCAATCATCATGGGAAATTTCTCCAAGTGTGGTGCAAATCTCATGCACAACTGATGTCGCCACTGATAGCTAACTCAACCCTTTCATCTACCTCTTTCACTGGTCTCCACTGAACTGTCCATGCACTGTAGTGAACTGATGTGTTCTTGAGTTGAATATTGAGTTACTAATTAATGAATTAAATAATATTTAATTCACTCCACTCATTACTAGTTGATTAGCTAGTTAAACTAATCTCAACTAGTTCAACTAAGTTAAACCGAACACAACTCCACCAACTATCTCATTAACTCCACCAAAATTCTGCCACTGAAGTCCTAACTAAATTCAACCATGCATGAGCTCACCAAACCCTTAGGAATAGCGTAATTCCTCTGTCAGATGCATGAGCCACTTCCAAGGCTCGAACTGAAGTGCTCCAAGAGAGTAAATTGAAGTTTATAGTCCAAATATTATTAAGGGTAAATAATATTTGACTTCCCTATTTTTAGGATAGGCAGTATAAATATAGACTTCGACCTATACGTCAAAAAATAGAGGTCCATCTATTTTTACCAAAATGACCAATACTCCAAGAATAACATACTGCAATCCCCGGACCATGCTCCATATGTCTAAAAATAGACTTTGCGCCAGAATTTGCCTGCGGGCCCACTTAGTGAAGGCGACTTCATTTCACTAAGCTCCATCATCTTGCTGCATTTTCAACAGCAAGGTCGCGAGGTCGCAAGGTCACAAGGTCACAAAAGTTGCATAGGTTGCAAGGTTGCAAAGTCGCAAATTCACATAGGTCGCAAGGTCGAAAATTTGTATGGTCGCAAAGTTGCAAAGTCGCAAAGCTGCATAGGTCACAAAGTTGCAAAGTCTCATAGGTTGCAAAGTCACAAGGTTACAAGGTTGCAAAGTCACATAGATTGCAAAGTGGCAAAGTCACATTGTTTGCAAAGTCGCATAGGTCGCAAAGTCGCAAGGTCACAAGGTCGCATAGGTCACAAGGTCGCAAAGTTGCAAACTCACATAGGTTGCAAAGTCGCAAGTTCACAAAGTCGTATAGGTCGCAATGTCGCAAGGCTGCAAGGTTGCAAAGTCACATAGGTTGAAAAGTCACATTGTTTGCAAAGTTGCAAGGTTGCAAGGTCGCATAGGTCACAAAGGCGCAAGGTCTCAAAGTCGCATAGTCTGAAAAGTCGCATAGTCCACAAGGTTACGAGGTCACAAGGTCACAAAGTCACAAGGTCGCGAGGTCACAACCTCCCTTACGTCGCAATTTCCCTTCAGTATCAAGTAATCACAAGAGTCGGAGAAGACCAAAGGTCACGGGAAACCCAAGAGTCACCTCAATATATATGTACATATTCTAGCGATTTTGTAAAGGACTTTTGGGTTGTGGACTTCTGAGAGAGACACATTGCTTTTTATTGAATGGATGCCTCTTGATGAATACAAAGAAGTGTTATTGGATCTCACTATTGAATCCGATGGAAGCCTCCTGTGTGGTTATGATATGAATATGGTCTGTTCTAATGAATGAATGCTTCTTCAAATATTGGTGCACATTTATACTCATGTATTCCCTTGTGTTATGTGCTTCCTTGCAACACGTGGATGATATATGATATTCTAACTTAAAGAAATGTTGGTGAACTGCTTTGTCGATATTTTCTTTAAATCTTTATTGGGATGTGCATAGTTGATAAATGAAACACTTAAAAATTGTGAAAATTTTCTCGTTTGTTAAGTGAATCTTGCAATAAGTATGATCTTGGTAAAGTTTTACTAACAATTCTTTTCATAAGTTTCATGCTTTAAATTCCGCTATGTTATTCATGGTATTATGTTTCACAGGGCATTCGTCAATCACTAACTTGTATTCGTTCAACATCCGTGCATTCTCCATCTTAGCGAGTCCCCTCCCCATCCGCAAAAAATCTTCACCAATTTAATGGAAACCGGGCCTACATACTGGATGGGATCCCCAAACCAAATGGTGTAGAGTCTAATTGGGATTCTGCACCGGGGAGATTCCCCTTACTATTGGCGAGACATTTTCAACCGTCAACAGATTTGGCACTAGAAGGAGGGCCAGATGACAAGCTGAGCCCTTGGAGCCTATTGTTTAGTCTCATATCTATAAGTGGCTCATCCCAAAATCATACTCCCAATATGTTTATCGGGTTTATCTATTAGTAGATGCTTAATCCCCGACGAAGCTCTCTATCACTTGTCTCAGTTGAAGTTCGATGGTGAAAATGGAATTTTCGTAACCGACCACCTATCTGATTTTCTTGAGTTTTGTGAATATTACGAAATTGATGATGAGGATTTTTCTTGTGTGCTTTTATCCCTCACCCTTGGAGGACACGTCAAGAAATAGTGTCACATGTTGCCAGCAGCTTCCATCCATTCGTTTGAGCAACTCATCGGTGAGCTTCAACAAGATTTTCACAGGTACGATTTTCAAGATGTATTAATAAGGATAAATGATATCAGAATGAATTCTTATGAATCTATAGAGAATTTTGCTATTAGATTTGTTCATACTTGTTTTGATTTCCCTGAAAGAGATGTCAATTGGGCATATTTAATTGAACAGTTTCAACAGTTGGTTTTTGTTTCTCTGCAACACCTTCAATCTGAAATAAATCTTGATCCTTATGGATGTCATGATAATCCTCAAGTTACTAACTGTCTAAATTTAGTCCCGAATATTTTCTTTCCCATCTCTCTGATTCAGGAACAACTTCAATCCTCTAAGGAGGAACTTACTATTTGTGACATTTCTCATCCTTCTTCTGATTTCCTACCTAATGGAGTTTTGTTCGCAAATAGTTCAAGTGATGAAATATGATTGCAGGAAAATGAACCATGATGTATCGCCTCCACATCTTTCATACTCCCTGTCAAATCAAGTCTCAAAAAACAATTTGATTTAACATCTCTCCATGTTAATGAAACCAATCTCGATTCCATTGAACATAAGCTTGGGTTGTTAAGTCCCTATGTTAATAGTGTAGTCCCTTATTATGTTAGTGTAGCCCCCCTTATTGTTATTGTTGTACCCCTGTAACCGCCATATTGTTATTATTGTGCCCTTACATTATTATTGTTAGGTCGACTAGGATTACATTGTGGCCCCACTAGAATTATATTGTGGCCCCATGGACTACTATATATAGAAGGAGGTTTTGGTCATTTGTATCATCCAAGAATTGTTCATTTATGTAATTTATTGGAGGTTTCCCCCTTAAAGTCGCTTATTTCTAAGGTGTTTATATCTCTTTTCTTCTATTTTTGGAGCTGGTTACACAACATTTGGTATCAGAGCTTTGAGATTTTAGGGTTTCACTGCTCCAAACAAGTCATCGTGGAATTTTCGCTATAAATTTTTTTCTACAAAGGTTTAGAATCTGAAATTTTTAGAGTGCAAAGCCAAAATATTGAGGAACATCATCACAAAATTTCAAAGCTTGGTTCACAATATTTTCGGATATATGATCTGTGCAAGTTAGGTAATTTTGCAGGCTCTTGAATTTAACCTAAACAGGTCATCGTGGTATTTTAGTAATAAATTTTTTTATAAGAAGGTTAAGAAACTGAAATTGTTATAGTACGAAGCTGCAATCCTGAGGAACATCATCGTAAAATTTTAGATATTGGTTCGCAATATTTCGGAGATATGATCTGTGGAAGTTAGGGATTTTTGAGGCTTCTGAATTTCGTCTCAAAGAGGTGATCGTGGGAAAATATTCATAGCTCTCTCTCTGAGCATCAGATTGGAATGATGTAAAAATTTGTTGCACGTACATAGAATTTAGTTTTCGGTCTATAAATTTCAGAGCCAAAGGAAGAGACAGTGACACGTGGCAAGTTGTACAAGTTCGCTCTACTGAACCAGTCCAAAATTGGGTCATTGTGGGAGATTGGACCTAACTTTGCCTTGAAGAACCCAAATCAGATCAGACCTATTGAATTTGAAAGAAGCTTCAGAGGGCTAATACAGGGCTTAATTTCAGATATTGAGGATCTGAAATTATAGAGATAATTCAATTTCAATATCGAGCTCCTCAAAAGAAAGAAAAAGGTGTGTATTTGGTTTTTAAAATTGCATAACGTTTGTTTAAAAAAGCAGTTTGAAGTGATTCCAAGGGCATATTTTATAATTTTATTAGTATTGGGTTCTATAATTTCTTCAAAAAATAATTCCATACCCATTAAGCCCTCAAAAAGTTATACTATGACGCATGAAGAGGAAGAATTGCAGTATGAGATATCAAAATTATGGTACCAAGTGCAACAAATTTCGATCTTATGAAGAGTAACCAAAGATGACATAGATGGTTTAAAAGCGGGAATGGAGGCTAAGTTGGATGGTTTGAAGGATCAAATATTAGCTACTATGGATGATAAATTAGTGTAAGATCACATCGAGCATCAACAACAAGTTCTCCAACTCCCAAAGGATAACCTAACTTTGGTGCAGAATCTAATGAAACAACAGGAAGATCAACATCACATCGAAAGAATTTCTGAAGCAGTCATAGAAACAAGAAATTTACAAGTACGAACAATTTCAGAGTATCTCAGCAAGTGGAATAATTTTCCTGTAGAAGATTCCACATGGGAGGATGAGAATTTTATACAGAAGCATCAAGAAATAATCAAGCATTGAGGACAACACTTGTTTGAAGGAGAGGGGCATGTTAAGTCTCTATATTAATAGTGTAGTCCCTTATTATGTTAGTGTATCCCCCCTTATTGTTATTGTTGTACCCCTGTAACCCCCATATTGTTATTATTGTGCCCTTACATTATTATTGTTAGGTTGGCTAGGATTGCATTGTGGCCCCACTAGGATTATATTGTGGCCCCATGGACTCCTATATATAGAAGGAGGTTTTGGTCATTTGTATCATCCAATAATTTTTCATTTATGTAATGTATTGGAGGTTGCCCCCTTGAAGTGGCTTATTTCTAAGGCGTTGATATCTCTTTTCTTCTTTTTTTGGAGCTGGTTACACAACATGGGTCTAGTCCTAAATATCATTCACCTATCGGCAATAACTTGGGATTTGTTTCGAATGAAGTTGATTGTCCTGTAAAATCCATGCACCATGACATTCATGCAGGCTCATTGTTCCCTTTGGATGAAAATAATGTGCGAGATGAAAGTCCTGGTGCGATTGGTAATCCCTCATCTGAATCATTTCATCCATTATTCCCTGATTCATTTCTTGAGTCTGCCACACCAGTGATTTCTACAAATAATTCAGAACTTTCTTCTACTAGTGTTGGTGGTAGTGATGAACACGAGGGTGATGTTTCACAATCTAACTGCAAGGATGATTAATCTCTTAATCCTAATCACTTCCATCCGCAGTCCTTAATCGGTAAAGAAAGAGACCTTATGTCTCAGCAATATCGAGATGTTTCTCTCACTTTTTCATCCTCATTTTCGATCCAAGGGGAGCCTAACATGCCAAATACCCAACCTAATCAAATGGATGGCTCCAATGATCGCTAATTATCTGAAAACATATTCACTCACGCCTCTGAGAACTGTCATTCATATCTATTTTTTGACCTTATGAAGCCACCGAAATTCGATGAACTGCTATGTGATGATGCAAGGATCCATCAGGAAATTGAAGCAATTAAGCTTCTGCTATCGGTTATCTCAAGTTCTCACAATTTTGATGAGACCCCTAAAACAAGTCAAACCAGGGTTTCTTGAATTAGGGTTTCTGAAATGAATATTCCCATGTATCACGATCCTCTCAGCATAACCATGCAGGATGTCATCTCACTAGAAAATTTGGCGGAAATTCCGACGGCCAATTCGTCGCTATTCCGACACATAGTCGTCGCAAGAGCGACAGTTCGAGGGTGGGCAAAATGTGGTTTACCATACCATCACAGTTCCGACGCAATTAAAAAGTGTCGCACTATTGACAATTTTTCCGTTTCTTCCAAACAAGCGTCACTCTTCCGACGTTTCCAAATCCGTTGCACTTCCGACCCTTGTAAACTGTCGCACTTCCGATGAAATGTGGTCCGACGTTTTGAGCGTCGCACTTCCGACGTCTGTAAACTGTCACAATTACGACGAAATGTGGTGCGAGGTTTTGAATGTCACTCTTTCGACGTTTGTAAATTGTCGCAATTCCGATGCAATGTGGTCCGACGTTTTGGACGTCGCCCTTCCGACGATTTTATACTGTCGCTCTTCCGACGTTTCTAATCTGTCGCAATTCCGACGCTTACAAGGCGTCGGTATAGCGACGACAGGTTCAATTTAAAAAAAAAATGAAACTTTAAAAGAGGAAAAACGATGTTTTGAATATATTATATGAAGTAAAACAATCCATGAAGTCATTACATTTTCACATCTGAAGATTGGAACCCAAATATCCATCCAGAAAAGTGGAAGTCCCACCCGAGACAATGATAGAAAAATACCCCATGTCACATACAAGGACTTGATATAAAACCCAGTAACGGTCCACATGGAGATTATCGACAATCTGAGAAAGCATCCAAATATGCCCGAGGCATCTATAAGAAAGTGAAATAGCGGTATGTAGAATAGTAAAGCAACAGATAGAGTACCAACGTCCATTGTTCCAAATACAAATTAAAGTACCCAAAATCCTTGAACAGAGAAAAACGCTAATCATGTGAGGAGTGTGATATGTCCAAAATATAAAAAGACCATCAGACCATATCAATAAACCAGCAACATAGACCAGCATCGCTAGTTTTGAAGGCAGAATGATAAACATTAATCATTTTTTTCAGAAGAGAAAAAACGCTATTTTGAATATATTATATGAAGTAAAACAGTCCATGAAGTCATTACATTTTCACATTTGAAGATTGGAACCCAAATATCCATCCAGAAAAGTGGAAGTCCCACCCTAGACAGTGATAGAAAAATACCCCATGTCATATACAGGGACTTGATATAAAACCCAGTAACGGTCCACATGGAGATTATCGACAATCTGAGAAAGCATCCAAATATGCCCGAGGCATCTATAAGAAAGTGAAATAGCAGTATGTAGAATAGTAAAGCAACAAATAGAGTACCGACGTTCATTGTTCCAAATACAAATTAAGTACCCAAAATCCTGCAACAGAGAAAAACGCTAATCATGTGAGGAGTGTGATATGTCCAAAATATAAAAAGACCATCAGACCATATCAATAAACCAGCAACATAGACCAGCATCGCTAGTTTTGAAGGCAGAGTGATAAAAATTAATCATTTTTTTTTTCACAAGAGAAAAAACGTTGTTTTGAATATATATTATATGAAGTAAAACAGTCCATGAAGTCATTACATTTTCACATCTGAAGATTGGAACCCAAATATCCATCCAGAAAAGTGGAAGTCCCACCCCAGACGGTGATAGAAAAATACCCCATGTCACATACAGGGACTTGATATAAAACCCAGTAACGGTCCACATGGAGATTATCGACAATCTGAGAAAGCATCCAAATATGCCCCAGGCATCTATAAGAAAGTGAAATAGCAGTATGTAGAATAGTAAAGCAACAGATAGAGTACCGACGTCCATTGTTCCAAATACAAATTAAAGTACCCAAAACCCTGCAACAGAGAAAAACGCTAATCATGTGAGGATTGTGATATGTCCAAAATATAAAAAGACCATCAGACCATATCAATAAACCAGCAACATAGACCAGCATCGCTAGTTTTGAAGGCAGAGTGATAAACATTAATCATTTTTTTTTCACAAGAGAAAAAATGTTGTTGTGAATATATTATATGAAGTAAAGCAGTCCATGAAGTCATTACAACAATATAGAGACAGATGGTCTCGTAGATAAGAAAAATGATAACTGATGTTGTGCTATTTCCTTATTTTAAGAATGTGCTGGAGGCAGGCCCTATATCTTGGCTTGCTGTTGTCCTCTTAAGTAATTCTATGTTGATTATTTCGTTTCACTGATACTCTTTAACTGCTCTGATACTCTTTGAACTTTGTTCATCCTTTTATCCTTTTTATCATGATATACTGTGGTAAATAGGAAAAAATTTATGTAAGGATAATTTTTTACAAAAGTTCCATCATTTCTTCCCACCATTGAACTTCTGGCACTCTGGTCCTTTGAAAATTTCTTAGTGTTTCATCAGCCTCAGTATATCTGAAGAAATTAGGCTGATTTGGGAATAAATGATTTACTTCATGCTCAAGATAAAATAAATTCTCCAATCTGTCATGAAGGTTTTTCCCTGTAGGAAATGCTGCTGTTGATGAACTTGTTGAAGAACTAGCTTGATTATCAACATATTTGTCCAATTTTTCAACATAACTATCAAGGTCCATTAGCTTATCTTCTGCAACTATAGGACTGGGCAATCCTCTATTTAACAAAATATTCAATCTTTCTCTGAAGGCAATGATTTCTTCTTGCATATTTGAGCACCTTCGTTCTAAATTCTGTACCAGAGTTCTTTTAGTAAAAACTCTCTTTATTTCCAAAATTGTTCCGGTCCTGTCCTGAATACCAATTTCTGCAAGTTGATTCTTAGTCTGAGTATTCAAAAAATGTATAAGTCTATTGGCCTCTTCTAGCATATTTCCCAACTCTTGTCTTGATCTCTCAATCTCATCCAGAGCCAATTTAACTAAGTTATTCTGTTCATCCATTATTTGAATGGAGGACCAAACATCCTTTATTGATTGAATGATATTATCCCAAAGAATTTCATTTATTTCTTTTAAAGGTTTCTCCAGTGTGAGATCCTTTTCCAATGCTTTGACTGTTTTTTCTAATTTGTTGACTTCTCTTGTTTTATCAGCAACACTCATTTTTGAAAGATCATATTTATGTTCTAGAGTGGCCAATTGTTCCTTTGTTTTGTGAAGCTCTATGGCCTGAAGTTTCATATCTTCCATTGACTTTGTTAATTCATCAGTGTTCAAATTTGCAGTGTTGCTCTGTGACAATTCTGCTGGCTGACCTGTTGTTGCTGTACCTATCACTACTCCTGCTGTAGATACTGGAATATTTTCCTGCTTATCTTTTAATGCATTCTCAAGCTCTTTTTCAGTTGCAGTAAGTTTCTCATTCAATTTTAAGAGAAAATCCATTACTTCTTCCTCAGAATTTTGTTTGATGATTTCTGCAGTTTGTGGATGTCTTGAGGCTGGTAACTTTAATTGTTTTCTCAGAGCTACAATATCATCATCTTTTCTCTTGATCAAAGCTTCAATACCTTTCACATCTTTAGGATTATGACCCAAACCAATGATTATTTACTCTAAAGTTTTGATTCTATTATCCTTAGCCTGGGAGGAGGCTTTTTCAAGCTGCAAATGTGTATTAGTATTATCCAAATAATCCTGAAACTAATGGGTCATCATTGATTTATCTGTCAGAGTAGAATAAATAATCTCACCTGTTTGCTTGTGTAGCTCAATTTGATCTAAAGGATGGATATCCTTTGCTAATACTTCAAAATTAGTCCTAACGTAATCTGCAGCTGTCTAAGGCTGCTGCACCTTGGGCTTCAAATGGCTCATTAACATCTTACCTTGTTGGATGTCCTAAGCTGACATCAATCTTTCTTGATTTTTCGGAGTCATCTTCAAAAATTGGTTGTACAGTTGAAGTCTAAGTGGATCGTTCTGGCCTTTATATTGATGAATGTTCTTTTGATGTCCCAGGCAGTTTTTACTGGAGGTTTGAAAGAAGATATTTCTGCACTTTGTTGCCTCTGTATTCCCTGTTTTTGAAAATTAGTGGATGTCCCACTACCTGTACCTGTTTGCTGACTGTCTTCTCTTCCCTGGCTGTCAGGGATTTCCTGAAATGATTCATCTTCTGGAAGGGGAGTTAATTTTTACCTTTTAACATCTTTCTGTTCAGAAGAGCCACCAATAGGAGTAGTTGTTTCAGCCTCTCTCTTTTTTCCCTTTTCTATATTCAGAGGAGTTTGTAAAATAGAAATTTCTAGCTCACTAATCTGAGTAGGAGGAGTTTGTCCTTGACCTTGTTCTTTAGAAGTCTCTGGTTGATCTGTCATTATGAATTTTTCAATTATTTGTATATCAGGCTCCTTTTCTTTTCCTTTAGATTCTACTGCTACTGTACTAATCTCCTGCAAATTTTGTTGTAAAGTCATGGCTGAAGAAGATCCCTGCACCTGTCCAAAAGATTCTAGGTCAAGTATCTTTTCAAGATCTTTCATTACATTTTCAACATTGACCTGCTCACTATCTTTTTCAACCAATGTCCCTTCTTTCCATTCATCCATATTAGCATATTGTTCTATTTCTGGGATTCTTTGATGGATGTATGGTGACAGTTTATTTTTCATTCTTCTATCACAAATAAAGTTGTTTGGATCATAAGGCACCCAGTAGAAACTCTTTTGTAGTCTGAGATAGTCTTCTAAAATCCTTTCGGCTTCCTTTCCAACTTCCCTAGAGTTACAAATGAAGGGACCTAATTGGCTCTTGATCCTGAGTTGAGCCTTTTTCTTTGCATTGCAAAAATGAATTATATCTGAATTATTCATCTGCCTGAAATATTCTAATGCAAAGAGTCTCATTGGGACATACTTGGGCAGTTTGAATGAGCATAATTCACATCCATATATCCTGATCTCTGTGTAGTTTTGATATAGGTACCAGTCACCTATCTTGTACTGCTTTGAGAGCTGAAGGATTTTCTTGATTTCATTGTTAATTCTAGGAGGAGAGACTCCTTTCAACAAGGTAGTTGCAGGATGAACAAAAAGGTCGAAAAACTCATTATAGGAATAAGGAGAATCAGAGGAATTGTGAGTAATGGCAGACCAAAAGATGACTGACCTAGGATTCCCTTTGGCATCAAGTTTCTTAACATAAAAAAGGAAATTTTATAACTGAAAGTAAATCATGAGATGATATATGACAGAAGAATACTTAAATACTCTCTCATTCTCAAATCTCATGAACTGATCATGGATTTTGTCAGCAATATAAGATGCAAAATCGTACTTGACAGCAGGAGGCTTTCCAGGGGTAAAAATGGATAACAATATTAGGGCTAACTAATCAACATACTCACTAGTATTGAAGCCCATTATGGAAGACATCATGTTTAAAATAAGTCTACCCTCATCAGTAAAGAAAGTATAACCATAAGGGGGAGGGTTTTTAGGCTGATGCTCTGGTAACATGAAGGTTTGGCATAGGCAGTTTAGCTCTTCATGGGATAACTTAGTATATTTCTCAAGTAATTCAACCATGGACAGGGGAGTGAGAGCTTGACTAGGTTGGAATTGTAGCATTTCATTTATGGACTGAGCAGTTATTGGGAAAAGGACATTTTGACTTGGGGATAAAACTACTCGTTGGTTGGGATCATAATTTGCGTAGCAATAATGGATTAACTCAGGAAAAATATGGACTGAGGGGAGAAGGTACATAGGAAGATTTGATTCCCAAAGTCCAAATATGTCAGAACCATTCAAATAATTGTCTCTACAGCGGCAAAATATTCGAAGAGGATTCTCACTGAGACACAAGTCCTTAATTTGAAAATCCATATTGGCTAAAGGCAAATAATCCAAGTCCTTGTGAGGGGCATTGATGGGCATGACATTCAGAGCTACAGGAACTTCCATTTCTAGTTCTTGTGGATTCAGAAATGGAATTTCGGGGTTTTTGTGGAAAAGGGGCACAATTACCAATTTTGGGAATATAATTGCAGTTCTGGGAACGAAAAAGACCAAACTGAACTTCTTTTCAGACCTTAGTGCAGAATTAAAACTAAAACCAGGATTTTTTACAGAGTTTAGCGGGGAATTGGAATAAATACTTGTTTACGGGAAATGAAACGTGTTTAAACAGGCGCTGGTTATGACAGAAGAACCCTGAAATACTCGGCTTCAATTCTCTTCAGCAAGGTAACGGTCAGCAAGCGTTAACAGTTGGTTTTTGAATTTTGTTGTATAAAAGACTGGCTAGCGCACGGAACAATGAAAATGATGTAGACGCAATTTGTTTTATTTACAAAGTCAAAAGGGTGGCGGGTTTTGATTGATGACGCCAGCATGTACGATGGTTTCGTCATAGAGGGATAGGAGCGGATCTTTGTTTGGGCCGCTCGCGCAGTGGAAATCCGGACCCGAAAAAGATTAGGGCGAATTTGATAAGAAATTCGCGTCACAACTCTCCCTCCGTACGCCAGCCCAACTTCGGACCCAAAAAATATTAGGGTGGAATTCATTTGGTTTTCGCGTCACAAAATTGGCCGACGTCAGCAGGCTATTTTGGAACGCGAATTTGGTTTGAATTATGGTTTATCGCCGTTTGAAGTCCGGCGGGCTCGACTTAAGAACAATTTTGTTTGATCCCATCTTATAAAAATTGTGTTGGTTTTCTTTGATAATACACATATTTATAATAAATCATGGGAATACCACACTAGTAAACATGTGGAAAAGTTATATAAATTATTGAGAACAATCATTTTTATGTAAAAATATCAAAATGTGCTTTTGGGAAATAAGAATTCGAGTATTTGGTTCATATTGTTTTAAAGGAAGGAGTGAAGTTGGAGCCTCAAAAGATGCAAGCTATTACAAAATGACCTATTCCTAAGAAAATCAAGGTTCTTAGAAGATTTTTTAGACTTACATGATATTGTTGATAATTTGTTAAGAATTATGCATGCATTTCAAGTCCACTCACATATCTCTTGAAGAAAATATCATTTATATGGAATGATGAGGCTACTTTGGCATTCTCTCTTTTAATGGATGCCATGTCTTCTACACCAACATCGGTTGCACCTAATTTTGGTAAAACATTCATAGCAGAGTGTGAGGCACTAGGACAAGGAATTTACGTAACATTAACACAATAAGGGATATCATTGGCTTTTAAAAGCAAGGAATTCAAAGAAAATATTTGGTGAAATCTACGTATGAAAAATAAATGGAAGCAATATTACATGCAATAAAAAATGGTGATAGTATATCATTGGGAGGTACTTTAAAGTAAAGATATACCATGATAGCATAAAGTATTTTTTGAAGCTATGGATTTCATTGGAAGATTAACAAAAATGAGGAGAAAAAATGAAAAGTTTTAATTTTGAGATAATCTGCAAAAAGGGTAAGGAAAATTTAGTACATGATGCTCTTTCTAAAATAGAAGAGGCCTCAAATTTATATCCAATTACATTTTCTATTCCTAGGTGGCGAGAAGAAGCTTGCCATAATGGAAAAATGACAATAGTACTAAACAAAAACTAAAATTTATAAAGGATGGGATGAACTCTATGGAGCATTGGGAGTGAAAGAGAGATATACTTTGGTGCAAATGTAGAATATTTTTATGCACACAAGCATATTTTAATAAAAAAATATTAAGGGAGTCCCATGTCTCTCTGATGGTAGGACACAGGGTTCCTTAAAACATCTCAAAGGATCAAAAAATATATTTTTGGAAGGAATGAAGAAAGATATTCAAAATTTTGTAAGAGAAGGTTGGGTTTGCATAATAAATAAAAGAGAGATAGTAAAATCTCTAGGGTTACTTCAACCATTCCACATACATATTCAAAGACTAGAAGATATATCAATAGACTTTATTACAGGGTTATTGAAATATAAAGGTAAGTATTACATTTTTGTGGTCATTTATATAGACAAATTTTGTAGATTTTTTTGTAGAGCTCAAAGTACATAAACAACAAGCCAAGTGGCAGAAGTGTCCGTGAAATAAATTCATAGTCTTCATGGTTTTCCTAAAGTAATAGTAACAAGAAACTTTTGGAAATAATTATTTAATATGAGTGGAGAAACACTAGCTGCCATGAGTTCTTCATATCAAACACAATCAAATGGTCAAACAAAAATAGTTAACAAATGTTTTTAAGGTTATCTACAATGTTACTCTTTAGAAAAGAAATCTTAATGGATGAAGTGGGTTCCTAAAGGAAGAATGGTAATATGATACTATCATACTACCTATCACACATCTACTAAAATACCATGATGATGTAAGTTTGGAATTTAACATTTTTACATGTTAAAGACAAATAGTCAAAATCACTAACAACTTAGTATGCCATAATTAATAATCATTCCCTGTTCACTTTTGTTAATAGGTTTATGTCACACGATGATGCGGGGGCATTAGGCACTAGCCAGCAATGTAGGAGGTTTTTTCCACATGTTGTGGCTAGGAGGGTTCGAAAACATTTGAGTTGTAACAGCTAGGTGTCAATACCTCAGCTGACTGTATTACTTAGACTAGTTAGAGTTGTAGGAGTCGAACAGTTTCAATTAGTTGAATTATTATAATTAGACCTTTTGATTTCTAGAACGGTCCTCTCAGAGGAACCGAAGAGCCATATGTTATGTATATAAATTTTAATTCCTCGGATGAATAAAAGTAGAGAGGGAAGAGGAGAGTAGAGAGGGGATTTCTGCAATAAACCTCTGTGTGTGAACAATTGTTTTCAGTTAAATGATTTCCAAGCTTAGTTTCCATTGAATTATCTCGAACTGCTAATTGTGAAGAATTGTTTAACTATGAGGCGATTGGGTACTGATAATTCCATTATTCTGTCTTTGAATTCCCGTAAATTGTTGGATAACCCTGTGAACTCACCCCACCCGAAGGCGAGGTCTGTGTAGAGAACCGGGGTCGTGAACACTGTTCAAATATAAAAATCCCGCTTAATAAAGAGACAAGATTTTTGTGCTTTCGGAACCTGACCCGAGGATTGGACATGAGTTAACAAACAAAAGGATAGCGGAACCAGACTTGCACCCGTGGTCAAGCCCTGTACCAAAACCACGAGCAGAATCACAAAAGCGGGTTGCCCATATCACACCGCTTTTGCAGAGTAGGCGGTATTTCCTATTTGTGAGCGATTCCATAGGGAATGCGACACGTGGCAAAGTGACCCCCGGAAAACCACCGTTTAACCCGCGCCATCGCACGTTAAAGCCCGACGTTGGAAGCCGAGCGAAATTGCCAAGAGTCGTTGATTTGGAGAAGGGCCATCAGACGGTGGTCACACGTTGAACTTGCCCGGAGGTTAACTAAGGTGTGCGGAGGATAGCCAGGTACGATACGAGTGTTTGATTGGTTATTGATATATATAGGTGGGGCCGGAGTATAATGAAATTGTTTAATTAAACGATTGGCGGATAATTAGAATAAGTCTGGAGCGTGATTGTTGTAAGGCTGGGTGGTGAAATATAGAGCTGAAAGTTCATTACAAGTTATTTATTTAAAAAGAAACGTGGAGTATAAATACAAAGTGTTGAAAGTTAAACATTGGTTATAAGGCTTGGAGATAATATAAAGTCGGGAATATAAATTAAAGTCCAACCATTGTGGATGGTATTTATTTATCAAATTCTACAAATTTGATAAATAAACCTGAAGAAAGAAGAAGTCAATTAAGACTCAGGATGGAGGAAAAGAACGGGGTAAACTAAGGGAAAATGCTGACAGAGCGATTGTAGACACACCAGCTCTCCTTAGGGGTCCAATTTTAGTTTTGTTGCGTCACACAATGATCTCTCTTCTCTGGCATTTACTTGTATTGAAGATCACTATTCTAGGAATAAGGAGTTATTTTCTCCAAAAATAACCCCAGCCAAACATTGACAATGCATCAAGGATATATTTCTATTCTTCATAAGTACATATGTTCTACTTCTAAATCATGTCTTGGAAGTGGTTGTTTTGCTGGAAATTATTCACCAGTTGGTTTCATACCAAATTCTTTTTCACATTTTTAGCATCCAATACATGAAAAAGATAATGGTTTAAAACAACATAAATATTTGAAATTTTGCAAGAATTGTTTGGCACACTTTGAATATGCATTTTAAAGTCACGTGCATGATGCTGTATAGAATCAAGTGTCATTTTGAATACCAAATGTTTCACAAGAAACTTCTCAACATGCTACCCTGTAGTAAGGATTAAATGACAATATTTCATCAACTATTTCCATAATAAAAGTGCACCTCGACCATAAGACTAAACGACTACAAATGTTGTAGATCTAACAAGACCACACAATCAAATGTATTCCACAAGGCCAATACTGTATGAAAAATGAAAAGGAGTTTGCAACCAAAAATACCTTAGGCAACTAATTCAATTAGATACACCAAACCATCAACAAAAAGGAAAACCAGCCTACTTGGCCCCAATATTTTCAACTGGGTCCTCTAATTCAACCAATAAAAAGGCCAAAACCATAGCATTGAAATACATTTCATTACACTGTCAATAACAATAAAATTTGACTTAGCCATAACCCTTTCCTTTTATTGTTGTGAAAAGATTTATGCATTACTCTAATGTGGCTAGTCCATAGCCCAAGTAGACCACTGGGTAACAAATATGTTTCCTTTCACCTTTGAGTTTTCAAATTATGCCTACCAAATCTAAGACATTTAAGAGGGGGAACTGATACAACGTTAAAAAGAAAACCAGAGCACACATCTACAAATTACCTCCTTAGCTATTGTCACACCATCATTAACTATTTTCGGAGAACCATGCTTGCTCTCCAAGACAACATTTTTACCTTCGCCCCAAGGGTGACTCCAACAAGATCAACAAGTTTGTTCACACCGCTTGCAAGACAAATTGAAAATGATTTCAGTAAGTGTGCAATTGAATGCCAAACCATATGCCAAAACAACCCTCCATGAAAAATTAAAATAACACATTAAAATTGAATATAAGTGGACAAGGAAAGATCCACCGCAGTGAAGTTTCACGTGCAGGTGACCTTCCTTTAAACACAATTTTTTCTCTGACCTGCAATTTTTTTGTCACTGAGCCATCCTTGTTGAAGTACAACTCCTTTTCCATAGCTCTTGTATTAACTACATTCTCTCTGTCGCGTAATCTCAGAGTCCCTCTTCTGCTTGAGCGATTAAAGGAAATGGGTGAAAAAACTGAAAGAGAAGACAATTGTCTGCCATAATTATCAAACATTGCACCCAAATTCTTCCCCTTTCCATTGTTACCCAATGAGGTAGATGTGGAAATTGTTGTCATACTGCCCAAAGCAGAGGCCATCTTCTCTTATCTTGAATATAGAATTACAAGATCTTCATATTAGTATGAACCTTAAAAAACATGACTCCCATTGCTAAAAACCACTTTTAAGTTGTAACAGGCAAAATAAACAACTATCGCAACTTTTGGCAACTTCTGGAGCATTAAGAGAGAAAAAACCAAAGAGAAATACAACCACAATCCTCATTTTAATGAAACCGAACTATATATTTGCATTAAGATAATAGAAAGAAATCACGACTATATTAAGGCCACCACAAAACAATCTTTAACCAGTGTCTCTCATGGCCTTTAGGTTTCCATGCTAGAGGTTGCATATTTTTAATTTAAATTCTTGACCTCTCGTGCCCATCTATGAATGCATCCAATGGGATATCTACATCAAATTCTCCTTTATATCCCCAAAAAAAAATTCCCTACTACAAGAGCACCAGTATTGATGGATCACCCCACACCATCCCACCCACTAGAAACGGTGAAAAAGGAAACCCAAGAAAACTTCTGAAATATATCAAGATGACTATATGGGTGGTTCTTATGAATCAACCAACCATTCAGAACATGCTCATCAATCCAAACCATGAGTATTATGTGACAATATTCAAGCAAGCACTGAATCGAATTTCTGAAGATATGTTAGAGAAACCCTAAACTCTCATTGAAAATAGGTGAAATGTGGCACCACTCGGGGATTGACATGTGCCAATTGGTACAAGTGGTAGACAATTGGCATGCTCAAACAACGAGGTGATGCAGGAATGACATGAGGGAGAAAATATCAGAAAAGCCCCAAATCTGGAGAACTAAAGCTCATCACCAACCTGAGATTGACAACTTTGCATGATGTAACCTATGAAATCGTAAATGGAGGAATCATAGTAACAATAAAGTAACCTATGTAACAATAAATTCGGATTCATCCTGGGAGTGGTAATGGGAGAAATCATAGTGAACAACAGGAAACATGCAGAGTTGCTTATAATCAAATAGATGAAAAAACACATACAAAAAACCTAGATAATAATCATGAACAAGCTTAATATTGAATTATGAACTGTAAAGGAACTTACAAAATGTGAAATTACGAACCTGGTCAAGCGCACAAGCAAAAATATCCTGGACATGACCCTGGTTGACAAGTTGTATTGCTCATGATGCAAGAGGATTTGTACCTGCACTGCCAATTCAATCAAAATCCATCATTATCTATGCAATAAATACAAGTAATTGATGTAGTATTTTTTACTCTAAGATGCATTCTTATGATAATGTTAGAACATATGTTGAAAATGTCAAAACATACTTGAATAAGCTCCTCTTCATTTCAAGAACAATTTATTGGAGTCGCATGAACTTGGAACAAGCCTCCCACGATCTGAAAGAGTAGCAACTAAGTCAACATTGACTTTTTTGTTGCTACACTGGATCGAGGGTGGTTTGCTCCAAGATTAAATCGCTCCAATAAATTATTCTCTACTAAATAGGGCCAACCACGTGAAGGTGGAAGCTCTTATGGCCCCTCCCCCCCCCTCACATCACTCTCAATTCCCCAATACCCAATCTATATTTCATTTTTTACTTTCATGAGCATAAAAAAATAAATTCAATAACTAATAAAAAAACAATTCAACAAAAAGTATGCAAGGAAACATTGCAATTAATGCTTGATATAAAAATAGTATGATAAATGAGTTTTTTATATAACACAAAAAACGTTCCAAGTATGGTAACGTTTGTCTTATAATAATACAATATTTTACATTATTGAATTTTCTTTTTCTTCTTCCTATTTTTAAAGCTCCTAATTACATCATCAATATCATCATGCTCTGCTCCTGTTTCGTGCCTTTCGACCCGCACTGCTGACCTAGTTGCGTAGTCACGATGTCTGGTCTCATCCAGTGATGAGGCATCGCCTACAAAAACAGATAATATTAAATTTTAATTGTCAGTTTTTAAATATCATTGAACTAGTTCGGTAATATTAATAAAAAAAATTGCAATGAGATTATTTACCTGGTGCACCAGTTGTCGCCGCTGACCTAGTTGCATAGTCATGATGTCTGGTCTCATCCAGTGACAGGGCATCACCTACAAAAACAGATAATATTAAATTTTAATTGTCAGTTTTTAAATATCATTGAACTAGTTCGGTAATATTAATAAAAAAATCCCAGATGCAGGTGGTTATGAGGGGCATTAAGGTGATTGGATGGTCTGGCGGCATTATGGAAATCCATATGCCAACCGGCCTTGCAATTGTCCTTCGGCGCATCCACAGGCGAGAGCAGAATTTAATGCATTTACAGCCCGGCGCGCATAACAACCCAGCCTCCGAAACTCAAGACCATCCCACACGCTGTGACCTGGACAGGGCGATTACTCATATTTATGATGGTTTAATGATGAAGGTTTTCAGTAGCACAGGTTTATTCGTTTACAGGATGGAGAGCGATCATAATTCCAACAGTCTTCCCCGGCCTGTTACGATTTGTTTCTCCCCGGATATTAGGCTCTCTTCAGAGCGCACTGTCACAGGAAAACGAACTAAGCTCCACTGCTGTTTAGAGCTCAGTGACAGTCTCCACTACTCTATTGCCGGGAATTGCATGCTTGCCTCAGTGAATTGGACCTCGCAGTTGTCCCATGCTTCTGTCCTGCTCCCGCTCCCCCACTCTTCAGAATTGACAGAGAACATGCCGCGTCTCAGACACTGAATGAGGTGCAGAAGAGGCTCCTCTCGGTGATAGATGAGGTGCTCCCCCACTTCCTCCAGCACCTCTGCAGAGGCTTCTCCTACTTCCGACAGCACTTCCAGAGCAAACAGGGGTCGTATTCTTCGTTCTGGGTGAAGCTTTCGCTCCCCTACTCCCCCGCAGTCTTTCGATCACTCCCAAACTATGCATTTCTCTTTCAAAAACTCTCTAAACTGTCTAAGAGTCATCGCCTCCATCACTATTGTCTTTCGGGAAACTCCTCAGGATGTGATTCCTAATTCTGGTTGGAGGGCAGGGAGTAATGCGGATGCTCAAGCTCTGAGGCATAGCGCGGGCGGTTTGAACTTGCAGGATGTGGAGATTAATGTCGACTAGGACGGCGCCAGCCAAGGCGATGCTGCTCCGCCTAGCTCGGAGCCGCACGAGATGAATATCGACATTGGTTATGATCAGAACAGGCAGCTCAATGAAAAACTGGATCATGGGAATGAGAGCGAGCAGCAGAAAAATGGAAATCAAGCGAGCGAGGTGAAGGGGCCCCCTGCTACTGGGAAGGTGATACATTCAACTGAGGACCTGTACACGACTGACGGCGAACCGGATGAACTCTGGTGCAGGGTCGTTGAAGAAGCACCTGACGAGTAACGCCTCCCTCCTTTCCTGGTTTTTTGCTCTGGCTCTGTCTGTCATTATGAAAATGTTCATGTTTGTTATTCTGTTAAGGTTCTCGGTTCTTTTCATTATGCTTTATATAATCCGAACCATTAGCCTCCCTTGCGTGGGATTTTGTTGGAAAAATCTCAGCACTGGTTTCCCTCGGGGAGGGCAGTGCTCAACTCTGATCTTTTGTTCAAATATGCCTCTAACTCGGGCATGGTTCTGGATGAGACCTGATGTACATATTTTTTGTTGATAAATAGATTACGCTTACTTAGAAAAAAAAAATATTAATAAAAAAAAATTGCAATGAGATTATTTACCTGGTGCACCAGTTGTCGGCGCTGACCTAGTTGCGTAGTCACGATGTCTGGTCTCATCCAGTGACAGGGCATCGCCTACAAAAAAAGATAATATTAAATTTTAATTGTCAGTTTTTAAATATCATTGAACTAGTTCGGTAATATTAATAAAAAAAATTGCAATGAGATTATTTACCTGGTGCACCAGTTGTTGCCGCTGACCTAGTTGCGTAGTCACGATGTCTGGTCTCATCCAGTGACGGGGCATCGCCTACAAAAAAAAATAATATTAAATTTTAATTGTCAGTTTTTAAATATCATTGAACTAGTTCGGTAATATTAATAAAAAAAATTGCAATGAGATTATTTACCTGGTGCACCAGTTGTCACCGCTGACCTAGTTGCGTAGTCACGATGTATGGTCTCATCCAGTGATGGGGCATTACCTACAAAAACAGATAATATTAAATTTTAATTGTCAGTTTTTAAATATCATTGAACTAGTTTGGTAATATTAATAAAAAAAATTGCAATGAGATTATTTACCTGGTGCACCAGTTGTCGCCATTGGGACTGTTTCCCTATCTTCCTCTCTAGTGGTAAGATCCTCAAGGGAAACATTCTCTATCATTTAAACAAAAAACGTTATAAGGACAACCATCAAGGTATAATTAGAAAAAAATATAAGTGGAAATTAATTACCATCATGGCCCTCACTGATAGTAGCATTGTCGGCCTGGTCCCTACTACAATGATCAGGTTGCACGTGAGGATCATCTACATTTGGCTTTAAAACTGGGTTATTTGCGTCGTCGGTAGTGTTGCTCCCCTGATTTAAACAAAGTTGTTAGACATTAAATTTATGGATGAAAACAAACATATTGAAAGGTTAATGTTTTACCTTATCAGGCATTTTGGATCTTGGGACCTGCCCCAATCTTATGCAACGTTCAACTACGGCTTGATAGCCGTAATGGAAAGCGATATTTTTATCTTCCTCTGTTTTTCTGTTCCGAATTCATCACCCTACATTACATATGATTGTGTATTTTTAATCATATTTTATAGGATTACAAAAACGTTGGAAGGTGATACAATTAATTATAAGATGTTTAGCTACTTAATTACAATTCTTGCGGCCAATTTCAAGTAGCCGCCCTGGCCTAGCTTGTGATAGCCCTTTTTTTCAATCCTAGCTTTGGTTGCCTTTGAGGCGTTAGGCAACCTAGCATCAAAAGATTAAAGTCAGATATGACGTAGCACACTTTTATTTTAGACATAGAGAAAATTAAAGCTATTGAATTAAAGTTGTAATTTACCTTGCGGGTCCAGTTGGCATTTTTCCTTCTTTATTTGCCCTTTTCTCTTTTCCGTCATGGATGAGTGCTCTCCACTTACTCTCTGGAACTGTGAGAGGATGCTCATATCTAGGGTTAAATTTCAATTGAGTCCTATAGGTTTCCCTGGTATATTTCAAATATTTGCCGACTACCCGAGCCACCGCTGTTCTGTCAAATATTCCGACCCCAAAAAGGGTTTCTAGATAATCTAGAAGTTCTTTTTTCAGGTTGGAACTCTGGGAATTCCACCCTGTGCGTATGGTTGGGCCAAAAATTACCAACGCATGGCTCTCCAGAACTCATTGTTTCCTACACAGAAAAAAAAGAAGATATTATCTTTAATTTAAAAATAAAAATCATGATAAATATGTTTTAGATAAAGTACATGAAATAGTTAAAATATTAAAATTTACCTGGGATTTGTACATGCTTTATAGGGACACCTTCATCGTTCACCAACAACGTGCCATTAATGGTCCCTGTGGAGCTGACACGTGTAGCTCTAGGAAACACAATAATGTAGTTGGCCATATCAGCCTCATCATTGCCAACACGTTCAGCGGTTGTCTGGGTGTCTGCTTGGGCAGGGTGTGTTTCTTGGATGGAACCTAAAGAAGTAGAAGGTGTACGAGAGGGTTTTTGGGAAATCTCTTGCCCTTGTTTCCCACTACCACCAACACCGGATTCAGAAAGTGCCAGAAAACGCTACATACAAAAGAACTTTTTGTTAGTTTAGTCAATGTAAAAATTAAAAATCAAACTATCACAATTCATCTCATGCAGAATAAAAAAATATCCTTTTGACTTTTTATTATTACCTGATATCTTTCTAGCTGGCTCATAATTTGTTTTATCTT
Source organism: Pinus albicaulis (assembly GCA_034641835.2). Lineage (NCBI taxonomy): Eukaryota > Viridiplantae > Streptophyta > Pinopsida > Pinales > Pinaceae > Pinus > Pinus albicaulis. The sequence goes on from CM076578.1 coordinate 1,910,700,635, forward strand.
CTCTTCTGTTTCAGGTGTTTGAGGCGCGTCTATCAAAGTATTAAATTCTGACCTTGCATCTCGTGCCTTTTTTTGCAACAAGAACACTGGAGATAGGGATGAAGAAAGCTCTTCCTCAAAGAGGGAATCATCAGGCGTACCATGGCTAGGTGTTTGCATATTTGAAAAAAATTAATATTATTTCAATTATGTAAATAACTAAAATACCTGAAGATAGAGCAATGCTGGCACTTTACATGTTCTTCCGCTGGCCTCTTTCCGCGATCAGCCCGTCTCGGGGTTGTTCCTATACTGCCCTGATCAGTCTGCCACATTGCAATAAAATTATTAATGTAAAACTTGAAAACAATATCTAACTTGAAAACACAAAATGAAAACAGAAATAATTTCTAATAAGACACCGGAAGACAGAGTTAGAGTTTCAAATATGCCTTGCATTGAATTCAGTCCTCGAAACATGTCATTGCACATTAAGGCACCCAAACAAGAGACGAGTTGACAATGAAGACCTTATTGAATATATTGTTGGAGCAACTTCTAGTAAACTTGTTGTGAAGACCTTGAGGACATTTTTGGAGCAACATTGTTGAAGCCGATGGTATAGCATTGTTGGAGACGATCTTGAAGGGCCTTGAAGTGAAGCTTTTGGAGCAACTATTGAAAAATCCTTAGAGCATTTAAGTAAGGCACTTTCTATCTTCCATCACCTTTTTCCTTTCAATATCCTTTAAAAGATTTTGTTGATATTTAATGTTTGAAATCACGTTATAATTCCTTGATTATATGTGTTTGGGGACTAGAATAATTTCACACTAAACCATGCAAACTTAAAAGTAACTTAACAGATCCATAAAGTAATAATAATCATAATTCCTAATTTCCTATTGTATGATATGATGCAAATTATTCAAACATGAAGCAATGAAGACATGCAATGTCTGAATTTCAAGATTGATGAACCAATACAAGAAGTTAGAAACTACAACTTTGATTCAATACTCTGTGTCCTAACTCCAGGAAGGAATCTAGTTTGTAGTACACAATATGCATCGCGTATTATCAATTCTTAATTGACAACAACTAAAGGTCATCTACCTCATCAATTCCTTCCCATTTTGTGTTTTTATGTTATATTCCTTATAAAAGTGTCAAATTTCTCTCAAAGTAAGCAACCACTGAATAAAATAAAAAATAGTTGAGATATGATTGAGAAATGGTCATTTATTTCTTAAAAGGATCTTCACGATTTCTTTGGTTGTTTTTCATCTCAAGAAACAAGAAATGACCTAAGAAACTATCATGCTTTAATATAAGAAACAACATGGTGCAATGGCCATTTTCAAAGCCAAATGATGTCCATTAAGGACATGGCCTTTATTTGGTTCCTGTTTCATAGGAGTTTTGGGTAGAAATGGAACTTTTTTGTACCATTTCCAGTAGTAAAAAGGGAAAACCTTCTTTTTCCATGGGAAATAATTTACCTTTCCTTTTTCAAGATAATCTAAATCACAAAAAATATGAACTATACTGCACACATTCTTGGATAATGTGATAGTGGAAAAGGAATACCCTACACAAGTGATGCACACATGTACATTTGAACACTAATATATTTTTGTAGTTGAAATGCAATGCTTGTTTTCATTTAAATGTAGGGTTTTTAAAACAGGGAGAAATAATGGCTGCCAATTTAATAAGCGTTTCTTTGGGAAAAATTTAAATCTTGTATTGGGTGATGAAGATAATAGAGGGTATTGAATCTTGATTCTTGACATTGTGTTTAACTTGAATAACTCAAATGATTATAAATATCAGTGGATGAGTTCTTTTTTCAAGTATGTCACTCAAAACTCTTATGTCAAAGAATTGTATGATGGCTAGCATTTGCTTGTTTCCCTTTCTTCAGTTCAATGTAAAAAGTATATTAATATATTGGAGCACGAATGATAACTACAATTTTTTGCTCTGCAGTATATCCAGCCCCAAGATTATGAAAAGCTTTCTCAAGTGGAGCTATTTGGTTAGGCTGTAGGGTCAACCCTCTATAGGAGGAAGGGCTTGCATTAAGAACTTACCATTTTGCAAGAGTTGAGGCTCAATGCTGTTTTGCAAGAGCTGAGGGTGAATGCTGTTCTACAAGAGATGAGGGCGAATGCAGGGTGAATGTTGTTCTGCAAGAGCTCAGGGCGAATGCTGTTCTGCAAGAGCTCAGGGCGAATGCTGAGGGCAAATGCTGTTCTGCAAGAGCTGAGGGTGAATGCTGATGGCGAATGCTGTTCTGCAAGAGCGGAGGGCAAATGCACGCGTGATATCAGACGTTAATGTAGCACACATGTACATTTGAACACTAATAGATTTTTGTAGTTGAAATGCAATGCTTGTTTTCATTTAAATGTAGGGTTTTCAAAGCAGGGAGAAATAATGGCTGCCAAATTAATAAGCGTTTCTTTGGGAAAAATTTAAATCTTGTATTGGGTGATGAAGATAATAGAGGGTATTGAATCTTGATTCTTGACATCTAGAGAGAACCCTACAGCCTAACGCAATCCAATGGAATTGACCAAAAAAACCCAAATAGAGTCAACCCTACTATAGAAGGAAGGGCTTGCAGTAAGAACTTACCATTTTGCAAGAGCTGAGGGCGAATGCTGTTCTGCAAGAGCTGAGGGTGAACGCTGAGGGCGAATGCTGAGGGAAAATGCTGTTCTGCAAGAGCTGAGGGCGAATTCTGTTCTGCAAGAGTGGAGGGCGAATGCGCACGTTATATCAGACGTTAATGTAGCTATTGCGACAGATACGAAACAATAAAATCATTTTTATCTAGCGCGCATATAAGTTTCGTATTTGTATTTAGCACGCATATAAGTGTCGTTATACCGACGGCGTAAAAGGCGTTGCTATTGCGATGAAGGCCTCCAAATGTCGCAACTACGACACTTAGACATTGTGTCGTAGTTGCGACGTTTAGAGGCAGTCCTCGCAATAACGACGCTTTGGGCCATAGTGTCGCAAGTGTGACGTCTTCCTCCAAACGTCGCAATTGCGACACTTTTCTAAGTGTCGGTATTGCGACACTTTTATATAAACGTCGGTATAGCGACGGTTTCGGGCGAGATGGAAAAAAATTGGGGAAATTTCCGACATTTGGTCAAAAGCGTCGGAACCAAGTGTTGGAATTTCCGCCAAATGTAGTAGTGTCTCATCTGGGAAAGCCTTCCATTGAAATGTTTTTTTAAGCACATATTTCTATCCCCTAACAGCTGATATCAAACAACCGATATACCCTAATTTATTCACTAGAAGGAAAACACTAGCCATTGTATCTAATATTTTCGGTTGTTTCCCCCCAGTACCAGTTGCATTCAGGCACAAGCGTGTGATGTTTTGCAAACCTCTCTATTGCCTAGAAATTTTCTAGTCAATTCATCCCATCCTAGGGAATCTAAAGATTCTAATACATTAGATTGTCAATTTGTCACTACACAAACATTTGGCCAAATTAATAATAAGCCCACTGATGATCATCCAATCACCATAAATAATGATCACATCCATTCACCAGTTGATCTCACGAAACCATCGAAGTTTGAAAGCCCCCCGCTCGAAGCTCCAGGGTTTTTCCAGGACGATGAGGCACTTTAGCCTCTGCTGACGGTTACTTCAGATCTTCAACACCCCGATGAAACCCAAGGATGACTTCAAAATAGGGTTTTCAAAATTAGGGTTTCTGCACTTGGATTCACAAGCACCTCAAATTATCCTGGCATATGCCTATTTTTTCCATTCCATCAAATTGATCATCCTGAACATCATGATGAGATTACCAACTGGTTTGATGGATCCTATCCGATGAATATACCTGCAAATAGGAAATGTTTTACCTCACTTCAGTTGGATTTAGGGTTGTGCATGCATGGATGTGTGTCATTTATAGATGCTTTTAGGTTTCGAGTACATATTTATGTGCATCAGGATGAAATTAAAATTTAGCTTGAACAATCCATTCTGGCATGTTCTCTGGTAAGTAGCCATAACCTTCTTGTTGTTGCACATGCTCTTCAGGTAAGTCTTGTTGTTGGTGCACAATTTTGTATGCTAGCTCTGATTGCTAACATTTTTGTTCTTGTAGGACGAGAAATAATGCGGTGGCTGCACTAGAAAGCTGATTTCACATAACCCAACTTCCTATTTGGTTAAAATAGGGTTTTAGGTTTAGGCTAGCTAGGATCTATTAATAAAAGATTGTTAGTTCAAGTTGTTAATTACGTTTACTTGCGAAAGTTTTGCTTTATGGTTTAAAATTATGTTCGCTGTCTTCTCTTATGGTCAGTAGCTTTATACATTATAATCTTCCATTTATTTTGCACTCATTTCTCTTTCATTTTTCTTATTGCAGCACAATATTCAGATAATCACTACCTGTGCTTTGCTTTGTTTTTTCCACCTGCAACTAGTTGATCTTTCTCGCACATGGCATTGCATTGCGTCATAAGACTTGTCTGTTGCATCACGTTGTACACTTTCTTCCTTGCATCATTTGCACTGGTTGTTGAGATAACTATGAAAGTTTCCATACATTGCATACCACTGCATGAGCCCTCATTGAACCCGGGGCCTTGAAACCCTCAGTGCCCAGACTAGCCATCTTACTCCCCCTTGCACGGGTTTAAAGCCAAATAGATTTCTTTTACCTCTTTTCACGCATTGAAATCCTGATGATCTTTCTTACTTGTTTTTCCCTGATTGCTGAAACCCTAACTCCATTGTTTGCATGAGGTTGTGGTGGTTACCTCAAGAGGTAGCTTCTCTCAAAATAGGTCATCAAATTCACGTTCTCAACATAATTCCTATGAGTTTAAATTCATTAGCCAGGGAGATATGATCAGGTTACTTGTGGGGAACCCTAATGAGTTTGAATGGCCTATACCCGTAACCTGAGCCTTGTGCCTGTGGGTGGTAGATGGGATGTGAAGGCTTGGCATGAGGGAAAACCCAAATCAGAATATATTTCAGTTTCTATCAAATAAGAAACAACCTCTCTTGCCCGTAAAATAATTTGGGATCCCTCATCTGCCCATGCAAAATAAGTGCCACAAGCACATGAAAAGAAGTGATACAAGCACATGAAACAAATAAGGTTAAATGATTGAGAAAGGCTTCCTGCGCAGAGAGGTAACACAACGACTCTGATAGGGTATTGACCAGGCTCACTGACAGTAGAGAAACGTTTGTGATTTCTTGAAGTGACTCCGTTGGGGTACTTTCTAGGCTTGCTGGCAGTGGAGCAACACTGGAAAATTATTTTAAAATTATAAATATAATAAGCCCGCTAACTTGCTCTCTACAACATCATCAAACTGCTGGCATCCGTGAACTCTTGTTTTGACGTTTTTTGATTAACAAGACCTAGCTGAGGCACAAGGATTGGGCATATCTGTAAAGGTCAAAGTAATACAAAGGGTACCCGTAGAACCTATTCAATATTCCCTTGCATCACTATCGAGACTCAGATTATTGTTGGGACTTTGATAGAGATGCTGGATTCTACCAGTGGTTCGCCATTTGTTGTAGCCGCTATAACACCACCCAAAATTTTGGGTCCCCCTCTGCTCGTTCAACCCATTAAGTTTTCGACTCGACCTTCAGTCGGTAATATCCCCATGACCTATTTCTGCCCAACCCTGTCAACTCACCCACTTGTCTTGCTGTCTCTCGACTACAATAGGGTATATAAGTTTTAAGCCAGTTTCTGAATTTAGAGATGCTCAAGAAATTGAAATGAGTTACAATATCTTAGGTTGGATATTTCAATGTTGCTGCTCCTCGAATGAGCTATTTTAACTAGTCACTTATTTTTCTCATTATTACCGAGAGCTAACTCATTCTCATATTATTCCTTTCAGGAAATTGGTCAAAGGAGCTATCAATTTACATCGAACAACATATCTATTTCATTAAGAGTTCATTGGCACGACACCATAAAAGTACTCTACAAGATGAGGTTCCAACCATCCATGCGGAAGCTATTGGTTTGCACGAAGAGCCAGGGTTTTCCTAGCAAGCAAGGGGACCCTTCAAATTGAGGTGGATCCTCACGAACCACCAAGAGCCACACATTAATCTCAAAGGAACCTGGTCACTTGCACATGGCTGATATGCAGGAAAAGTCATCTTGCTGTGAAAACCAGAGATCACCGAAAGAGGAATGTAGAAGGGATAAAACTCAAAGTTGCAGGTTGCATATGACTCCAGGTTGCAGGTCGCAGGTCAAAAAAAGCCCTAGGTCATAGGTCGCAGATGACTCAAGGTCACAGGTCGCAAAAGTCGTAAATTCACAAGGTCACAAAGTTGCAAAGTTACATAGTTCGCAAAGTCGTAAGGTTGCAAGCTTGCAAGGTTGTAAAGTTGCATAGGTCGCAAGGTAGAAAAATCACATAGGTCGCAAGGTCGAAAAGTCATATAGTTCGCAAAGCCGCATAGGTCACAAGGTTGCGAGGTCGCAAGGTCACAAAAATCACATAGGTCTCAAAGTTGCAAAGTCACATAGGTCAGAAGGTCACAAAGTCGCATAGGTCACAAGGTCACAAAATCACAAAGTCGCAAAGTTGCATAGGTCGCAAAGTCGCAAAGTCTCATAGGTTGCAAAGTCGCAAGGTCGCAAAGTCACATAGGTCGCAAAGTCACATAGGTCATAAAGTCGCAAATTTGCTTTGTTCGCAAAGTTGCATAGGTCGCAAAGTCGCAAGGTCGCAAGGTCACATAGGTCACAAGGTTGAAAAGTTGCGAATTCACATAGGTCGCAAATTCGCAAGGTCACAAAGTCACATAGGTCGCAGAGTGGCAAGGTTGCAAGGTCGTAAAGTCACATAGGTCACAAAGTTGCATAGTTCGCAAAGTCACATAGGTCGCAAGGTCACAAGGTTGCAAGGTTGCAAGGTCGCAAAGTCGCAAGGTTGCAAGGCCACAACCTCCCTTAGGTCGCAAGTAATCCCAAGAGTCAGGGAAGACCAAAGGTCACGGGAAACCCAAGAGTCACCTCGGCCTATATGTACATCTTCTAGCGATTTTGTAAAGGTCTTTTGGGTTGTGGACTTCTAAGAGAGACAAATTGCTTTTTATTGAATGGATGCCTCTTGATGAATACAAAGAAGTGTTATTGGATCTCACTAATGAATCCAATGGAAGTCTCCTGTGTGGTTATGCTATGAATATTGTCTCTTTGAATGAATAAATTATTCTTTCAAATATTGGTGCACATTTATACTCATGTATTCCCTTGTGTTATGAGCTTCCTTGCAACACGTGGATGATATATGATGTTCTAACCTAAAGAAATGTTGGTGAACTAATTTGTAAATATTTTCTTTAAATATTTATTGGGATGTGCATAGTTGATAAATGAAACTCTTAACCATTGTGAACTTTTTCTCGTTTGTTAAGTGAATCTTGCAATAAGTATGATCTTGGTAAATTTTTGCTAACAATGATTTTCATAAGTTTCATGCTTTAAATTCTGCTTTGCTATTCATGGTATTATGTTTCACAGGGAATTCGTCAATCACTGACTTGTATTCGTTCAAAATATGTGCATTATCCATCTCATCGAGTCCCCTCTCCATCCGCAAAACATCTTCACCAATTTAATGGAAACCGGGCCTACATACCGGATGGGATCCCCAAACCAAACAGTGTAGAGTCTAATTGGGATTCTGCACTGGGGATATTCCCCTTACTATTGGCAAGACATTTTCAACTGTCAACACAATTGTATGTTGGATTTTGGAGCTTCACACAATCTAATGCCAAAGGTTATTATGGAAAAAATTAATTTGGAAATAAATCTAAGTTATCATGACTTATATACCTTTGAATCCAAAAGAGTGCAATGTTTGGGACTTATAAAAGACCTAGTGTTAACCTTACACCAAATACCATTCAAAATTGTTGTATTAGACATAGGAGTCACTGATATTCCCCCCTAAGTTTGGAATGCGTTTATCAAGATCATGTTGTGCCAAACTAGGAGGGAGTCTCCAAATGGATATGTATTTTACCACTATTACTGTATATGGGGGAGAAAAACTTAGGTTATATAGGGAATTTAGATTCTTAAATACTACTTGCAAAGCATATCAAGCTAGAAACCATCCAATTTATGCAGTTGATCAAGACTTTAGTTGCTTCCAACTATCTTCAAATACTTCACAGAATTCTCAACTTAAGATTGAGGGTGCAGTTGAAACTCCTAAATATGTTCAAACTGATATTTGGAAACTTTTCTTTGATGGATCTTGTACCAAAGATGGAGCTGGGAGGTATTGTTTTAATCTCACCTGAGAAAGAAAATATCACTCAATCGTGCAAGTTATATTTTGAGGTAAAAAATAATGTTGCTGAATATGAATCTTTTCTTCTAGGATTACAGTTTGCTAAAAGTTTAAAGGTGCAAAATTTAAGTGCCTTTACTAATTCAAAACTTATAGTAAGACAGGCTAGGAATATTTGTCAAACAAAGCATCTTAGGCTCAAGTCTTACAAAAATGAATTTTAGGATACAATTGAAAACTCCTTTAATGCTTTTAATATAAATTTCATTCCTATAAATGAAAACATTCATGTAGATTCTTTGGATGTTTCTGCCAAGTCTTTTAAGATACTAGACCAAATTTAGATACAATACCAAATTCAAGTCAAATATAGGCCATACATTCCAGATAATCTAAAGTATTGGAAAATATTTGAAGATGATGATCAAATGAAATCCTTTCTCCAAGTTATTGATGAATTTTCTATATTGCAAATTGAAGAAGATAAATCAGATATTAATGAAGCTACTAAGGAAAACGAAAATTCAGATCTAAGTACAAAAGTAGTTGATCATGATATTATACAACTGTCAAATAACTTTATTCCCAAAGGATTTTTTCCCTTAGAAAAGCTATTTGATCAAAATGATGTTCCTAGAAATCCACTCTCTGCTTCTCGAGAATATGATCTTAAAGAAACCAACATTGGCATTGATGAAGAAATTAAAAATATTAAACTTTGTGCATCTTTAACTCCTAAAATTAAAAATGAATACATGAAAATTCTTAAGAATTATATAGATGTTTTTGCTTCGTCTTATGCTGATTTGAAAACTTATGACACATCTCTGATTGAGCATAAATCCCACTAAAACCCGAAGCAAAACCCTACCAACAAAAACTAAGAAGAATGAATCCAATTCTACTTACTACCATAGAAAAAGAGATTAAGAAGATTTTAGATGCTTAGATAATTTCCCCCTTAAGATACTCTAATTGGGTAGCCAAATTAGTTCTTGTCAGAAAAAAATGGTGAAATTAAACTCTGTGTGGATTTCAGAAACCTTAATAGATCATCTCTAAAAGATAACTATCCACTCCCAAATATGGACCAGTTACTTCAAAGGGTTTCGGGTGATAATAGACTTTCCAGGCTTGATGGCTTCTATGGCTATAATTAGGTAATGGTAAATCCAGAAGACATAGATAAGACAACCTTTACTACACCCTAGGGTACATTCATGTATGCCAGGATGCCCTTTGGCCTATCAAATGTAGGAACAACGTTCCAAAGAGCTACTGAATTAGCCTTTGTTGGGAAGGTAAATAAATTTGTTGTCATTTATCTTGATGATTTAACTGTTTTTTATGAATTGGATCAGAAACATTTAAAACACTTGATGAATATTTTTGACAGGTGCAAAAAGTTTGGAATATCTCTCAATCCTAAGAATTCCTTGTTTTCCATCAAAGAAGGAAAGTTACTATGCCATATCATTTCAAAGGATGGAGTAGTTATATATCCCAAAAGGGTCTTTTTTATTCAATCATTATCATTACCTAGAAATAAGAAATAAATTTAAGCCTTTTTAGGAAAGATTAAATTCTTAAGAAGGTTCATCCCTAACTATGCTGAAATAGTTAAAAACATTACATATATGCTAAAAAGGAATAATGAAGTTAAATGGACCATTCCTGCTAGATTTGATTTTGATAAAAGAAAGAAGGCCATCTATGAAGCTCCTACCTTAGCTAGTCCAAACTACTTTGAGCCTTTCAGTATATTCTCCTTTACTTCTAAAAACACCCTTGCTGCTATCCTTTTTCAGAAAAATGAAGATTATCATGATCAATCCATAGCATTTTTCTGCAAGGTCATGCAAGATGTTGAACTAAAGTATGATATTATTGAAAAATAAGCCTATGCCTTAGTTCAAGCCCTAAAATATTTCAGAATGTATGTACTCCATTCTAGCATAATTGATTATGTTTCTAACAATGTTGTAAAAATTGTTATTACACAACCAGACACTGATGGAAGAAGAGGAAGGTAGATCAATCAAATCCTTGAGTTTGACCTCACTATTAAAACCACTAAGTTATTAAAAGGCAAGGTTTAACTAAGTTTTTAGTTGAATCCAATTGCAAAGTGTTAGGTATGAACTCTATTTTTGAAGTCTCTGAGAAGCATACACAAGAACCTTCTTAAACTTTAGAAAGGGAGAATCCACAAGAACATTCCTTAAATTAAGAAGGGGAGAACCCACAAGAACCTTCCCAATATTCTCAAGGAAAGAGCCCACAATAACCTTCTACTTCAACTCAAACATTTCCTATTCACATTGATGAAAAGTTTGTACTATCAGATTGGTATGCAGACATTGTACATTTTCTGATCAATTTTGAGTGTCCTACCGAGTTTTCAAAAAGCTAGTGAAAAACACTCAAATTGAAATCTATGAAATATTGTATTATCAATGCCAACTTGTACTGCACAGATCCTCTTAACATTCTATTACTTTGCTTGATAGAATCAGATACTGAAGGAATCATTGACCAGTTTCATGTAGGGATATGTGGGGGGAATTATGCTTGGAGAGAAACATCATACAAATTACTAAGGGCATGATTCTATTGGCCCACTTTGTTTTCACAAGTGGGAGAAAAGGCTAGAGCCTTTGTTCCATGTCATATGTTTGCTGGTAAGGAAAAACTAGCAGCCCTTCCACTAGTTCCAGTGGTTGTCTCAGCACCATTCCTTCAATGGGGACTAGATTTTATACAAAAATTCACCCAACTTCAAGTAATCAACACAGATGGATTTTAACTGCCACAGATTATTTCACCAAGTGGGTGGAGGCCATCCAAGTTAGAAATGCCACAGATTCAATAGTAATCAAATTGATATAAGAAAACATTCTCTCTAGATTTGGTTGCCCTCAACAAATAGTGACTAAAAATGCCACAACATTTAGTAGTATGAAGATGATTGAATTTTGCCAAAAGTATCAGATTTTATTACATCATTCGACCCCTTATTATCTTTAAGGGAATGGTCTTGCTGAATCATCTAACAAGAGCCTAGTCAAAGTGATCAAGAAAATTTTAGAAGATCATAAGAAAAATTGGGACAATTATCTTATTTATGCAGTTTGGGAAAACAAGATTTCTCCCAAAAGATAAACAAGTAAATCTCCTTTTCATCTCGTTTATGGAAAAGATGCCATTTTTACCGCAAATTTGGCTTTCCCTGTACTTAAGTTTTTACAATAATCTAATGATGAACCTAATGATTTCTATAGAAGAATAAATCAGATTATTGAATCAAATGAAAACATATATGAAATTCAATACAAGTTGAGAAATTATTAGAATAATATGAAGAGTCTTTTTAACAAAAAGGCTAAGGAAAGAGATTTTAGGGAAGGAGATTTAGTTTTAAGATGGGATGATAGGAGAGAAGACAAAGGAAAGCATGACAAATTTGACAATCTGTGGTTTGGACCACTTAACATTCCAGAGACTCCATAGCTCGATGAGAAGGCACATGGAACTGCTTGTTCTCTGCATCCCATAGGGGGAAGCAGTCCCCAGCTAGAGCCAATGTTGTAACATTTTTGGGTTTTGATAAGTTAGCATATTAGTTAAAAATAAAATAAAATGTTAAGTTAGGATATGGATGGAAAAGAAAAACAAAAAAATGTTAGGATAAATTATGTATTGTATACATCCATGTCAAAGAAAATGTTTGATTTAGTTGCCCTAAAGAATAAAGGCAAAGAGAATAAAATGTTAGGGAAACAAATAAAAAATAATATAAATGCTTTAGTCTTCAAAAATAAATTTCATGGCCGCCTGTTTAAATGCACCAATTACCAAAAATATTAAGCGTCGATTAATGGTGGTTAAATTATTTTAAAAGATTTTATATTTTCATTAATTGACAAAATCATATAGCACCTAATTTATTTTTATCCCAAGTCACTAAATGACAAAGGGTCTTATCGCGCTCGTAAAAAGGCCGCAAGTTTCAACGGTCGATTTCTCTCCCGCTTGAGATCAATGGTGGAGGTTGACTTCGCGATCCCCCCCCCCCTAACCATTTCTCCTTAACGCAAGGGGGGAGGAGGGGTTCAAAAAGTGGTTTCAATGGACACTGCCAATTATAACATGTTGCCACCATATCACTTCCCACCCCCTACACTCAAAACCAAAAATTGGGAGGTACCTCCCCGAAATCCGCCGACGGTAAAAATATTCCAATGGGTCTTTTATCCCGTGCCTAAACTCAACAGGTCTTTCCTCCCGCACCTAAACTCAATGGGCCTTTCCTCCCGCGCCTAAAATCAACATGTATTTCCTCCCGTGCCCTAACCATTTTTCATTTAGCCAATCACATTCTACCATGTCATCTAACCATACTTAACCTAAGCCTCCACTCTCTAACCATTTTCCGTTCTCCACCTGCACATTCATTCCATAACCGTTTGTACTTACCTTTGCTCATTAAATCCCGCTCCTTAACCGTTAAGCCGCTACAGTCATAATCCAAAGCTGTTAAACAAATTCTCGACTTATAAAACAGTCCGCAACATGAATTTGATCACTTTTACCTCTTTCTTGCCGTTGATTACAGGTTTCCATCTCTACACACTATCCCATGTCAAAAAATCGCACTGTCACCATTTCTGCTATCACCCAACCTTCAAACTCTCACCTCTCATTCCATTTCCCTATTTAAAATGGCCCCGAAAGCCAAATCTAAAAACCACGAAGGGAAAGTCTAAAAAACAGGTTGTCAAAGAGCCATAGGCCACCAACCCATTTGTAGAGGAAAGCTCTGCCCCTACATCTCAGGTCAACCTGGACCTGATCCCTCTTGCAGACGCCTTCTTCAAGATCACCGATGCCCACTGTGAATTTTATTTTCACAAATTACACTTATGGCTCAGACAGAAGCACATTGATAATTATGACCTCATCAGGTTCTGGGAATTGATGTTATCCCTTTTTTCTTTTCCACAAACCCATCCATTCCATGACCTCATTTCCTGGTGCCAATCTCAGTATGATCCTATAAAGAGAGCAGTGATGGCTCAGAATGGAAACATTACGATCACCATCTCTGCAAAAACCAGAAACCAATTGCTTGTTATCCCTCAATCTGATTCTCTGACCCATTTTTCACCAGATTCACTTATGGACCTCTACCATAAGTTGACATTCTGATAGAGAGCCCATATTTTCGAAATATTTTTACCTGAGGATGCATAAATTCCTACAAAAAACCCACCATACTCATCCTCCATTTTTCCTGAAGCCTCTAAACATTGTATCTCACTTCTGTCATACCTGTTAGGATACCCAGATGACCAGACCGTTGATGAACCTATCATGGGGTTCCTATCTATTTTTAGTAAAGATCAAGCACCATTGTTCATGTCTAATTATAGCCAATTCTTGGCTGAAAATATACATGAGCAATTCATGAATTTCACAACTCATTATGTGTTTAATTACACTTTTCTAATTATACACATGTTTTGTTTTGAACATAGACATATTTTTCCTATCTAGCTCAAAAAACAAGATAAACAAGGGGTGAATCAATCAGTGATTCACCAGACTGAGCTAGTCAGCGCTACATCAACAAAAACTACATTTTCAAAGTTTATTGATTCCTATGATACACCCAGTAAAGCAGCCGCTTACCAGTTAGACAGAACCCAGAATTGGAGAAGAGATAAAAAAGATCTTACATTTGAGTGAGCAATCCAAAATATGGGATTGATATTTATACAAACATTACACAAAAATTAGAGTATATGGATGTGAAATCCCACCATATAAGCTCCCAGATATGTTCCTATGTGAGTATTTTCCCTAGAGTATATTCGACCAATGATAAATATGGATGACCTCCATTTTGTTTCAGGGAAAAGGAAAGCATAGTTCAAGCTCAAGGCAAGTATTGGATCTTTCATTTGTAATACCAGATCAACTGGTGTTGAAGCTGATGCACTGTTGAAGAAAATGGGTTTCCAACCAAGTTTCACCCGGTCTTATGACCCACATGGCATTATTTCCGCTCTGAGAGTTGAACTCAAAACTACTTCATATAATCATACCTCCAGAGCACAAATAGAAAAATTTATGAATCAAGATCAATGGGTCGAGGGAACACTTCATGAAGCAGATGAACAAGTTCTTTCAACTTCTAATGTGCAGACCCGAGTCCCTGAGAGAAAGCAACATAAAAGGGTTAGAGAAGAGCTTCCACCTGCTAAAGAAATCACGAAGGAATTCATCTTGCAACAAAAGAAACCAAAAATTGGCTCAGCTTTACTCTTAAAAGGAGGACAACCATAGATAATTGATTTAGGGGAGACTAAAGTTTCTACATCAACAAATTTTCCAATAAGTCCTCCATCATCATGACCTGCTAGAGAACCTCTTGAGATCATCTAACACTAAGAACCCAGTTCTTCTAAAGAACATAATATTTTCTCTATATTCTTATACATTAAGCATAAGAATTAAGCATTAAAGTATAATGTATATAGTCAGTGTTGGAAATATGATGCATGTGTTGTCCTTGATGGCAACCTACTTGATGAAATAAGATTGTTGGAAATATGATGCAATGTGTTGTCTTTGATGGCAACCTACTAGATGAAGTTGTCCTTGATGGAGACTGACTTGATGAGTTGTCTTTGGATGGCAACCTACTTGATGAAGTTGTTCTTGATGGAAACTTGCTTGCTGTGTTGCCTATGATAAGCAACCTATGTGTTAAATATGTAAGAATAATGTTGAACAAGGTATGTCACAAGACATACATGAGTTTGTTAAGGATAAGTCGCATATGTACGCGGAAAAGCACGTGCCAAGTAGTGTATGCCTATTTGCGCTCTAAATTCATAAAACCAAGGGAATTTACCATGGTATTGGCCCATTGTATTGAGCGCTGGAATATCTATTTGATCCCGTCTAGGAATACCATTAGTAGTTGAGTGGTTTTGACTCATGGTATTGACAAAGGCTACATCTATATAAGGAGAAGAAGATCATAGTGCAAGGGTGTGCAGGTGTCTGGGCATTGAATGAATACTTCACTCTGAAGTATATCTACATGGAATGGGTAACGGTTTGTTGATCTGTATTAATAATGCACCTATGAAGAAAATGATGAAGAGGGATCTCTAGATTTGAAAATACTATGTATTTTCTAGATCTGTTTATGGAATGTTTAGATCTGAGATGAGGCAAATATTTCCTGAAGTAAAGGGTAAGATCTGAGCAATTTATCTGTTCTGAAGAGTTGCACAGCCCTACAAAGTTTGAAGATCTATACACAGGTTCATGGAAGAGAAAGCGCATATATACGCGGGTTGGCTTCAACAAAAGCGCATATGGTATGTGAAATCAGTCCTGAAATATGTGCAAATGTATACGCAGGTTTGTTTCTGTTAAAGCGCATGCATACGCAGGTTCAGTGAAGTAAAAGCGCGTATGGAACTAGGGTTTTGCTGAAGTATGTGGAATGAAATGTATGATCTGTTCTACTGTTTTACTGCGATCTGTCAATGATGTATTCATATAGATCTGGGTTGTTTGAAGTTGATAATGCTACTAATTATGTTGATTAAAGATCAAGATGTTGGTTGATTGGTTGATGACTCAATGAATGAATTGATGGGGTTATAAGTTTCAGTTTGATGTATGATGAGCTTAAATGTGTGGAGTGGGTCCAGTCTGAAAATCTGAGGAAAAGTGGCCTACAAGATATGTTGGGTGGAATCTGTTGGATCCAGTATGAAAATTGATGAAACGTGGTCCACAATGGTGCTGAAGGTCGAAGCCTTCAATGAGGGGGTTGTAGCTCCCTTCCAGTGGTAGCTGGTAAATGAGAGCAGGGGGTAGTAGCTCCCTTCTAGTGGTAGCTGGTAAACGAGAGCAGGCGGTAGTAGCTCCCTTCCAGGAGAGGCTGGTAAACGAGAGCAGGGGGTAGTAGCTCCCTTCCAGGAGAGGCTGGTAAATGAGAGTAGGGGATAGTAGCTCCCTTCCAGGAGAGGCTGGTAAACGAGAGCAGGGGGTTGTAGCTCCCTTCCAGGAGAGGCTGGTAAACGAGAGATGGTTGTAGCCTTCTGCAGGTGGGTGCCTGCGTGCTGGTATGAGTCTGCGCCAGTACATGGTTGTAAGATGTTTTCTTTATAATAAATATTGAAGACTGAGACAATGGTAGCGGTGTTTTTCTCCCGAATTGGGTTTCCACCTTAAATTCTGGTGTTCATGTGTGTTGTTGATGTGTGATGATTTATTCTGTTCTTACTGCACATGTTTACTACTTACTAAACATCTAATGAATAAATGATGCAATGATCTAGGTAAAGAATTATCTGCATAATGATATTTCTGGTAATACGCAAGTTTCATTAAGGATATCCGCGTGTATACGCGACTTGGGTTCAGTAAAGTAGCGTATGGGTTTTAGAGAAAGAAAAAGTAAAAAGTTTTCAGTCTGCACTAAATACCGATTCACCCCCCCTCTCAGTATTTTTCCCAACAGTCAGGTCTGGAAAAAAACATCAATTTCTTGGCACAGGATTCTCACTGCCATTGAAATCGAGAAATTAAGGATGCAAATGGAATTTTTGCAGGCAACAGTTCCTTTTCCTAAATCTCATTTAGAATATAAAAATACTATGTTTCCTTTTGATGCAAGTCAGATCCATGCTATTGATCAGATGGACATGCACAGACAATATAGAGAAATTCTCTTTTAAAAAATGATAACTACAACTATATCACTCTCTAAAATCAAGACTGCATTTTCAAATGTTCAATCTCAGCTCAAGATTGAGAAGCTGTCTTCCTTGGCCAAAGATAACATACTTAAATCTTTGGAGGTTCTTGTAGTCAAGGTTGGAAATGATCCAAAAGACTGCAAATTAGTTGAATAATTATTAAGAATAAAAATGTAGACATCTCTGCTCTGAGAAAACAACTCAAATTTCCTTCAACTAAAGATCCACAGACAAAGGAAATTGCAGAAAGTGAATATAACAAGGAGGAAATGCTCAAAATGATCATTGAGAAAAATATTCAAATAAGAAAAATGGAGGAAAAAATCAAAGAGCTGTTAAAGGAAAAAAAAGTAACACAGATGACTACTGATCCAATCACAATAGTTCAAACATATTTTGTAGGTACAGAACCTTCAGCATCATCGACAACAACTGATACAACAAAGTTAACACAATATTTGGCTATTCAGAAGCAAGAAAACAGGAATTTGCAGTAGAGATTCAGATTTTGGAGTCACAGAATATCAGAAATGACAATTTATACATGGAAGAAATGAAAATGTCCCACAAGCTGGGACTTAAGGTTAAAAAACTAGAAAGTGAATCTTTAATGGTAGGGAGATTGGCTGTAGCCATGAAAAACATTTTGGAAGACATAAGAAAATATATGACAGAGGTATGACCATCCATACATGTTGGGTATGTGTTATATTCTTTCCATGACTAGCCCCACGCACTGTACGTTGCACTGGGCGCAACAGGGGGGTCACAATGGGGGAGGCAGCCCCCACTGTTGGGGTCTAGGGCAGTGCCCCGGAAAAAAATTGTTTGGTGTGCAGACCCACTCATAGGCGGACCCACCCATGTTTTGTGCATGATTTTGCACATGGTTTCGGGGTACGATGGTTTTCGGCCCCTGGTATTTTGTAGATCCGGTCAAGGGAACTACGGTTATGTTATAGTCTAGGGTTAATGGATTGGGGTTTATGTATGCTTTGGCATGTATATATATGTGTTGTAACACTAAACGGAATATAATGAAAAATCAAGTTGGTTGTCCCAATTTGGGATCCAGGGTAAAATCTCTGTGTTTATTTGTTTTATGTTTTATGCTCTCGCTATTGTTTATTTTCTGTTATAAGATTCGTGTGTAGATAATTTCTGTTCAGGGTTAAAAAATACATTTGGCATCCGAGCTGTTTTGGCTTCAAGGGGACGCCTTTGCTGTTGAGGTTTTTTTGCTTGGGCCTGAGGTAGACCCTGTTTAGTGGGAGATCTACGGAATCGATTCTTGCGGTGAAAGAAGATGGTGCTGGAAAGATGGGAATGAAAATTATTATTGAGTTTAGTTATGAATTAAAGATGGAGAAATTATTAGATGATTAAGATCAGATGTGATAGATAAAATTACTAAACCAGCGACAATGTCACGATGAAATGAAAAACTAGTCAGAAGGCTAAAGTAAAATATGACATATCACAAGATTCAATATTGTTAGATAACTTATGCGGGAAGCTACGATGAAGAGTTTGGCAAACGCTTGGTTTTATTTCAATCTAAGTCTAGTGAATAATTGATGGGAAAAATATAAGCGAGGATGAAGGATGAGACAGAGTGACGAACATCTGAATGTTGCTTAATCGTAAGTGATATAAATCTATTGATAAAATATCATAAGTGAGATGCATCAGTTTGTTGTGTTCTCTACTAGATTCGTGGGACAGTCTGGGTATTGCAATAGGTAGCAATACAACTACCTTGAATTTTGATGACATTATCTCAGCCTTGTTTTCGGAGGAAATGAGAAGGAGAAATATGGAGGGCCAAAATAGAGATGCCTTATCTGTACGAGGAAGGTCCCAAAATAGAAACAAGAATAAGGTTTCGAGTGGGAGATCCAAATCTAGAGGGAGATCTAAATCTCTTGGAAAGTTTGTAAAGGTATGCTGGAAATGCGGAAAGGAAGGGCACTACAAAAAGGAATGCAGATCTAAAGCTCCTGAGAAAGGAAAGGGATCTGATGAAGGTCCTTCTGTAGAGGCAAAAACCACCTCAGATGAAGGTGGGATGTGTATTTGGCTTCTTCTTCAAATACACATGTAGATCATGAGTCATGGTTGATTGACTCAGGTGCATCCTTTCACTTCACTCCCCATAGGGAGTGGTTCTGCGACTATGAGAAATATGATGGTGGTGATGTCTTCCTAGGGGATGATAGGAAGGCCAGAATCGTTGGACGTGGAAAGGTCAAGCTGAAGCTGCAAGGTGGAAGGATTAGAACACTTCCTGGTGTTCTGCATATTCCTGCATTGGCCAGAAATCTGATTTCCGTAAGCAAGATGGATGATGCAGGTGTAAAAACAGTGTTCGAGAAAGATGCCTGCAAGATGGTTCGGGGAGCACTGGTATTAATGCGGGGAGTTCGGACTGGAACTCTGTACAAGATACAAGGTAGCACAGTTATTGATGGGTGTAACAGTTCTGTGGTTCCTAAAAGTGGGACGGAAAGCCTAGCTGTGTCTGGAGAAAAGACCATGCTATGGCATCAAAGGCTTGGACATATTGGAGAGAAGGGCCTTCGGATACTGCATAGAAATGGCATGGTAGAAGGTATGTCTAATTTCTCTCTGGATTTCGATTTCTGTGAACATTGTGTATATGGGAAGCAGAATCGGGTGAGTTTTCCTTCTGGTGCTAAGAGGGCGAACAAGATATTAGAACTTGTGCACAGTGATGTGTTTGGACCCGTGTCAGTTCCATCACTGGGAAAGTCTATGTACTATGTTTCATTCATAGATGAATTCTCAAGGAATACATGGATATATTTCTTGAGGAAGAAATCTGAAGTCTTTGAAAAATTTAAAGAATTTAAGGCTCTGGTGGAAAACCAGACAGAGAAGAAGATAAAGGCATTGAGGACAGATAATGGTGAGGAGTTCTGCAAGAAGGAATTTGAAGAGTTCTGTAAGAAGTGTGGTATAGCACGGCAGAAGACTACTCCATACACACCTCAGCAAAATGGAGTTGCAGAAAGAATGAACAGAACGCTGATGGAAAAGGCAAGAAGCATGCTCAGTGGTACCGTGTTAGGACAAGAATTCTGGGCAGAGGCAGTGGAGACTGCATGTTACTTAGTTAACAGATCACCTTCATCAGCGTTGGAGGATAAGACCCCACATGAGGTATGGACTGGTAAGAAACCCTCTCTTTCACATCTAAGGGTATTTGGATGTGATGCATATGTACATGTTCCAAAGGAGAAAAGGACTAAGTTGGATAATAAATCTGAAAGGTGCATCTTTATTGGGTATAAGGATGGTTTAAAGGGTTACAAGCTTTGGAACCCAGAAACAAGGAAGGTTGTGTACAGTCGAGATGTGGTGTTTAGAGAAGTGAAAGATGTTGTTAAACATGAAGTCCTACCAGAGGAACCCGAGAAGATAGAGTTTGAGCTAAAGGAGGATGAATCAGACTCTACAACAGAAGAAGACTCAGAAGATGATGAGCCACAAACTCCAGCTTTAAGAAGATCAGTACGGGAAAGAAGGCAACCAGAAAGGTATAGTCCATCTACTTTCTGTTCAGGTTTTGCCTTAACTATAACTGATGATGAACCCAGAACTGTCAGGGAGGCAGTAGATTTAGAGGATGGAAAACTCTGGAAGGAGGCCATGGTTGATGAAATGGCATCCTTGCACA
Source organism: Pinus albicaulis (assembly GCA_034641835.2). Lineage (NCBI taxonomy): Eukaryota > Viridiplantae > Streptophyta > Pinopsida > Pinales > Pinaceae > Pinus > Pinus albicaulis. The sequence goes on from CM076578.1 coordinate 1,910,721,448, forward strand.
AAAACAATGCATGGGATCTGGTGGAGTTGCCGGCTGGAAGGAAGCCCATTGGGAGCAAATGGGTGTTTAAGAAGAAGATGAATGTAGAAGGCAAGGTGGAGAAATACAAAGCTCGGTTGGTAGCGAAAGGTTATTCCCAGGTGCCGGGAATTGATTTTGGTGATATTTTTTCTCCTGTTGCCAAAGTTACTTTTATTAGATTACTTTTATCTGTTGCTGCTGCATTTGATTTTGAGATAGAACAGATGGATGTGAAGAAAACATTTCTCCACGGGGATCTATAAGAGGGGATCTACATGAAGCAACCCGAAGGCTTTATGGTGAAGGGTAAGAAAGAACTGGTATGCAGGTTGAAGAAGTCTCTGTATGGGTTAAAACAGTCACCAAGGATGTGGTATCAGAAATTTGATACCTATATACGGGGACTTGGCTTCACCAGAAGCAAGGAGGATCACCGTGTTTATTTTAAATTAATTGGTGACCGTGTTATTTATTTGGTATTGTATGTGGATGATATGTTGTTGATTGGAAATGACAAAGAAATTATCCAAGATTTGAAGACCCAACTGTTCTCCAAATTCGACATGAAGGATCTTGGTGCCGCAAACTATATTTTGGGCATGGAAATTAAGAGAGATCGGGCAAAGAGGAAGCTCTGGTTAAACTAGAGGAAGTATGTCGAGACTATATTGCAGAGGTTCAATATGCAAGATAGTAAACCGGTGAATGTTCCTATTCCTGTAGGTGTAAAGCTATCTGCTGAACAGTGTCCCAAGACACAAGAAGAAGAGGAGAATATGTCCCGTGTTCCATATGCAAGTGCAGTGGGTAGCCTGATGTATGCAATGGTCTGTACTAGACCAGACATTGCACATGCAGTGGGAGTATTGAGCAGGTTTATGTCAAACCCAGGGAAGGAGCATTAGACAGTAGTGAAGCAGGTTTTCAGATATTTACGTGGCACTAGTGATTATGGCTTGTGCTACCAGGGAAGACCAGGATTGGAAAGAATGTTGGACATTCGTGGTTTTGTTGATGCAGACTGGGCTGGAGATCTCGACCAAAGAAGATCTACAAGTGGGTATGTGTTTAGCCTATTTGGAGGCGCAGTCAGTTGGATGAGTAAAAGACAGTCTGTAGTGGCTCTTTCAACTACAGAGGCAGAATACATAGCAGCCACTCATGCAAGCAAGGAAGCAGTTTGGTTGAAAATATTGTGTTCAAGTATGGGGTTGGTACAACAAGCTATTAGGATAGACTATGATAGCCAAAGTGAAAATTTCTTGGCTAAGAACCCTGCTTACCATTCAAAGACAAAGCACATTGATGTTCAATATCACTTTGTTAGAGATATGGTTGAGGCTAAAAGGGTTTTGTTGGTAAAGGTGGACACTTTGAAGAATGTTGCAGATGCATTGACGAAGTCTATGAGCACTCAGAAGTTCTCTTGGTGTAGAGAAACAATGGGTGTTGAAGAATTGGCCCAATGACTGAGCTCTCCTATGGCCCCCTGTGGAAATAAAACAACAAGTGGGAGAATGGTATGTGCTATATTCCTTCCACGACTAGCCCCACGCGCGCTAGTGGGGTCACAGGAAAGCACGCACTGTTGGGGTCCGGGGCAGCGCCCCGGCGAAAATTGTTTTGTTGTGTGGACCCACTCATAGGTGGACCCACCCATGTTTTGTGCATGAGTTTGCACATGGTTTTGGGGTACGATGGTTTTCGGCCCCTGGTATTTTTTAGATTCGGTCAAGGGAACTACGATTATGTTCTAATCCAGGGTTAATGGATTGGGGTTTATGTATGCTTCGGCATGTATATATATGTGTTGTAACACTAAAAGGAATATAATGAAAAATCAAGCCGGTTGTCCCAATTTGGGATCCAGGGGAAAATCTCTGTGTTTATCTGTTTTATGTTTTATGCTCTCGCTATTGTTTATTTTCTGTTATAAGATTCGTGTGTAGATAATTTTTGTTCAGGGTTAAAACCTACAATATAGATAATTTTTGAACAACAAGAGCTCATCACCAAGTGCAAAGTAGCCATAGAAGAACATAAAGAGTTTCTAAATAAAAATCCAAGTGAAGCTACTGATATGATCAAGGTGTTGAAATCAAAGAACAAAGAGGAATTGGAAGAGATAAACATACTGGACAGGACTACAACAATCTTAGAGATCAAGAAAGCCTTGCAAAAGACGGATTTAATCAATCCACTGCAAACAAAGTGTGAAGTTTTGAATACTGTTATCCAACAATTTCATACAAAGTTTAATGTTTTGAATCATAAAGGACTACCAAGATTGGTAGGTCTAGATGAAAAATTGATTAAATTAGAGGATTATTGTAAGAATTTATATACTATTGCAATGGATAATTCTAAATTTGCAGGTATTAAACGATAGATTACAGGGAAGGTATTTTTAGAGGCTTTGCAGTTTGATTTGACCATTCAACATCAAATCAAACATTTGTTCTTTCAGAAGCCTCCTTTCAAGAGATATACAAAGGTGGATGAAATCTTTAGAAAAATGATGAATGTAGAAATCCCAAGTGAAGAATGATGGGATAATTTTTGTGATACTATTGAGTAAGTTTTGATATTTACAACATGCCAGCACAATAGATTTTCAAGGGCCTAGTCATCAACATCTTCCATGAGAATAGAGACACATCATCTATCTGTTTCCTTCTTCTATTCTATTCTATTATATTATGGTAATCAATGTAATATATTTCTGAGTTTTAGAAATTAGAATTAATAACTCTCATTATGAGTTATTAAGGGTTGCACCCTTGGATAAACAAATTTTTGTAAGCAACACTGTACAAGTTTTTCGATCATCATTAATAGAAGAAGCATTCCGAGTTTGTCTCATGTAGCTTAGTTCCTTCTGTGAGTTTTTTTAGTTTTCATTGCATTTTGTTTTTACATATGTTTAATTGTTATCAAGATAACCAGGTAATATTAGTTGAGTTTCAGTTATCTTAAAATTCCTCCTGAAGTTATTATTAATATAAAGAATGATTTACTAAACAATTTGTTGACGTAAGTCCATTTTATCTAGAAATTGTCAACATCTTGATAATGTTAAATGTATTCTGTTTAAATTTTAGAAATTGTTTAAAGGTTTTCAAACTTATGATTAATTAAAGCATTCAATTAGAATATTTGTTTACCATATCTTCTTGCATAAGTCTAATTAACCATTTTCAAAACCTTAAATCACTGTGTGAGATAAACAAGCAACCCTTAGTCTTATTTTATGATATTAACTGAAAAATTTAAGCATAAATATTTGAAAAAGTTATTTTACACATTGGTCATCCAAAATTTCAAAACAAAACAAAACATTATATATGCTTTGGTATAATTATTGATCCCAATTATCTCAAAGGACAAAATCAATCTGGCGTTGTTGTTGGGGATTCTAATTTGATTAGTTTTCCTTGGGAAAATGATAAAAACCTATTCCTTTAAAGGTGATTAAAGGTCTAGTTAGGTCAAAAATTTCACCTGGCGACTTCACTGAACCCAAGTTGGCTCCTTTAAAGCATACTAGGTCTCATTCTGACACTGAAATTGTCTTATCTTTATCATATCCATAGAGAAAGGTAAGAAAAGCTTATTCCAGAAGAAGAAATCAAACCCATTTTTCTGCCCCTCAACAGGAGACCACAACATTTCCTAATCCTTTCATATCTGGATCTATTCCTCTAGAATCAGAAGATATACCTCTTAGAGTACAAGAGTTAGTATCTAAAGGAGTCGATTTTAAATCAACCTTTTTAGTTCATTTTTTGGAATCCTATAAATTACCTGAGGCACCTTCTGAATCTCCTATATCAGAACAGGATTTGGATCTAAATTTACCTGGATTCAAACCTACTGATTTCATTTCCCCTGTCACATATTCTACACAATCTACTTCTGCACAACCAAAAGATATATTTTATCTTTATTATAATCCTTTATTTGAACACAAACAAGGAGAAGAAGAGGTTCATAATATGGTCATTCGAACTCCTTTATGATCCCTAAGAAGGTCTTCAATCCCATTTTTTTCTCCACCTCATTCATCACCTCCTTCTTCCCCATCTTCACCTTCAAATTATACTACTTCTTCTTCCACAACCAACAATACTCAATCTTCTACATCTACATCTTCAAGTATGGCTCATTTTAGACTAATTGTACAAGCAAGATATGCTACACTATTACTTCATAATCTACTCAATGATTTTCCTGCAGGGTATCTAAAATATCTCCCTAGATTTAATGGAGAAATTGGTTTGTCAACTGAAGATCATCTAGCAAAATTTCTAGATTTTGCTGATAACATGAACATAGAACATGAAAATTTTTATATGATATTTTTTGTGCAATCTCTAGAAGGAAATGTTAGGATTTGGTTTTGACAACTACCAACTCATTCTATTAGATCATGGGAGGAATTGACCGCTATCTTTAAAAATCAATGGGGAGTTAAAAAGGAACCTGTTTATTTCTTAACAGAGTTTGAAGAGCTTAAAAGAAATTATGGTGAACCAGGAGCTGATTTTATCGAAAGATTTAATAAAATTTATCACAAGATTCCTCCTAATTGTAAACCTCCAGTAGAAGCAACCAAGGTTAGATTTTAAAAATCCTTGAAGATGACTTCGCTGTCATGTTAAGAGAGAGAACAACTCAAAAATTAGAAGACATGAAAAAAAATGCTATAGAGGTTGCAGCAAATAGGGGTACTTCAGCCAAGCCAAAAGCCAAAGCTGAAAAAGGCCAAATAATATTAAAATAAAATCAGGAAGCTTCTTCTTCCTCTAAATCTAAAAGTGAAGACTCAAAAATAAATGAAATCACATCTCTTCTTAGAAAACTTTCAAATAGGATTTCTAAGATTGAAACACAACCTATAATAGTCAAACAAACTATTTCTAGACCCCAGGCGTAAATTCAAAGTTAGTTCAAAAAGACTCCTCCATTACAAATTCTTCAGAGACCAAACAATGATCAACAAGTACCTACACCGTTGTTGATTGATGACCAACAAACTGATGATAATAATTTATCAATTACTGAAAATATTAATAACATAGACAATACATCTCTTCAGATTGCTATTGTTCCTATTCCTCAGATTAAAATCCCTAAAGAAGACCAAGAGACTTCTCAGGTCTCTAAATATCAAGCCTTTTCTGAGTTTTTGATTGCATAACTTAACAGAAGGTATGATTTAAGACCTAGAGTTGGTCCTAGTAGACCTCCTAAAAACCCTGTGATAATTGAGCCTCAAGTAAAAACTGCTGAAACTCAAACTACTTCTATTCAACCTCTAAATCAACCAAATGATTCCACTCAAATTGATAAAAATATATTGATTGCTTTTAATGTTGAAAAAGAGTTAGAAAGAGTTAAAATTCCTAATCCACTTTCAGAACTTTCTAAAAATCATGGATATAAGAGTTGAGTTGTAAAATGGATCCAAAACTCTAGCATGGATGCTGAAGGCGATATTATTAGTCTGCAAAACAAAAGACCCACAATAGCTTTTGGTGTTAGTTCAAGCAGATTGATGAATCCATACCACCTTTCTATGCGACTTTAAAAGTACATGACTCCCTACTATATAATTGTATGTTGGATTTTGGAGCTTCACATAATCTAATGCCAAAGGTTATTATGGAACAACTTAATTTGGAAATCACTCAAACTTATCATGACTTATATACCTTTGACTCCAAAAGAGTGCAATGTTTGGGACTTATAAAAGACCTAGTGGTAACCTTACAATAATACCAGTCAAAATTGTTGTATTAGACATAGTAGTGACTGATATTCCCCCTAATTTTGGAATGCCTTTATCAAGATCATGTTGTTCCAAACTAGGAGGGAGTCTCCAAATGGATATGTCTTTTGCCACTATTCCTGTATATGGGGGAGAAAACCTTAGGTTATACAGGGAAGTCAAATTCTTAAATATTGTTTGCAGAGCAGATCAAGCTTGAAACCATCCAATTTATGCAGATGACCAAGACTTTAGTTGCTTACAACTATCTTCAAATACTTCACAAAATTCTCAACTTAATATTGTGGATGTAGTTGAAACTCCTAAATCTGTTCAAAATGATATTTGGAAACTTTTATTTGATGGATCTTGTACCAAATATTGAGCTGGAGCAGGTGTTGTTTTAATTTCAACTGAGAAATAAAATATCAATCAATCATGCAAGTTAGATTTTTAGGTCACAAATAACGTTGCTGAATATGAAGCTTTTATTCTAGGATTACAATTTGCTAAAAGTTTAAAGGTGAAAAATTTAAGTGTCTTTATTGATTCAAAACTTATAGTAAGACATGTTAGGAATCTTTTTCAAACAAATTATCTTAGGCTCAGGTCTTACAGAAAGGAAGCTTGGGATACAATTGAAAACTCCTTTAATGCTTTAATATAGCTTTCATTCCTAGAAATGAAAACATTCATGCAGATTCCTTGGCTGTTTCTACCAACTATTTTAAGATACCAGAACAAAGTCAGATACATTACCAAAATGAAGTCAAATATAGGCCATCCATTCTAGATAATATAAAGTATTGGCAAATATTTGAAGATGATGAAAAAATCAAATCCGTTCTACAATTTATTGATGAATTTTCTGTATTAGAAATTGAAGAAGATAAATCAGACATAAATGAAGCTACTAAAGAAAATGAAAATTCATATATAAGTACAAAATTAGTTGATCATGATATTAATAAATTTATTCCCAAAGGACTTGTTCCCTTAAAAAGCTATTTGATTAAAATGATGATCCTAGAAATCCACTCTCTGCTTCTCCACAATATGATATTGAAGAAACCAACATTGGAACTGATGAAGAAATTAAAAATATTATACTTTGTGCATATTTAACTCCTGAAATTAAAAATGAATACATTAAACTTCTTAACAATTATACAAATGTTTTTTCTTCGTATTATGTTGAATTGAAAACTTATGAGAAATATTTGATTGAGCATAAAATCCCACTAAAACCTGAAGCAAAACTCTACCAACAAAAACTAAGAAGAGTGAATCCAATTCTGCTTCCTACCATAGAAAAAGAACTTAAGAATCTCTTAGATGCTTAGATAATTGTCCCCTTAAGATAGTCTAATTGGGTAGCCAATTTAGTTCCTGTCAGAAAAAAATGGTGAAATTAGACTCTATGTGGATTTCAGAAACCTTAAGAGATCATCACTAAAGCATAACTATCCACTCCCAAAGATGGACCAATTACTTCAAAGGGTTTTGGGTGCTAATATAATTTCCATGCTTGATGGCTTCTCTAGCTATAATCAGATAATGGTAAATCTAGAAGACAGAGAGGAGACAACCTTTACTACATGCTAGGGTACATTCATGTATGCCAGGATTCCTCTTGGCCTATCAAAATATTTTTACCTGAGGATGCAAAAATTCCTAAGTAAAACCCATGATACTCATCCTCCATTTTTCCTGAAGCCTTTAAACATTGTATCTCACTTCTCTCATACCTATTGGGATACCCAGATGACCATATAGTTGATGAACCTATCATGGGGTTCCTATCTATTTTTAGTAAATATAAAGCACCATTGTTCATGTATATTTACAACCAATTATTGGCTAAAAATATACATGAGAAATTCATGAATTTCACAAATCAGGGTGTGTTTAATTACACTTCTGTAATTATACACATCTTTCTTTTTCAATAGGGAGATCTTCTGCCTATGCATCTTAACAAACATGATGAAAAAGGGGTGAATCAATCGGTGATTCACTAGACTGAACTAGTAAAGGATACACCAACAAAAACTACATTTTCAAAGTTTATTGCTTCCTTCATACACCCAGTAAAGCAGCTACTTACCAGTCAGTTAGAACCCAGAATTGGAGAAGAGATCAAAAGGATATTACATTTGAGTGAGCAAGCCAAAATAGGGGATTGGTATTTATACAAAAATTACACAGAAATTAGAGTATATGGATGTGAACACCCACCATATAAGCTCCCCGGATATGTTCCTATGAGAGTCTTTTCCCTAGAGTATATTCGATAGATGATAAATATGGATGACCTCCATTTTTTTCAGGGAAAAGTAAAACACAATTGAAGCTCAAGGAAAGTATTGGATCTTTCATTTGTAATAACAGATCAGGTAGTGCTAAAGTTGATGCATTGTTGAAGAAAAAGGGTTTCCAACCAAGTTATACCTGGTCTTATAACCTACATGGCATTATTTATTCTTTGAGATTTGAACTAAAAACTACTTCATATAATCATACCTCCAGAGAAAAAATAGAAAAATTTATGAATCATGATCAATGGGTCGAGGAAACACTTCAAGAAGCAGATGAACAATTTCTTTCAACTTCTAATTGGCAGACGTCAATCCCTTAGAGCAAGCAGGGTTAGAGAAGAGCTTCCACCTACTAAAGAAATCATGAAGGAATTCATATTGCAACAAAACAAACGAAATATTAGCTCAACTTTACTCTCAGAAGGAGGATAACCAGAGGTAGTTGATTTATGAGAGAATAAAGTTTCTACATCAACAAATGTTCCAGTAACTCCTCCATCATCATCACCTGCTAGAGAAGCTCTGGAGATCATGCAACACTCAGAAGCTAGTTCTTCTGAAGAACGAAATATTTTCTCTAGATTCTTAGACATTAAGCATAAGATTGAAGCATTAAAGTCTAATGTATATAGTCAGTTCTGGAAACAAATATCAACTTCTCAGCACAGGCTTCTCACTGCCTTTGACAGTGAGAAAGGAAGGATGAAAATGGAATTTTTGCGGGCAACAATTCCTTTTCCTAAATCTCATTCAAAATAAAAATAAAAAAATGTGTTTCCTTTTGATGTAAGTAATATCCATCCTATTGATCAGATGGACATGCAGAGACAATCTGGAGAAATTCTCTTTTCAACAATGACAACTACAACTATGTCACTCTCCAAACTCAAGACTGCATTTTCAAATGTTCAATCTTAGCTCAAGATTGAGAAGCTGTATTCCTTGGCCAAATATAACATACTTAAATCTTTGGAGGATATTATAGTCAAGGTTGGATATGATCCAAAAGACTGTAAAGCATTTGAATAAATTATTAAGAATAAAAATGCAGACATCTCTGCTCTGTGGAAACAACTCAATTTTCCTTTAAATGAAGATCCACAGACAAATGAAATTACAAAAAATGAATATAATAAGGAGGAAATGCTCAAATTGATCATTGAGCAAAATATTCAAATAAGAAAAATGGAGGAATATATCGAAGAGTTGTTAAAGGAAAAACCATCAACACAGATGACTCCATATCCAATCATAGTAGTTCAAACATTTTCTACAAGTACAGAGGCTTCAACATCATCGACAAAAACCGATACAGCAAAGTTAACACAGGATTTGGCTTTTCAGAAGTAGGAAAATGAGAAGTTACAATAGAGATTTTAGATTCTGGAGTCACAGAAGATCATAAATGATGCTTTATACATGGAAGAAATGCAAAAGTTCCACAAGCTGGGACTTAAGGTTAAAGAACGGAAAGTGAATCTTTAATGGCAGGGACATTGGTTGAAGCCAAACAAAACATTCAGAAAGACATCAACAAATCTATGACAGAGGTATGGCCATCCATACAGATAATTTTTGAACAACAAGAGCTCATCACCAAGTGCAAAGCAGCCATAGAAGAACATAAAGAGATTATAAAGAAAAATCCAAGTGAAGCTACTAATATGATCAAGGTGTTGAACTCAAAGAACAAAGAATAATTGGAAGAGATAAACATACTGGACAGGACTGCAACAATCTTAGAGTTCAATAAAGTCTTACAAAAGAGGAATTTAATCAATCAAATGAAAACAAAGTGTGAAGCTCTGAATAATGTTATCTAACAGTTTTATACAAAGTTTAATGTTTTGAATCATAAAGGACTACTAGGATTGGTAGGTCTAGATGAAAAATTGATTAAATTAGAGTATTATTTTAAGAAGTTATATACTATTGCAGTGGATAAGTCTAAATTTTCAGGTATCAAAGGACATATTACAGGGAAGGCTTTAGAGGCTTTGCAGTTTGATTTGATCATTTAACATAAAATCAGACATTTTTTCAATCAGAAGCCTACTTTGTAGAATTGAAAATCACACTTGCTTGATATCAAAATCACATTTGCAGAATTGAAATCACACTTGCTCAAAAGAAAATTAGACCCGCTGAAATGAAATCACACCTGCTGAAAATAAATGAAATAACATAATTACATAATGTTACCAATATATACTGTTATCACCAAACTAAACTTTATTGGCTACTCATCAAACAACTCAGTGTAACTGATTCAAACCACTTCTAACAGAAGATTAGCCTCTTCAGTTTAAGAGGGCTCTCTCAAGGGGGTTTTATGATTTTGTATAATGATATTACTAGATGGCTAAATCTATGGAATTGTAACTTGTTTTCTATAATTGCAGGTTGAAAAATGCAGGCTTGCTACCATTGGGCCTATGGAGTCAACAATCAATAGTTTCAGTGACAATGTTCTTCACATGGAAGCTGAGGCAGATAGAGGTTTTAGACAGAGGAAACTCACACACACAACATAGGAAAACACAGTCATTTCACCACTAAAGGAAGCCAGAGAATAATATTATGAATTATGAGTAATTAGAGATGAAATCTACTGAAATTGATAAAACATAAAGATATATATCAATAATGTATCAAAAACCTCATGAGAATCTCAGGTCTGGAAAGAAAAATGTCACTTTGTATTACTGATAATAGTCAAAAGCATACAAGCAGCAATTCGGTGCAAATGTTCTCCAACCCTTTACTACTTCGATGTTTTGTCTATAAATAGACATTCTTTACAATAAGGATGATCTTCCTGGTGGCTAGATCCTCTAATTCTCCTATGACACCTTTCATAACTGAAATCAATAACTCACAACATAAAATTGACAACTACCTTTAAAAGAAGCCAACTCCTAATAGGACTCTATCTCCTATTTATTACATTCCTCTATCTTATCTATGAAACAGTTACATGATGGTTACACAATGAATATCACATGCTTGAGAGACACATGACCAAATTCATCACCACTTTACATATTTAAAGCATCCCTAGATCCGTGGAACATAACCCTGACTTTTAGGAATGGATGACCTTCATCTTCAACGTTGTTTTGACTGATGACATGGCTTCATGGCACTCCCTATGAGTCATAAATATATGTTAATAAGGTCCTTTGACATGCTGGAGGTCTCTAGCTGGCAAAAACTACTTTTAAGATGCTCAAAAACTTTTACAATTGCTCGTTACGAAAACAAGGCAGTTTCATAGCGAGTTTTGGTAGCGTGGGAAAAGTGGCTTTTCCATCCATTTTTTTCAATTATTTGTTGTTCCATAATGTTGATGTAGGAGCATTAGGCTCAAGAAAATACTTTGTATGTAAATAGACATAAGGGGGTCTCATGTTTTTTATTTCTCATGTAATTATCAATATTTGAGTGATTTTAATTAAATATAGAGAGAGGAATTGTAAATGTTCTCAAATCATTGGAGAACATGAGGGGAAGTTGATTAGTTAGGAATGTGAAGATTCAGTCAGTAAATTAGGCTTAATTTAGGACTTTGAGAAATTCAAGAGTTTTGTTGAGTCATAGAAGGAGCTGAATCGATTCATTATCAGTTTGTATAAAAATAAGCCTTAGAGGCATTAAGGAGAGAGATCTAGAGAGCTGAAGAGCTAGAGAGATAGAGTAGGTTGCACAAGGGCCATTTAATAAAGAAGATCTGGCCGAGGACAAAAGAATTTTTGTAAGTGATCTCTTTTCTGTATATGAAATAATTTTCTCAGAATTACATGAGTATTATTTGTTTAAATTCTGTGTGAGTGCCTTTGAATTTCAAGAAGCAATTGTATGGACCATGCATAATATGAGTCTCTGTGTAAAAATTTAAAATTGAAACCCTGTTATGGAAATATGGTGTCGGGTTTTGAATTCCATATAGAGATCTTATTGTAATGGAAGGCTGGCTTAAATTGATATCTATAATCGTGAATTTATAATTCAGAGGAGCTGCATTAAAACCAAAAGTGGAATGATGGCACAGTGACTTTGTCTTAGGAAAGACCGTAAGGTTTGGTTGATTGCCATTAAGGTTAGAGGAATTGACGAAGTTCAATTCATTACCTGATTGTGCTATTAGATTACACAAAAAAAAGAAGGGACATCGATTTTCATGAATCGATATCGTTTTGTGCCAAGTTCAATGCAAGGAATTGTGGAAAAATTGGGTGAGAAGCGGTATTTGATTCCAGAGTAGCAGAGATATTACAGGAATCCAATGACTAGTTGGAACCATAACAGTGAGAGCGCAGAGTTGGATTGAGTTAAGCCTCAACATGCAAAGTCAATTGAAGCAACGCTAAAGCAGAACATAACCATAAGTAAAAAGACGTAGCGAAATAAGGCTAGGGGCGGAACCGAGAGTGAAGTGGAACCGTGCGAGTGAAAGGCGGTTTCGGAGGTAGAAAATCAGTGTTATCACACTTTTTAAAACTGGTAAGTGGAATTGCAAAAAAAAACATGATATCACTTGTTGATTGACACGTGTCCATAAGTGGTTTGGAAAAACCATTTATACCGCGCGATTTTGGAGGATTAACTCTCGTGCACCTAAATTACGCGATGATCGTCGGATGTGTGAGATATTGAAGGTTGGAACGCGAGAGCTGCTAGGCCATTGGATCATAAGAGAAGCTGCGGGGAAGTTAAACCAAGGTATGTTTATAATCGCCTGTGGGACCCAGAACCTTAACATAGCTCGACATTGGGTTTAATCCAAAAGGTCGAAGGCTTTTTAATGTTTGTTGATAATTGGATGCGCTCAAATTTAATATAAGTGCAGAGCAAAGGTCTATTGTTGGGTTAATATGTGCCAATACAATTTGATGTGCTAAACCTAGTTGAATGTTTGATATGTGGGTGAATAAAGTGTGCGCCATGAGTAGTCGTGGGGTTTTAATTGGACTTAAACCACATAGTTGAATGATGAAGCGAACTTGTAACCATTTGGGTTATAAGTCATAAGATTCAAGCTTTATAGATATAATGCCGAGGGTAATTAACCCGAAGGTTCTATGGTAAACCTGTTCAAGAGGTATTTCATTAGGAAATGAAATAAAGGAGGAGACTTTGGGTAAGTGGGTTCCGATATATATATGGTTTCATAATCATATATTAAAGGTAAAGATCATTTGAGAAACTTTATGGGCTTTATCATATGGTTTTGACCATGGAAGGAAAAGTAAATTTCCGCTTGTGTAATTGGTTGTGTGGCTTTATAATCATAGTGAAATGATTTTTAAGGAGCTTCCACATGTTGATTATAATCTGGGATGGGGAGTGTGGTTTTACTACCATAAGAGGATTTTAAATTAATATCTCAAATATCAGATTTGAGATATTAAAGCTTCTAGATATATATTGATTTAAATTTCCATTTGAGATTATTTGGGGCCTTAAAATCGAGATGCATTTTTATATGCAAAAGAGAGATGAAAATGTAGGTAAGCAGAGAGCCCCGTTATCACATGTTAATCATGTCATGATACCTTACTACCATGGATCCCCCTCCTTAAAACATGAAAAAAATGAATTTAAATGCAAAAAGGCACCTACAGGTTTTTTCGTAGCGTATTTATGGCTTCAAGCCTGAGGTATGCTATGAAACTGTGAAAAAACCCTAAAATTTCCCCTTTGAAAATTGTCTTAAAAAACTGACCTCCATGTAGGTTTTAACCCTGTACAGAAATTATCTACAAACGAATCTTTAAAACAGAAAATAAACAATAGCGAAAGCGTAAAACATAAAATAGATAAACACAGAGAGTTTCCCTTGGATCCCAAATTGGGACGACCAACTTGATTTTTAATTATATCCTTTTAGTGTTACAACACATATATAAACATGTTGAAGCATACATAAACCCCAATCCATTAACCCTGGATTAGAACATAACCGTAGTTTCCTTGACCGTATCTACAAAATACTAGGGGCTGAAAACCATCATGCCCCAAAACCATGTGCAAACCCATGCACAAAACCATGGGCAGGTCCACCCACTGGAAAATAACACATACCCAACATTCTCCCACTTATTGTTTTCTTTCCGCAGGGGGCCACAGGAGAGCTTAGTCATTAACCCAACTCTGCAACATCCATTGTTTCTCTACACCAAGAGAACTTATGAGTGTTCACAGACTTCGTCAATGCATCTACAACATTCTTCAAGGTGTCCACCTTCACCAGCAACACCCTTTAGCCTCAACCATATCTCTCACAAAGTGAAATTGAACATCAATGTGCTTTGTCTTTGAATGATAAGAAGGGTTCTTAGCCAAGAAAATTGCACTTTGGCTATCACAGTCTATCCTTATAACTTGCTACACCAACCCCATACTTGAACACAATCTCTGCAACCAAACTGCTTCCTTGCTTGCATGAGTGGCTGCTATGTATTTTGCCTCTGTAGTTGAAAGAGCCACTACATATTGTCTTTTACTCATCCAACCGACTGCACCTCCAAATGGGCTAAACACATACCCACTTGTAGATCTTCTTTGGTCCATATATCTAGCCCTGTCTGCATTAACAAAACCATGAATGTCCAACACTCTTTCCAATCCTGGTCTTCCCTGGTATCACAAGCCATAATGACTAGTGCCACACAAATATCTAAAAAAATGCTTCACTGTTGTCCAATGCTCCTTCCCTGGGTTTGACATAAACCTGCTCAATACTCCCATTACATGTGCAATGTATGGTCTAGTACAAACCATTTCATACATCAGGCTACCCACTGCACTTGCGTATAGAACACGAGACATATCCTCCTCTTATTCTTGTGTCTTGGAACATTGTTCAGTAGACAGCTTTACACCTACAGGAATCGAAACATTCACGAGTTTACTATCCTGCATATTGAACCTCTGCAATATAGTCTCGACATACTTCCTCTGGTTTAACCAGAGCTTCCTCTTTTCCCGATCTCTCTTAATATCCATGCCCAAAATATAGTTTGCAGTACCAAAATCCTTCATGTCGAATTTGGAGAACAGTTGGGTCTTCAAATCTTGGATAATTTCTTTGTCATTTCCAATCAAAAACATATCATCCACATACAAGACCAAATAAATTATACAGTCGCCAACTAATTTAAAATTAACACAGTGATCCTCCTTGCTTCTAGTGAAGTCAAGACCCTGTATATAGGTATCAAATTTCTGATACCACATCCTTGGTGACTATTTTAACCCATACAGAGACTTCTTTAACCTGCATTCCAATTCTTTATTCCCCTTCAACATAAAGCCTTTAGTTGTTTTATGTAGATCTCCTCTTCTAGATCCCTGTGAAGAAATCATGTCTTCACATCCATCTGTTCTACCTCAATATCAAATGCAGCAACAACAGATAAAAGTAATCTAATAGAAGTAACTTTGGCAACAGGAGAAAAAATATCACCAAAATCAATTCCCGACACCTGGGA
Organism: Pinus albicaulis; assembly: GCA_034641835.2. Lineage (NCBI taxonomy): Eukaryota > Viridiplantae > Streptophyta > Pinopsida > Pinales > Pinaceae > Pinus > Pinus albicaulis. Next base: position 1,910,737,050 of record CM076578.1, read on the forward strand.
ATAACCTTTTGCTACCAACTGAGCTTTGTATTTCTCCACCTTGCCTTCTACATTCATCTTCTTCTTAAACACCCATTTTCTCCCGATGGGCTTCCTTCCAGCCGGCAACTCCACCGGATCCCATGCCTCATTTTTATGCAAGGATGACATTTCATCAACCATGGCCTCCTTCCAGAGTTTTCCATCCTCTGAATCTACTGCCTCCCTGACAGTTCTGGGATCATCATCAGTTATAGTTAAGGCAAAACTTGAACAGAAAGGAGATGGACTATACCTTTCTAGTTTCCTTCTTTCCCGAACTGATCTTCTCACAACTAGAGTTTGTGGCTCTTCCTCTTCTAAGTCTTCTTCTGTTGTAGGGTCTGATTCATCCTCCTTTAGCTCAAACTCTATCTTCTCAGGTTCCTTTGGTAGGACTTCATGTTTAACAACATCTTTCACCTCTCTAAACACCACATCTCAGCTGTACACAACCTTCCTTGTTTCTAGGTTCCAAAGCTTGTAACCCTTTAAACCATCCTTATACCTAATAAAGATGCACCTTTCAGATTTATTATCCAACTTGGTCCTTTTCTCCTTTGGAACATGTACATATGCATCACATCCAAATACCCTCAGATGTGAAAGAGAGGGTTTCTTACCAGTCCGTAGCTCATGTGGAGTCTTATCCTCAAACGCTGATGAAGGTGATCTGTTAACTAAGTAACATGCAGTCTCCACTGCCTCTGCCCATAATTCTTGTCCTAACCCGGTACCACTGAGCATGCTTCTTGCCTTTTCCATCAGCGCTCTATTAATTCTTTCTGCAACTCCATTTTGCTGAGGTGTGTATGGAGTAGTCTTCTGCCATGCTATACCACACTTCTTACAAAAATCTTCAAATTCCTTCATGCAGAACTCCCCACCATTATCTGTCCTCAACACCTTTATCTTCTTCTCTGTCTGGTTTTCCACCAGATCCTTAAATTCTTTAAATCTTTCAAAGACTTTAGATTTCTTCCTCAAGAAATATATCCACATATTCCTTGAGAAGTCATATATGAATGAAACACAGTACACAGACTTACCCAGTGATGGAACCAACACAGGTCCAAACACATCACTGTGCACAAGCTCTAATATCTTGTTCGCCGTGTTAGCACCAGAAGGAAAACTCACTTGGTTCTGCTTCCCATATACACAAGTTCAAAGAAATCAAAATCCAGAGAGCTATTAGACATACCTTCTACGATACCATTTCCATGCAGTATCTGAAGGCCCTTCTCTCCAATATTTCCAAGCCTTTGATGCCATAGCATGGTATTTTCTCTAGAGACCGGTAGGCTTTCCACTTCACTTTCAAGAACCACAGAACTATTGCACCCATCAATAATAGTGCTGCCTTGAAGCTTGTACAGAGTTCCAATCTGAAATCCCCACATTAATACCAGTGCTCCCTGAACCATCTTACATGTATCTTTCTCGAACATTGTTTTTACACCTGCATCATCCATCTTGTTTACAGAAATCAAATTTCTGGCCAATGTAGGAATGTGCAGAACACCAGGAAGTGTTCTAATCCTTCCACCTTGCAGCTTCAGCTTGAATTTTCCATGTTCGACGATTCTGGCCTTCCTATCATCACCTAAGAAGACATCACCACCATCATATTTCTCATACTCACAGAACCACTCCCTATGGGGAGTGAAGTGAAAGGATGCATCTGAGTCAATCAAACATGACTCATGATCTACATGTGTATTTGAATAAGAAGCCAAATACACATCCCCACCTTCATCCGAGGTGGTTTTTGCCTCTGCAGAAGGAGCATCATCATATCCCTTTCCTTTCTTAGGAGCTTTAGATCTGCAGTCTTTTTTGTAGTGCCCTTCCTTTTCGCATTTCCAACACACCTTTACAAAATTTCTAGGAGATTTAGAATCCCCCTCTAGATTTAGATCTCCCACTCGAAACCTATTCTTGTTTATGTTCTGGGACCTTCCTCGTACAGAAAAGGCATCTCCATTCTGACCCTCCATATTTATCCATCTCATTTCCTCCGACAACAAGGCTGAGACAATGTCATCAAAATTCAAGGTAGTTGTATTGCAACCTATTGCAATAACCAGACTGTCCCACGAGTTTGGTAGAGAACAAAAAAAAATGATGCACTTATCTTCATCTGAGATTTTAATATGAACAGATGAAAGCTGACTTACCACAGTATTGAAGGCATTTAAATGCTCTGTCACTGAGTCTCCATCCTTCATCCTCAGGTTATACATCTTTTTCCGCAGGAACAATTTATTCACCAAAGACTTAGATTGGTACAAAGTCCCAAGTTTGTCCCACAAATTTTTTGTCTTAGCTTCCCCAGATACATTCAACAATATCGAATCTGAGGCACACAACTGTATTGTGATCTTTGCCTTCCGATCCAACTTTTTCGAGTCTTCATCTGACATTGCCATTGGTTTAGTACCTAGATCTACCGCGATCCACTGGTCTTTATCCACCAACAGATCCTCCATCCTGAGCTTCCACAATTAAAAAATCTGACCATTAAATTTCTCAATCTCTATCTTTCCACTTCTTGCCATCTTCTTTCACCGCAAGAATCGATCCCACATATCTCCCATTGAATAGGGTCTACCATAGGCCCGAGCAAAAAACCCTCAACAGCAAAGGCGTCCCCTTGAAGCCAAAAAAACTCGGACACCAAATGTAGGTTTTAAACCTGTACAAAAATTATCTACAAACGAATATTTAAAACAGAAAATAAAAAATAGTGAGAGCATAAAACATGAAACAAATAAACAAAAATATTTTCCCCTGGATCCCAAATCAGGACAACCATCTTGATTTTTCATTATATCCTTTTAGTGTTACAACACATATATATACATGACGAAGCATACATAAACCCCAATCCATTAACCTTGGATTAGAACATAACCATAGTTCCCTTTAACGGATCTACAAAATACCAGGGCCCGAAAAGCATCATGCCCCAAAACCATGTGCAAACCCATGCACAAAACCATGGGGTTCGCCCATCAAAAAATAAGGTCTAAATTTTTTTTCCCGGGGCACTGGCCCAGACCCCGACAAGGGGGGCGGCCCCCCTGCTACACCCAACGCAACGTACAGGAAGGACTATCGGCCCCCCTGTGGCCCCCCTGCATGTGACTAGTCGTGGAAAGAATATAACACATACCCAACACTCCAATTGCAAAAATTTGATTCTCTTCATGTTATGAACCTCATAAGATATATTCCATCTCAACTTACTGCTCCTGTGGTGTTTCCTCCTCATTTAGAATCAGTTGACTTATAGGCTCTTCCAGCATAGTCATTTTCAATCCTTTCTTTTCCAACTCTTCATGAATCAGATCCAATTTCTCTCGAAGGTCTTTTACTTGGTCCTTCAATGCCCTATTCTTGGATTGCAAGTGCAGGTTTACATTTTTTATGTGCTTGACCTCTCCTCTTAGTGGCTAAGTCCACTTTATCATATTTTCTGTATTTTCCAAGGTCTTTGAGACACTTGTGACTTGATCTTCCCATGTTTTCCTCATTTTTTCAAACTGAACCTTATTAGCTCTATGCTTCTTTGCTTCTTGCTTCAAGATTGATATCTCCTTTCCCTGCCTCTTTCAACTTCTCCTTAAGGGTTTGAATTTCGGTTTTTTTAGTGATTTTATCTTTACCCTTCTTTTTTTTGATAACCAAATCTTATTTTGTAGGTGAAGAGAGATCTATGATGCTTGGTGGCTGAGAATTTTCACTGACCTTCTGAGTCTCTTTGCTGATTTCCATGACCTTTCTTTCATGTTTGGTTATTGGCTTTCTAGGTTGAAACATGAAACCAACATCATCACCTGCAAACTCTAAATTTTTAGTTGTCTTACCTTTCTTAAGCTTTCTTCCTCTGTCTTATATGTCTTTAGCTCAGACAATGGGGGTTTCTTCAATGTCAATTGCATGCAAGATGTCATCTAAATTACCCTTAACCACTTTTTGGCTCCTAGTAACTCTCTTGCTGCTATCTTTGCTGATTGTTTGCTTCTGTTTTCAGGTGTAGTTTTAGGTGTGTCAATCTTCTTCAAAGGATCTGTCTCCATGCTCACTGGTCCTAGTGGGGATGATCTATTCCCTTCTTCAGCTTCCTCTGCCACTGTTGGTGATGAAATAATTCTAGATTTGGAAACTCTTTTAAGAGTGACAACATAAACTGCAAAACCACTCATGAACATAAAGGATGTCCAGTCTCTGTCTAGTCTCTTCAACTCCTCTAACATCAACAACTTAATCGAACCATGGTGAAAGAGATAAGTTTCATTTCCTTCTGTTTTAACTTGAACCTTATCTGACATTTTACCTATACTTTTGTATAAATAAAAGGGCAAGTCAAGTGACCTCTTACCCACAAAATGCAGAAGAAGCCTGAGGTGGTAGGAGTATACCATATGAAGTCTTCCTTCACAGGTGAAATACTTCTGAATTATCATCAAAATATTTGAATAGTTTTCCTTCATAAAACTCCTAGGGATGGAATTTGTAATATGAATTTCACTATGCTATGGCTTGATGAACTCTCTGCAATATTGCATGGTGAACTTGATACCTTTAAACCACTGTTCCCATCCTCTAGGAATTCCTGTTGTTGCTTAAATTCTATCTGGTGTGACTATTAGGTTCAACATTCCCACCTTTGAAGCTGTTCCAGTGAAACGTTTAGCAAAATCCTTGGAAACCTGTAGATGACAACCCTGCAACCTTTGACAAAATTGCAAAAAACCTATTCTTCTGAATACCTCCATGGTAGCTGGGTCTTCATTGAAAAAATTCATTTCCATGGGTTCATACTTATGGAAGTGACCACCTTTTTTTTTTTTCTTCCTTGCAGCCATGGGTGGCTTTATATATTCTCAGCCTTGCTTGCTTGATGACACCTGCAACCTTCGAATCTGCAAGCAACCTGCTTAGCTCGATGAAGCAACTCTCCAGAAATACAATAACATCAAAGATAAAGTGGAGTGTGACAAAAATACTAATTGGGTAAGGTTTTTATGGTTTAAATGACAAATCATGCCTTAATCATGACACATGCATGCTAAAAAGGGTAATGATGACCTCATACATGACTTTGTACTTTTGAATTAACCTTAACAGACTCGAATGACCTCCACCCTAACTCCTCCAATCATGAACTGACACTTTGCATTGAGTTTGATAAGACAGACATGAAAACATTTTTTCGTAGCATAGCTAGTTTATTCTCTGATAGTTTCGCTACGAAACTATTAGGCAGTTTCGTAGCAAAAACAGTTATTTCACTATATAAAATGCTACGAAAAGTTTTAAAATTGGCTTAAGTGTACTTTTAAAATTTAAACGCTTGGGAAATGAAAACTGACACCAAATTATGATTGATGGGACATGACATGACCTAAATGGAGGTGGCCTTGAAGCTTAGGATAGGTTAAATATGTAAAAAAAATTTGAAATTTTCCTATAACAACTTGAAAGACTTAAGGAGACCTTTGATAAATGAACTGTATGACCATGTCAAGCAATGTTTCACATTTTTCTAAGTGATAACATGTACAAATATGTGAAAACTGTGGTTGATAGGGTCCCTCCACTCCTCAACAAGCACACTGAACAATTATCACATCTTGGAGATCAAAGCAATAATATGTATTCCATAAAACGAGGTTGGAGAAAAGCTCCAAAGATATTACAAGAATGAATAATTAGTTTCCTAATGGTTGATAAGAGTTGGATCCTTTAAAGGATGCACTCCTATTTATACAAAAACAAAAGATAACTATTCAATAAATATAGATCCTGAAATATCTCCTAAATCCAGAATTGTCTTTTGTGGTTACAACCAATCATGTAAAAATATGTGATATAAATCCTCTCAAAGGTCTCTCCTAGTTTTGATACGATACACATATCAATATATCCACGATTCTTCTCCTTTGGATGTGCTTAGTTAATGATCCACATCTTTCACAAATATTCCACAAATCTTCATGAGTTTGAATTTCGAATTTGTGGTTGGGTGGCCAAATAGGACTCTTCTAAAATCTTCAAGTAGTCCTAAAATGTCATAAAACTCATAACACTTTTAGATATATATGAAATCATGTTAATTTCCTAATATTTAATCATAAATTCTCTTAAAATACTTAAAACTAATAACTTGGAAAATAACAATGATAAACCCATATGATTGTGAAAATGGTTACTAATGTAGGGTTATGGAGCTACAAAGTTATGAAATGAGGGTAAAATGATGCAATGAGGGTAAAAGTGGATGAAATTTTGGATGCCCAACAATGACATCAGATAAATAACTCTCTAAGGTGTGCAGGATGATATTCACAAAGTAAAGATCAATTCATTAGGTCATCAAGATAGACTTCAATGGCATGTTTGATCTTGTGAAACACATAAGACATGATCCGCTGGAAAGTGAAACCAACATTTTTAATACCAAAAGGAAATTTACAATAGGAAAATGTCCCCCCAAGGGAAGATAAAAGTAGTCTTGTGTTGGTCTTCTGGTTTGATTTTGATGTGCTTATAGCTAGAGAAAGCATCCATAAAGTTAAAGATAGAATTATCGACACACATCAAGGATTTGGTTGATAAATGGTGTAGCATAATTATCTTTACAATAATCTAGATTCAAGTCACACTAATCTACACAAACCCTAATAATCCCTTGATTTTTATAAAGCAAAATGGGATTAGAAACCCACTCCATCAAGGGTACCAGATAAATGAAACCAACATTAATAGTTTTTGAACTTTGGCTTTAATAGGAACTACCTTCATAGGGTTTATCGATTAGAGTTTTTGTCGTACATGATTGGTTCTAGTATAGGTCTTAATATCATGTTGAACAATATAGGGGTTGATGCCAAGTATTTCATTGTAAGACCAAGCAAAAACATCATGAAAGTCTTTGAAAATATCAGTATAAATTTCAATTTTGTGAGAAGTGAAATATGCCCCAATCAAGATGTTTTCCATATCACCTAGTTTCATGGAAATATTAATAGAAATCATGGCTAAGATTTTTGCCAAGTTCCCTTCAGAAGAGACAATGTAAACCCAAGTAGGGATTTGGGAACATTCAACGTTTCCAGAGGAAACCATGTTTTTAGCTCACACATCCATGTTATCTGTCTCGGGGAGAAAAAAATATTGATGATGAAAACCCCCCCACGGATGATCAATGAATGACATGACCTTACAAATAGCTTCATTTGATTGAAGTAAAAAATATAGGAAGTCATAAGAAAAAGGATGGTCAACAACCCAAGTAGGCATGGGGTAATTGTTAAGTGGCACAGAAAGAGCATCAACTGACTCATCAGATGGAGATGCCAGCTGAATAGATTGATAAGAATTTTTTTTTTGGACTTAGAGGCATTTACTCACCATAATAATCCAAGTCCTAAGGAGAAGGCACCACCCAAGGATCATTAGGTATTTGGGGTCTACGAGTGCGAGAAGATATAATATGCATGGGAGCAACAAAATTTGAATAAGGAGTGTAGGGTAGGGAAAAATGAAAGATACCAATGAGGTATGAGATTTTCAATAATCCTACACTGACACTTTCATAATTGGCAAGGTTATCTCCAATAACTAGGACAGAATTTCCCATAGCGGTAAGTTGGGTCGATGTCACACAGTAATCTAGTTGATCATTTGTGATTATATTACCTTCATGAAGAAAGAAAATAATGTGAAATACTGAAGATACTATAGCACACATAACATAAAACAAAATACATCCAAGGAGAAAGTTATAATCCAAAGCAACATCAATGAATTCCACATCAACTTAAAAAAAAATTCCCCCTTAGTTAGAGGGAGAAATTGGGAATAACCCCCTAAGGTAAAAAATGGTGTCCATAAAATTCTTGAAGAGTGGTAGTAGATTTGGTGAGCAATGGACAACTCAGATATTTCCAACATTATGTTGACATAACACATGTAGAAGAGCCTTCGTCCACCAGAGTGTGATGAATATTCTTATGGAAGATTTTCACATTGATTTGAAAGGCGATCTAGTGGGAGATTCGATAACAAGCAGCGTAAACATTAAAGGTGATGAGAGAAGACTCTAAGTGATCCACCCCCCTCCTCCCGATCGCACTCAACAAGCCTTGCATTGTTGAGGCAAGCTTTGCAAAACCTCTAAGGAAGACATGCCACAAGGATCTTGGGCTAAATCCTAAAAAATGTTATAGTATTGAGCACCACATGCAAACGGATTATGTGTTAACTTGCAAATGACACACTAGGATGGCGATAGAATAGATCCACAATATTTTCTAGTGTGATGGGCATAGTGGAAGCAACCATGGTGGTTGAGTCCTTAGAGGAAGAATTCGACTCAGGAGTATCATTTGATTTAGCTCACATGGTCATATTTATTTTCTCTTGTTACATAAGGACACACATATTTATAACAAGATAGAAATAGGGGCCTTGATTGCCCCCTTGCGGAAGCTGAGGATCCTAGGAAATCATTTATTGTTGAGGCTGTGTAGGGAATAGATGAGTCAAGATATTTTTTTGTTGAGTAGCGGGTGGTGGTGCAAGAAGCTGTTTTGCAACCACCTCAAAAAATAGAAGAAAATATAGATCAACGACTTAAAAATATCCACTTAGAGGGTAAAATATCCTTTACATTACATAAATGAAAAATTATTGGATGATTCGAATGAAAAAACATACTTTCTATATATAGGAGTCTAAGGGGTCACAATATAATCAAAGTCAACCTAAGAATAATAATTCAAGGATACAATGATAACAATAGTGGGCTTCTATGGGGCACAATAATAATAATATGGGGACTACATGGGCACAACAATAAAAATAAGGGGATACACTAATATTATAGGGACCTAACATTCCCTTCTCCTTTTAAAAAGTGTTTTCCTCAACTCTTGAGTGGTTATGAATGCTTATGTATAAAATTCTCATCTTCCCATGTGGAGTATTCAATGGGTAAGTCGATCTTCCACTTAGTGAGATACTCTAAAATTGATCGATTTCATAGTTTTCGAGTTCTTGTTTCCATGATTTCTTCAGGTTCCAATATGATTTTTCGTTCCTCTTCAAGTTTTGGAAATATTTTTTGAACTGGTAGTTTGTCACTTATAACCTTATTTAATCATGAAACATGGAAAACTAGGTGCACTCGGGAAGATGCGGGAAGCTTCAATTTGTATGCCATAATACCAATACTTTACAACACCTTGTGAGGACCATAATACTTTGGTGATAATTTATTATCCTTCTTAGCTTGCTTGAGAGACATTTGTTTGTATCGTTGTATCCGTAAAAATACCCAGTTGCCTACATCAAAACTTCTTTTGTTGCGATGTTGATATGCTTGTTGTTTCATTTGATTCTACGCAAAAGTGAGGTTATCCTTTAATATTTGGAGAACTTGTTTTTGATGCTCGATGTGATATTCCATTGCTTGAAACTTAGAATTTTATCTTAAAGATAATGTGATGGACTGTGGAAGATATCCATAAAGTGCCATAAATGGGGTCATTTTTGCTACAATATGGAAGGAAGTGTTATACCACCATTCAGCTAGAGATAACCACTTGACCCATTGTGTATGTTTATCAGATACAAAGAAATGAAGATATGATTCCAAACATTTGTTCACTATCTTAGTTTTCCTATTAGATTGAGGATGATAAGAGAAACTATGAGCTAATTGAATACCTATACAATAAAATAATTTCGTCCACAATTTTCCAGCGAAAATGGGATCTCTGTCGCTTACAATAATCTTTGGGTTTCCATGTATATTTTGAATTGTTTCCATAAATGCAGTAGAGAATGAACTATATTTAAATGGATGAGATCATGCACAAAAGTGTGCATACATGGTAAGTCTATCAACTACCACCATGATGACACTCTTTCCTTCAGACTTGGGTAAAATAGTGATAAAATCCTTTGAAACCTCCTCCCAACGTTGACCTGGAATGGATAAAGGTTGTAACAGACCTAGGGTCTTAATTGTATTGAATTTATTTTGTTGGAAAACTAAACATGCCGCCACAAAATTTTGACTATCAGATTTAAAGCCATCCCAAAAAAATTCTTCTTGACTGTGTGGTAAGTTTTTAAAAATCCTGAGTTCCCTCCTAAGGGAGAGGTGTGCAATTCCAAAATAATATTTTTTTTGAGTTATGAATTCTAATAAATACATAAGTGATATTTGTACCACAATGAATCATTTTTCCAGTTAAATGTATCAGATGTACTGGGATATTGCTGCAACTTTTGAATGAGTTTGGCATTCCACTAGGTCATGCATAAATTTTTTCACTTGGTGAAGATTTCAATCAAGGTTCACTCCTTTAAAAAATTTCATCTCATCACTTGCTGGCTCATTTCATCATTGTGTTGAGTGCCCATAATTCATGAGTATTTATCAGCTTATAGGTCATGTCATCATGAAGATCTTTCAGTCAAGGTGTCCATTAGGTCTTAGGGTTTTCAAGGTAAATTAAAACATCATTTCCATTGCAAAAGACCAACAAGAAAAAGGGTGACCAATAAATTCACTTTACGATGTAAATTTTAAATGTAATATGTAGTTTTTATTCCATTATGTAATTTTTATTTCATTATGTAATTTTATGTTTTTTCAATATGTAATAAGTTCATGGTTCTAAGATAAATGCTAACTCAAAGTTTCATATGCCAAGAAATCTCAGAAGTTCCAAAGTCTAAGTGTTCTAAATCTATTAAATGATAAAACTCCAAATATCAAAAGAAAAAGTGAAAGGTAAAGGTTCCAAGGTTTAAAGTGAATGTGAAGAAGAAAAGTGGGTACCAAAAGAAAATTAATCAAAATCACCAAGTATAAAGCACATCAAAAGGAAAATAAGGCACTCATTTTCTCTCCAAAACATCAAGCTCCCATTCCCTCAGCTTGAAAATCAAGTTTGCAGGGTCAAAATCCAAGTTTTTGGGTGGCTTTGCACTCCTACCACTAGCATTGTGCTCTTGCCCAGTTTTACTCAAAGTTTCCAAAACTTCATGCAAGTGTTTCTAATCACCAACAAGGGTTTCTTCAGCTCCAAGCAAGTAAGCTACACTCCTCAGTACCATCCTTACATGTCATGATTGCAAAATTCATGGTGTTCACTCTCCTTATTTAAAATTTTTAGTTTTCAAGCTAAGAAACCATAGCTTTCATTCATACATCCAAAAATTGTTCGCAAGACCCTACATTTCTTCTCCACATCACAGTAAACCTTAATCCTATCCCTACATCACTAAATCCTTGTTCCCAAGCTACATTTCCCAAAACCCTAGCTCCTAGGCTATTAATTCCTAAGTAACCCTGTTATCATACCTGTAATAAAATTTTAAATCCTATATTCCTAATTGTTTTGATCCCATATCACCCCCCTAAGTTCCCTAGCCTCCTTCCCTATTTCCCCAATTTTTCCTACTCCCATCCCCACTCCCTAAACCTATTTTCCACTCCCCTTTCCCTTCCCTAGGGTTTCAAAACTAAAAACACCATGAAGGAGGAAGACAAATATTTCATGGAAGAGGAAGACAAAGATTTCATAGAGGAGGAGGACTGAGAGGAAATAATACCTCACAAGGGAGGAAGGATTTTGAAGCTTGAGCCTACTAACACCAGAGAACTGATGGCCTCACCCATGACAATCACTTGCTTCAAATATGTTGGCTGCTTTGATTTCTGTGAAATGGTCCAAAGAGTTCAACACCACCGTGTTTTGAGCAGATTTTTCCTCTTAAACCTTCAAGACAATCAGGTGACCCTTGCAGGTGTGACATTCAAAATATCCACATCTATCATTGCTGATGCCATAGGGATACCTAATGTGGGTGAGAAGTGGTTTAAAGCCAAAGACTTGAAGGACCAGTTTTATGAACCATTCATCAAGCCACAATACAAAAATGAGGGAAAGAGAGTCTTCCCTTTCAGTTACCTTCTTGATAGATATGCCCCCATGATGAAAATAACCATGAAGTATTTCTCTTGTGAAGGAAGGTTCTCTAGACTCTACACATACCATATCCGATCGCTTATGCACTTCACAAGAGTCAAATTTCTCAACATCCCATACTAGTTGTCTAGGAGCATGGAAAAAATGGCCTACATAGTACATAAGAGAGAATATGATCAACAAATGAACAACCTCTTCCATCACTCTTTGATAAAAATAATTGTACTCCATCAATTGAACCTGTTAGTGTCAGTATTTTCATCCTGCCATCAGTGACCAAAAATCCTCTTTTCATATCTTTTAAGGGTCCCACTCAGAATTTTTTTATCATTCCATTAGGTCATGAAAAAAATTAGTCACTGATGGTAGTCCTAGTCCAAAAACATCACTCATCCTCAAAATTTGGTTACCTGCTAACATACTTTCATACCTTGTTGACTGTACATAATCCATAAAGTCAATTTTATTATACCATTTGTATTAGTCATGAGGTCATCATACCATCTTGAAAATTCAGTCCTTTGAGGTCTCGTTAGGTCTTTTAGGGTTTTTCAAGGTCCCATTAAGTTCATTATGGTTTCCAGGGTCTCAATAAAAACTCCATTCCATTGAATAAGGTCAAAAAGTGAAGGAGTGAACAAAATAAACATCTCTTTACTATGTAAAAAGATGATTTGCAAAGATGTAATTATCACTTCAAAGTTGTGATTTTTATCCTGAATTGTAATTCTTATTCCAAAAATATGTAATTTTTTATTTTCATTTTGTAATTTTATGTCATTTATATGTAATAAATACAAAGTTCCTAAGCTGCTAACACAGTGTTCCAAGCATGCCAAAGCACCAAGAAATCAAATCCTAGAGTTCTCAAAGCACATCAAATGATCAAATTTTCAAAAAGAAAGAGTCAAGTGAAAGGACAATGTTTCAAAATATTAAGTGAGTGATAGAGGAATAAATTGGGTCCCAAGGGCCAAATCATGAATGAAACAAGTATAAATGCCCTCAAGACATCAAATTCATCTTCATTTCTCCCTTTCAGCATTGAGTCACCACCTCCACAACATGAAATTCCAGTTTGAAGGGAAAAAAATTGAGTTTTTTGTGTGTTGAGTTTTGCACCTGGACATCAAGAGGACGCACCTGTAGCTCACCCTGCGCACTGCCTTCAGGCATCGCACACCTGGAAAAGGGAGGACACACCTGTAGCAGGCACTTCGCCCCTACCCAAAAAAGCTCTGTGAGCCTCCAAATCGATTGCATTTCTCTCAAACTTTAGCAAATCATTACCCACGCTCTAGAGCAAGCAAGTAAGCCACAATTACACCATTCCTCTTCTCCTCAAATCAATTTGTGTGTTGTTTGATATTGTATGCAAGATTTGATGTTTTATTGAGCTTAAAACCCTATTATCACTGTCAAATTCCCTACCACCTCACATTCCTTTCCTATATTGAAATTGACCATATCCCTGCCCCCTATATCACTATCTCCATTTCCCAAAGCCCTTTTTCCAAAAAACCTAAGACCTAGGTACTTCAATTTTCTAGGCTCCCAAAATCCCTAAACCTACAGTTAAATTACCATTCACAATTCCCTTATCATTTCTACTCCCTGTCACCTCCCTCATAAAACCCTTCCCTTATCGCTTTAAATTTTCTCATCCCATTCCCCACTCCCTAAAGCTACATTTCACTCCCATCATCTCCCTAGGGTTTTTAGCCAAGAAACTATGGAAGAAGAAAATAGAGAAATCAGTGAGGGTGAATAAATGGAAGAGATGAGGCCACACAAAGGAGGGAGGATCCTCAATATTGAACCTCCAAACACCAAAGAACTCATGGCATATTCCATTGTTGTGACATGTTTCAAGCATGTAGGATGCTTTGATTACCGTGAAAAAAATAAAAAGGGTCCAATATCACCCTGTTTTGACCAGGATGTTCATTTCTAATCTTCATGGAAACCAAATAACCCTTGTTGGTATCGCATTCACAGTATCCACAACCATGATAGTAGCTGCCACTGGAATTTTGAATGTTGGTGAAAAATGGTACAAACAAAAAGACTTGGAGGATCATTACTATGAGCCCTACATTAAGCCAAGGTACAAAAATGAAGGAAAGAGGGTCTTTCCTTTCTCTTACCTCCTAGATAGGTATTCCCCCATGATGAAAATCATCATGAAGTAGTTTACTTGTGAAGGAAGGTTCTCAAGACTCTACACCTATCATGTCCGGTTATTAATGCACTTCACAAGGGTCAAAATGCTCAACATACCTTATTTTATCTTCAGGAGCATTGACAAAATGTCTTACCTTGTTCAAAAGAGAGATTATGATCACCAGATAAAAATTATTTTTCACCATTCCCTCATCAAGATCATAGTCCTCCATCACCTTGATCGATTGAGCATCTCATGGAGTACTTTCATAGCAAATGACATCTTCACTGCTCCACCAATTCAACATGCTCAAGTTGTGCCTCCACCATCTCATCCTTCCATGTACATTCCTCCATATCATCCCATAGTACCTACTTCATCATCAGCTCAAACTACTCCACCTATTTCACCAACACCATCACCATTTCATATGCACATTGGGTCACCAAGTAGAGTTGAGATTAGCAAGCCTAAGAGGGCTCATTTGAGCATATTGGAAAAAATGTACCAGAGAGGTCATATGAAAGTGTTTTCCCCATAGAATGTGGGAGGGGCCTTGCCTTATTCATCAGAAAAGTAGGTAGACAAAGGAAAACAAAAGGTGAGAGAGACAAATATTCAAGACGAGATTAAGCATGAGAAGGAAAATCTTCATGAGACAGACATGGAATTTGACCTTGTTGATTTGATTCAAAAAGATGATTATGAAATCACTAGCACATCCATCAAAGAAAAAGAAGTCAATATTATAGAACTACAAACTAATCTTGAGAGAGTTGAATTTTTCATTACCTTTCTCGAGCAGGAGAACCAACAAATAAAGACCAAACATCTCATTGATAAAGTGAAATTCATCAAAGCTCAAAGGGAGGCAGAAAAAGATAAAGTCTTGCTTGAAGAGACACTAGAAACATTTTTTGTGACAGATGAAATAGAAGAACAAGTACCAAGACACATGCCTAGGACTAGAGGGCTGAAAAGAGCTCTAGAACTAGAGAAGAAAAGATAAGCTGAGCTTGCAAATCAATTGACATTGAATGAAAAAACTGCCATCATGATCAACGAAGAACGGGGGCATTGGCTTGACAGGGCCAACCAGCATATTGAGAAGCTCCTCGAAAAGGCAAGGAAATACAATGATATTCAGAGAAGGATGGCAAAACATTATGCCAAAAGAAACATGATTGCAAGGTCAAAACCTAAGAGGGCAAATGCAAAAATTGAAACCCTAAAAATGAAAGAAAAGGAAGGGAAGCTTGATATTATTGCTAAAGCCTCACTCCATGCATAACCTTCATCATTAGTCATAATTCAACAAATTTTGACAGGTTTTGGGAAATTTTTTGAAATTTTGGAAATTTTGTGCATTCCAAGACAGTTTTGTGAAAGCTGGAAAGCCAGGTGCGCAACGCCCTATGCACTGCGCTTTTGTTTGAGGAATTTTTTGGCCAAAAGGAGACCACCATTATATTCATAATGATGAATATATACAATAAAAAAAAAATTCTAAGTTTTTTTTGGACAACTGGCAGGTGAAAAAGTGAAAAAAACACCCTAAAAATCACAATTTTGCCTCCTTTTTCACCTTAGCGCTGCACACTAAGTATTCTTGGGAGAATGAAGTTTTGAGGGGTAAAATCAAGTCCATTCTGAAAAAAAAAAAAATCATAGATATGGAAAGTACATAGGATACGATTTCCAATGAGCTATCCTGATCTCAATTTGGACACCGGGAGCCCATCCAAAACTCAGCTGCAAGTTGGAGGGCGCACCTGACTTTTTTTTTATTTTTCTCTTTTTTTTCTGCAAATTTGATTTTCATCTTGGGAAATCAAGATTTTACTTATGTAATTGATGATGTAAATGTAATTTTCATGTTCTTACTGTTACCTATGGTAAATACATTAGATGAAAACTCATGATGAGGTGTAATGAATCAGTTTGCAAAAAGTGAGGGATGAGTCAGTTTGACCACCCTACACTCTAGGTATTCATCTCAGTTTTTGGTGGAATTGCTCCTCCTCTCATGGATTCGACCCCTAAGGCTAGGAGGAGTTTTTTTTAGGCCTATACCATGTAATGTTTCAGTCATTTCACAGGGGGAATCAGTTGGATGTTGGCATATTGATCAGAGACTCTATTGTAATAATTTTGGTAGGAGCTTAAAAAAAAGTGTTGCATCTATTTCTTTGGGATACCTGTGGTATGGTTGTCTAGCATTGTTTTTTATCTTGTTTCATTTGTATGAATGTATTTTTGGTCCATTTTCAATTTGTATGATCACTTTCAAGTTAGAGAAACATAATTAATCTCACATGCTCTGTTTTGGGAAAGTTTTCATAGTTTGTTCATTTTTCTTTCAGTTTAGGAAGAATTCATCTTTCGTGCTCTTCCTAGCTCCTCACCTGTCTAAATCATTCCATCCCAAGAAACCTAATATGCTAGCCTTCCTACCTACCTTTCCCCATTGAATGGACTGTAATCCTAATCTTATTTTCCTTGACCTAACCTCTTTGACCTAATATCCTCATCCATCAACCCAATCAAATAAAATCAAAACCCCTTAACCCATACCTAGCCTAAAACCCTAATTTATCCATCCCTCTTGGTTTTAACCTTATGGGGAGAGACCACTCCGATTTGGTAGGGCTATCTACCAAGCCAAAATATTGTTCTATGGTTACCTCTGTTGGGATTTCTTCTTCAGCCTTAGAGATTTGGTAGAGTGATAAGAGAACCAATTTAACATTTCATGGGATACTTTCAGTTCCAATGATGTTTTGACCACTCCAAAAGCTCAGTATGCTGAAACTATCCCTCCTTCATCTCAGCCCACTGCATCTATTCCTCCATCAGCTCAGCCTACTGGAACCATATCATCACCATCATCATTATTTCAAAGCCAAATTTGGTCATCCAACAGAGTTGTGATCAAAGAACCTAAAAAGACCAAAGAGGCTGAAAATGACAAACAGGTCAAGACCTATCATAGGGGACCTAGGCAATTTTTTTTTCCATAGATTATGGAAGGGAACTTTCCTTCTTCAACAACAAATAAGGTACACCAGGATGAGCATCAGAAAGAGGTAGTTGTGCATGAGGAAGTCATGCAAGAGGATGACCCTCGTGATGAGGAAACATAGTTTTAACTAGTTTAATTGGATCAGCAAGATGATCATGAGGTCTCAAGCTTGATTATTAAAGAGAAGGATGCCCAAATTAGAGAACTGGAAACTAATCTGGATAAAGCTCAGTTTATCATTTCATTTCTTGAGCAGGAGATTAAGTAGCTGAAAGATCAACAAGTACTTATGGAGTTAGAGCTACTCAAATAAAAAAGAGGCAAGGCCATGGTGTCACTTGATGATATTGATCATGATGACATTCAAACCAATAGAACAAGACCTAAGATGAGAGGTCTTAAGAGAGCTCTACAACAAAAAAAAATTAAGGATGAAAAACTCACTTTTGAGGAGAGGATTGTCAAGGAGATTGAATATGATATAGAAATATGGCTAGATAGGGTCAACCTTCACCTAGAGAATCTCCTCCACAATGAAAACAAAGACAACAAGATGCTCAAAAACATGTCTAACAGGTACATCACAAGAAATAAGATCTATAGCATTAAACTCAAGCAATTGGAGGAAAAACATAAGCAAACCCTAGCCAAGAAAAATGAAGGAGATAAGCTTGAAATCCTTGATGAGTAATCCCTCATTGTTTAACATACTTCATCAGCCTTCTATAAAACAATTTTGAAGAATTTTTTAGCAAATTTTGAAATTTTGGTTTTTTGCAAATTTCTAACAATTTTCAGCACAGTTAGACTGTTAGGAGCATAACGAACTAGGCGTTGCACTTCTTATAGAGGCCTCAAAATAAAAAAACCAAGACCACCATTGGATTTAGAAGGCAATAAATAGTCAATTTTGACACTTTTCTAAGCAATTTTGGACAATCTGGCAGGGAGAAAGATAAAAAAACACCTCAAAAATCATGTTTCTGCCCTATTTTTCAGTTAGGCAGTGCGCTCCTGACCAGTCTTGTGAGATTGAATTTTTGGAGGGCAAAAACTTATCATTTTTGGGAACCAATCACATTTCTGGAGGCATCACATTAAAACCGTACCAATTCCATTTCTTGAGGCATCACATTCCACAATAAATGTTTTTGTGAAGTTTGGTTTAGTTGAGATAGGTGCTTGGCACATTGCCTCTTTAATATGATCAAAAGCCTTAGTTTCTTCCAGATTCCAAGAAAATGCATCTTTATTTAGTAATGATGTTATAGGTGCCGATATTCTCCCATAATTCTTATCAAACTTGCGATAATACCTTATCAACCTAATAAATCCTCGAAGATTCTTTATGGTTATGGGTATTTTCCATTCCTTAATGGCTTTAGTTTTGTTAGGCTATACCTTAACACCCTCATGATATAAAATATGACCCAAATATTCCACTTTTAGTACTCCAATAGTTTGAGCACCCTGTCAACATGTTTAACATGATCCTTCCAATACTTGTTGTAGATTAGTATATCATCAAAAAATACTAACACAAATTTTCTAAGAAGGGTTTTAAAATGGAATGCATCAAACCTTGAAATGTGGAAGGTGCATTAGTAAGGCAAAAAGGCATCACCAAAAATTCATAATGACCCTCATGAGTTCTAAATTTTATTTTCGGAATGTCTTCAGTCTTCATTCTAATTTGATGATATCTTGAACGAAGATTCGACTTGGTGAAGTAAATTGCTCCATGTAATTCATCCAAAAATTCATTAATGATGGGGATGGGGATGGGAAATTTATCTTTAATAGTGAGCTTATTGAGCTCCCAATTATCTGGAAACATATGCCATGGTCCATCCTTATCTTGCACCAATACTACTGGAGCATAGAAAGAACTTTGACTAGGTTGAATTATACCAACCTCTAGCATTTTTGCAACCATACATTCAATCTCACTCTTTTTGGCATAAGGATATCTGTAAGGCCTTATGTTTGGAGGAACACTTCCTGGAATCAAATGAATAGCATGATCGTGATCACGAATAGGTGGGAGGCCTTTGGGAGCCTCAAACACCTTGGAATGATTGTCTGATACTTTTTGGAGATATGTAGAAATATATGATTTTAATGTTTGAACCTCTAGTGATCATGTGCCTCGTTGTTATTTCTTCAGAAGCTTTGTCATGACATTAGAGCTGATTATATTTTCCATTTTCCTAGTGATACCTCATAATTCAACTTCCTTTCCTTCCCTAAAAAAATTCTTGAAAATCTCTGGAAAATTAAAAGCTATCATCCCCAAGATTGTAGCCATTGGACTCGTAGTACAACATCGACACCACCCATTGGAATGAAGATAATTGGAATATTCAATAAATATTCCCCCATGGTTAGCTTGATATTATGGCACTTTCTAGAGAAATTTATAGTTCCTCCATTTTCAATCATCACTTGAAACTCTGGTGCTAGATATAGGAAGCAATTCAATTCCTTGCCTATCTTAAAATGAATAAAATTATAGATACTGCCTGAATCAATCAGCACTATTACATTTATCTTCTTGATATATCCTTCTATCTTGAGAGTTTTAGGACTCGTAAGTCCTACCAATACACTAAAAAACATTTTTGGATTCATTTCTTCTTTCTTTGGGGTTGGTTCCTAGTGTATATCCTCCTCTTTTGATGTTTCTTGTTCCTTTTCTTCCTCCTCTTCACAATCTATGTAAAATAATTTCTTCTCAACACACTTATGACCTTCAGTGTATTTTCTATCACAACTATAAAAATTCCCTTTTTCTCTTTTTTCCTCCAATTTTTGTGGTGTCAACCCTGTAGGTTGTGGAAGGCTAGGAGTAAAAAAACTTCCATCTTTATAGTTGTGAGTGGTAGACTTCCTTTTTTCCATAATTTTGGTTTCAACTTTTATTTCCACCCTAAATGCCTTCTCCAATGAATCAGGTTCCCAAAGGCGAAACTCATGTTGGATGTTATCCTTTAAAGTCCCTATGAAGACATCAAGCCTTTACTCCTCTAGAATATTTGTTACCCTGATATTCAATTTTTGGAAGTCCTCAATGTGTTTTGCCATTAAACCCTTTTGTTTGAGATTTATCAATTGGATAAAGAAGGTGTTTCTCTTTGTATCCTAATTATGTGTTATCATTTCCTCCGTAAAAATTGACCAAATGACAAGTATTTTACGAGAACAAATCCATCTATACCATACAAACTAATTGAGTTCTAAATATAAATTTGCAATGCATACCTTTTGTGAGTGTTTCACATCATGGATATCACAATATTGCTCCATTTGTAGTATCCATGTTACTTGATCTTTACCATCAAACTTACTCATATTGATATTTGGAATGTGTGTTAGGTCCCTATATTACTAGTGTAGTCCCTTATTATGTTAGTGTAAACCTCCTTATTGTTATTTTTGTACCCCTATAACCCCCATATTGTTATTATTCTGCCCTTACATTATTATTGTTAGGTCGGCTAGGATTACATTGTGGCCCCATGGACTCCTATATATAGAAAGGAGGTTTTTTCATTTGAAATCATCCAAGAATTGTTCATTCATGTAATGTATTGGAGGTTGTCCCCTCGAAGTGGCTCATTTCTAAGGCATTGATATCTCTTTTCTTCTCTTTTTGGAGCTGGTTTCACAACATTTGGTAACAAAGCTTTGGATTCTAGGGTTTCGCTGCTCCAAACAGGTCATCGTGACATTTTCACTATAACTTATTTTCTACAAAGGTTTAGAAGCTGAATTTTTATAGCGCGAAGCCGAAATCTTGAGGAACATCGTCACAAAATTTCAGAGCTTGGTTCGGAATATTTTCAAAGATATGATCTGTGGACATTAGGGATTTTTGCAGGCTCCTGAATTTAACCTAAACAAGTCATCGTGGTATTTTCGCTATAATGTTTTTTCTACGAAGGTTCAGAAGTATAAATTTTTATAGTGCGAAGCCAAACTCCTGAGGAACATTGTCGCAAAATTTCAGATCTTGGTTTGCAATATTTGCGGAGATATGGTCTGTGGAAGTTAGGTCTTTTGAAGGCTCCCGAATTTCATCTCAAAAAGGTGATCGTGGAAAAATATTCATAACTCTCTCTCTGAGCATCGGATTGGAATTTTGTAAAAAGAGGTTACAAGTACATGGACTGTAGTTTCCTATCTATAAATTTTAGAGCCGAAGGAGGAAATAGTGACACGTGGCAAGTCGTACAATTTCACTCTACTAAAACAATCCATAATTAGGTCATCATAGGAGATTGGGTACAACTTTGTCTTCAAGAACCTAAATAAGGTTAGAACTGTGGCATTCGAAAGAGAATTCAAAGGGGTAACTCAGTGCCAAATTTTAGATATTGAAGATCCAAAATCACAGAGATAATTCAGTTTCAATATCGAGCTCCTCAAAAGAAAAAAAAAGGTGTGTAGTTTTTTTTTTCGAATTGCATATGTCTTGTGTAAAAAATCAGTTTGAGGTGATTCCAAGGGAATATTGAAGAATTTTTATCAGTAATGGGTTCTATAATGCCTCCAAAAAATAATTTCATAACCATTAAGCACTCATAAATCTATACTATGACGCATGAAGAGGAAGAATTGCAGTATGAGATATCAAAATTACGGTACCAAGTGCAACAAATTTTGATCTTACGAAGAGAAACCGAAGATGACATAGATGGTTTAAAAGAAGAAATGGAGGCTAATTTGGATTGTTTGAAGGATCAAATAAAATCTATTATGGATGATAAAGTAGTGGAATATCACATCGAGCATCAACAACAAGCTCTCCAACTCTCAAAGGATAACCTAAATTTGGTGCAAAATCAAATGAAACAACCGGAAGATCAACATCGCATAGAAAGAAGTTCTGAAGCAGTCATAGAAACAAGAACTCGACACGTACAATCAATTTCAAATTATCTCATCAAGTGGAAGAACTTTCAGTGGAACATCAAAAGTCCTTGGTATCGTTAAATCTGGTGGGTACACACTTAAAAGAGTTGACCAATGCGCAGACTGCATGCCTAACCAATTTGAAATATCTTTTCTTAGGAAGTCCTTTGTTGAAAGAGCTACCACCTTCGTTCGGTTGCCTATTCAGTAATTTGGAGGTACTGCTGCTCCATGGATTCCAGGAATTGAAACGCCTCCCTGATTCATTTGGACTGTTGACTAAGTTGAATGTAGAAGGTTCCACATGGGAGGATGAGAATTTTATACAGAAGCATCAAGAAATAATCAAGCGTTGAGGACAACACTTGTTTAAAGGAGAGGGGCATGTTAGGTCCCTATATTACTAGTGTAGTCCCTTATTATGTTAGTGTAGACCCCCTTATTGTTATTGTTGTACCCCTGTAACCCCCATATTGTTATTATTGTGCCCTTACATTTGGTCGAATATGATTACATTGTGGCCCCATGGACTCCTATATATAGAAAGGAGGTTTTTTCATTTGAAATCATCCAAGAATTGTTCAATCATGTAATGTATTGGAGGTTGCCCCCTCGAAGTGGCTCATTTCTAAGGCGTTGCTATCTCTTTTCTTCTCTTTTTGGAGCTAGTTTCACAACAATGTGGTGGTTCTTAAACCCAACATTGGAGTTTCTAAAATCACAATTCATATTCCTTTTGTCCTCATCATGATTTTCATGGATTACCTTGTCACCACCGGGGAACCTTTCTTGCAACAATTTTGTCATACTTTCCATGTCTGCTTTCAAAACCTCCATCTTAACTTCCATGCAATCCTTCAAACCATCCATCTTAGCTTCAATGTCTTCTTTTAAACCTTCCACGTCCCCTTTTAAACCATCCATGTCACCTTTTATTTCATCTTTGTTTGCTCTTTTTGAGAGTGAAATTTGTTGCTCTTGGTCCCGTAATTTTGAGATATCATGTTGCAATTCTTCCCCTTTATGCGTCATAGTAGAGCTTTTTGAGGGCTTAATGGGTGTGGAATTATTTTTTTTGGGAGGAATTTTATAACCTAATACTGATATATATGCTTCAGTATGCCTTTGGAATCACTTCAAACTGATTTTTCAAACAAAATTTATGCAATTTAAAAAAAATACACACCTTTTTCTTACCTTTGAGAGCTTGATATTGAAACTGTTGTATCTCTATGATTTCATATCTCCAATATATAAAATTTGGTCCTTTAATATCCCTCTAAGTCCTCTTTCCAATTCCATAGTTAAAACCCAATTTGGATTCTTCAATATAAAGCTATGCCAAATCTCCCACGATGCCCTGATTATGGATTGATTCAGTATAACGAAGTTGTAAGGGATGCCACATGTCATTGTTTAAACATTAAAATCTTAAATCAATAAAGGGAAAAGTGTGCGAAATTTCAACCAATTTTTATATAATTCAAACATGATGCCTGAAATGAAATTTACGATGATTTTCCCTCGGTCAGCTGTTTGAGACTGAATTCTGGAGCGTGCAAAAACTCTAAATTCCTCAAATCATATCTCCGAAAAATATAGCGAACCAAGATCTGAAATTCTGGCACGAAGTTCACCAATATTTATACTCCACGTGGTTTCAATTTCACCTTTTGAAGCTTCTTAGAAAAAAATTGTAGTAAAATTACAAGATGACATGTTTTAAGAAGTGAAACCCTAGAATCCAAAGCTCTGATACCAAATTTTATGCAACCAACTCAAAAAATAGAAGAAAATATTGATCAATGACTTAAAAAATATCCACTTGGAGGGGGAAACCTCCTTTACATTATATAAATGAACAATTATTGGATGATTCAAATGACAAAACCTACTTTCGATATATTTTGGGTGGGGAGCATGATTATCATCTTGATTTAGAGATCTTTGTTTCAACCGAATGTATCCCAATAAGACTATACACGCCTCCATGCAAGGGGGCCCATACCCCTAGATTGAGGGGTTCGGGGGCTAGCGGGGGTTTTGGGGCAGCGCCCCTAAAGCCAAAAATAGAAGTAAAATTTCCTTGTAAAATGTTGTAATTTCATAGTCAATCTAGGTTTTTCATTAGGCATATGATCTAACGGTAGAAGTTATGTTTACTTTAGGTTTTTTTACCCTAGAATAAAACCCCTTTTTTGTATGAGTTAATTGTATTACGATTGTGTTTTGAGAGTGTATACTGAGTGAGAAAGAGAAAGGGGGATTGTGTGAGAGAGTAGAGGATATTACAATGAATATGTTGTAGGTTGTGTCTCTTCATTTTTCTGGGTAACATAAAGGAAGGACTGGTTGTTTCTCTGTGGTCGTAGCCCAAGTTGGTTGAACCACATATATCTATGTCTCTCTTGCTTTATATGTTTTATGTGTTTGTGTTTCTGCATATTTTTGTGTGTTCCATTGCTCTGTAATATATAATTTTCTGACAACCGGTATTAGAGCCGAAGATTTATTTGGATGATAAACTCGCAAGAAAGAAGGGTTCCTGGCTCGAGTGGGAGCAATGGCGGAAGACGATAGGTTTAGGGTTGAGAAATTTAAGGACAATAACTACCTGACTGTAGAAGATGCAAATGGAAGATTATCTGTATCAGAAAGATCTGTACCTACCATTGAGCGGAAAAACAAAGAAGTAGTCGAGTATGACAAATGCAGAATGGGAGATTCTCGATAGAAAGGCACTTGGAACAATACGGATATGCCTCGCAGCATCGGTAACCTTCAATATTTAGAAGGAAATGACAACAAAGGGTTTAATGATGACATTGGCCATACTATATGAGAAATCCTCGACCTCAATTAAGGTATTTAATATGCAACATTTATTTAATATGAACGTCAGAAGGTGGATTTGTTGTTGACCATTTAAGTGAATTTAATACGGTTACCAGTAAGTTAAGTTTTTTAGGGGTAAACATTGATGATGAAGTTAGGACTCTGTTATTTCTATGCTCATTACCAGAAATTTGGAATGGTTTAGTTATGGCCATTATTAATTCTGTCTCTGGATCTAGTACTTTAAAGTCTGATGATGTTATCGTTGCTATCCTGAGACATAGAGTAATGCTTTGAGTGTAGAGACCAGTGGAAGAGAAATGGAAAGAGGAAAGAGCATCGGATATCGTAATAAATCAAGGAAAGGTAGATCCAAGTCCATATCAGGGATACTATGATGGAAATGCGAGAATAAAAGGCACCTGAGGAAAGGTTGTAAGTCTCAGAAGGGAAAAGAAGGAGATGCACAACAAGAAAACAATCATGAAGAAAATGTGACAGGTGATGTGTTACAAGATAATTTGAATCTTTATTTAGTAAATTATATTGATGTATGGGTGGTATATTCAGGGTCCTCATTCCATGCCACACCTGATAAGAAACATTTTCATGACTATGTTCAAGGATATTTTGGACAGGTTCGTCTGGGTGATGATAAACCTTGTAAAATTGTTGGAATGGGTAAAGTTCTTGTAAAATAGAAAAATGTAAACCAATGGTTATTAAAGGAGATAAGGCATGTTCTAGATCTAAAGAGAAAATATTATTTCAATAGGGAAATTAAGCCATGAAGGTTGTATGACAACTTTTACAGATAAAACCTAGAAGGTCACTAAAGGAGACCTGGTAATAGATAAAGGAGAAAAGGTTGGTACATTGTATTTATGCAATGGTATTTTTAATTGTGTTAATTCTTTAAACTCCATAGGAGTAGATGAAACATTATGGAATCATAGGCTCGGACACATGAGTGAGAAGGGGATGAAGATTCTTCACTCAAGAAATTTGTTGCCAGGTTTGAAGAATATTGATTTGGATTTATGTGAGAATTGTGTTTATGGAAAACAGAAGAGAGTCAAATTTCTTAAAGTTGGGAAAAAAAAGAAGAGTGAAAAATTAGAGCTTGTGTATACAGATGTATGGGGACCTAATCATGTATCATCTCTCGGTAGCTCTCGTTATTATGTTACTTTTATTGATGATGCAACTAGAAAAAGTTGGATTTATTGTATTCATAAAATATGATGTATTTGATACTTTCAAGAAATGGAAAGCTTTGGTTGAGATTAAGAAAAGAAAGAAGTTGAAGTCTCTCAGATCATATAATTGAGGTGAATATTGCAGCAAAGAGTTTGATAGGTATTGTTCAGAGCTTGGAATTTGTAGAGAGAAGACAGTTCCAAGAACACCACAGGAAAATGGTGTGTCAAAAAGGATGAACAAGACAATCATGGAGCGTGTAAGGTGCATGAGATTGCATGAAATATTGCCTTTTCAATTTTGGGCAGATGTTGTAGATATTGTTGCTTATCTAATAAACAGAGGACCTTCAAGTTCCTTGGATGGTGGTATTCCAGAGGAGGCAAGAACAGGTAAAAAGGTAAAATACTATTTTTTAAAGCCTTTTGGTTGTGAGGCCTTTGTCCATATTAATAAAGAAAATAGAAAAAACCTTGAGGAAAAATCAAAGAAGTTTACCTTTATTGGATATGGTGTTAATGATTTTGGTTATCACTTATATGATTATGAAAATCACAAAATAATTAGGACAAAAGATGTAATATTCAATGAAAAGGTCTTGTATAAGGATTAGTTGTAGGAGAATAATCAGGGAAAAAAAACAAAGAATACACATTTCTTGATGAGATCACAAAAAAAGTAAAGGTCCCTAAAAATAATAACAATCAACAACCACAACAACAACAACCATCACAACAACAACAGGAACCTCAAACACGTGAAAGTGGTGTCAGAAGATCTACCGGGATAAGTAGACCACCTGAACGATACTCTCCTTCATTATATTATGTATTGTTGACTGATTCTAGTGAAGGATAATGTTATGAAGAAGTAATGTAGGTAGAAACCAGGAAGAATTGGGAGCTAGCCATGAAACAAGAGATGAACTCCTTGGTACATAACCAGAATTGGGACTTATTCAGGTTTCCTGTAGGTAAAACAAAATTGCAAAATAAATGGGATTACAGGTTGAAGGAAGGAGATGGGGGAAAACAGAGGAAAAAAACTAGACTTGTGGTGAAGGGGTTTTCACAGAAGAAAGGTATCAACTTTGATGAAATATTTTATCCTGTTGTTCAAATGACTTCAATCATAACTATTTTAAGTCTTATAGCAGTGGAAGATTTGAACATTGAACAGTTAGATGTAAAGACAACTTTTCTCCATGGATATTTGGAGGAAGATATCTATATGTAGCAACCACAAGGATACGAGGTCAAAGGGAAAGAAAAATTAGTGTGTAGACTGAAGAAGATCTTGTATGGCTTTAAACATGCTCTGGGGCAGTGGTATCTAAAATTTGACAGGTTTATGTCTGAACAAGGTTGTACTAGATGTCACTTTGATCATTGTGTTTATCTGAAAAATAAAAATGATGGTAGCTATATTATATTTTTATTGTATGTAGATGACATGCTTGTTGCAAGTTCTAACATGTAGGAAATAAATGTTCTCAAAGGAAATTGGCAAATTCATTTGCAATGAAGGATTTGGGAGCTGCAAAAAAAATCCTTGGTATGAGAATAACTAGAGATAGGAAAATCACAAATTAACGTTGTCTCAAAATGGGTACATACAAAAGGTGTTGGAAAGATTTAATATGCAGAATGAAAAACCAGTTAATACACCTTTGGCTAGCCACTTTAGACTTAGTAAGGAGATGTTCCCCAAGATCCAAGAAGAAATGGATTATATGTCTAAAGTTCCATATGCATCAACAGTTGGAAGCTTAATGTATACAATGGTATGCATAATGCCTGATATTGCACATGCAATGGGAGTTGTAAGGAGGTACATGAACAATATAGGAAAAGAACATTAGATGGTAGTGAAATGGATTCTCAGGTATTTTAGAGGTACCACAAATCAAGCATTATGCTTTGGTGGTTCAAAGGTTTATCTACAGGGACATGTTGATGTAGATATGACAGGTGAGAGAGATAACATGAGGAGCACTATAGGGTATGTATTTATTGTAGGTGTAACAACTGTCAGTTAGGTTTAAAACATGCAAAGTGTTGTTGCACTTTCAACAACGAAAGAAAAATATGTTTATGCTACAGAGGCTAGTAAAGGAATGATTTGGTTACAAAGGTTTATGTATGAATTGGGTAAGAAGCAAGAGATGGGTAGGTTATATAGTGACAATCAGAGTGCCATTCATCTTTCAAATAACTCATCATTTCATTCCACTACTAAACACATCTAGCTCATGTACCATTTCATACAGTCAATGTTGGAAGAAGGACAATTGAAGCTGGAAAAGATACACACTAGCTAGAATCCTACAGATATGTTAAAAAAAGTTGTAACCAAGGAGAAATTAAGGTTTTGCTAAGTTTCAATTGGTCTTAAAGTATGATGATGAAGATGAGAAACATTAAGGTCTAAAGTGGAGTCATTTTCCATGAAATGAAGTCGTGGTGGAGTTGCCACAATCAGTCTCCAAGTGGGAGATTGTTGGCTGTGGAGACTGATTATCATCCTGGTTTAGAGATATTTATTTCAGCCAAATGTATACCCCAGGAATATTGTACAACCCTCTATGCAAGGGGGTTCGGGGGCAGCGCCCCCAAAGCAAAAAATATATGTAAAATTTCCTTGTAAAATATTGTAATTTCGTAGTCAATCTGGACCATTCATTAGGTGGATGATCTGATGGTATAAGTTATGTTTAATTTAGGGTTTTTTTCCCTAGAAGGAAACCCCTCTGTTGTATAAGGAAATTTTATTGTGACTGTGTGTTGAGAGTGTATTTTGAGTGAGAAAGATAAAGGGGGTCTATGTGAGAGAGTAGAGGATATTACATCGGATCTGTTACAGGTTCTGTCTCTTCATTTTGCTGGATAATATAAAGGAAGGATTGGTTGTTTCTCTCCAGACGTAGCCCAAGTTGGGTGAACCACATATATTGATGTAGGAGCATCAGACCACCCTTAATCATAATTTAAATTCAAAGCTGCGGAATGAGAAACATGGACAAGTTTTGAAAAGGGGGCTACTTTCCATGAAATTTGGTTAAAATGATAAACTTGTTATCTCAAAGGTGGAATCGATGCATCTAGAAGATATGTTTAGTTTTAAAAATCTTCCATGTAATTAAAATAGAGTGATCTCAGGGATTAGTTAAGCGATTGTGGGATGAAATCATGGATCTTAGATGATCCACTTGTTTTGTAATTTCTTTATAATGAGAAGACTGTGTTGTATGAGAGGGGGCAGCACAATGTAACCTCAAGGCGAATTTGTGATTCATGCCCATAGTGGCCTTAGCCTGTAATTCAAGCTCGAGACAATAATGGAATTCGTGTGTTTTTGTGTATCCAGGAATAATCTATATTTTTCAGTATCTATGTGTTATTTAATGTCGATTTCTCAGTATATATATATACATATTATTTTCTGTTAATTAGAAAGTTGTGTGAATATGAGTGGTGAACAAAGTTCCTATGAAATTCACTGTAAATAAAAGTATGACAGAATAGGAGTTTATTGAGATGTGATTCTACGATAGATATCGGTGTGCAGGTGGAATGTACGGTGCTGATGAAATCACATAAATTATAGCAAGAGATGGACGAACCAGATTACATCGCATCCGAACATAATATGGTTAGCGCACATCACAATCAGTGATTTTTATATTCATTTATCGCAAGTTAATTGTTATAAGTTGTGATGCGATAAGAAGTGGGGTCATTCTTAATCTAGTCGTCGCAAGAGCGACAGTTCGAGGGCGGACAAAACGTGGTTTTTCATGCCGTCGCAGTTCCGACACACTTAAAAAGTGTCGCACTATCGACACTTCTTCCATCGCTTCTGAACAAGCGTCACTCTTCCGACGTCTCACGAACCGTCACGCTTCCGACGTTTGTAAATTGTCGCACTTCCGACGAAATGTGGTATGACGTTTTGAACGTCGCTCTTCCGACGTTTGTAAACGGTCGCAATTCCGACGCAATGTGGTCCAACGTTTTGGACGTTGCTCTTCCGACGTTTGCAAGCTGTCGCAATTCTGACGAAATGTGGTCCGACGTTTTGAACATTGCTCTTCCGACGTTTGTAAGTTGTCGCAATTCCGACGAAATGTGGTCCGACGTTTTGAACGTCGCTCGTTTGACATTTTTATATTGTCGCACTTCCGACGTTTCTGAGTTGTCGCAATTCCGACGCCTACAAGGCGTCGGTATACCGACGGCGGGTTCAATTTAAAAAAAAAAAAATGAAACTTTAAAAGAGGAAAAACGTTGTTTTGAATATATTATATGAAGTAAAACAATCCATGAAGTCATTACATTTTCACATCTGAAGATTGGAACCCAAATATCCATCCAGAAAAGTGGAAGTCCCACCCCAGACAATGATAGAAAAATACCCTATGTCACATACAGGGACATGATATAAAATCCAGTAATGGTCCACATGGAGATTATCGACAATCTGAGAAAGCATCCAAATATGCCCAAGTCATCTATAAGAAAGTGAAATAGCAGTATGTAGAATAGTAAAGCAATAGATAGAGTACCGACGTCCATTGTTCCAAATACAAATTAAAGTACCCAAAATCCTGCAACAGAGAAAAACACTAATCATGTGAGGAGTGTGATATGTCCAAAATATAAAAAGACCATCAGACCATATCAATAAACCAGCAACATAGACCAGCATCGCTAGTTTTGAAGGCAGAGTAATAAACATTAATCATTTTTTTTTCACAAGAGAAAAACGTTGTTTTGAATATATTATATGAAGTAAAACAGTCCATGAAGTCATTACATTTTCACATCTGAAGATTGGAACCCAAATATCCATCCAGAAAAGTGGAAGTCCCACCCCAGACAATGATAGAAAAATACCCCATGTCACATATAGGGACTTGATATAAAACCCAGTAACGGTCCACATGGAGATTATCGACAATCTGAGAAAGCATCCAAATATTCCCGAGGCATCTATAAGAAAGTGAAATAGCAGTATGTAGAATAGTAAAGCAACAGCTAGAGTACGTACCGAAGTCCATTGTTCCAAATACAAATTAAAGTACC
This sequence comes from Pinus albicaulis, assembly GCA_034641835.2. NCBI lineage: Eukaryota > Viridiplantae > Streptophyta > Pinopsida > Pinales > Pinaceae > Pinus > Pinus albicaulis. The sequence goes on from CM076578.1 coordinate 1,910,768,304, forward strand.
CAAAATCCTTGAACAGAGAAAAACGCTAATCATGTGAGGAGTGTGATATGTCCAAAATATAAAAAGACCATCAGACCATATCAATAAACCAGCAACATAGACCAGCATCGCTAGTTTTGAAGGCAGAGTGATAAACATTAATCATTTTTTTTTTCACAAGAGAAAAAATGATGTTTTGAATATATTGTATGAAGTAAAACAGTCCATGAAGTCATTACATTTTCACATCCTAAGATTGGAACCCAAATATCCATCCAGAAAAGTGGAAGTCCCACCCCAGACAATGATAGAAAAATACCCCATGTCACATACAACGACTTGATATAAAACCCAATAACGGTCCACATGGAGATTATCGACAATCTGAGAAAGCATCCAAATATGCCCAAGGCATCTATAAGAAAGTGAAATAGCAGTATGTAGAATAGTAAAGCAACAGATAGAGTACCAACATCCATTGTTCCAAATACAAATTAAAGTACCCAAAATCCTTGAACAGAGAAAAACACTAATCATGTGAGGAGTGTGATATGTCCAAAATATAAAAAGACCATCAGACCATATCAATAAATCAACAACATAGACTAGCATCACTAGTTTTGAAGGCAGAGTGATAAACATTAATCATTTTTTTTTTCACAAGAGAAAAAACGTTGTTTTGAATATATTATATGAAGCAAAACAGTCCATGAAGTCATTACATTTTCACATCTGAAGATTGGAACCCAAATATCCATCCAGAAAAGTGGAAGACCCACCCCATACAATGATAGAAAAATACCCCATGTCACATACATCGACTTGATATAAAACCCAGTAACGGTCCACATGGAGATTATCAACAATCTGAGAAACCATCCAAATATGCTCGAGGCATCTATAAGAAAGTGAAATAGCAGTATGTAGAATAGTAAAGCAACAGATAGAGTACGTACCGACGTCCATTGTTCCAAATAAAAATTAAAGTACCCAAAATCCTTGAAAAGAGAAAAACGCTAATCATGTGAGGAGTGTGATATGTCCAAAATATAAAAAGACCATCAGACCATATCAATAAACCAGCAACATAGACCAACATCGCTATTTTTGAAGGCAGAGTGATAAACATTAATCATTTTTTTTTCACAAGAGAAAAAATGATGTTTTGAATATATTGTATGAAGTAAAACAGTCCATGAAGTCATTACATTTTCACATCTTAAGATTGGAACCCAAATATCCATCCAGAAAAGTGGAAGTCCCACCCCAAACAATGATAGAAAAATACCCCATGTCACATACAGCGACTTGATATAAAACCCAGTAACGGTCCACATGGAGATTATCGACAATCCGAGAAAGCATCCAAATATGCCCGAGGCATCTATAAGAAAGTGAAATAGCAGTATGTAGAATAGTAAAGCAACAGATAGAGTACCGACGTCCATTGTTCCAAATACAAATTAAAGTACCCAAAATCCTTGAACAGATCAAGAAAAACGCTAATCATGTGATAATTCAAAGTAAAGTTAATCTATTAACATTGCGAATAAAATTACACCGAAGTCAAAAACATTGCCTGGCCATACTCATGGAAAATTTGTCATCAAAAAATCAAAAAATTAAGAAGACTGCCCTCATATGGGGAAACCAGTCTTGAACGTTTAATTTACAGAATTCAAAAATATTACAAAGGTCCAGCACAGTAAAATAATCTAAAAGCAACCCAATTAAGTGGGCCTGCCAAGCAAGAAAAAAAATTTAACCAAACTACTCCTCCGGTGGTTCCTCCACGATTCGGCACCATCCTTCGGAAGGTCCAGGATCGCTAGGTGCTACCTCCACATGCATGCCATGGCTCCCCTCCTGAAGGCCCAAATTCTGGCCGGATTTTTCCGAGCTTAGACCCGTCGGACAGGTGCATTATTCCTCCGTTTGGGCCTCCTTGCTGAAGACCACAGTGACTAAAGCCGTGATTTGCGGGCGGTTGAGAAAGCAATTAAAGGAAAATTGCGCAGTGCGCATCGTGGGAGAAGGTGAACTAGAGGTGGGGAAGTGAGGAGCAGGGGAATCCATACGGTGGCCAGATCCTACAACCCGACCCCGCCCACTCCTAGTATTTGGATATCGACCTGCATAATAATCACTGGGCTGGCCGGAAGTTGACTCTGTTGAGGGGCTGGAGGGAGCGCGCAGGGGTTGACCTCTAGTGCTCCCCCTGCGGCAATGCATCCTATGACACACGCGAGGCATGGGTGCAGTCTCAGGCGCAGTGGGCACAAGAGAAGACGGAGAAGTATAATTCCAAGAAACAGAGGAAGACAGACAGAGACAGAACCGAGAGAAATGCAGATATGCAGCAAGGTCTAGGCAGCAGTTCAGCTGGCCACTTCTCCTTATCATCACAGTTAGCAGGCAGTGTAATCTAGCAACCGGATCGTCTGAAAAACCATAGCTAAACGCCATTTTGTCGACACGACTGCAATGCAATCAAAGGACGCCCGTCATAATTAATCTCTGATAATTAATAATGAGAGCCGAATGTCGGATCATATTGGAGCGTGCGGAATCGCTAAGAGGAGTGGAGGTCTGATCTTGAACAGTGTTAAAAATTAATTAATGCGGATTTGATGTGAAAACTTAATTGAACAGCGTTAAATTTTAATGCGATTGATATAAAATCGCCATATCCATGTCCCATCACCTTAAATGCCATCGAATGCACCCGCAGCCGGGAGCAGGGCAAGTTTTTATTGAGGACACGTGGCAGAAATTGATTGGAGCGGATCTTTGTTTGGGTCCCTCGCGCAGTGGAAATCCGGACCTGAAAAATATTAGGGCAAATTTGATAAGAAATTCGCATCACAACTCTCCCTCCGTACGCCAGCCCAACTTCAGACCCGAAAAATATTAGGGGGGAATTCATTTGGTTTTCACGTCACAAAATTGGCCGACGTCAGTATGCTATTTTGGAACGCGAATTTGGTTTGAATTATGGTTTATCACTGTTTGAAGGTCGGCGAGCTCGACTTAAGAACAATTTTGTTTGATCCCATCTTATAAAATTTGTGTTGATTTTCTTTGATAATACACATATTTATAATAAATCATGGGAATACCACACTAAACATGTGGAAAAGTTATATAAATAATTATTGAGAACAATCATTTTTATGTAAAAATATCCAAATGTGCTTTTGGGAAATAAGAATTCGAGTATTTGGTTCATATTGTTTTAAAGGAAGGAGTGAAGTTGGAGCCTAAAAAGAGGCAAGCTATTACAAATGACCTATTCCTAAGAAAATCAAGGTTCTTAGAAGATGTTTTAGACTTACATGATATTATTGATCATTTGTTAAGAATTATGCATGCATTTCAAGTCCACTCACATATTTCTTGAAGAAAATATCATTTATATGGAATGATGAGGCTACTTTGGCATTCTCTCTTTCAATGGATGCCATGTCTTCTACACCAACATCGGTTGCACCTAATTTTGCTAAAACATTCATAGTAGAGTGTGAGGCACTAGGACAAGGAATTTCCGTAACATTAACACAATAAGGGATATCATTGGCTTTTAAAAGCAAGGAATTCAAAGAAAATATTTGGTGAAATTCAAGGAATTCACTTTTGTTAATAGGTTTATGTCACACGATGATGCAGCGGCATTAGGCACTAGCCAGCAATGTAGGAGGTTTTGTCCACATGTTGTGGCTAGGAGGGTTCGAAAACATTTGAGTTGTAACAGCTAGGTGTCAATACCTCAGCTGACGGTATTACTTAGACTAGTTAGAGTTGTAGGAGTCGAACAGTTTCAGTTAGTTGAATTATTATAATTAGACCTTTTGATTTCTAGAACGGTCCTCTCAGAGGAACCGAAGAGCCATATGTTATGTATATAAATTTTAATTCCTCGGATGAATAAAAGTAGAGAGGGAAAAGGAGAGTAGAGAGGGGATTTCTGCAATAAACCTCTGTGTGTGAACAATTGTTTCCAGTTAAATGATTTCCAAGCTTAGTTGCCATTGAATTATCTCGAACTGCTAATTGTGAAGAATTGTTTAATTGTGAGGCGATTGGGTACTGATAATTCCATTCTTCTGTCTTTGAATTCCCGTAAATTGTTGGATAACCCTGTGAACTCACCCCACCCGAAGGCGAGGTCTGTGTAGAGAACCGGGGTCGTGAACATTGTTCAAATATAAAAATCCCACTTAATAAAGAGACAAGATTGTTGTGATTTTGGAACCTGACCCAAGGATTGGACATGAGTTAACAAACAAAAGGATAGTGGAACCAGACTTGCACCCGTGGTCAAGCCCTGTACCAAAACCACGAGCGGAATCACAAAAGCGGGTTGCCCATATCGCACCGCTTTTGCGGAGTAGGCGGTATTTCCTATTCGTGAGCGATTCCATAGGGAATGTGACACGTGGCGAAGTGACCCCCGGAAAACCACCGTTTAACCCGTGCCATCGCACGTTAAAGCCCGACGTTGGAAGCCGAGCGAAATTGCCAAGAGTCATTGATTTGGAGAAGGGCCATCGGACGGTGGTCGCACGTTGAACTTGCCCGGAGGTTAACTAAGGTGTGCGGAGGATAGCCAGGTACGATACGAGTGTTTGATTGATTATTGATATATATAGGTGGGGCCGGAGTATAATGAAATTGTTTAATTAAACGATTGGCGGATAATTAGCATAAGTCTGGAGCGTGATTGTTGTAAGGCTGGGTGGTGAAATATAGAGCCGAAATTTCATTACAAGTTATTTATTTAAAAAGAAACGTGGAGTATAAATACAAAGTGTTGAAAGTAAAACATTGGTTATAAGGCTTGGAGATAATATAAAGTCGGGAATATAAATTAAAGTCCAACCATTGTGGATAGTATTTATTTATCAAATTCTACGAATTTGATAAATAAACCCAAAGAAAGAAGAAGTCAATTAAGACTCAGGCTGGAGGAAAAGAACGGGGTAAACCAAGGGAAAATGCTGACAGAGCGATTGTAGACACAACAGCTCTCCTTAGGGGTCCAATTTCAGTTTTGTTGCGTCACACGATGATCTCTCTTCTCTGGCATTTACTTGTATTGAAGATCACTATTCTAGGAATAAGGAGTTATTTTCTCCAAAAATAACCCTAGCCAAACATTGACAATGCATCAAGGATATCTTTCTATGCTTCATAAGCACATTTGTTATGCTTCTAAATCATGTCTTGGAAGTGGTTGTTTTGCTGGAAATTATTCACCAGTTGGTTTCATACCAAATTCGTTTTCACATTTTCAGCATCCAATACATGAAAAATATAATGGTTTAAAACAACATAAATATTTGAAATTTTGCAAGAATTGTCTGGCACACTTTGAATATGAATTTTGAAGTCAAGTGCATGATGCTGTATAGGATCAAGTGTCATTTTGAATACCAAATGTTTCACAAGAAACTTCTCAACATGCTACCCTGCAGTAAGGATTAAATGACAATATTGCATCAACTACTTCCATAATAAAAGTGCACCTCGGCCATAAGACTAAACAACTACAATTGTTGTAGATCTAACAAGACCACACAATCAAATGTATTCCACAAGGCCAATACTGTATGAAAAATGAAAAGGAGTTTGCAACCAAAAATACCTTAGGAAACTAATTCAATTAGATACACCAAACCATCAGCAAAAAGGAAAACCAGCCTACTCAAAAGGCAAGCGTTTGCCTCCTTTGACAAAATTTTGAGTTCTAAAACAAGGGCCTTTATTGTCTTGTCAATGCCCCTAGTAATTTGAACGGGGTTTGCACCAGCTGCAACAACCTAAACAAAAAGGTTTCATTTCAAATTATTTTCCACAAATTTAAGATACAACCATTGTCAGTTTTGTATTTCCTAACAAGCTCATAAATTTTGACAAAAGAACCAATTTTTTTTAATACCTGCTAGCAATTTTTTCACTCAAAAACTATCTTAGACTCAATAAGCCCAACCCAAAACTAAAAAACCAAACACCGTAAGACCCTACAAAAATGAATAGATGATCTTAATCCAATACTATCGACAAAAAGTTACCTTTACACCCTCACTTATTAAACCCTGTGCTGTTGAATTTTAACTTCAACTGCTGCAGCAGAAGGACGGATGCAGCAACAACATTTTTTTTTGGAGGTTGCTTGCACGCCATCCAGAAATTTAATTCAACATTTAAAATTCCTGCAAGTTTTTTTTGTAGATGGCCGCAACCATATTTCTGTACAGGATTGTATTTAAACACAACAACCAGCATTAACGCAATTCACCAACCAGAAATTAAAAAAAACAGAAATTTACCCCCCAGTTTTGTAAATTCAAAAGGAGGACACGTGGAGCATTAATATTGGATCGCATGAAATTGAAGGGAATCTGAAAACCTGAAAATTGGACCCGATTTTTTTATAAGGCACATTGGATTGAGAATTCGCGTTACAAATTAGGCAGACGTCAGCATCCCATTTTGGAACGCGAATTTGGTTTGAAATTCAATCTATTCAGACTTTTGAAGTCCGACGGAAAGGGTTCTTTAATGTTTTGATAGTTTAATATATACATATGTTTTAAACATATGTTATATATATATCATATGCAAAATGAAAGGTGGGCCATAGAATTTAGTTTTAATTTTATTTTTTTTAAAAGAGGGTTTATTATAATATGTTTTATATGTTACGGCATATAAAAATAAAAAGGACAAAAAATCTTGGTAGTTTTTTTTATAGACAGTATGTAAATTTTTTATTACACAACAGTGTGTAAAAAGTGAAAGATCGAGTGTAACTTTTTAAGTGTGTATGCACAGCAGTGCGAAAGTGAAAAACACAACAAAGTGTTTTAGAGACAGAGTATGTTTGTTTTGAACAGACAGTGAGTTGGTTTTATGCACTGCGTTTTGTAGCAGTCATAATTTTGTAATCCCTCTCAGTGAGGAAGAAGTGTAATAGTTTTTTGTTGAGTTATTGAAGGGAATAGAAGTTTGTTTTCAAAGTATTGAAACTCTGTCTCCTGTCAAAGAAATTTTTATTTTCTCTGTGTTAAAAGAAGGGAGATTTATTCTCCATTCATTGTTCTGGAATTTTTCAATATTCCAACATGTGCAAGAACAATAGATGTTGTGGTTCCATCCCCACCTAAATCATTTGTCTTTGCCGCAGCTTGCCTTACCAACTTGGCCCCAATATTTTCAATTGGGTCCTCTAATTCAACCAATAAAAAGGCCAAAACCATAGCATTGAGATACATTTCATTACACTGTCAATAACAATAAAATTTGACTCAGCCATAACCCTTTCCTTTTATTGTTGTGAAAAACTTTATGCATTACTCTAATGTGGCTCATCCATAGGCCAAGTAGACCACTGGGTAACAAATATGTTTCCTTTCACCTTTGAGTTTTCAAATTATGCCTACCAAATCTAAGACATTTAATAGGGGGAACTAATACAATGTTAAAAACAAAACCAGAGCACACATCTACAAATTACCTCCTTAGCTACTGTCACACCATCATTAACTATTTTCGGAGAACCATGCTTGCTCTCCAAGACAACATTTTTCCCTTCACCCCAAGGGTGACTCCAACAAGATCAACAAGTTTGTTCACACCGCCTGCAAGACAAATTGACAATGCTTTCAATAAGTGTGCAATTGAATGCCAGACCATATGCCAAAACAACCCTCCATGAAAAATTAAAATAACACATTAAAATTGAATATAAGTGGACAAGGAAAGATCCACCGCAGTGAAGTTTCACGTGTAGGTGACCTTCCTTTAAACATAATTTTTTCTCTGACTTGCAATTTTTTTGTCACTGAGCCATCCTTGTTGAAGTACAAATATTTTTCCATAGCTCTTGTATTAACTACCTTCTCTCTGTCGCGTAATCTTAGATTCCCTCTTCTGCTTGAGCGATTAAAGGAAATGGGTGAAAAAACTGAAAGAGAAGACAATTTTCTGCCATAATTATCAAACATTGCACCCAACTTCTTCCCCTTTCCATTGTTACCCAATGAGGTAGATGTGGCAATTGTTGTCATACTATCCAAAGCAGAGGCCATCTTCTCTTATGTTGAATATAGAATTACAAGATCTTCATATTAGTATGAACCTTAAAAAACATGACTCCCATTGCTAAAAACCACTTTTAAGTTGTAATAGGCAAACTAAACAACTATCGCAACTTTTGGCAACTTCTGGAGCATTAAGAGAGAAAAAACCAAAGAGAAATACAACCACAATCCTCATTTTAATGAGACCGGACTATATATTTGCATTAAGATAATAGAAAGAAATCATGACTATATTAAGGCCACCACAAAACAATCTTTAACCAGTGTCTCTCGCGGCCTTCAAGTTGCCATGCTAGAGGTTGCATATTTTTAATTTAAATTCTTGACCTCTCGTGCCCATCTATGAATGCATCCAATGGGATATCTACATCAAATGCTCCTTTATATCCCCAAAAACAAATTCCCTAATACAAGAGCACCAATATTGATGGATCACCCCACACCATCCCACCCACTAGAAACGGTGAAAAAGGAAACCCGAGAAAACTTCTGAAATATCTCAAGATGACTATATGAGTGGTTCTTATGAATCAACCAACCATTCAGAACATGCTCATCAATCCAAACCATGAGTATTATGTGACAATATTCAAGCAGGCACTGAATCGGATTTCTGAAGCTATGTTAGAGAAACCCTAAACTCTCACTGAAAATAGGTGAAATGTGGCACCACTCAGAGATTGATATGTGCCAATTGGTACAAGTGGTAGACAATTGGCATGCTCAAACAACGAGGTGATGCAAGAATGACATGAGGGAGAAAATATCAGAAAAGCCCCAAATCTGGAGAACTAAAGCTCATCACCAACCTGAGATTGACAACTTTACATGATGTAACCTATGAAATCGTAAATGGAGAAATCATAGTAACAATAAATTAACCTATGTAACAATAAATTCAGATTCATCCTGAGAGTGGTAATGGGAGAAATCATAGTGAACAACAGGAAACATGCAGAGTTGCTTACAATCAAACAGATGAAAAAACACATACAAAAAACCTAGATAATAATCATGAACAAGCTTAATATTGAATTATGAACTGTAAAGGAACTTACAAAATGTGACATTACGAACCTGGTCAAGCGCACAAGCAAAAATATCCTGGACATGACCCTGGTTGACAAGTTATATTGCTCATGATGCAAGAGGATTTGTACCTGCACTTCCAAGTCAATCAAAATCCATCATTATCTATACAATAAATACAAGTAATTGATGTAGTATTTTTTACTCTAAGATGCATTCTTATGATAATGTTAGAACATATGTTGAAAATGTCAAAACATACCTGAATAAGCTCCTCTTCGCTTCAAGAACAATTTATTGGAGCCGCATGAACTTGGAACAAGCCTCCCCCTATCTGAAAGAGTAGCAACTAAGTCAACGGTGACTTTTTTGTTGCTACGCTGGATCGAGGGAGGTTTTCTCCAAGATTAAATCGTTCCAATAAATTATTCTCTACTAAACAAGGCCAACCACATGAAGGTGGAAGCTCTTATGGCCCCTCCCCCCCCCTCACATCACTCTCAATTCCCCAATACCCAATCTATATTTCATTTTTTACTTTCATGAGCATAAAAAAAAATATTCAATAACTAATAAAAAAACAATTCAACAAAAAGTACGCAAGGAAACATTGCAATTAATGCTTGACATAAAAATAGCATGATAAATGAGTTTTTTATATAACGCAAAAAAACGTTCCAAGTATGGTAACGTTTGTCTTATAATAATACAATATTTTACATTGTCAAATTTTCTTTTTCTTCCTATTTTTAAAGCTCCTAATTACATCATCAATATCATCGTGCTCTGCTCCTGTTTCGTGCCTTTCAACCCGCACTGCTGACCTAGTTGCGTATTCACGATGTCTGGGCTCATCCAGTGACGGGGCATCGCCTACAAAACAGATAATATTAAATTTTAATTGTCAGTTTTTAAAAATCATTGAACTAGTTCGGTAATATTAATAAAAAAAATTGCAATGAGATTATTTACCTGGTGCACCAGTTGTCGCCGCTGACCTAGTTGCGTAGTCACGATGTCTGGTCTCATCCAGTGATGGGGCATCACCTACAAAAACAGATAATATTAAATTTTAATTGTCAGTTTTTAAATATCATTGAACTAGTTCGGTAATATTGATAAAAAAAATTGCAATGAGATTATTTACCTGGTGCACCAGTTGTCGGCGCTGACCTAGTTGCGTTGTCACAATGTCTGGTCTCATCCAGTGACGGGGCATCACCTACAAAAATATATAATATTAAATTTTAATTGTCAGTTTTTAAATATAATTGAACTAGTTCGGTAATATTGATAATAAAAAAATGCAATGATATTATTTACCTGGTGCACCAGTTGTCGCCATTGAGACTGTTGCCCTGTCTTCCTCTCTAGTGGTAAGATCCTCAAGGGAAACATTCTTTGTCATTTAAACAAAAAACGTTATAAGGACAACCATCAAGGTATAATTAGAAAAAATTATAATTTAAATTAATTACCGTCACGGCCCTCACTGATAGTAGCATTGTCGGCCTGGTCCCCACTACAATGATCAGGTTGCACGTGAGGATCATCTACATCTGGCTCTAAAACTGGGTTATTTGCCTCGTCGGTAGTGCTGCTCCCTTGATTTAAACAAAGTTGTTAGACATTAAATTTATGGACAAAAACAAACATATTGAAAGGTTAATGTTTTACCTTATCAGGCATTCTGGATCTTGGGACCTGCCCCAAGCTTCTGCGACGTTCAACTACGGCTTGATAGCCGAAATGGAAAGCGATATTTTTATCTTCCTTTGTAGTTTCTGTTCCGAAGTCATCACCCTACATTACATATGATTGTATATTTTTAATCATATTTGATAGGATTACAAAAACGTTGGAAGGCGATACAATTAATTATAAGATGTTTAGCTACTTAATTACAATTCTTGCAGCTAATTTCAAGTAGCCACCCTGGCCGAGCTTGTGATGGCCCCTTTTCTCAATCCTAGCTTTGGTTGCCTTTGAGGTGTCAGGCAACCTAGCATCAAAAGATTGAAGTCAGATATGACGTAGCACACTTTTATTTTAGACATAAACAAAATTAAAGCTATTGAATTAAAGTTGTAATTTACCTTGCGGGTCCAGTTGGCATTTTTCCTTCTTTCTTTGCCCTTTTCTCTTTTCCGTCATGGATGAGTGCTCTCCACTCACTCTCTGGAACTGCGAGAGGATGCTCATATCTAGGGTTATATTTCAATTGTGTCCTATAGGTGTCCCTGGTATATTTCAAATATTTTCCGGCTACCCGAGCCACCGTTGTTCTGTCAAATGTGTCGACCCCAAAAAGGGCTTCTAGATAATCTAGAAGTTCTTTTTTCAGGTTAGAATTTTGGGAATTCCACCCTGTGCATATGGTTGGGCAAAAAATTACCAACACATGGCTCTCCAAAATCCTGTAGAACTCATTGTTTCCTACACAGAATAAAACCAAAAAAAAAAAAAAAGATATTATCATTAATTTAAAAATAAAAATCATGATAAATATGTTTTAGATAAAGTACATGAAATAGTTAAAATATTAAAATTTACCTGGGAGTTTTACATGCTTTATAGGGACACCTTCATCGTTCACCAACAACGTGTCATTAATGGTCCCTGTGGAGCTGACACGTGTAGCTCCAGGAAACGTTAATGTTGGGGAAGCACATTACCATCATTGCCAACACGTCTGTAAAGGGTTGGCTGGTGTCTACTGCAATATGTGTTTTCTTTGGCCGGCACCTAAAGGAGTAGAAGGTGTACGAGAGGGTTGCTGGGAAATATCTTTCCCTTGTGTCCCACTACCACCAACACCGGGTTCAGCAAGTGCCAGAAAACGCTACATACAAAAGAACTTTTTGTTAGTTTAGTCAATGTAAAATTAAAAATCAAACTATCACAATTCATCTCATGCAGAACAAAAAAAATATCCTTTTGACTTTTTATTATTACCTGATATGTTTCTAGCTGGCTCATAAGTTGTTTTATCCTCTCTTCTATTTTAGGTGTTTGAGGCGTGTCTATCAAAGTATTAAATTCCGACCTTGCATCTCGTGCCTTTTTTCGCAACAAGAACACTGGAGATAGGGATGAAGAAAGCTCTTCCTCAAAGAGGGAATCATCAGGCGTACCATGGCTAGGTGTCTGCATATTTGAACAAAATTAATATTATTTCAATTATGTAAATAACTAAAATACCTGAAGATAGAGCAATGCCGGCACTTTACATGTTCTTCCGCTGGCCTCTTTCCGCGATCATCCCGTCTCTGGGTTGTTCCTGCACTGCTCTCATCAGTCTGCCACATTGCAATAAAATTATAAATGTAAAAACTTGAAAACAATATCTAACTTGAAAACACAAAATGAAAACTGAAATAATTTCTAATAAGACACCGGAAGACAGAGTTATAGTTTCAAATATGCCTTGCATTGAATTCAGTCCTGGAAACATGTCATTGCACATTAAGGCACCCAAACATTCACTCCACGAATGATATATTTAAGTAGGCTTCTCCTATTCTAGGAAAACACCATACCTATAATGCATTCATTTGCATGTATAAAGGGAAAGGAAAACATGTTTTCATACAACGGTGACAAAGGCATCTTGGGGAAAGGTATCTTCACTTTTTATTTATGTTGTTCACCCACACCACTCGTGTTTTCACTAATCCTGTTTTGTCATTTTTGGATTCAAATTAAGTTAAGGCCTTAAGTATTTTTTGACCTTTCGGTGTAGTTTTCATAAGTGGCATGTATGGATTTTCCATTAATTTTGCACTTTTTCTCTTCATGTGCATGTTTCCCTGGAAATCAAATGCATGATTTAGTCCCATACATTTAACAAGTTGTTGGATCAACTCCATTGGCAATATCATGTTTCCTATTCAATCAAAATTTATCTCAGTTAGGGTAGGTAGGAAGGTTTTCCCTTTTTATTAATAGGGCACTTCTAGCTTGCATTTTTATTATATCTTTCAAATTTAGTGTTGTTTCAATTAGGGCATGAATTTTTGCAACTTTCAAGGTGAGAATGAACAAAGACAAATTCTTGTGATGGATGACTGTATATGACTCCATGGCCAGAGGAAAAGGCACTAATCTACTTCTTCAAATATCTATAGTTCTCATTCACCTCAAACGGAGATGGTCCCTGATTTTGAGCCAAATGTTGCAGCAAAAAATTCCCCCCCTCCATAATTTGATATTCAATGTAAATTTCTTAAATTGATGATGGGGCATGATTATGGAACATTTGCACATACATATGTAATGGAATTCCAAGATCATGATATATGTTTGCATATGTTTATGGAGGTGGTGGAGAAAAAAAGAGCTCAAATAGAGCTGAAATTTTTCACATAAAAAGGACTGTGGGCTTGACTAATGGTTCCATTTAAAAAATGATATCTAGACAGAGAATAAGTGTAGTATGCAAACATGCATTGAAATTCCATCTGAGTTTGCCTGGAATTTTGACATCTTGATAGCATGCATAATTTCGAAAATGTTTCTAGTAATGTTAACATAATAACTATCATTACGTGTCTTCACTTTTGTCACCATAATAGACCTATGATATGGACTCATCACACAACTTCATATGCTATGTCCCAAAAAGTTCAAACTGGTTGAACCTACCTCATAGTGTGGTTATTAAGGACAAGTTGCTTGGTATATAACTCGATAGCATAGACCGCATTGCAGTTCTAAAAAGAATCCTCAAGTGTCAAAAAAACTTCACAATATGTTCTACTATAAAGCCTTTTGGGATACCTGAAATAATATATGTAGCATTGATGACTTTTAAAGTATGACAAGATCCATAGGGAAAGGAAATCAATGGAAGAGTGATCCACCAATGAGAACCTAGAATTTAGCATCAGATGAGTTAGAGTCTAGGAAATTGAAACCCTATAATTTTAATTAGTGATGAAGGACATCACATAGGTAATTATATTTTCATGTAGAATAATCTGTTAATTCAAATTTAAACTACATAATATGAAAGGTATACCATAAATTTTTCCACGTAAGTCCAAACAACCTATAAAAAGGGAAAACCTTCTTTTTCCATGGGAAATAATTTACCTTTCCTTTTTCAAGATAATCTAAATCACAAAAAATATGAACTATACTGCATACATTCTTGGATAATGTGAAAGTGGAAAAGGAATACCCTACACAAGTGATGCACACATGTACATTTGAACACTAATAGATTTTTGTAGTTGAAATGTAATGCTTGTTTTCATTTAAATGTAGGGTTTTTAAAGCAGGGAGAAATAATGGCTGCCAAATTAATAAGCATTTCTTTGGGAAAAATTTAAATCTTGTATTGGGTGATGAAGATAATAGAGGGTATTGAATCTTGATTCTTGACATCTAGAGAGAACCCTACAGCCTAACATAATCCAATGGAATTGACAAAAAAAACCCAAATAGAGTCAACCCTACTATAGGAGGAAGGGCCTGCAGTAAGAACTTACCATTTTGCAAGATCTGAGGGTGAATTCTGTTCTGCAAGAGCTGAGGGCGAACACTGAGGGCGAATGCTGAGGGAAAATGTTGTTTTGCAAGAGCTAAGGGCGAATGCAGGGCGAATGTTGTTCTGCAAGAGCTGAGGGTGAATGCAGGGCGAATGCTGTTCTGCAAGAGCTCAGGGAGAATGCTGGGGGCGAATGCTGTTCTGCAAGAGCTCAGGGCGAATGCTAAGGGTGAATGCTGTTCTGCAAGAGCTGAGGGCGAATGTTGTTCTACAAGAGCGGAGGGTGAATGCGCGCATGATATTAGACGTTAATGTAGCACACATCTACATTTGAACACTAATAGATTTTTGTAGTTGAAATGCAATGCTTGTTTTCATTTAAATGTAGGGTTTTTAAAGCAGGGAGAAATAATGGTTTCCAAATTAATAAGCGTTTCTTTGGGAAAAATTTAAATCTTGTATTGGGTGATGAAGATAATAGAGGGTATTGAATCTTGATTCTTGACATCTAGAGAGAACCCTACAGCCTAACACAATCCAATGGAATTGACCAAAAAAACCCAAATAGAGTCAACCCTACTATACGAGGAAGGGCTTGCAGTAAGAACTTACCATTTTGCAAGAGCTGAGGGTGAACACTATTTTGCAAGAGCTGAGGGCGAACGCTGAGGGTGAATTCTGAGGGAAAATGCTGTTCTGCAAGAGCTGAGGGCGAATGCTGTTCTGCAAGAGCGGAGGGCGAATGCGCACGTGATATCAAACGTTAATGTAGCTATTGCGACGGATATGAAACAATAAAATCATTTTTATGTAGCGCGCATATAAGTTTCGAATTTTTATGTAGCGTGCATATAAGTTTCGTATTTTTATGTAGCGCACATATAAGTTTCGTATTTTTATGTAGCGCGCATATAAGTGTCGTTATATCGATGGTGGAAAAAACGTCGCTATTGCGACGGGTGCCTCCAAACGTCGTAATTGCGACACCTAGACATTGTGTCACACTTGCGACATTTGGAGTTGTCTCAATAGCGACACTTTGGGCCATAGTGTTGCAATTGCGACGTCTTCCTCCAAACGTCGCAATTGCGACACTTTTCTAAGTGTCGGTATTGCGACACTTTTCTATAAAGGTCGGTATAGCGACGGTTTCTGGCGGGATGGAAAAAATTTGGGGAAATTTCCGACATTTGGTCAAAAGCGTCGGAACCAAGTGTCAGAATTTCCGCCAAATTTAGTCGTGATAGGAAGAAAATCCTCTTGACCAATTGTGAGGTCCCCCCATACCCTAGTTTTAAGTAAAATATTTTGGACCATGGTGATAATTCATCCCAAAATATAGAAAATTTATGGTAACATGACTAGTGTAAGGTATTTTTCCCAAAGGGTAAGCGCCCTGAGAGAACGAAGGACCCCCATGAGCATTACTCCTAGTAGTGTTTTACTTGATAGGAAAATAAGGACCACCTTGAAAAACAACACCAATATAAGGAGGATAACCCACAGGTATCGTGGTGCTAATGGAAGGGTTAACCCTAGGTAAACTATCCCCTCTAGGAATAATACTAGAGGATGACATCCCTCCAAACAATTAAATATACTAGGCTTGAGAAATACTAGAAGCAAGGTTTCCCCCAAGCTAGCTAGGAGAAACATATGACAACCCTCCCCCCCCCCCCCCCCCAACAACATATTTCTTGAGAATATCATACATATGTTAGGAAGAGGGACAAAAGGATGAGAAAAACTAGGAGAGAATATTTTCGATCCTATAGGATGGCTAGGGTTCATACCCATGGATAGAATAGAGGAAGGAATGGGCATAGGGACACTAGGGAAATGTGTGGTAGCCATAGAAGACACATGTGGTATGCTCCAGGAAGATGTGAGAGGTGTAGAAGGAGGTCTAGGTCCTGCCATGTTTAGTGGTGGCAATGATGTCATAGTAGAAAAAATTGTAGACGTAGAGGGTAAATAATAACTAACCTCCCCCATTGGTAGTGAAAGAAAAGGAGCATGTGTAGGTAGGTTTAGAACCGTTGGGGTTCAATCACAGTAAATTTGGTCCTGATAGGTCGATAAAATGAATATTAATAGGAGAGGCAGAATAATTCACAAGTATCTCGATATATATCAAGTCACTACTAGGAGGATCACGAATATATTCCACAACTTGATTTTGGTATGGGTATTGAACACTGACAGACACTTTATGAGTAGGAGTCAACAATGCACCTCTCTCAGGAGGTATACCTAATATTCGACATGACTGGCGATGACTATGTTCAGCCAGGGTGAATAAATATGTTTTAACCAAATCAAGTTATTATAAACACCCGTAAGGCCAAACTACTGACTCTAACGAAAAAAAAACACACTAAAAAAGCCCTAAAAGGTAGTCACATGCAAACCAAAGATGAAGAAGCTAGTGATGGGATATTTATACTAGCAACCTGCTTCCTAACCATTTTAGCTGTGAACTTGGACCTAGTACCCTTATTAGCCATGGGGTACCCCCAAGATGACTGAGAGAGTATGACTAATATTTGTCCCAATTACAGATAAGATGATACCTTTTCTATCATTTGTGTATGAGCCCTAAAATAATGGCCATTAATGTCATCACTAACAATAACATGTCCTGGGGGGATAGACATTAGCCAAATTCACATGCAAGCTCAGTAAAAAGACTCTGACACCCCCTTGGGAGGTCCTTCAAATCGAGGTGTGCTCCTTCCAAATAAACGTGTACTCCTCCCAAGTGTCCCCCAAGAGCTATAGCAAAATTCCAGTAACCCCATTTGTAATAAGTGAAAAATTTTCAATTCGCGCCACCAAAACTAGGCGAAATGGGGAAAGCCACCTCACCTTGCCCATGTGTGGCATCATGATTAACCCTTGTGTTAGAAGGGCTTCCAAGAATGCATTACTAAGAGTGGATTTTCACTCCCTACCACAAGCTGCTAAGTTGGTTTCATGGTGGTTGAGCAGTTTACTCACACACTTAGCTCCAAAACCCTTAGTATCCTAAGCTAGTGTTGGTGTACAAAAAGTAAAAATAAAAGATGAGTCTAGTAAATTTTATTAGAGAATTTATTTTAGTGGTTGTTATTTAATCAAGTAGGTAGCGATGTGAAACAAGATGGTGTGAAAGACTCTTGCTAGTTAAAACCCTAGGTGCAACTATATGGAAATGCAATTTTTTGTTTTTTCTTCTTTCAATGGAATCTATCTAAATAAGGGGAATAGTCTTTTTCACTTTTGAATAAAATAACAATTGCCTACGGAATACACCTCTCAATGGTCACTCAATGCAATCCCAAAATTTATAAAAAATTATACTCAAAATACAAACCAAGAAACAAGAATCTAAAAATAGGCCAAAAAATCCCCAAGCTAGAACTTAAAGCACTCAAAAAGTGATAAAACTTGGAATTGAACCAAAACAAAAACTCTCAAGCAATCAACAAGAAATAGAAAAGGTGGAAAAATGAAGGCAATTCAAACAATCTAGGAATGTAACACAATGATTCAATGTGAGATAATGTGCTACACAGTCAAAACCAAACCCTAGAAAAATGAAGGACTAGAAAAGATCAAATATGAGTGACAAAAGTGAATCGAGAATAATAACAATTCAATACACTCTCAAGTAAACTTATCAAGTTTGATCTTGCACAACCACAACCAATTAAAAACAAAAACACCACCTCTTGTGGACAAAAACAAGAACACAATACCAAATACAATCACTCAAGAAAAAGTGAAAAAGGAAAAATAAGCCAAAAAATGGTTGCAATAGTGGAATGAAGAACAAATCTTGGCTGCCACTGAAACAAGTAATTGTTGAAATGTGTAACTAGGTTTGGACTTCATAGATATGAAATGTATTATTGACTCTTATATATTGTAAAATGAAAAAAAAATTATTATTATTATTTTTGTAGCATGGGTTTCATGCTTAACGTCATTTCATTTAGAGTTCAAGCAACCATTGAGTGCTTCTAGGGATTTTCCTAGGGTCAAGAAGTCAATATATCCACTGTCATATGAAGAATACGCCATTGGGCACATTGTAACAAGTAAAAATAATTATTTTTGTTTTTAAAAGTGTCAAAATACCCTCCAAGACCAAGTCGGACTAACAGTTAATAAGTCAACCTCATTAAGGCATGTCCTCCTCCTTGGAAGCCTATATATAGGAGGAAACTAAACCTCCTATGGGAACTCACTCATATTCTCATCATCTAAGTGAACGAGAAGAAGAAGAAGGCTAGCAAAGAAGGAAGAAGGACGAAGGACAAAATTTTGGGTTATTTTTTTCTCTCTCTCTTTCTCTCACATGTGTGAAGAAGGAAGGCTAGGGTTTTGATGTTGCAAGGTTGAAGTTGAGGAAAATGCAGAAAGAAGGTCAAAGGAAGGTATATTAGGTCACCTACAAGCCCTAGAAGAAGGAGGATCTCAAACAAAGGTCAAAGGAAGCCTTGGAAGCCCTGAAATTTCTCACACGTGTGGAAGCAGTAATTGTTGTAGAGGCCAAAAATTTAAGATGTGCAGTGGAGGCTGATATTCTGTAGATGGGGGTCGAATTTGTGCAGCTAGAAGAGATATAACTGTTTTGAATTGGAAATAGGAAGCTGACGCAACAAAACTGAATTCGGACCCTTCTAAAGAGAGATGATCAACCGTAGTCGTGACTCTGTCAGCATTTCCCTTTAGTTTACCCCACGTGGCTCTTTAATCTTCTTTTTATTTATTTATTTATCAATTTCAAAGAAATAGAAAAATAATTCCATTCCTAGCTTTCGAATTCCCAATCTAATTCCTGAACTTTTATTCCACTAACTGAACCTTAGGACTAAGGTTACAACCCTTCGCACTCATACACGTTTAATCGCGGGAATTCAAATTATTTATGTGCGCCATGCCTTATAACCAACGTTTATACCTTTCAAACTTTATATTAATACTCTACGCCTTTTAAATAAATGGCTTATAATAAATTGTGGCTCCGGGCCCCACCTATATATCGATGGTCAATCCAACACACGCACCATACCTCGTTATCTTCCGCGCATCTATAGCAAGCGATCACTGTCCGATGGCCCCTTCCCAAATCAATGGCATGTACGCATATCACTCGGCATCCTGATATGAACTTTAATGCGCGATGGCGCGCAACAATGGTGGTTTTCCGTGGGTCTACCTCGCCACGTGTCGATAGATCTGTGGAATCGCTCCTCAGCCGGGAAATACCGCTTACTCACCAAAAGCGGTGCGATATGGGCAGTCCACCTTTGTAAATCCACTCGTGGGTTTTGAACAGTGACTAACCAAGGTTCATCCGGGGTTGCGCAATCCTTTTGGTTCCTTAACTCAGGTCAGGGTTCCAATAGTAAAACGAAATTATCTCGTTATGAAGTGGGATTCTATTATCATCAAACAAAGTTAAATGACCACGGGTTTTCGCAGACTTCTTTTATGAGTGAGGATTTATTCAATAGAGTCTGTTCGAACAAATTGAGGGAAATGATAGACAGAGATATGCAGAATCTATACAACAGTTCAACCTAGTAATTATATGTGCACAAAGTTCAATCACCTCACAATTAAACAATCTCTTCACAATCAAGGATTTGAAACAACTCTAAGGCCAATGCGTATAGAAATTATTTAACTGGAAGTAATTGTGAACACACAGATTCTATTTCAGAAAATTTCTCTCTTCTCCTTCATCTTCTTCTTCTCTTCAATACATCCGAGGAATACACTTTATATACATTACAAGGTGACTCTTCGGTTCCTCTGCGAGGGCCGGTTTAGAAATCAACAGCCTAATTACCATAATTCAACTAACTGAAATATGACAAGTAGACTAACTGAACTATTTGACTTCTACGACTCTAACTACTCTAAATGAAACAGTTAGCTGAGGTATTGACACCTAGCTGTTACAATTCGATGAATTTGAACCCTCCTAGCCACAACATGTGGAAAAACCTCCTACATTGCTGGCTAGTGTCTAATTCCCCTGCATCAGACTCCTGAGGGCAATCTTCTTCATGGGCTCCTGTCCATGAGCTCTTCCACTGATCTGCCTATCTTTTGCAATATTCCTTCAGTCATCCAAGTGGCATCTTCCTCTGGTTTGTCCTTCCATTTGATTAAGTACTGAAAGTACTCTTGTCCTCTAGTCCTTTTCAACACTCTTTTGTCCAATATCTTCTCTAGTTGCAATGGTTGTGCTGGAGGTAGCTGCTCTTTCCACTCAATCTGTCCCTTGTCTGTTGCTCTTTCTCTTGCACCATCATCTTCATACTTGTACAAATCTACAACATTAAAAATGGGAGATATTCCAACATCAGGAGGTAATTCAATCTCATAAGCATTTGCAGCAAAACTTTCTAAGTATCTTGCATGGCCCAATCTTTTTGAACTTCAACTTGTTATATTGTTTCTTTGGGAATCTCTCCTTTCTCAGATGTGCCAAAACCAAATCTCCTACTTCAAAATGAACTTCTTTTCTGCTCAAGTCTGCTCTGCTTTTGTATCTGATGCTGCTGCCTTGTAATTGTTGTTTCACCTGTTCATGTATGGCCTGGATCTCTGAAGCAAATTCCTCACCATCTGCACTCCTCAGTTCTGCCCTTCCCAGATTTCTTAACTCTGATATTCCTCTGGGGTGCATTCCATAAACAATATGAAATGGACTCTACCCTGTGCTCCTGTTTGGCGAGTCATTATATGCATATTCTGCCTGAGGCAAAATATGGTCCCACTGCTTGGGATGCTCTCCTGCAAGAATTCTCAACAAATTTCCCAGACTCCTATTCACCACCTCAGTTTTTCCATCAGTCTGGGGATGATAAGTTGAGCTAAAACTCAGTTTGGTACCAAGTTTCTTCCACAGTGTCCTCCAAAAATGACCTACAAATCTGGTGTCTATGTCTGAAACAATACTCTTAGGCAACCCATGCAATCTAACAACTTCTTTGAGAAACAAGTTAGCAACATGGGTGGCATCACTAGTTTTATAGCATGGAATAAAATGTGCCATTTTGGAGAATTTATCCACTACAACAAAGACTGCAGCATTCCCTCTCTGAGTCTTGGGAAATCCTAGAACAAAATCCATACTCACCATGTCCCAAGGCCTGTCTGGAATAAGCAAGGGAGTGTAGAATCCTGCATTCTGGCTCCTTCCTTTAGCATACTGACAGATTTTGCAATTCTTCACAAACTTGTCCACTTCTACTCTCATCTTGGGCCAGTAATAGAAGTGACTCAGCTGCTCATAAGTCTTATCAGTACCAAAGCATCCAGCAAGTCCACCACTATTCTTCTCTTTGATCAAATTTTCTCTCATGGAACATTTTGGTACACACAGTTGGCTTCTTCTAAATAACAAGTCCTCCTGTGTAGAAATTTTGAATAACTGTTATATTATTCACAGATATTATCTTTATCACACACTATTTGAGCTTCATACATAATCTCTTCTACCATTGATCATTAATTGCGGAAATATAAACAATCTCATGCGCACATTAAAACCATGAACAATCACACATATAAACACAGTATTTATGGGAAAGCTTAAAGCTGAAAACCCCCAACTATATGTATATTATATAATAGAGATCATGTAACAATCATTGTACAAAGCTTCTCACAATCTCTCAGTATAATCTCCAATTGCTACACATTATACAAGCTCAGATAGCAAAACACATGCTCCAACATTCTCCACCTGTTAGCCTGCCTCTACTGTGCAATCCCTAATGAATATTGGCCCTAACTGAGTTCGAATCCACCTGGTATGCACTGCGCAATCCTCATTGGCATATCCATCAATGTGTGGTGCAAACTCATGCACCAGTATATTCACAACTTATAGTCACACTTGCTCTTTCACCTACCTCTCCACTGGTCTCCACTGAAACTGTCCATGCACTGAAGTTAAATGATGTATTATTTAGTTGACTTATGAGTTAATAATTAGTGAATTAATTAATAATTAATTCACACCACTCTCATTAGTGTATCAATTAGTTAGACTAGATACAACTAGCTCAACTATTTTTAACTGAGTTAAACTGAATACAACTCCACTAACTTCCTCAATCAACTCCACCAAACTCTGTCACATGAGTTCTAACTGAAGTCTCCATGCAATAGCTCCAATTAACCCTCAAGAATAGTGTAATTCCTTATGTCAGCTGCATGTGCCACATCTGTGCACTTAACTAAAGTGCTCCGAGAGGATAAGATAATGTTTAGAGTCCAAATATTATTAAGAGCTAATAATATTCGACATATCTATTTTTAGACTGGAAATCTAAAAATAGATTCCGCCCAGTATGTCTAAAAATAGAAGTCCATCTATTTTTTTACGACTTGACCAACCATCCACAAATAGCATCTTGCAACTCATAGAACATGATCCATATGTCTAAAAATAGACTTTGCGCCAAAAATAGCCTGCGGGCCCACTTAGTGAAGGCGACTTCTTTCCACTAAGCTCATCATCTTTTTGAATTCTCAACATCCTGTAGGAAATAATCCAGCCACTGGCTTCTATCTGTTAAAACAGGGTTACTACATGCCTCAAATGCTTCCTTAAAATCTCAATCTGTTTTATACAATTCTTTTAGAAAATCAAACCCTACAACTTCAAAATTTGTTTCTTGAACAAGCATGTGCCTCCTACTCAAAGCATCAACTAATTTATTGGCTTGGCCACTTATATGTTTCAAAACAAAATTAAAACCTTGGAGATATTCAACCCATTTGGCATGCTTATGCTTCAACTTGGGCTGTTGTACAATATACTGCAAAGCATGATTGTTAGAATACAATACAAATTCCCTGGACATCAAATAATGTCTCCACTTCTTCAGTGCCTGAAAAATTGCATAGAATTACTTCTCATAAGAGGAATACTTTCTTCTGGTGTCATTTAGCTTTTCACTGTAATAGGCTACAGGCCTATCATCCTGACTCAACACAGCTCCAATGGCCTCTCCACTGGCATCACACTTTACTTGAAATGGTTTAGCAAAATCAGGCAGGATCAAAACAGGCTTCTTTGTTATCTTTTGCTTCAAAACTTTAAAGTTTATTTCTGCATCAGCGGTCCACTTAAATGGTTGTTTTCTCTTCTTTATTGTCTCAATTATGGGTGCATTGATCTTACTGAAGTTCCTTATAAAATTTCTATAAAAACTAGCAAGTCCATGGAAACTTCTTACCTCAAAAACATTCCTGGGTGAAGGCCACTCCACAATTGCCTTAACCTTTTCTGGGTCCATCTTTAATCCTTCTGCAGAAACAACAAAACCCAAATACACCAACTCTTCCTTCATGAATGAGCATTTCTTCAAATTTATCAGCAATTTCTCTTGGTGCAGCTTCTTCAAGACATGATTAAGATGCCTTAAATGTTCTTCCTTAGTTCTGCTGAAAACTAATATATCATCCAAATATACTATCACAAATTTACCAATGAATTCTTTCAATACTTCATTCATAAGTCTCATAAAATTATTAGGTGCATTTGACAACCCGAAAGGCATTACCATCCATTCATATAATCCTTTATTTGTCTTAAAGGCAGTTTTCCACTCATCACCCTCTCTTATTCTAATCTGGTGGTATCCACTTTTCAAATCTATCTTTGAAAAATATTTAGCACCACTCAAATAATCCATCAAATCCTTAATTCTAGGCAAAGGGAATCTGTACCTGATTGTGATCTTATTGATTGCTCTGGAATCAGTACACATCCTCTAGCCTCCATCTTTCTTTGGGCTCAATACTGTTGGTACTGCACATGGACTCAAACTTTCTCTAATCAGCCCCTTGTCCACCAACTCCTGTACTTGTCTCCTGATTTCTTCATTTTCTTTAGGAGTCATTATGTAGGCTGCCTTATTTGGCAGATTTGAACCAGAGATAAAATCTATCTGATGGCTGATCTTTCTCACCAGTGGCAGCTCATCAGGTAAATCATCCACAACAATGTCACAGTAATCATCTAACATCTCTTGGATTTCTACTGGCAAATCAGAAATTTTTGTAGAAGTAAGAACTACTTTAGGTTTTCAAAATAAAGCAAAACTTACCTCTTCTTCTTCTATCTGCTGCAGATATTCCTTCCCGCTTAGCAAAAAGGTCTTTGGATCAATCACTCTGCTGGATGGCTCTCCTTCTTCCATGGGTATCAATGTATGATATACCCCATCCTTGAATAACTTGTAAGTGTTCTTCTTGCCATCATGCACTGTTGCTCTGTCAAACTGCCAAGGTCTACCCAGTAGTATATGACACACATCCATGGGCATTACATCACACAGGACCTTATCTTTGTATTTTCCCATTTGCAGCTCTATCTCACACTGTTCTTTTACAAGCAGCTAGTGCCCTTTATGCAGCCAGGACACCCTGTAGGGAGTTGGATGCTCCCTTGTCTTCAACTTCAACTTTTCTATTACCTCAGTGGAAACCAGATTGTCTGTGCTGCCACTATCAATGACTAGCTGGCAGCACTTCCCTTGGACTTTTCATATGCTCCTAAACAAAGTCTTCCTTTGTGCAGGCTCAGTGACCTCTTTAGCTTGCTTCAACAGGACCTTATTTACCACCAAGGACTCTCCCCTCTCTGGAAGAATTTCTTCTTCAATTTCTACCTCTTCTCCAACCTGGGCAACAACAACATTTCTTAGACCAGCACCCACATTCTCTGGACACTCATAGTGCTTATGTCCCACTTGCTGACATCTATAGCACCTCAATTCTCTACCCCTGCCTCTGTCTCTGCCTCCTCTTCCTTTTCCTCTGTAAGGACCCCTTCTGCCCCTTGCATCCTCCTCTGTAGATGCATTCTGAGGTGAGCTACTGTTAGCTCCATCCCTGGGTGTAGTAGGCTTTCCTCTACCACCCTGACTTCCCTTTCCACGGAAAGTACCTCTCTTCTTGGCAAACTATTTCCTCAGGAGTTTCTCCTCTGCTTTCAAGGCCATCTGGTAGGCCTCTTCCACTGTCTTAGGAGACAGGAGACCAATCTCATCTTGGATCTTCAGCTTGAGACCATTCACATATTTGGAAGTCTTCTCTGGTGTGTCTTGAAATTTCCCAGCTCTTATGCTCACTCTTTAGAATTCCTCTGTGTATTCTTTTACTGTCAGCAACCTCTGTCTCAGGTTCTGCATTTTCCTATACAATGTCAGCTGGTAATCACTAGGCAAGAATTTACCGTTTAGTTTAGCCATCATTCTAGTCCAGCTCTTGATAGGTTGCTTGCCAACTCTCCTCCTTTCTGCTTGCACTCCATCCCACCAAAGTGCAGCATGTCCTTTCAGCTTTGTCACCGCAAACTTGACCTTTTTATCTTCACTTATTTCTTCATAATCGAAGCACTTGTTCATTTCATTAATCCGGTCCACCAGTTCCTCTACATTCAATCCCCCTACATAACTCGACACTTCAATTCTGGGCTTAACTGCAGAACCCAGAACAGTTCTAAGGAGTCTCATGTCAGGAGGAATTTCAACATTCTCTTCAGCTTCTTCTGTTTTAGGTTCACTGATGTCTTTAGGGTCTCTGGGCTGTCTTCGCTCCATGGCATCCATTCTGGCCTCAACCCTCTGCAACATCCCCAACACCTCTGTGTTGGCAACAGGTCTCCTTCTGCCAGCATCTCTACCAACTCGGATTGCCATGTCATCTTTCTGCAAAAACAACCTTAAAACAATGGATTTGATACCACAAATGACGCAACAAAACTGAATTTGGACCCTTCTAAGGAGAGATGATCAACCGTAGTCGTGACTCTGTCAGCATTTCCCTTTAGTTTACCCCACCTGGCTCTTTAATCTTCTTTTTTCTATTTATTTATCAATTTCAAATAAATTGACAAATAATTCCATTCCCAGCTTTCGAATTCCCAATGTAATTCCTGAACTTTTATTCCACTAACTAAACCTTAGGACTAAGGTTACAATCCTTCGCACTCATACACGTTTAATCGCAGGAATTCAAATTCTTTATGTGCGCCATGCCTTATAACCAACATTTATACCTTTCGAACTTTATATTACTACTCTACGCCTTTTAAATAAATGGCTTATAATAAACCGTGGCTCCGAGCCCCACCTATATATCGATGGTAAATCCAACACACGCACCTACCTCGTTATCCTCCGCGCATCTATAGCAAGCGATCACTGTCCGATGGCCCCTTCCCAAATCAACGGCATCTATGCATATCGCTTGGCATACTGATACGAACTTTAACGCGCGATGGCGCGCAGCAACGGTGGTTTTCTGTGGGTCTACCTCGCCACGTGTCGACAGATCTGTGGAATTTCTCCTCAACCGGAAAATACCGCTTACTCACCAAAAGTGGTGCAATATGGGCAATCTGCCTTTGTAAATCCATTCATGGTTTTTGAACAGTGACTAACCAAGGTTCATCCAGGGTTGCACGATCCTTTTGGTTCCTTAACTCGGGTCAGGGTTCTGATAGTAAAACGAAATTATCTCGTTATGAAGTGGGATTATATTATCATCAAACAGAGTTAAATGACCACGGGTTTTCGCAGAATTCTTTTATGAGTGGGGATTTATTCAACAGAGTCTGTTCGAACAAATTGAGGGAAATGATAGAAAAATATATACAGAATCTATACAACAGTTCAACCCAGTAATTATATGTGCACAGAGTTCAATCACCTCACAATTAAACAATCTCTTCAAAATCAAGGATTCGAAACAACTCTAAGGCCAATGCGTACAGAAATTATTTAACTGGAAGCAATTGTGAACACACATATTCTATTTCAGAAAATCTCTCTCTTCTCCTTCCTCTTCTTCTTCTCTTCAATACATCCGAGGAATACAATTTATATACATTACAAGGTGACTCTTCGGTTCCTCTGCGAGGGCCGGTTTAGAAATCAACAACCTAATTACCATAATTCAACTAACTGAAATATGACAGGTAGACTAGCTGAACTATTCGACTTCTACGACTCTAACTACTCTAAATGAAACAATCAGCTGAGTTATTGACACCTAGTTGTTACAATTCGATGAATTTGAACCCTCCTAGCCACAACATGTGGACAAACCTCCTACATTGCTGGCTAGTGTCTAATGCCCCTGCATCAGAAGCACATCATCAAGGAGGTCAGATTTGGTCTTGGAAAGGTATTGGTCTTGGTATAAAGGTCTTGGAATTCATCATTTGAAGAATCTATAAGAGAAAAGATTTGTAGGTTTTTCTCTCAAGTGGAAAGGTTTTGGCCCTGGTTTGCAGCCTACATCCTATGTTCTTATGTATTATTGATATTCTTGTTTTTTTAGTTGTCTTCTGATGATAGGAACATAATAATAAGAAAGAATATAATAATCAAGAAAATTAAAAATATATCACAAGTAGTTATCAAGTTAAAGAGAAATCATCTTAGTTGCAGCCCTATATATTTCTCAACATTGTTGAGATTGCAACAAGATGATGAGCTTAGAGAAAAGAGTTGCCTTCACTAAGTGGGCCCGCAGGCTATTTTTGGCGCAAAGTCTATTTTTAGACTATGTCTATTTTTAGACATATGGATCTGTTCTATGAGTTGCAGGATGCTATTTGTGGATGGTTGGTCAAGTTGGAAAAAATAGATGGACTTCTATTTTTAGACATATTGGGTAGAATATATTTTTAGATTGCCAGTCTAAAAATAGATATGTCGAATATTATTAGCTCTTAATAATATTTGGACTATAAACATTATCTTATCCTCTTGGAGCACTTCAGTTTGATGCTTGGATGTGGCACATGTAGCTGACAGAAGGAATTACGCTATTCCTAGGGTTTAAGTGGAGCTATTGCATGTTGACTTGGGTTAGAACTCAAGAGCTCATGTGAGAAGAGTTTGGTGGAGTTGATTGAG
The DNA here is from genome assembly GCA_034641835.2 of Pinus albicaulis. Classification (NCBI taxonomy): domain Eukaryota; kingdom Viridiplantae; phylum Streptophyta; class Pinopsida; order Pinales; family Pinaceae; genus Pinus; species Pinus albicaulis. The sequence goes on from CM076578.1 coordinate 1,910,796,851, forward strand.
GAGTTAATGGAGTTGTGTTCGGTTCTTAACGTACGACATAGTTGAACTAGTTGTGATCTAAGCAGTTAATACACTAGTGATAGGTACATTGTGAATTAATTGTTAATTAATTCACTAAGTATAAACTCATTAATCAACTAAAGAATACATCAGTTAACTTCAGTGCATGGACAGTTTCAGTGGAGACCAGTGCAGAAATAGGTGAAAGAGCAGGTTAAATATCAGTTGTGACTATACTGTTGCATATTTTCAACTAGCAGTGATTGGAGGAACCCATGAGGATTGCGCAGTACAAGCCAGGTGGTTTATGTTATTTAATGAGCCATCCTACATCACTGATTACGCAATAGAGGCTGGCTATCAGGTGGCAGAGATTGGAGCATGTGTTTTGCTAGATATAGCTTGATTAGTGTGTAGCAATTAGAGGTTGTGCTGAGAGATTGTGAGGAGCTTTGTAAAATGATTGTTACATGATCTCTATGACATATAATATACAGATAGTTGGGGGTTTTTAGCTTTAAGCTTTCCCATGAAATACTGTGTTCATATGTGTGAATGTTTATGGTTTTAATGTGCGCATGCGATTGTTTTTATTTCTGCAAATAATGATCAATGGTAGAAGAGATTTTGTATTGTGCATGAAGATAAAATAGTGTGTGATCAGGAGAATATCGGTGAATAATATATTAGTTATTCAAATTTCTACATGGTATCAGAGCGATATTGATCATTGGAGCAATTGCAAAACATTGAAGCAGTTGATTTTTGTGCTGGTGGAATTCGAATTTGCAGTAGTGTTTTCTTGGTGTCGAAGTTGAGATGTCTTTCAACGAATTGCGATTGGAGTATGCCCTTGAGGGAAGCTCAAATTATATTTCATGGAAGGACAGGATGGAGGCGGTGCTGGATGACAATGGGTTGAAGGAGTTCATAGATGCAGAAATTCCAAAGCCTACTTCTAGTGATGCTGCTGTACTTGATGCATGACAAAAGAAGATAGCAAAGTGTCGAAGAATTCTGTTGGAAGGTGTAAAGGATCACATAGTGTCCATCCTTCATGGTAAGGCTTCTCCATTCTTGATGTGGAAAGCTTTGACATATTTATTTCAAAGCAAGAGCGACCAGAGGAAGTTGGTGCTCAAGGATAAACTCAGAAACATAAAAATGGAGAAAGGCAACAGTATGCCCAAGTACCTCACGAAGTTCATCCAATAGAGGGATGAGCTAGGAAGTGTGGGGGTTACTGTTGATGACAAGTACTTGGTGAGCTTGGCTCTCCTTGGGCTTTCGAAGAGTTGGCATTCCTATCAGGACTCTGTCAATGGTCGGGAGAAATTTCCAGGATGGGAGCGACTTTGGTCGGATCTTGTGCAAGAGGAGATAAGGCAAAGTACCAGGGACGGATCTTCATCAAAGAACTCAGATGAAGAAAATTGTGCTTTGGATGCCAAAGAAAATAAGGGGAAGAGCAAGAAAGTTTCTCAACCCGGTGCGAAAGGCAATAAGCAAGATATGTCCAAGGTGAAGTGCTTTCACTGTCACCAACACGGACATTATGCCACTAGTTGTCCACGGAAGAAGAAAAATAAGCAGGCTGCTGGATCTGCAGTTGGAGAGGCCTTAGTCTTGCATTTTGAGCTGGATTTTTTGCTGATCGCATGCTTGGTCTCAAGTGTTATGGGTTCAGTGTGGTTTCTTGACAGTGGTGCATCTTTTCACATGACAGGAGATCGAGATTTGTTTACTGATCTGGATGAGAAATATCTTGGAGTGCACATACAGATGGGCGATGATGGTAGATACAGTGCAACCAGTATCGGTACCATTTCCTTTGAGAGGGAGTCTGGTAAACCCTTTGTATTGAAGGAAGTGATGCATGTTCCAAGATTGAATAAGAATCTGATCTCTGTGGTGATGTTAGAAGACAAGGGATATGATGTTGTCTTTAGCGAGGGAAAGGCTTTCCTGCGCAGTAAGGCAACTGGTGAGACCCAGAGGATAGGGGTTCGAGTTAAAAACCTTTATCAATTGCAAGTAGATGGCTTCACAACAATGGAAGGCAAGGCAGAGGGAGTGGTGAGCCAGGATGATGGCGAGTTGTGGCACCGGAGATTGGGCCACCTTCACCATGGAGCTTTGAAGATACTGCAGCAGATTTCTACTGGGCTTCCTATGGGTACTCTTGCACAGTCAGATCAATGCAAGGGATGTACCTTCGAAAAATTTGTGAAAGCCACCTTTCACGAGAAGGATAGTCACGCCACGACGATCCTTAAGAGAATTCACACAGACGTGTGTGGACCTTTCTCAGTAGCTTCGACAGCAAAGCATAGGTACTATGTGATATTTGTTGATGGTTTTTTTTTCTCATAAGTGTTGGATATTCTTCCGTATGAAGAAGGTGAACGAAAAAGTTGTTGAGTTAGAACACGGTGAAAAAAAATTGAAGCAGTAAAAGCTTGCAGGCTGCTGTGGTGATGATTATCTAGCATTCAAACGATTTTCGGCGCAGAAAATTAGAAAATATACTTTATCACAACATAGCGAATGAGTTTTCACGACGGCGCAAAGAAACAGTGTGAGTCACACGCAGCGATGTTATAATTGGGGCCTTCCCACATACCTTGTAGGCAGGCCTTCTTGTGTGTCTTGAACAAACAAACAACAACAATAATAATTTGGTTCTGTTACATTTCATTGCAGCGAAGGATGCCGGGGAAGAAGAGCTGGAGCCGACTACGGGGGTTGGGATATTTGTGGGGTACATTGGTACACCCCCACCGCTATCATGTATGTACTCGGGCCATCGTCGCAAGACTGTTGTGCGACGAGATATCAAATTTCATGAGGAGAAAGCCATGAAGTGTTCACTTGAGAGGGAGCCACACTTGCATGCAGATGAGGAGCTATTAGTTCCCAAGGATGAGCTTCAGGATGTGGATCAGCCACAAGAGGCAGTTCATGGAGTGGAAGACACCACTCATGCAGTGCCAACCATCAGAGGGCGGAAGTGCACTACAGAAGTTGAGCGACTGGCTCAAGATGCAGAGAGGGTTGTAGGAGCACCTACATTACAGCGCAGACAGAGACAATCACCTGATAGGTATACAGGATACATGGCTCTCATGAGTCAATGTATCGTGACAGAGCCATCCTCTTTCGAGGAAGCTGTGGAGGATCCCGCATGGGTAGATGCCATGGTGGAAGAGTATGATTCGATTATCAGAAACAGTGCATGGGATATTGTCCCGAGGACGGAAGGGAAATCAATGGTGGGTTCGAGACGGATCTACAAAGTGAAGCAGGCAGCTGACGGGAGTGTGGAGAAGTACAAGACAAGAATTTTTTCCCGAGACTTTTCACAGATAGAGGGGATCGATTATGAGGAGACCTTTGCACCTGTCGCAAGTTATTCTTCCATACGGACGATTCTTGCTCTCTCAGCGCAGATGGGGTGGCACATTCATTAGATGGATGTGAATACTGCATTCCTCAACGGAGTGATTGAGGAGGAGTTGTACATAGAGCAGCCCGAAGGTTTTGAGATCTTCAGTAGTGAGTCGCATGTGTGCAGGCTCAAGAGAGCGTTGTATGGCTTGAAACAAGCACCTCGTGCTTGGTACACATGGATAGACAGTTATTTTATCAGACTTGGATTCTCCAAGAGTGAGGTGGATCCGAAACTATACCAGATTATGGTGGAGGGTAAGTTGTTGACCATTGTACTTTATGTAGATGATTTTATTTTGATAAGTGATGAATTGTTGATACACTCATGCAAGGATGATCTTGCAAAAGAGTTTGAGATGAAGGACTTGGGCCTCCTTCATTATTTCCTGGGATTGGAAACTTGGCAGCGCAGTGGTGGACTGTTTGTTTCTCAGGGTAAGTATGCCCGGGAGATACTGGAGAAGTTCAACATGCATGGCTGCAAGCCTGTTGATACTCCTCTTCCTGGTGGTTGGAGGAAGGAGGATGCTACTTCGACGGAGGTAGTGGATGCCACTGTTTATCGACAGTTGGTGGGGTCGCTTATGTATCTGGTCAATACACGACCCGACATATGCTATGCTGTTAACCAGCTTTCACAAGCTATGGTTAAGCCAACCAAGCTCTTTTGGAAGGCAGGGAAGCATGTATTGAGATATCTCAGAGGCACATCGGGATATGGATCATGGTACAGACAGGAGGATGAGTTGAGGCGGCATGGCTTCACGGATCGGTATCATCATATCAGATATTGTGTGCAGCGGAAGATCATGTTACTTTCATACATTCCTACGGAGGATCGGGATGTTGATATCTTGACGAAGGCGCTCACCAGGAGCAAATTCGAATACCACAGGGGCAGGATAGGGGTTGCAGATAATCCTTATCTTGTTGAGAGGGAGTGTTGAGATTGCAACAAGATGATGAGCATAGTGGAAAGGAGTCGCCTTCACTAAGTGGGCCCGCAGGCTATTTTTGGCGCAAAGTCTATTTTTAGACATATGGATCATGTTCTATGAGTTGCAGGATGTTATTTGTGGATGTTTGGTCAAGTCGGAAAAAATAGATGGACTTCTATTTTTAGACATATTGGGCGGAATCTATTTTTAGATTGCCGGTCTAAAAATAGATATGTCGAATATTATTAGCTCTTAATAATATTTGGACTATAAACATTATCTTATTCTCTTGGAGCACTTCAGTTAAGTGCACAGATGTGGCACAGGAGCTGAAAGAAGGAATTACGCTATTCCTAGGGGTTAAGTGGAGCTATTGCATGGATACTTCAGTTAGAACTCATGTGACAGAGTTTGGTGGAGTTGATTGAGGAGTTAATGGGGTTGTGTTCAGTTTAACTAATCTAAACATAGTTGAGCTAGTTGTATTTAGTCTAATTGATTAATACACTAGTGATGAGTGGTGTGAATTAATTATTAATTAATTCACTAATTATAAACTCATTAATCAACTAAAGAATACATCAGTTAACTTCAGTGCATGGACAGTTTCAGTGGAGACCAGTGCAGAGATAGGTGAAAGAGCAGGTTAACTATCAGTTGTGACTATATTGTTGCATATTTGCAACTAGCAGTGATTGGAGGAGCCCATGAGTATTGCGCGGTACACGCCAGGTGGTTTATGTTATTTAATGAGCCATCCTACAACATTTATTACGCAATAGAGGCTGGCTATCAGGTGGCAGAGATTGGAGCATGTGTTTTGCTAGATCTAGCTTGATTAGTGTGTAGCAATTAGAGGTTGTGCTGAGAGCTTGTGAGGAGCTTTGTACAATGATTTTTACATGATCTCTATGAAATATAATATACAGATAGTTGGGGGTTTTCAGCTTTAAGCTTTCCCATGAAATACTGTGTTCATATGTGTGAATGTTTATGGTTTTAATGTGTGCATGCGATTGTTTTTATTTCCAAAATTAATGATCAATGGTAGAAGAGATTTTGTATTGTGCATGAAGATAAAATAGCGTGTGATCAGGATAATCTCGGTGAATAATATATCAGTTATTCAAATTTATACAAACATGGTATCGGAGTAAGGTTGACAAAGCGCATAATGAACATCACTACATCCTTGAAAAAGTTATTGAAGCAGTTCTCTATGATGGCAATCCACCTCAAGAAAGGCATACAAGTCTTTTGGAATCTCCTACTATCTATAAATAATGACATGACCAAGAATTCCATTACAAAAGATGAAGGTTTATTCTCATCACTTACAGTTACATTTGAAGATGAAAACATACGGGTAATTGATAGTGGAGCATCCAGACATATCACAAGTGAGCACAAGCAACTAAATACCTTATCAAGAGGGAAATATTCCTACTTATTTGAACTTTGTGACAAGAAGAGATATCCTATAAGAGGAATTAGATCAAACTCACTAGAGCTGGAGAATGGAGGAAATATTCATCAAAACAACATATTGTTCATACCAAATTTGAAAAAGAAACTACTTTCTATTTCATGTTTAGAATATAAGGGTGATAGATTCACTTTCATAGATGGAAATATTGTAGTATGGGATAAAGACTCTAGCATCAACAATGAAAAGTCATTGGGATTCATAAAGGAAGATTATATAGTTTGTTGACACCTCTCTCTCAAGAATTGGTTCACATTGAATTAAGTCCATGTGAACTTTGGAATAGATGCTTTGGACACATTCTCTACAAAATCCTACCAACTCTAAATTCAATGGTGAATGGCATCCTTGAACTCAAAGAATATCATGAAGGAGTGTACAATGGATGTGCTTCAGGGAAACATTTTAAGAGACCATTTGGAAGCAGTACTTCAAGGTCAAAATAAATCCTATATCTCATTAATTCTGATGTTTGTGGTCCTATGTGTAGAATGTATCTTAGAGGTCATTTATATTATGTAGCGTTCATTGATTACCGCTAAAAAAAAACTTGGATTTATTTGCTTAAATCCAAGGATGAAGTATTCAAAAAACTTCAAGAATTCAAAGTTGAAGTAGAGAATCTTACAAAAAGGAAGATAAAGGTACTAAGATATGACAACGGAGGAGAATAAACATCAAAGGAACTCATAGATTTCTCTAAGGAGGCTGGAATTAAGAGGGATTTTATAGGCCCATTTAATCCAAAGAAAAATTTAGTTGTTGAATGAAATAATCCCTCAATTGAAGAAAGCTTTAGAGCCATGTTACATGATCAAGACTTGCCTAATTTTTTGTGGGGTGAAGCAACAAAAATGGTTGTGTATATTCAAAATTGGAGTCCTCATAGATCACTGTACAATATGACTCCTGAGGAAGCATTCACTGGGAAGAAACCAAGTGTATACCATCTCTTAATATTTGGCTTTCCTATCTATATTCACATTTCGAAATATAAGAGAAATAATTTGGATCCTACAAGCATGAAGGGAATATTTGTTGGTTATAGTAACAATTCAAAAGCATATAATATCTACATATATGAAGGGAACCGAATAGAAGTTAGTTGAGATGTGATATTTGATAAAATTATGGCATTCAAGAAATCAAAGGACCTACTGATTGAATATTATGATGAAGAGCTTCCAATAGTCAAAGAAGAATGCACTAGGGAGGAAGAGGATTCAAATCATGAAGAACAAGGTCCCAGTGAACCTATGCAACAAGTAATCATCCTTGAGAGTATAAGTAGACCTAATTGGTTAAAGTCTACTCTTGTAGATGTGAAGGGACATGGAGCAGCCAAGGGTACATTTAGGGAAAGTAAGAAGCCCAAAATATATTCAGGGTATACAACGTACGTGACTAAGTTAATCAAACAAGAACCATCCACCTTTGAAGTTTTTTTCAAACATCAAGAATGGAAATATGATATGAATGAAGAATATCAATCAATAATGAAGAATGGATTTTTGGAAATTGTTCGTAGGCCTGAATAAAAATTTGTGATAAATTCCAAATGTCTCTACAAGATTAAACATGATGCAGATGGAAGTATTGATAAATATAAGGCAATATTTATGGCTAGGGGTTTCTCCGAACAAAAAGGCATCGATTATGAAGAGAAATTTTCACCTACAACAAGGTATAGAACTATACAATCAATGGTCTCTTTACCAGCATAAATGGGATGGAACATCCATCAAATGGATGTCAAGACAACATTCCTGAATGGTACTATCAATGAAGAAGTCCATATAGAACAACCGTTGGGATCTAAAGTAAAAAATAAACAGACTCGCAGACTAAATAAGGCACTTTATGGCCTTAAGCAAGTACCAAGAGCTTGGTATGAAAGTATGGACACATACCTACAAATATTGGGCTTCTCTAAGAGTTCTACTGATTTGCATATTTATATCAAGGTTGTGGATGATGAGCCTGTAATAATTCTTCTATGGTATGCAAGTATGGACACATACCTACAAAAACTGGGCTTCTCAAAGAGTTATGCTGATTTGCATATTTATATCAAGGTTGTCTATGATGAGCATGTAATCATTCTTCTATATGTGGATGATATTCTCATGACAGGTGTGGAAGGTTGTATTCAAGATTGTAAAAAGCAATTGGCAGCATAATTCAATGTGAAGGATCTAGGTCTAATGCACTATTGTTTTGGGTTTAAAGTTTGGAAAGGACCTGATGATATATATCTACGTCAAGGAAAATATGTGATTGAGATGCTATAAAGGTTTGACATGATGGATTTCAAACCTATGAAAACCCCTATGATCACAAATTTGAAGAGACTAAGAAGTTATGATTCAAGCCTTGTGGATCCGACAAGGTATAGACAATTGGTTGGCTCACTGATGTATTTGGTAAATACTCGAACATGCATTTTATTGTAATGAATATTCTTAGTTAGTTCCAGGTAGAGCCCAAGCATGATCATTGTATATAAACCAAGCATTTACTGAGCTATATGTAAGAAACAATCCACTACTACCTGAAGTATGATAGAAATAATGATGCTTGCTTGATTGGATATACAAATTCTGACTAGGGAGGCAGTGAGATAGATGGGAGAATCACTATTGGAGGATTTTTTTAGCTTGGGATCCTCCATGATATCCTGGATGAGTAGAAAGCAATAATTAGTTGCTTTGAGTAGTGTTGAGGTTGAAAACATTGCAACTTGTGAAGTAAGAAGAGAAGTTTTCTGGTTGAGAAAGTTATTGTTCGACTTATTTGAACAACCGATGGACCCTATGGTGATGCATTGTGACAAAAAATGTTGTATAAGGTTGTATGAAGACCCATTGTTCCATGGAAAGACAAAGCACATAAATAACAAATATCAATACATATGAAATTTGGTGCAAGATAGAGTATTCAACTACAATATATCTCCACTAATGAGTAGGTAGCTAACATCTTGGAAAAATATCTTCCTAATAAGAAGATTTTGTGTTTGAGATACAATCTTGGATTGGTTGATATATCCTCCCTAGTTGAGAGGGATTCTTCACTTAGAGAAGTAAAAATGGAGGATTAGGTAAGCATCTGGCTTCCGATACTCTTTAATGATGAGGTAGGGCATCAAAGATGTAAGAGTAGTCGAAGAGGAAATTCATTGAATATGTGTTATTCCAAGATAAGAATTGTACTAAAAGGACATACGTTGTGGACACCCAGGTGGGGTATTTTCCTTGAGAGACAATGAAGATGGTGTCTATTATTGATTGGTCTTGCCATCATTGTGCTTTGATATTGTGGAGAGATAGAGTTGTTAGTCAAGGCCTTGCTATGTGACAATGTTGGTTGGTATGATGCAAAGAGATAATCACAAATGATAATTTATGTGATGGCTTACTAATCTGAAACTTCTTGTGAGATCTTAAGTTTGAGAATGTCCATGTACCATTATGAATACCTCCCTAGTTAAGAGGGAACATTGAAATGTGTAACTAGGTTTGATCTTCATAGATATGAAATGTGTTATTGACTCTTGTTTATTGTAAAATGAAAGACAATTTTTTTTTTTTTAGCATGATTTTTGTTCTCTCTAAATTGTTACTGATGGGCTGCTCCACTAGACAACTTAGAGTAATAGTTTCAACCAACTTTGAACTGGATATTAGCCTCTTCATTCTGAGAGGGCTCTCTCAAGGTAACTTATGATTCTCAGTGAAAACTTAATTAGATAGCTAACTCTATGACTGTAAACTGATTATGATTGATTGTAGGTTGAAAATGTAAAGGACTGCTACCATTGGGAAAATGGAGTCAACATCAGACAATTCAATGAAATAATCCTTCTTGTGGAAACTGAGGCAAATGGAAGTTTCAATGAAAAGACGATACACATACACAATACAGGAAGAAAACAACACTTTCAAATCTAAAGGAAATAATAGCATGTTTCCATGAGTTCTGAGTAATTAGATATAAATTAACTGCATATATTAAACATGAAATATATAAGACAAATAACTCGTTGAACACTTCATTCGAATCTCAGGTGAAGAAGGCCAAAACATCCACTGTATATTACTGAGGCTTAAAGTTTTACAAAAATAGCAATGTAGTACAATATTGTCCAACCCTTTGATATTTGATCTTTTTTCTATAAATAGACTCTTTTTACATTACTTAATATGTTGGATCATCGAATCTTGACTCTGATAGCTAATCATAATTGACAACTATATTTTTGGACCATAAAAGACACCTATTCATTTAAGAGTTTCTCTCCTAATGGGACTCTAATTAAATTTATTTACTCCACTTCTCTAATAGTGGGATCATTACATAGATAGAGATCAGATGCTCGAATGGCATTCTCCATGACATAAGACATAAATGTACTTTCCAAGAATTTAGCAACAATTGTCCTATTTTCTAGGAAAGGATCAACATTAACTATGATTTTGTCTTCATGTTGTTTTGTATGAATGGCACACATGCCAAGTGATGAATATTTGTTGAGATGTCTCCTTTTCTGTTTGGATGCCTCGACGTGGCTTTTTGGTCTTCCATATGCCTTTTGAACCTTCAAAAACCCTTCAAAACACCTCATTGCAAAACAGAGCATCTTTAGGCAGTTTCGTAGCGTAGTTTAGTAGCAAGCTTGTTTATGTATTTAAACCTTTCCTTCTGCCACCTCTGCTAGTCAAAAAGTATTTTTCAGGTCAAAATATCTAAATAGTATCAAACTCCCTCCTTATTTCTTCATAAAACTAATTTTAAAGACCCAAAGAAATCTTCAGAAATTTCGTAGCATTTTTCGGCCTTCAAGCCCAAAGCTCGCTACGAAAATGCCTAATAAGGCAGAAATTGTAGATTTTTTTACTTTCTTCAAAAATTCATCTTCTAAGCTAAAATTTATGTCACTTTGATCAGGAGTTCACAATTTTTTCTCAAAATTCGAAGTTACGGGATTGGGTTGAAACTATTATGGTTGCGTAGATCTCGTCTTCTTGATTTCAACACCGTGAATAGTTCAAAAAATCGATGTCTTATGAGGAATATATCGTGTTCTAATCGAAATGCCAAATAGGTAAATTTGTAATAGTTTGACTGGGATGCATAGTCAGCAAGGTGTATGTACAGTCAGCAAAAAATAATATTCCTCAAAATACTCCTTTCTCAGGACCAATTGCAGTTTGACAAGTGTCAGTTTTCTATTTGAAGGTACGAGGTTTGAAGAGCCAATCAGAGGGTGCCACATGGCCAGCCTTGAGGCCGCCACGTGTCCCTGAAATGGCATGTTAAAATTTTTTTGAGTTCCGCAGGAATCGAGCCCCAGACCTCCCTCTGGGCAGGTGCATGGTTTACCATCCGAGCTAGGTAATGTTTCTTAACCATATTGCAAGTTAGGTTTGTATTAACGTTTGTTGAAATGGCGTATGGGGGTTGGAAACCGTCGGCGGTCCCAACCCACCAGTGGTTCCATAATATATGTCACATGCTTCCAGAAATGTCAACTCCAACCACATGGTTTATTACAAACCCGACCGCCCAACATGCAGTTCAAACTTCAAACTGTAGTTTCCAATGCGAGTTCCACCCGATAGTTATGTAACTCGCGTTGGAACTCTTTATGAGAAGAGCTATTTTATTAGGGGTGGATTTGCAGAGCCAAAATACTTTGCTAAACTACATAGGAGGCTTACATAGCTACCTAAAACATATTATTCCAATGTTTAACCCCACCAGTCTAGATGAATTTTGTGTTCAGGACACACATCTAGAAGCTAGAGGGAAGAAAATTTTTGAAGAGGGTAGGAAGAAACATTTTAAGGGTAAATCCAAGGAAAAGACCTCAAAAGGTAAAAACAAAAAGAATGCATCTATTAAGAAAGAGGGAGAAAAAGTGACTTGTAAACATTTTTCAAAAGAAGGCAATGATGAAACTCATTGTTGGAAATTACATCCTGAATTGAGGCCAAAGAAACCCAATAACAAAGGGAAACATAAAACTGTTGCTACAGCTCAACATGATTTAGGATCTGATTCAGGTGATGAATATAAAATTATAGTGACAGGATTGAAGAATCTAAAGGGAAAAGAAATTAAAACTAAACTTAGTACCAATACATCAAACTGTCACATATACACTCCAAATGAAGGAGAAAGAATAGAATTTTTTCATGTGAGGGTCATATCCAAGCATACCAAGGTTAACAACATTGTTTGACAGTGGGTCACAAGCAAACTTAATCTCTGAATATGTGTTCAAGAAACTTAACCTTGAGACCATACCACATCCAAAACCATATCCATTGGGTTGGATTTGTAAGGATGCAAATCTACAGTTTTTAAAAAAATGTATATTGAAGTTTCCAATCACAACAAGCTTTGTTGACACAGTTGAAATAGATGTGGTTCTGCTTGACATAATGTTATGAAAATAGCTCCAAAAAATAGAAGAGAAGAGAGATCAATGCCTTATAAATCAGCCACTTCAAGGGGGAAACCTCCAATACATTACATAATTGAACAATTATTGGATTATTCAAATGACCAAAACCTCCTTTCTATATATAGGAGTCCATGGGGCCACAATGCAATCCTATCCGACCTAAAAATAATAATGTAAGGGCACAATAATAACAATATGGGGGTTATAGTGGTACAACAATGAGAATAAGGGGGTTACACTAGAAACAATAAGGGACTATACTAGTAATATAGGGACCTAACATTATCCTCTCCTTCAAAAAAGTGTTGTCCTCAATGCTTGAGTAGCTCTGGGTGCTTCTGTATAAAATTCTCATCCTCCCATGTAGAATATTCAGTGGGTAAGTTCTTCCATTTGATGAGATACTCTGAAATTGATTGATTTCGTAGCTGTCAAGTTCTTGTTTCCGTGACTGCTTCAGGTTCCAATATGGTTTTTCCTTCCTCATCAAGTTCTGGCAATATTGTTTGAACTAGAATTTTGTCCCCTCTAACCTTCTTTAAGCATGAAACATGGAAAAATGGATGCACTCGTGAAGAAGTAGGAAGCTTCAATTTGTATGCCATAGTACCAATCTTTTGTAACACCTTGTAAGGACCATAGTACTTTGGCGATAATTTATTATCCTTCTTAGCTTTCTTGAGGGACATTTGTTTGTATGGTTGTAGTTGTAAAAATACCCAGTCTCCTATATTAAAACTTCTCTCGCTGCAATGTTGATCTGCCTGTTGTTTCATTCGATTTTGTGCCAAATTTAGGTTATCCTTTGTTGGAGAACTTCTTGTTGATGCTCCATATGACCTTCCACTGCTTGAACCCTATAATTTTCCCTTAAAGAAGATGTGATTGATGGTGGATGATATCCATAAAGTTCCATAAATGGGGTCATTTTTGTTGCAGTATGGAAGGAATTGTTATACCACCATTCAACGAGAGGTAACCACTTGACCCATTGTGCTTGTTTATCAGATAAAAAACAATGAAGATATCCTTCCAAATATTTATTCACTATCTCAGTTTGACCAGCAGATTGAGGATGATAAGATGAGCTATGAGCTAGTTGAGTACCCAAACAAGAAAATAATTTCGTCCAAAAATTTCCTGTAAAAATGGGATCTCTATCACTTACAATAATCTTTGGGTTTCCATGTAGCTTTTGAATTGTTTCCATAAATGCGGTAGCAAGCATGCTTGCTTTAAATGGATGAGATAATGCACAAAGTGTGCATACTTGGTAAGTCTACAACTACCACCATAATGACACTCTTTCCTTCGGACTTAGGTAAAGCATGATAAAATCCATTGAAATATCCTCCCAACATTGACTTGGAATGGATAACTGTTGTAGAAGACCCGGGGTCTTAATTGTCTCAAATTTATTTTGCTAGCAAACCAAAAATTCCGCCACAAACTTTTGAATATTAGATTTAAGGCCATCCCAAAAAAATTATTTCTTCACTTTGTGGTAAGTTTTAAAAATCTTGAGTGTCCTCCTAAAGGAGAAGTGTGCAATTCCAAAAGAATATTTTGTTTTAGTTGTGAATTCTTACAAATATATAAGAGATCTTTTTACCATAAGAAATCATTTTTCCAACTAAATGTATCGGATGTACTAGGATCTTGCTGCAACTTTTGGACAGGTGTCCACACTTATGTTGGGTACGGAGCCTGATTATCTTGTTACTTTGTATCACGACGACAGACTGTACCTTAAAAGGGGCGGCAACGCCGCCCATAGTGTGTTGTCGTGGGAGGTCCGGGGGGGGGCCGACAATGCCCCCGGAGCCCACGGTGGGTGGAGGCAACGCCCCCGAAGCTAAAAACAGATGTAAAATTTCTTTGTAAAAGTATAGTAATTTCTAGTCAATCTGGGCCGTTCATTAGGCAAATGATCTGACGGTAGAAGTTATGTTTAGATTAGGGTTTTTTTTCCCTAGAAGGAAACCCCTCGCTTTTATGAGGGCATTTTATTGCGGCTGTGTATGGTATGTGTATTCTCGGAGTGAGAAACAGAGAGGGAGACTGTGAGAGAGAACAGAGGATATTACAGCGGATCTGCTGTAGGTTTTGTCTCTTCAATTTTTGCTGGATAATAGAAAGGAAGGACTGGCTGTTCGGGGTGGATGTAGCCCAAACTGGGTGAACCACGTATATCTGTGTCTCTCTAGTTCTATGTGTTTTGTGTGCTTTTATTTTCCACATATTTTATGTGTTGCATTGCTCTATAGTATTTAATTTTCTAACAACTTCTTTGTCCTTCTTCCATTCACCCCTTACTTCGGTTATCCAATCTAGTTTGATAATAGAAATGGCACAAAGCAAGGCTTCCACCTCTTCATACTTTCTTGAGAGTGCATCTGCAACAACATTTAGCTTCCTTTTTTTGTAGATGATTTCAAAGTCATAACCCGACATCTTTGTGACCCATTTTTGCTGCTCTTCTGAAGATAATATTTGTTCCAAAATTTGTTTAAGACTATCATGATCAGTTTTTACCTTGAAGTGTCTTCCCGTTAGGTAAGGTCGCCATTTCTTTAGTGCATGTAGTATTACCAACATTTCCTTCTCATAAATAGCCTTTTGTAAATACTTTCCTTTGATTGGACAACTTTCAAAAGCAATGGGTCTTCCTTCTTGCATTAAAAATAACACCAATTCCATTTCTTGAGGCATCACATTCCACAATAAATATATTTGTGAAGTTTGGCGTAGTTAATACTGGTGCCAGGCACATTGCCTCTTTAAGATGTTCAAAGGCCTTAGTTGCTTCAGGAGTCCATTAAAATGCATCTTTCTTCAATAATGTTGTAGAGGTGCTGCTATTCTCCCATAATTCTTAACAAACTTGCAATAATACCCTGTTAACCTGAGAAATCCGCGCAACTAATATATGGTTGTGGGGACTTTCCATTCCTTAATGGATTTAATTTTGTTAGGGTGTACTTTAACACTCTCGTGAGATACAATATGACCTATTCCACCTCTTGTACTCCAAAGAAACATTTCGATGTTTTTGCATATAATTGTTTCTCCTCCAATAGTTTGAGCACCCTGTCAACATGTTGAACATGATCCTTCCAAGACCTGCTGTAGATTAGTATGTCATCAAAAAATACTAGCACAAATTTTCTAAGGAGGGGTTTGAAGATGGAATTCATCAACCCTTGAATGTAGAAGGTGCATTGGTAAGACCAAAAGGCATGAAAAAAAATTCATAATGACCCTCATGAGTTCGAAATGTGGTTTTTGGAATATCTTCACTCTTCATTCTAATTTGATGATATCCTGAATGAAGATCCAACTTAGTAAAATAAATTTCTCCATGTAATTTATCCAATAATTCATCAATCACAGGAATGGGAAATTTGTATTCAATAGTGAGCTTATTGAGCTCCCTATAATCCGGACACATGCACTATGATCCATCCTTCTTGTGCACCAATACTAATGGAGTAGAGAAAGAACTTTGACTAGGTTGAATTATACCAGCCTCTAACATTTCTGCAATCATATGTTCAATTTCACTCTTTTTCACATAAGGATATATGTAAGGCCTGATGTTTGGAGGAACACTTCCTGAATCAAATGACTAGCATGATCATGATCACGAATAGGTGGGAGTCCTTTGGGAGTTTCAAAAACCTTGGAATCATTGTCCAAGACTTTTTGGAGATCTGGAGAAATAGATGATTTTGATGTTGGAACTTCTAGTGAGCATAATTGTGTAATTACGCCTTGTTGTTATTTCTTCAGAATCTTTGTCATGACATTATAGCTTATTATCTTTCTTGGCTTCCCTGCGATACCTCGTAATTCGATTTCCTTTCCTTCCAAAAAAAAATTCAAGAAAAGTTCTTGAAAATTAAAAGCTATCATCCCGAAAGATTGTAACCATTGTACTCCTAGTACAACATCAACACCTCCCATTGGAATGGAAATCATTGGAATATTCAATACATATTCCCCCATGGCTAGCTTGATATTATGGCATTTTCCAAAGAAATTTATAGTTCCTCCATTTGAAACCATCACTTGACATTCTAGTGTTGGGTATAGGAAACAATTCAATTCATTGCTACCTTACAATGAACAAAATTATGCGTACTACCCGAATCAATCAACACTATTACCTTTTTATTCTTGATATGTCCTTTTATCTTGAGAGTTTGGGGTGTGGTAATTCCTTCCAATGCATTACACGATATGGTCGGACTCATTTCTTCTTCTTCTAGGGTTGGTTCATGGTGTATATCCTCTTCTTTTGAAGTTTCTTATTTATTTTCTTCTTCCTCTTCACAATATATGTAAAATAATCTCTTCTCAGCACACTTATGACCTTTAGTGTATTTGCTATCACAACTGTATAAAATCCCTTTTGCTCTTTTTTCTTCCAATTATTGTGGTGTCAACCTTATAGGTTGTGGAAGTCTAGTAGTAGCAACACTTCCATCTTTATAGATGTGAGTGGTAGGCTTCCTTGTCGCCATAATTTTACATTCAATTTTTCTTTCCAACCTGAATGCCTTCTCCAATGAATCAGGTTCCCAAACACAAAATTCATGTTGGATGTTATCAATGCCTTAGAAATCAGCCACTTCGAGGGGGAAACCTCCAAGACATTACATAAATGAAAAATTCTTGGATGATTCAAATGACCAAAACCTCCTTTCTATATATAGAAGTCCATGGGGCCACAATGTAATCCTAGCCAACCTAACAATGATAATGTAAGTGCACAATAATAACAATATGGGGGTTACAGGGGTACAACAATAAAAATAAAGGGGTTACACTAGCAACAATAAGGGACTATACTAGTAATATAGGGACCTAACACATAACTAGTATTGTCTTAGGGAGTCCTTACTTGTATGACAGGAAAGTGATCTTCTATCTCCATCAGAACAAGTATCATTTATTCAAAGATGGCATGGAGTTCATTGTTAGAGCACATCGCAAGAAGACAAACAATGCTTTCGTAAATGTTGCACAGGTAAAGAGGCTGTAAATTCAAGTAATAATTTTGTTCTTCTTATGATTAAGCCTAAAGCTAATATTAATCATGAATCATTTTACAGATGTAATCCTAAGTTTAAATCAGATTCATATGATGTGGTTAATGGAAATCATGAGATGTTTCAGGACACAACAGGATTGCCTCCAAAAAGGGAAATTCAACATGAGATTTAGTTGCAGCAAGATTGTCCTCTTCCAAAGATTGATATGTATCGCATGTCGATAATGGAGAATGCTGAAATAAAGAGGCAAATAAAAGAGATGTTGGATAAAGAAATCATAAGGCCAAGCACCTCGCCATGCGGTTCACCCATAGTCTTGATACCAAAGAAAGATGGGACTTGGCGCATGTGTGTAGATTTTCGAGCTTTGAACAAGATTACGGTAAAAAATCGGTACCCACTCCCAATAATAGATGCTTTTCTTGATCAGCTGAAAGAAGCAAATTTTTTCACTAAGTTAGATTTACGAAGTGGATATCATCAAGTAAGAATTGTAGAAATTAATATATGGAAAAATTCATTCAAAACCAAACAAGGACTCTTTGAGTGGCTAGTTATGCCTTTTGGTTTATGTAATGCACCGAAAAATTTCATGCGCGTTATGGATAATGTTTTGCGACCATTCCTTGATGAATTTTTTATTGTGTACTTAGATGACATTTTAATTTTTAGAAAAACAAGAGAAGATCATGTCTTGCATGTGAATAGAGTGCTTGATATTTTGAAGAAAGAAAAATTGTTTCTTAAGATGTCAAAGTGTGAGTTTGGAAAGACTTCTTTGGTATATTTGGGACATATTGTAGGAGGAGGAGAATTGAGGATTGATCCTTCTAAAGTGGAGGCCATTGTGAATTTTCCCACACCCAAAACAGTATCCGAGGTAAGAATTTTCTTAGGTGCAGCTCAATATTGGAGGAAGTTTATTGCTAACTTTTCTTCCATCGCAGCACCTATGCATGTAGTGACAAGTGTGAAGAAAGGCTTCCAATGGGGAGGCAAACAGCAGCAAGCTTTCGAAGCTTTAAAATACAATATCATTTCAGCTCCATTCCTTGCATTACCAAATTTGAGACAACCATTCGAGATACAAACTGATGCTAGTGATTATGCCATAGGCGCAGTACTTTTACAGCATGGTAAGCCTATCACCTTTCATTTAGAAAATTTAATGGTGTTGTAACTAATTATCCTACATATGAAAAAGAACTATATGCATTGGTACAAAGTGTCAAGAAGTGGAAACATTACTTGATGGGTAAGGAGACTATTGTACAGACCGATCACCAACAATTACAGTACTTGCAGTCACAAACAAAATTGCAGCAATCAAGACATTTTAGGTGGATGGGATTTATTCAACCATTTCACTTGGTTATAAGGTACAAGAAAGGTATATTCAATAAATTTGTAGATATTATTTCAAGACCAACCATTTGTGCTTCTACTTTACTCAAAAATTATTATGTTGTACATGAGAGTTACATAGAACAATATGCACATGACATTGATTTTCAAGATGTGTATGCTAGTTTGAGTGAAGGGAATCAAGTTGAAGAAAAAGATTATCAAATGCATAACAATTTGATGTTTCATTTGGGCAAGCTATGTATTCCACAAGGAGAGAGGCTAAGTTTCATGAGAGAAGCTCATTATTCTCTTATTTCTGGACACTTTGGGGTAAGAAAAACAATGGTGCATTTACATAGGTATTGTTATTGGCCTCGCATGGTAGATACTGTGTCACCTTTTGTCATAAGTTTTTCTATGTGTGCAACAAGTAAGCCTAGTAATAGGAAGCTTGGATTGTACATGCCACTACCAGTACCATAAAGGGCATGGGAGAGTGTCTCCATGGACTTTGTTGGAGGTCTACCTATGTCAAGAAAGTAACATGATTACCTTTACGTAGTTGTGGATAGATTCAGTAAAATGTGTATAATTATGCCATGTAATAAAACCATTACTGCTGAACTTTATTTTCAAAATGTTTGAGTTGATATTGGTTTTCCAACTTCTGTTGTTAGTGATAGGGATTCCAGGTTCATTGGGAATTTTTGGTCAAATCTATGGAGAATGATGGACACAAAGTTGAAAAAGAGTACCGCTTTTCATCCACAAACAGATGAACAAATCGAGGTGGTGAACAGAACATTTGTGCATCTATTAAGAGGATATTGCAGCAAACATCCTAAGTTGTGGGATGAACAATTGCATTACATTCAGCACACTTATAACCGGGCAAAGCACTCTTCAGCACAAACCTCACCTTTTGAAGTATGCTTTGGGTGTTTGCCAAAATCGCCATTAGACTTCATCATTGGGAAGGATTTTTCAAATGATGGCCATAATGACATTGATAAGGCTCGAAAGTTCATTGAGCAACTTCAAATTATACATCAACAAGTTCAAGAACATCTTGAGAAAAGTCAAAGCAAATACAAAGAGAGGCATGACAAACATCGGGTTGATCATAAGTTTCAAGAGGGAGATGAGGTATGGTTGCACATTAGCAAAGAAAGGATGCAAGGGGAAGGTAAAAATCTCAAACCCATACGTTATGGTCCTTTCAAGATTATAAAAAAAGTTGGTAATAATGCATTCCAACTTGACTTGCCTTCTTACATGCAAATTTATTCAGTTGTTAATGTTGAAAACTTACGCTTGTATGAGCCACCTTTGATCGATGATCAAGGAAATGATTTTCAACTACATTCTATTGAAGATATCTCACCAAAATTTCTGGATGAGCTCAAAGAATATACAATTCTTGATAGGAGGACAAGCGCATCAAAGAGGGGAAGTGTTGACTACCTTCGAGTTGGGCTTAAAGGCACTAAACCAAGCAAGCCAAAATGGATGGAGGTTGGAAAGGTGAGGAAGTTGTACCCTCATCTACTGAACATGTAATCAAGTATTTTGGGGTCTAAAAGCTTCCCAATGGGGAGGAATGATCAAGAGTTCATAAATTTTGCTCAAAATTCAAAGTTGTAGGATTGGGTTGAAACTAGGATGGTTGTGTAGATCTCGTCTTCCTGATTCTAGCACCATGAATGGTTTGAAAAACCGATGTCATATGAGGAATATATCGCATTCTGATCAAAATGCCAAACAAGAAAATTTGCGATGGTTTGACCAAGTTTGAATGGGATGCACAGTCAGCAAAGTGGATGCATAATTAGCTAAAAATAATATTCCTTGGAATATTCCTTTATCAGGACCAATCACAGTTTGACAAGTGTTAGTTTTCTATTTGAAGGTATGGGATTTGAAGAGCCAATCAGAGGGTGCCACGTGACTAACCCTGAGGCTACCACGTTTCCTTGAAATGGCATGTTAAAATTTTGTTGAGGTCTACAGGAATCGACCCCTAGACCTCCCTCTGGGCACATGCATGGTTTACCATCTGAGCTACGCAATGTTTCTTAACCATATTGCAAGTCAAGTTTGTATTAACATTTGTTGAAATGGCATATGGGAGTTGGGAACCACCAACGGTCCCAACCCACCAACAGTTCCACAACATATGTCACATGCTTCCGGCGATGTCAACTCCAACCGTGCAGTTTATTGCAAACCCGACTTCCCAACTTGCAGTTAAAACTTCAAATTGCAGTTTCCAATGTGAGTTCCACCTGACGGTTATGGTTAGGAGACCGCGGGGTTTGGTATGTGTGCTTATCCTCGCCCCCCAACCACAAACATTTATTACGTGGATTAAATGGCGGAACGGTTAGCGGGCGTGCCATTTTTGGTGGCCAAACCAGTTTTAACTCTAGTTAGGTGGAGTTCTCCACTTTTAGTGGAGATTTCCTAAGTGAAACTGGGAAAAAGTGTATGAGGCCCAATTTTTGACGATTTTGAGTGGATGAAGAGTCATTTTTTACTAATTGTAGAATTGTGGAGCCATTGGTGCAAAGAAAACAACCATTAGATCACTGTAACTACATGTGATAACAACATTTTTAGTATAATGAAATATGGACAAGCCATTAGGAGCTGGACCAGCAAATGTAGCCTAGGAGGGATGAACTGCTTCATCATGCCTGCTATGTAAATTTCATGTGGTGACTTATTTCTCTATTTTACACTAATGTTCAGTGTTATTTATGCTTATTTCATGCTTCTAATTCACTAAAAATAAACTATAATTCATGGACAAACACCTTAATCCTTATGCAAACTAATGAACTGATTATGCACATGTTTTTAAAATGAAAAGACACTTAGCACAACAAAACTAATACAGTCATTTCATATCACACTTGCAAGATATAAACCTTAACCAAAATGTCTTAGCTCAACTCTTCAGTTCTTGCGTGTTTCATCTTCATTAACAATAGGTTGACCTTTAGGTTCTTCAATCACTTTCATTTTCAGTCCTCTCTTCTCCAGTTCATCTTGAATCATTTCCATTTGTTCTTGAAGGTCTTCCACTTGATTTTGTAATGATCTATTTTCAACTTGCAAGTGTAGGTTCATCTTCCTAGTATGTTTGGCCAAAATTCTTAGAGGCTGGGTTCTTTTCAACGGTCTTTTATAATTACTCATATATTCTGAAACACCTCAGATTTGATTGTCCCATTTTTTCATCATCTACTCAAACTCAATATTTTCAGACCTTTGCTTCTCTGCTTCCAACTTTAACTCAAGCATTTATTCTCTTGCTTATCTTAGTTGTTTTGTGACGAGTTATGTTTCTGATTTTCCAACCATCTTCTCCTTTCCCTTTCTCTGCATAGTGACAACCTCTTCTGCTACTGGGGATAAATATATGATGTTTTCTGGTTGATTACCTTCACTGAATTTTTTCTGCTCCTTTGCTCTCCATGGAATTCTTAAAAATTTGTGACCTGGTCATTGGCTTCCTTGGCTGAAACATGAAGCCAACATCCTCTCCTGAAAAATCCAACTTCTTAACAGACTTACCTCTCTTTAATTTTCTTCCATCACCTTCAATATATTTTTCCTACACTATTGGGGACTCCTCAATATCTATTGCATGGAGGATTTCTTCCATATTTCCTTTGGCCAATGTTTGACTCCTTGTTATCCTCTTATTGCTTTGTTTGCTAATTTTATGTTTCGGTTTTGCAGGTGTTGGCTGAGGGATATCAGTTTCTTGCAGAGGTTCTACTTCAATGTCCATTGGTTCTACAGGAAATTGTCTTCCTTCTTCATCAAACTATTCTATTACAACTAGAGATGTAGTAATTTTAGGTTTTGAAACTTTCTTTGGAGTCACTGCTCTTAGTGTCAGTATTTGCATACTTCCACCAGGGATCAAAAAACACTTGCATGTGCATCTTAGGTGTCCCATTCTGAATAAATTTTTCATCATTCCATTAGGTCATGACATAAAATTGTTACATTGGTGGTTTTCTTTGTCAAATTTATTCTTTCTCCCTCAAGAGATCATATTGGCTGACTCATTCTCATGATTTTTTAAGCATAATAACACCTATGGAAATGCTCTATTCACTTGGAAATATTTAAAGTTAAAATATCATTCAAATTTCAGGTCAAAAAGCAATCCCATTAGGTCATTAGGGTTTTGCATTTCTCAAGGTCATTCCTTCATTCAAATGAAGTCAGCACATATATGAGAAGGACTAAATGAGATAATCATGATGTAATTATCAGACTATCAAAGTTGTATTTTTAGTTTAATGACTTTTATATCAAAATGTCATTTTGATAGAAAAGTCAAATATGTAATTTATTTATATTTTTATAAATTTAATTTAAAATTTTATGTTATTATATGTAATAAATTCAATCCAAAATTTGTCAAAGTGCAATCATGTCCGGCCTAGGTGAGCAAGGAAATTCAAACTCCACGTTGATCAAGCCTGCGATGCCAAAAGTAACAAAGAAAAAAGAGTATCAATGTCAAAGAAGAAAAATGAACATTAGAAAAGTGGGTAATTTAAATTAATTTTTGAATCCACTAAAGCTATAAAGCCCACCAAGCACTACAAAACAAGTCATTGTTTCCATTCAACTATTAAGAGTCTTCAGTAAAGGAGAAAATCTGAGTTTTTGGGAAGTTTGGGAAAAAACTTCCTGGCGTTGCGTTTTTTCACCTTGGCATTGCACTAATGTCTGAGCGTTGTGCTAATTCCTGATAAACACGGTGCATTTTACACAGGCATTGCGCTAATAGCCAGAGGTGCTGTGCTAATTTCCAAGCATTTCACTAATGCACAGTTTGGTCTATAAGCCTCAAAATGCGGTCAAGGTGCCTCCAAAACTTCAGAAAAGTTTCTCTAAAGCCTTTGACAAGTAAGTAACATATGAAATTCACATTCTTTGTGAAATTTGGAGGTTGGATAGGCTATAAAACCCTACATTCATTCTTTGTTCCCATTGTTCCCAAATTTGCCACTCATAAAATGTCCTCCATCATATCCCTATTCCCTAGGCCCTACTCCTTCCCTATAGCACCATATCCCTATTCCCTAAGCCTATTTCACTCCCCACCCCCATCTACCTCATCCATAGGGTTTCAAAGCTTTCAAACTCAAAATGTCAGAAGAGGAAAATAGAGATATTAGTGAGGAACAATCACCAAAGAAAAGTGATCACAAAGGAGGGAAAATTAACAGATTTGAACCAATAGCCACAAGGGAACACATGGCCTCTCCTCTCACTGTGTCTTGTTTCAAACATGTTGGTTTCTTTGAGTTTTGTGAGAGGGTGCAGCTCAGTATCACCCTGGGTTAACAAGGTTGTTCATCACAAATCTTCATGATGGGCATGTCACTCTTACTGGGGTCACTTTTACCATGTCTGCTAATGTTATTTCAGCTACTACACGGATCCCTAATGTAAGGAGATAATTGGTTAAAAAGGTAAACCTTGAACTGAGCTATTATGAGCCATACCTCAAACCTAGATATAAGGATGATAAGAAAATTGTTTTCCTTTTCTCTCATCTCCTTAACTGGTATGTCCACATGATGAAAATAATCATGAAGTATTTCACTTGTGAGGGGAGATTTTCTCGACTCTATTCATACCATATCAAACTCCTCATGCACTTCACTAGAGTCCGAATGATTCATATACCTTACTATCTCTCCCAAAGCATTGAAAAAATGGCATACATTGTACAAAGGAGGTAGTATAGTCATCAAATGCAAAGTATTTTTCACCATTCACTCATTAAGATGGTAGTCATGCATCAGCTTGAGCGGAAGAAAATTTCATGGGACACATTCATTGCAAATGAATTTTTCACTACCCCACCAAGTAATCATGAGAAAATCATCCCTTCATCATCTTATCCTCCCATATCCACTTCTCCATCTTAGCCTACTGCTCATACATCATCACCTAGTCATATGCATTCACCTCATGTTGATCCTACTTCTTCACCTTTCCGTAATCCTTCACAATCATCACATCATGATATTGAGGCATCAAGCAGTGAAAAGGACATTGAGGCAACTTGGGCTCATGTGACTAATGTTGAGCCATTTCCCAAGACCTATAAAAGAGGCAACAGGAATGTGTTTTCTTCACTTGGATTGAAAGGGGCCATGCTTTCTTCATCAGCAAAATAGGTAAACAAGGGAAAGAAAAAGGCTGAAGAGCCAATCATTGAGGAGCAGGAGGACAAGCATGAAACTGAGCATGAGTTTTAGTTGATTGACCTTGATGAGGAGGATGAGGATAGAATCACCAGTGCATTGATTAGAAGAAAAGAGGCAAATATTGGTGAAATTCAAGCTAATATTGGCAGAGCACAATATGTGATTGGTTTTCTTTAGCAAGAGAATCAACAACTGAAGACCAAACAGATTATCAGTGAGGTAAATACCATCAAAGAAAAGAAAGAGGTAGAGAGGGCTAAAGCCTTGTTAAAGGAGACCTTGGACATATTTGGTGAGATTGATAATGAGGAGGATCAACCTCATATAAAGAGACCATGGACTAGAGGGCTGAAAAGAGCTCTAGCCCATGAGAGACAGAAAGAAGATGAGTTGGCAGAGCAGCTCAGCCCAAGTGAGCTGCTTGCCCTTGAGATTAGCAGAGATAGAGAGTCATGGCTTGATAGAGCCAAATTAAATCTAGAGAGATTGATATAGAACGCTAATAAGGACAATTATATTTATAGAAAAATGGCAAAGAACTATGCCATGAGAAACAAAATTGCAAGGGCCAAGCTCAAACGAGCCCATGCAAAGATTCAATATTTGACCGAGAAAAAGGAGAAGGAGAGGTTAGAAATACTTGTTGAGGTTTCTCTTCATGCCTCTAACCCTTGATCAGCAATTAAACTCACCATTTTGGAAAAAAATTGGCACATTTGGCACTTTAGTGCAATTATTGGTTTTTAAGCAATTTTGACACACAGACACACTACCAAAAACGCAGCACCCTTAGCGTTGCGCTTTTTATTAAAGAATCCAATGGAAAAATGGTCACCACCATCATGTTCATAATGATGGGGACATCAACTCTAGCAAGTTTTAGAAGATTTGGGGGAGAACTGGTCCCTCAAAAAGGCAAAAAACCACCAAACAAACATGTTTTTGCTCTTGTTTTTGCCTAGGCATTGTGCTAATACTAGTCTTGGGAGAAATTATTTTTGATAGGGCAGATGGGCACCATTTTGGAAGTTGAAGGCATATTTGGAAACTAGACTCAGAAAGATTTCAAATGCGCTATCATGGAACTGATTTTGACACAGGTAAGGCCTCCAAAAATGGCTTGCAAGAGAGGCTATTTTTTCCGTCATGGCGTTGTACTTTTCCCAGGAAATTGTCATTTTCACCATCTTCAGCATATTTTGACTTTCTGACTTTTTATCTTGGGAAATGGGAAATAATTGTTGTAAAAGGTCAAGATAAATTTAATTCTGATGTTTTTATTGTTATCTAGGGTAGATACATTATATTAGTCCTTTAGAGGTCAAATGAATCAGTTTCCTCTCTTTTAGAGGGAAATTGTTGAGTTTTCCCAGTCTTCAGATTCTTGTTTAGGAGTAGGTGAAACTAATCCCTATCTCATGGATTCGACTCCCTGAGGCTAGGAAGAGTGTTTTTGAGGTCTATATGATGTATTTTCTCAGTCATTGTGAGGTCTATATGTCAAAGGCTGAATTTGAAAAATTTGTAAAGTGCATATTTGTTTTTGAAATTGGACATACTGGCTTCCCGAAGATACACCAAATTCAACCCCGATCTGAATCATCCCACCATTTTAGTGATCCTCATAACATTGGAAGGAAAGCTAAAGTTGTTGTTGAGACTTCTACTTTAGTCGAAAATCAATAAGAAAGAAGTTCCATCCCTAGATCTCATTTATTTCCCGAAGGTTTAGAAAACTTGCAAGATATTGAATTTGATGCAAAATTTGAACAAAGTTTATTTCGGAGAAAATGTTTGAGTTGGATTTCTGAAACATTTGTTGATTCCTTTATTTCCTTTCACAGTCCTATTGAAGATCTATTTTCACACTCTCGATCAGGGTCTCAATTAGGGTCACAATTAGGGACACAACTTTTACATGTTCTTAAAGATTTGCAAAATTATTCTTCGCAAGTAATTTCTTGGGTGATAAGCAAACCTCAGATCTCATCTTCTTCTACCATCACTTCATCTACTATTACCCAGAATATTCCTTTTCCCCCATCTCCTTCTTCATCTGCTGTTCATACTAGTCAATCAGTGGCCAATCCTCCCACATCAGGCATCCAAATTCCTGTTATAAATCCTCCACCTCTAGTCATCATGGCTGCAAGATATGCCCCCTTGGTTCTCCCTAGGAACCTGGGTGCTATGCCCACAAATGATCAAACTAAAATCCCTTTGTTTGTCAATACTCAGCCTATGACAACTTAAAATCACGTATATAAGATGAATGACTTCTTTGACCTTCATGAAATTGATATAGAGGATGTGAAAATGAGACTGTTTGCACAAATTCTGGGAGGGGAAGTAAGAAAATGGTTTAGAGCTGTACCAGTAGCCACTATTGACACCTTATAAGTTTTATATCGTTAGTTTGTAGAAATATTGGAAGAAAAGAAGAATTCCCTTCAAATCCTATCCAAATATTAGAACATGAAAAGGAATGTTGGTGAGTCTATTCAAGATTATTATGTGAGATTTAATGCAGTGTACAATGCTCTTCCTTCACATATCAAACAACCGGAGGGTTTGGCTCTGGTCAAATTTCCGGATGGATTTGATATTGATATGGCACATCAGTTGCGTGAACGAGATCCTACAATATTAGCAGATATGTAGAAGAATGTGGTAAGTGTGGAAGCGAATTTGTTGGCCAAGAGAGCAAGGATGAGATCAGAAAAGAGGGTGACCATCAAAGAGGAGACGTCTACTTCTGATGAAAAAATGGATTCATTACTCTGGACTATGGAGAAAATGGTTGACCGATTGTATATCTCACATAGACTTGAACCATAGATCCAAAATCCAAATTTCAGAGGGCAGCAACCTCAGTTTAGAATCAAGCAGAGAGAGAAGAAAGAACTTGACCAAAAAACACAACAACAACAATAGATTAGGACCCCGTTACGATAGAATTAGGTTGAAGGAGTAGAGGAAGAAGAAGATGAATATTCAGTGGTTGAAGCAAATCATTTCTTCACAAAAGATGGCTTTCCCATGTTCCTAACTGAAGATGAAGAGTATACTAAAAATATGGATTCTATAAAGGATGAAGACTATATCTTGGCAATTGATGATGATTTGAAAACATAATCAGATGATTACCAGTGTGGGTATATGAATGCTTTGAGTTCACAATAGAAACAATATCCTTTAAGGAGCAGAGGTGTACTTTTCAATCCTTTTCAGAAAAGAAAAGAGGTCCAGTCAAATAATGATCTTCCTAATAATCAGAGAAAGGGTAAAGAGCATGCAGATCAGAGTCATAGCAACATCAATTAGCCATCAACAAGCTCAACTACTAAAGAGAAGGACACTCATAAAAAGGAAAATATAACAAAGGATCATGTTGTTAAAGAGGTAGATAAAGTCACAACCTTTAATTTAGAAAATGAAATAGCTAAATTGA
This sequence comes from Pinus albicaulis, assembly GCA_034641835.2. NCBI lineage: Eukaryota > Viridiplantae > Streptophyta > Pinopsida > Pinales > Pinaceae > Pinus > Pinus albicaulis. The sequence goes on from CM076578.1 coordinate 1,910,825,297, forward strand.
AAGTTACCATTCCTTTGACAGAACTAGTAAATAATAGTCGTTACAACATCAGGTGTCTAAAATTTTGGTGGTTGATCCTTTGCCTGATATGGTTAATGTTGAAGATGACCACCCTGAGCTCATTTTCGGTCTAGCTATAGATGGTCAATTAGAAGAGAGTGAGGTTCCTCCCTTTTATTTGAACCATAAAATACATGAGTACACACTTCATAATGCTATGCTTGATTCTGAGGCTTCTCACAATTTCATTCCAAAGGCTATTATGGAAAATATTGGCATGGATATCACCCGACCTTATCATGACTTGTATTCATTTGATTCTCATAGAGTTAGATGCATTGGTATCATTAAAGGTTTAGTGGTTTCCTTAGACCAAATCCTAGCCAAGAATGTTTTGATGGATGTGGTGGTGGCTGATATACCATCTCATTTTGGAATGCTATTGTCTAGATCATGAGGAGCTAAACTCAAAGGTAATTTACAACTTCACTTCTCTTATCCTACTATTCCTGCTTTTGGGCAATTGAGGAAATTGTAACAGAAAAAAAAAAAAAAAAAAAAACGAAATATATGATAACTAGTAAGGAGAAGCTCATAAATCATCTGATAGAGGCTGTACGTACAGATCTAGAATCTTATATTTTGTATAATTATGGTGATTTGAATGATGTAAGTAATCAACTAGTAATAGTAGAAGATGTGCCATAAGTTTCAAAAAGTTTTAAAGCAATTCTTGATAAGGATAAGGAAAAAGAAGTGGTGACTTCTTCCAAAAAGCCTCTTGAAGAACAACAAATCAGTACAGAACATAGTAATGAGGTGATCGGCCAAAGTAAATCAGAACCAAAATTTAAATTTCGGCATCTAGAAGATGAAGAGGGCCTTTTGAGCATGGATTTCGATGATGCTTTGGGTAAGGAAGGTGAAGGTATTGGTATTTGGATGTGAAGTCCTATTTGTAATTCAGGTTCAATTCCAATTAATGTTAGAGAATGTTCTTATAAGTTGGCTTTTGACTGTTCTAATAACGAAGCGGAGTATGAAGCATTGATCACAGGTCTCAAGATTTTGAAGAAACTTGGTGCAAAAAGAATTTCCGTTTATGGTGATTATGAGCTTGTCATAGAGTAGGTGAAAGGAGAATATCAGGTAAAGCATCCATAGATGAGAGCCTATAGAAATGCAAACTTGGATATCTTAAAAATGTTTCCTGAGTATACATTAACAACAGTACCAATAACTCAAAACATCATTGCAGATTCACTTGCTATGGTGGCAAGTAATCTCAAAATTCCGATGAACTCCAGTAACAAATTTGAAATTCATGTGAAACATAGGCCTAGTGTTCCAAAAAATTTAAGCTACTAGCAAGTTTGTTTGGATGAATAAGAAATTAATAGCTTTTTGCAGAATGAAGGAAAATTCAACGATGCTTTTATTGATGAGGTTTGTGATGCTGATGATCAAGACATAGAGGCCAATCAAATGAATGTTTTGTCGCTGAAAGACAATATTAATCCTAGAGGTCTTATACCTTTAGAGGAATTGTTCGATCAAGATGATGTGGCAAGAAAACCAACTTTGACTCCTACATAAAAGGGTGTTGAAGATGTGAACATTGGAAAAATAGACAAGCCCAAGATGGTTAAGTTGTCTAAGACATTGTCTCCTGAGGTGAAAGATAAGTACATCAAATTTTTATGTGAATTTTTTGATATTTTTGCTTGGAATTATGCATATTTGAAGGTTTATGATAAGACTATTATTCATCACACTATTCCCATCAAGCTGGATCAAAAACCCTTCAGACAAAAGTTGAGAAGGATAAATCCCAGATTGTTACCATACATCGAGAAAGAGGTAAAACCGATTGTACAAATTAGGTATCATTGTTCCAATTAGGTTTTCTGATTGGATTTCAAATTTGGTTCTGGTAAGGAAGAAGATTTGAGAGATAAGGCTATGCATTGATTTCCAAAATTTGAATAATGTATCTTTAAAGGATAATTATCCCTCCCTAAGATGGATCATGTTTTGCAAAGGGTAGTTGGAGGATCACAGATGTCACTGCTTGAAGTTTATTTAGGTTATAATCAGATTTTGGTACATGAAAAATACCAAGGTAAAATTGCTTTCACAACACCTTGGGGGAATTTTCAGTGTGTTAAAATGCCATTTAGACTCAAGAATGTAGGGGTTAATTTTAAGTGGGCGATGGATATAGCCTTTTCTAATGAGAAAAGTGTTTTCTTAGTGGTGTATCTAGATGATTTGACAGTGTTTTCTGGTTCTAATGATCAACATTTGTATCATTTGAGAATTGTTTTCAGAAATGCACAGAGTTCAGAATTTCTATAAACCCGAAGAAGAGTATTTTTTCCATGGAGGAAGGAAAACTTCTTGGTCACATAATTTCCAAAGATGTCATTCGTGTTGATCCTTCCACAGTAGACGCCATTCAGAAGATAGATTTTCCACGAAACAAAAAGGTGATACAAGCTTTCAATGGTAAGATGAACTTATTATGCAAATTTGTTCCTAATTTAGTTGAGCATTTGTGTGAAATGACTAATATATTGGAGAAGGAAATTAGTATAAAATGAACCTCTAATGCTATGAAGTCTTTCAACTTGGTAAATCTTGCTTTAACCACAACCTTTGTTTTTTTTATTCTGGATTATACTAGTGATTTCATAATATTTTCATTTGCATCTAAGTACACCTTGGTTACAATTTTGATGCAAAATAAATATGAGGTTGAATAGCCTATTTCTTTCTTCAGTCGAGCCATTAGAGATGTTGTTCTTCGCTATAACATTATTGAGAAACAAGATTTAGCCCTAATCAAAGCTTTGAAATATTTATGGATCTATATTCTACATTCACATACTATAGCCTATGTTCCAAATTTAGCAGTAGAAGAGGTTCTCACATAGACTGATCCTGAAGGTCGAAGAGGTAGGTGGATAGCAATAATGCTAGAGTATGATCTGCAGATTAGGCCTACCAAACTAATCTAGGGATAGGGGTTAGCCAAGATGATCGTTGAATCCAAAATGCATGCTCTAGACATAAACTTGATTTTAACAATGTCAGATGATGAAGAAGATGGCGCTCTAATACAGGTATTGGAAATGTTTCTCACTTCACCATGGTATTCCGATATAGTGTACGTACTTTAGCACTCATGTCTTTCTCTTGTAATGTCAAAAAGTAAGGGTAGGTATTTGAAATTGAAATCTGCTAAATACTGTATTCTAGGTAGTGCCCTTTATTGGAAAGATCAAGAAGGTGTTCTTTTGAATTTTCTGGTTGAAGATGAGGCTAAGCAGGTAATGAATGACTTCCATAGGGGAGATTGTCGAGGTCATTTTTTTGGAAGACAAAAACTAACAAAGTGTTGAGTGCAGGGTATTATTGGCCAACTTTATTTTCTGTTTTGTACAAAACAGTCACAAACTGTCATGAATGTCAGGTTTTTCAGGGAAAAAGGAAACTCCTTCATCTTCCGCTGAAGCCTATTGTAGTAAATGCTCCTTTTCAATAGTGGGAACTTGATTTTATTGGGGAAATTCATCCCACATCATTGGCACATAACATATGGATTCTAACAACCCCTGACTACTTCACCAAGTGGATCAAGGCTATTCCTACAAGGAAAGCTATGGACATGGTAATTATTAAATTTTTAGAATCCAGTATTTTGTCTTGTTTTGGTTGTCCTCACCAGATTATTGTAGATAATGTTGCAGCATTTAAGTCCAAGAATATGGTTGAGTTTTTTCACAAGTATAATATTAGATTGTGCCATTCCACTGCATATTATCCATAGGGAAATGTATTAGTTGAGTCCTCTAATAAATCCTTGGTGAATATCATTAAGATAATTTTGAAGGAGAACAAGAGAAATTGGCATAGAAAGCTTATCAATTATTTGTGGGTAGACCGAGTGAGCTCCAATAAGTCTATATGTATATCACCCTTTAAGTTAGTTTATGGTACTGATACAATGTTTCCTACATCACTTGTAGTCCCAATTATGAGATTATTGAAGGAGGAAGATAGTGAGGAAGGTTATATGCAACGTCGAATAAATAAAATGACTTATCTTCAACAAACAATGGAGGAAGTTTCTCAGACTACTTCCAAGCTTCAGGAGAAAATCAAGAAGATTTATGATCGCAAAAACAAGGCAGATAAATTTCAGCTGGAGGATGTAGTGTTGAGATGGGATGCGAGAATGAAGATAATGGTAAGCACAGGAAGTTTGAAAACATTTGGAAAGGACCCTACAAGATCTTGGCTTATCGAGGACATAATGCCTATTTTCTAAGGGAGATGAATGGACAAGAATTTTCAAAAGGACCAGTTAATGGTAGGCAATTGAAACATTATTATTTATGATGCAACTTTTGAGAGAATGTTTCACTTTCATTGTAAATACCATTTTATATTTTCTGCAAGGTTTGGAGTAGATAGTCATCTAGGCTTGGGGCTCGAAGTGAAGGCTATAAAGCTTGTTGATTTTCTGTTGTTTACAAAGTTTTGGAGTTAAAATTTGAGTTAGTGTTAGAGTCAGTTTTTGAGTCAGTTCCCAATCATTTTAAATGTTTTTTGAGTCAGTTTAATAATATGCAGTCTTTTGGATTGTTTAAATGTATTTACCCAATGGTTAGGCACTTAGTATATGGTGTTCTTGACACTTGCGAAGAAATTGTTAACCAATTAAATAGAAATATTTTCCAATTAAAATTGATAAAAAAAAAATTGAAGAATAATACTTCTCTGAGTCAAGTTAGACTCTGTGTGGAAGAGTATCCAATTTGAGAGAAATCACAATATAGTGGGGTATTATGAAATCTAATAAATTTGAGAAATGATTCTCATAAGAATGATATACATTTAACAATGACCCTATACTCAAACCCTGAAAAGCCAAACTGAAAGTTCTAAAACATCTTTGCTCGAATAAGATGAGAAAAATTAATAAAGAAATCCCAATAACCGAAGATAGGAACCACAATAGAAAGTAGAAAACAATAGATTTGCAACTACAGTAATTTCTGATCTTCTAAGATGACAAAATCGATCTTCTAAGATGAAAAAATTAGGAAAAAATTCATATGTATGAAAAACACAAAGAAGTTAACTGAATTTGTCAAGCCATGTTGTATAACCATGACTTTCTCAACAAACGAGAAATGCGAAGAAAAATGAAAATAGGAGAAGCTTCTAGAATGTAGATGGGACTCAAGTACAAATTATAATAAATCTCATCCAATACTATACCTCATAAATTTCTGATACGAAGGTAAAGGATGGCTTGGTGGGTGATGCGTAAGCCCAACTAGCAAAGAGGAGGGGGTTTAACAAAAATGATTTGAAAGTGTAAATTTCTTACCTAGGAGACGTGGATATTCCATGGTGGAAAGAACCCAGATTGGATTTCTTTAATCTGCAAAGAAGCCTCAATTTCATTAATAATCAATATGGTGAAATATCCAAAACACATAGAATGGAAATTTCAGAAGTGAGTAACTAGAGAATAATCCATAAACTACACACAGGGGATAAACAAATCGATAATGTTGAAGGAGTGAGTGTCAAACCATCAATGTAATTGTGTTGGCTAATGAAAAGGTAGAAGAGGTTTTTACCTTACATGAACCCAAGTCTCTTGGCAAGAAGGACAATGAATTTGGTAGAGTGATCATGGTGTCTTAATCTCCTATGTGTAAATCTCTGCAACGAAAAAGTAAAACTAGGCTGCATGGTGTTACTGTCAATATTTTCATACTTCCACCAGGGATCAAAGCACATTTACATGTGCATCTTAGGTGTCCCATTCTGAATAATTTTTTCATCATTCCAATAGGTCATGACATAAAATTGTTCCACTAGTGGTTGTCCTTGTCAAATAAGCTTCTTTCTCCCTTAAAAGATCATGTTCGCTGACTGATTCTCATGTTTCCTTGAGCATAATAACACCTATGGAAATGATCTCCTCACTTGGAAATATTTTAAGTCAAAATATCATTCAAAGGTTAGGTCAAAAAAGCAGTCCCATTAGGTCATCAAGTTTTTTCATTTCTCAAGGTCATTCCTTCATTCAGATGAGGTTAAGACATATATGAGAGGGACTTAAAAATATCATCATGATGTAAGTTATATTTTTAGTTTAATGACTTTTATATCAAAATGTCATTTTGATAGAAATTTCAAAGATGTAATTTATTTCGATTTTTCCAAATGTAATTTTATGTTATCATATGTGATAAATGTAATCCCAAGATCTCAAAGTGCAATCATGTCCAGCTTAAGTGAGCAAAGAAAGCTAAACTCCATGACTTGATCAACCTACAATGCCAAAAGGTCAGAGAGAAAAATAATATTAGTGCTAAAGTCTAAAGAGAAAAACAAAACATTAGAAAATTGGGTATTTCAAAAGGAAAATTAAAAACCACTAAAAGCCAGTGAAAGTATAAAGTCCTATTTGTCAAAGAGGAAAACATCATTTGTTAAATTTCCAAGGAGAGAAACACTATTTTGGAGCAAGAAGGTCGAACAGGGGGGAAAATTTGAATAAATTTCTTGGCGTTGCGCTTCTGGGTTAGGCGTTGTGCATAGGCCAAAGGCGTTGCACATAGGAACCTTCCGCCAGTGTACTTTTGCTCAGTGCTGCATATAGGCTAAGGGCACTTCATTCATGGGTGAGGCACTGTGGATAGAGGCAGAACCCTCCCAAATTATTCCAAACAATTCAAGATCACCTCTTTGTCTCTAAAACAAGTAAGTAGACCCTTATAAATCCCCTTTCACCATTTTTGGGCCTATGAATGAAGTTTTATGTTGAAAAAAATCATAAACCCTAGTTTTCCTAAAATCTCCCTCACCATTACAAAATTTCCCAAAAATCACTTTACGCAAAAAATTACTATCCCTAGACCCTAATACTTCATCCCATACTTTCGAGAACACTAAAAGTACGTATCCCAAAGCCCCTTTACCATTTTCATTAAAATCCCAAATTTCTAGAATTTTCACTTTTATGCCTAGATTTCTCCATACCCTTGACCTGTAATTAAATTTTCATTTTCATCCCTCTTCATATTTTCACTTCCCATCACCTCACAAAACTTCTTAACCCTTTACCCCATCTCCCTTAATTTTTGTAGCTCTATCCCTATTTCCTAGAGCCCTCTTTTCATTATCCTTTTCCTCACTCCATTTCCCTTCACTCCCTCACTCGATCTCCCTTTTATTTCCTTTTCCCTAGGGTTTTCAATATATCAAAGAGATGAACATGGATAAAGAGGACATATATTACATGGAGGAGGTACATAAGGATGATTATTTTTAGGAAGATGATGTTTTATAGCAGAGAAGGCCACATAAGGGAGGATAAATCATCAGGATAGAACCAAAAAAAATTAGAGAGCTATAGGCTTCACCTTTATCTGTATCTTGTTTCTGATATGTTGGGTGTTATGAGTTTTGTGAAAAAGGTGAAAATATTTCAGCATCACCCAGAGTTGACTAGGATTTTTATACTGAACCTTCATGATAATAGAGTAACTCTTGTAGGTGTAACTTCTTCCTTGTCCACTGCCATTATTGCTGATGCTATAGGGATTCCAAATGTAAGGGAAAAATGGTATAAGGAATAGGACTTGGATGAACATTATTTTGAGCCTTATCTCAAAACCAGATACAGGAATGAAGGAAGAAAAGTTTTCCCTTTCAGTTTCCTCGTCACCAAGTATGCACCTGTAATGAAGATTATCATGAGATATTTTACTTGTGAGGGAAGATTTTCCAGATTGTACACATACCATATCAGGCTAATCATGCATTTAACTAGGGTTAGGATGCTGACAATCCCATATTTATTGTCCCAAAACATTAAAAAAATGGAATACCTACTTTCAAAGAAATAATATCATCAACAAATGAATAGCCTCTATCATCACTCCCTCATCAAACTCATTGTGCTCCATCATCTAAATTTGCTCAACATTTCTTGGGATACTTTCATCTCTAATGAAATATTCACAGGTCTCCAAATTCCTCCACCAATGCCACAAGAGAGAAGAGAGACATCTACTATCCCTGTAGCTGCAAAAACAAGGAAACATAAATTCAAATCACCTAACCCAGTCAAAGAGTGTAGTGTAACATATCAGAGAGGGCTAAGAGAATTATTTACAGCAGAGAGGTGAGTTCTTGCTTGACATGGTGTGGAAGAGGCCTTGCCTTCTTCATCAACACAGAGAAATTTTTTTTCTCCACATGGTGTGGAAGGGGCTTTGCCTTCTTCATCAACAAAGTAGGTAAAAAAGGCATAGAAAGGAAAGGAGAAAATCATAGGGGCCAGCCATGGAGAAACAGATTAAGAGCATGAAGATGCACATGAGGAAGAGAGTGATTTTGAGCTAGTAGACCTTGAAGAGTTTGATGATATTACTACATCAAACATTGGCATCAAAGAAAAGGAAGCACACATTAGAGAGTTGCAAAACATTCTTGAGAGGGAAAAAATCATTATCTCTTCCCTAGAGCAAGAGAACAAACAATTGACAGACAAAAGAACTCTTTTGGAGATGAAGTTGCTACAGGAGAGGAGGAAAAACATGATCAATCAAGCAGCTATGGAAGATCTTGAGGGAGCTGAAAACATTAGGAAAAGGCCAAGAACAATAGGCCTCAAAAGACCATTCAAGAAAGAAAAGCAAAAAGCTCAAAATTTGACTATTGACCAGCATTTGGAAAAGGAAATTGAAGATAACGGAGAAGTGTGGTCTGATAGAGTCAACATTCATTTGGATAAGCTGCTAGTGAAAGCAAAAAATACAATGAGATGCTCAGGCACATGGCCCATCACTATTAGACCGGGAACACAATTTGCAACATAAAGTCAAATAGATGAAGGATAAATTAAGGAAGATCCAAAAAGGAAAGAAAGGAGTGGATAAGATCAAGATTCTTGTTGAAGCCTCCTTAGCTTAGCTTGACACATGATTGTGGGCTTATTCCACAAATATCCAAAATTTTGCAAAATTTTGGATATTTTTGAGTTTTCTTGGCAATTTTGAAAGAACATAGTAAATCCTGCCCTATGTGCAGCGCCTTGGCGCTACACTTCTTCTTGGAGCATCCAATGGACAAAATAAAAGCATCAGTCTATTCATAATGGTGAGTACATGCCCCCTATATGTTTTCTAAGATTTTCGAGCAGAACTAGTCAGGAAAAAGGGCCAAAAGCTCCCAAAAAATCATGTTTCTGCCTCTTTTTGAGGGTGGGACTAAACATAGAGGTATTCTTTGGAGATTTCAGTTTTGAGGGGTCAAATTAGCTCCAAATCGAAAACCACAAGTAGATCCAGAAATTAGAGTAGACATGATTTCCAATGAGCTATCATGAGCTCAATTTGGACATCAGGAAGTTAGCCAAAAGTGACTTGTAATAATACCTATTGTTTTCCTTCTTAGCATTGCGCATAGGACAAATTTTCTCCGTTTTAAAGTTTTCTCTATTTTTCATGTAATTTATGAGTTTTACCTCACTAACTGGGTTTTTCAATGATGTAATTGGTAAATATTAATGTAATTATGATGAGGATTAGTTTAATATGGTTAAATTCATTAGCTTGAGTCCTCTAAAGGTCAAGTGAATCAGTTTCCTCTCTTTTAGAGGCAAGTTTTTGGGTCTTCCTTGTCTTCAGATTATTGTTTGGGAGTAGGTGAAAATGATCCTTATCTCATGGATTTGACTCACTGAGGCTAGGGAGAGTGGTTTTGAGGTCTATATGATGCATTTTCTCAGTCATTGTAATTGTTGGACTCACTTGGAGCTTTGGCATCTCAAGGACACACTTCTATATCAGTTTGGCATGGACATTAATCAAATTTGCAGCTATTTTTATGGGATCCATGTGGTATTATGCTTAGCTTGAGTTCTTCTTCTATGCTCATATGTTTGAATTTTTTGTTACTTCATCCATAATTTCATTGCTAATAAGTGAATTTTTTCAAGTTAGATGAATAGAATCCATAATTTTTATGCTCTGTTTGGGTTAATATTCACCGTTTGTAATTTCTTCAGTTTAAAAGGAAATCATGAGTTCACCATGCTCTTTCTAGCTCATCACATGTCTTCATCACCCCATAATCAAAACCCTAAAGTGCTAAAATTCATACTTACCTTGCCCCATCGAACACCCTACAAATCTTGACCCAGTTTCCTTGCCCTAGTTTTTTGACTCCTCCTAATCCAACAAAACCCTACCAATCAAAATAAAAAAAGCCTCTACTGTTAAACCTAGCCTAAAATATTCTTTCCTTAGTCATTTTGACTGCGATCTATATGAATTGAGCCCTCTCTTGGCCTAGTAGGGCTAGCTACTTGGATAAGCGTGGTTTGAGGTTGCCTTAGAATTGCCTCTCTCAGCTTGAGGTTCAATCCGAGTGATAAGACGTGGTGCAAGCTGAGTGAAGAGCCGAACCAAAAATTGTAACAATGAAACCCGACATAGTAAAGTTAGGGTTACATATGCGTAAATACCTCCAAATAATACTAATTGTTTCACACTGTCCATGTGGAGGGCATCAGATTGAGGAAGGCCAGGAAGCCATGTGAACACATTAATATAAACGTACCAATTTTTTTTTAAAATCCTGAGGTTTAGATTCTCAATATCAGTACATATACGCGAAATTAATGTCAAACCAAAATCCTTGTATACGATCCCTACATCATTTATGTATGAGATATATATCATTAAATTCTGAATTGAGATGTTGTAAGCCATCAATTCCAAACATAATTCTATTGTATAATTGCAATATATCCTAATTAATACAAGTTTAATAGCATTAAGGTTTCCCAATGACATCCGAATTGGAATACTTAAACACTGCTAGAAAATGCGTAACCAAAGTGTTAACGTTCAAAGTCATTATATGGGATACAAAGCATGTACTAGGGGTTGAATATAATATATGATTATATTATAGGGTACCACTTTAGTATTAAATGGTATGTTTCCAATTGTAGTTCTAGGAATTCGAATGAATTCTTCTCTAATGGTTTAATGTTTTACAATTCATAAAGTTATAATTTTCTAAGGGTGTATTCTATTAATATAGGGTTGACAGCATTAATGTTGCACTATGTAACCCGAAAGGAAATACATAATTATTGATATAATATTCGATTTATTTCATATGAAATTCAAAGCATATAATATTCTTCAAATGAAATCTCCCAATGATTGCCTAAAGGTTATATTGTAATAACCACAATTTTAGAACTTTAACATTCATTGTAAGCTCAACTATAGTAGCAGGAATTCGAACGAATTCCTATCGGATATTATAATGGGAACAATCCCAAAATTCATAAATTTCTAAGTTAGAGTCTATTATAATAAGGCAGGGAATTCCTTTAGATAGACTAAAAATAATTTCAGAATTATGAAACTAAGTGTATTAATCAATAAATACATGAGGAGAAAATGATCGAATATATAAGATAGATAAATGTAATGTAATAGTGAGGAATTCATATTACAATATTTATTCACAATTAAGGTTATAAATAGGATAAGATGAACCTCAATTATATAAGGATAAGGAGGATAGAGTGTAATCAAGAAGAAGTGGTGATTTTGTAATTTATCAAGTACAAAATGTATAACCACATAATTCCTCTAAGAATGACAATAGTATAAGAAGAAGTTTGTCGAAAGTTGATGAAATAGTGACGAAGATGGAAGATAGAGTTCAGAAAGTGAGTAATTATACTGTAGATAGAAAAAAAATGGTGGTAAGTGGAGTTGTTACAGATGGTATTAGATCCCATGCTAAAACACTGGGCCTATATGTCTCCTCACACACAAAAAAAAATCCAAGATTTATGCTATTGTAAATTGATTTTTTTTTAATGAAAAATTTTACACTAATTTCATTTCTATGTACAATGAATTAGTGGAGAAAAGAACAACTGAAATTCTGAACGAAGGGGAAGAGTTGTATGTAGATCTGGGTTGTGCAGGAAATCCACCAAATCAAAATGTTTAGTTACTTGATACGCTCCAGGAAATGTAACAAGAATTGGTTTATCATAGAACCAGTAATGAACGATTGCTACAAGCTAGCAAAGAAAAAGAGAGGTTGATTAAGGAATTAACCTCAAGTTCTAGTCCAAAAGTGAAGACCCGAATAAAGAGAAGAGAAGCTGAAACCACTCAGAAGAGTCTAAGGCTATTAATGTAGGTAGACATGATCCCAAAAAGAGAAAGGGGAAGGATGAGGAATTCTGGCTCCTGAAATGAGAAAAACACCTTTGGGTTACTAAATGAAAATAATGTGAAAATAAATAAATAAATTTGAAATCTACTACTTGCAAAGTAAAGCTAACTATGGTAGGAAGAAACCAGAATGATACAAGTGTGGAATGGGAAAAACACTAATTGAGAACACTCACAATAAAATTTCAAGTTTATATACTTTAATGATAGAGGTAATCATAACAAAACAAGGAAACAAAAGAACCATTAAAAATTTTGAGGCGTTGGGGAATCTCACGAGACGGTTCACATAGGACGATTCAGAAAAATTAAGTTGTTCGAGTAACAATAAATGACTAGACTTGAAATATGTCGGCGACCAGCACTGTCTCAGTGAATGAACAGACTGAAATAAAAATCGATCATAATAGAAATGTTGAAGGTATGAATTTTGAACAAATTGTCGCTGATTTGATAAATCTAGGAAAAGAAGTTGTTTAAGTGAGTTTACAAACATTAGTAAATTTAAAAAAAAATGCAGCAACATGGTTAGCATAATTAGCCATAGGAAAAGAGACATGCAAAAAAAATAAAAAAATTCTTGCAACTATAAAAAAATTTAGAGGAATACAACAGAAAATTCAAATTAACACATGATATCAGTAGAATGATATAATCTGTTAGTAGGGATGAAGAGGCTGGAAAAAAATTTGAAATAAAAGGTATGATTTGTGAGCAACCTGTTTCTAGCTAATAAATTCAGAGAAAAGTTAAGCTATATAGGTCCACAGATGGTGGGAAAGTGTAAATTAACATCACAAAAAAATTGCAGCAAGCTTGGTTAGTTCAATTAACTACTAGAACAGAAAGAAAAGTGACCGATAAGTTACCAAAGATTGCAATAAATTTAAATGGGTATGAAATTGAATAAAATTTAAATTTTTTACCTTTAGGTTCCTATGATGTATTAGTAGGAATGGAATTGTTATAAAAACATAAAGCAATAGTTAATTTCTTAGATAAAACAGTTCATTGTATAGATGGTGAGGGAAAACCAGTGATAGTGAAAGGAAAAACCTAGACCAATATCAATCAGATAAATTTCAGTGCTACAGTTAAAATATGACAACAATGAAAGGCTATCAAGTATATGTTGTACAAGTGGATGAATTGGGACAACAAATAAAAAAAAAAGAAACTGTAGAAAATTTAATAGTAATCAGAATTCAAAGATGTGTTTCTAGATGAAATATCTCAACTAACCCCTAAAAAAGAAATTTATTTTTGAAATTGAATTAATAAGTGGAGCTACACCTGTCTCTAGAGCAACATAGATAATGAATACCCAGAGTTGATAAATTTAAAATTTCAACTACAAGAGTTGCTGGATAGAGGTTATATCCGGCCAAGTGTGTCTCCATGGGGAGCACCTGTGTTGTTTGTTAAAAATAAAGATGGCACATTCAGAATGTGTATATACTACATAAAATTGAATAAACTGACTATAAATAATAGATATCCTCTATAGAGAATAGATGGTTTATTTGAGCAAGTGAGAGGAGCCACCATCATTTCAAAGATTGACATAAGGACATGCTATCATCAACTGATAATTGAGGATGAAGACATAAATAAGGTTGCATTCAGAGCTAGATATATACCCTATGAAATGGTATTTCTACATTTTGGGTTGAATAATGCCCTACTACCTTTATATGTCCAATGAATAGTGTCTTAAGTAAGTACCTAGACAAATTTTTTCTGGTTTTTATTGATGACATTCTAGTATATTCTAAGAATGCAGCAGAACATATAGAACATCTTAGAATTTTCTTATAAACACTTAGAGAATATAAGTTATATGGAAAACTTAGCAAATGTGAATTTTATAAAGAAAAAATTTAGTATTTGGTTCATGTAATGTCAAATAGAGGATTGGAAGTGGACCCAGAAAAAATACAAGCTATTATGGATTGGCCTGTGCCTACTGATGTTTTAGTCATAAGATAATTTATGGGAATTGCGAGAGACTAGAGGAGATTTGTAGAAGGAATTTCAGCTTTAGCTTTTCCTATTACATCTCTAGAGAAGAAAGGAGTGAACTTGAGTGAGTAGAAAAAGGTCAACATAGTTTTGAATAGTAAAACTAAAACTAACAACTGCTCCTATTTTGAATATTTTTGATACAAACAAAGAAATTGTATTATGTACAGATGCTTGTGAAGAAGGATTAGGAGAGGTATTATTACAAGAAAACTCAGTCATAACATATGAGTCAAGAAAATTAAAGTGACATGAACAAAATTCCACTGTGTAAGACTTAGAGTTAGCTACAGTAAAGGCATTCTTTGAAGTTGTGTAGATAGTATCTATTACGAAAAAAATGTTTTTGCTAAGGACCTATCAAATAAGTTTGAAATACTTTTTTTACACAACCTGAGTGAATGCTATCCAAGCTCAGTGGTTGTCTTTCCTTAGTTATTTTGACATAGAAATCAAACATATTAAAGGAAAAGAAAATAAGATTGCAGGTGCCTTGAGTAGGAATGCTCCTAAAAATTTGAATAGTGTTGTGAGTAGTGAAAATTTTGACATTGAAGGATTGATACAAGAGGTAATGAGTCAAGGTTTAACTATGAAAAAACTCTAAGAAAAATTGCAGAATACTAAGATATTGGGATATACTCAAAACTAGAGAGGGATGATTTGTTATAAAAATAGATTGTACATCCAAAATGTGAACTCATTAAAACATGAAATTTTAGATGAATATAAAAAACGACTCTATGCAGGATATCTGAGGTATCAGAAATTTATTTCAGCCTTGAGAAATAATATGTTTTGGCCAGGTATGAAAAAGGATGTGGCTAATTATTTAACTAGATGTTTGGAATTTCAACGGGGAAAAGTAGAGCATTAGTAACCAACATGATTACTGAATCATTTACCTATCCCAGAATGGAAATGGGAAATAGTTTCCATAGATTTTATAACTGGGTTTCCTAGAACAAGACACTAACAAAATTAGTACTTTTTTTTATCGGTTCCAGCTAATTTGGTCACAACTCCAAGTAGTCAATGTGTCCAAGAAAGAAATTGTGTATTAATATGAAGTTCCAAGATTGATCATATCTAGAAAAGCTGACAAGGTTAATTTCAATTGGGTTTTTGAAAACTGTGTTGTAGGAAAAAGAGTACCAAGTTGAAGTTTAGTACAGCTTGTCAACATTTGGACAGATTGAAAGATTCAATCAAACTTTAAATACATGATGTGCATGTATGTAATCAACAATGGGACAAAAACTCAAGTGGGAAAATTGCATATCGTAGAGTTGCTTTTAATACAAATTAGTAAGATTCTAAGTAAGATGTATTTTTTTTGT
This sequence comes from Pinus albicaulis, assembly GCA_034641835.2. Taxonomy (NCBI): domain Eukaryota; kingdom Viridiplantae; phylum Streptophyta; class Pinopsida; order Pinales; family Pinaceae; genus Pinus; species Pinus albicaulis. The sequence continues at coordinate 1,910,840,967 of CM076578.1, forward strand.
GAAGCTTGATGTAATAGGAAATGCTACACTTCTATTAAATGGAGTTCATTTGAGAAGACATGTAGAGGGGAAAAGAATTCACTAAGAATTCAAAATGGGTGACAACGTGTACTTGAGGAGTAAGCCATGCAAAAGTACATTGTATGCTAGTAGCTATGCTAAATCAACACTATACTGCTATGAACCATTAGGAGTCTTGCTACAAAGTGACTCTACTGAGACATATTAAGGTTCAGAGTATTATCCTGATTCGTTATAAAAATGTATATAAGTGACCCTACTCATGAGAATTGATATAATGTGCGAGCAGATGGAAACATGAATGAAAAAATCTTCTAGATATACTTATTTTACGGAAGCAGGAATAAATAAAGCTCCAAAGTATAACAGTAAGTAGGGTAAAAGTGGGATGGATGCACTTAACCTCTAAAGATATTACTGGGAGCAAGAGGATGAGATGAAAGAGCAACATCCATCCCTGGTTGAGAAATCAACAAAGAATTTTGCAACACCGATGACAATGTTCTATACTAGAGGGGGAATATGTAATATCCCTATTTTTATTCTTTCATTAGAAGTTATAAAGGTCAAATGGACCTATAGGAAACTGATATGTGGATATAAATCTAAGTTGAATTAAAAAAATGGAAATTGAATTATTGTGCAGATACTAGATTATAATTAGAGATCATGAATTCAAGTCCATGAGCATGGATAAGATTCCAAAGACTTTCCCAGATTCTCCAAAAATCGTTGGAGAAAATAAATTAAAATTAACTATTAGATTGGAGATAAAAATATAAAAAGATACCTCAATAAAGTGGAAAGCTACTAGGAAGAGGTGGAATAAAACTAGAAAAAGGAAAAAACTTGTTTTAAAGTACTTTTGTGGAAAAAACAAAACAAAAACATAAGCAAAAGGGAAAGCAACATCCTGATTAACTGTATGCAGTTATGGAAACAAGCGGGTTGGAACGTAGGTGGGAAAGCAGGCCTAAATAAGCCATTTCTGGGTAGAAAAGAGGTTTTGTACACCTTGGAGGATTTGATCTCTACTCGGGAGGAGTTTTGGAGATAAAGCTCAAGGTTGGAATGAAAATAGTCTTACCTTAAGTGGTATGCAGAGTTAATTTAATTATGGATTATTATTATGTTTTTATTATTATAATTATAACTTGGAGAAATGATGTTTATACATAAAGGTAAGTGAAAGGTTATAATTCTCAGTAATTATATTAGTCGTATATTTTATAGTCTAATGTATTTAACATAACATAACCATTATGAAAATATTTTAGTTTTGTATAGTTAAATAGACAGATTGAGTTTTAAACTAAGAGACAAAAATTCTAACTCACTTATGAGGGTTTAAATCTGTTGATATGTTGTGCTAAAATTTATGTTCAATTCAAAAAATATACTATGTAAATTAGAACAGATGATAACATAGTTAATTAACATTATTATTCTGCAAATAAAAAGGGAGCCAAAAACCTAGATACATCAATGGATAGTAGACAATCTAGAAAGAAACATGATCATATATATTTGCTTTACTTTAATATTGTACATAGTTATATCTATTCATTTATACAGACAAACGAGAAATTAACTATCATATATATATTGCAGTACTAGAAGATTTTACAAATATGTATACAAAATTCATATAAAGAGAAATTCTCATTATCCAAAAATAGGAATGGAATTTTGTAGAAAGTACTGATATACTGTATTATGATATATTGTCCATAGTATAATAATTGCAGAAAAATATTTTGTATATTAAGTACACATTTTACATAGGAATAATTGTCCTAGAATTCAGTGGATTGAATTCTAGCAGGTTCGTGACCAACCTGTACATAGAAGGAATAAAACGGTCTGTTAATGCTTGTGGGAGGACAACACAGATTGACAAGAAATAAATTGTGCAAGGTACAATACCTATACAATAAACCAAAATACAATTGTTTAGAACTTAATTATGAGGATAATTAAAGTAATTATGTGAAATATGAGGATGGAATCATACAAAATTAAACATTAAATTACCTTATTAGTCAAGGAGAAATTCCATGATAATTCCTTCGGTCAAAAAAGAAAATAAATTAAAATCCGAAGACAAAAATATACAAGTGGATACATTGTAAATAAATACTTGTATAGTAATACATGGGAGTGTAATTACCTGTATGAGGATAGTGTAAAACAAGAATATCCATGACTGGTTTTAGAAGGTTAAAAGAAGAGTCTCCAACATAAACCATGTTATTAGTTGAGGGAACAAATTAAAAGGTTCAGTACTTCCTGAAGGAAGAATGAGAATATATTTTATAAATCTATTTTCCGTGAATATCAATATTATTGAAGGAGTATTATAGAGATGGAAAATAAAAAAATAGGTAGGAATTATGCCTACTATTAAATGTATAATATTCAAATATTACCTCTCTGTCTTACACGCTTTAAGTAAATCCTCATAACTCAGAGATATAATTATGTGGAAAATCGAGGAGTACCATTTACGCACACTTGGAAAGAAATTATTAACCTATTAAATAAAAATATTTTCTAATCCAAATTGATAAAAATGAAATCAAAGAATATACTTCTCCGATTCAAGTTAGATTCTATGTGGAAGAGTATCCAATTTGGGAGAAATCATAATACAGTGGGATATTATGAAATTTAATTAATCGGAGAAATGATTCTCATAAGCATGATATAAATTTCATAATGAATTTATACTCAAACCCTAAAAAGCCAAACCGAAAGTTCCAGAACATCTTCGATCGAATAAGATGGGAAAATTTAATATAGAAATCCCAATAACCAAAGACAAGAACTGAAACAGAAAGTAGAAAACAATAGATTTGAAACTACAGTAATTTATAATCTTCTAAGATGACAAAATCTATCCTCTAAGATGACAAAATGAGGACAAAATGCATCCGTATGAAAAACACAAAGAAGTTAACCAAATACATCTAGCATTATTGTATAACCACGATTTTCTCAAAAAATGAGAAATGCCAAGGAAAACAAAAATATGAGAAGCTTCCAGAATGTAGATGGGATTCAAGTAAAAATTATGATAAACCTCATCGAACACTATACCTCAGAAATTTTTGATACCAAGGTAAACGATGGCTTGGTGGGCGATACGTAAGCCCAACCAGCAAACAGAATTGGGTTTAACATAAACGATTTGAAATTGTAAATTTATTACCTAGGACATGTGGATATTCCAGGGTGGAAATAACCCATATTGGATTTCTTCAATATGAAAATAAACCTCAAATTCGTTAATAATCAATATGGTGAAATACCCGAAACATATAGAATGGAAATTTCAGAAATGAGTAACTAGAGGAGAATCCATAAACTACATACAGGAGATAAACAAAATGATAACATTGAAGGAGTGACAGTCAAACCATCAATGGAATGGTGTTGGGTAATGAAAATATAGAAGAGGTTTTTACCTTACTTGAACCCAAGTCTCTTGGCAGGAAGGAAAATGACTTTGAAAAAGTGACCATGGAGTCTTAATCTCCTCTGTGTAAATCTCTACAATGAAAAATTAAAACCAGGCTTCCTGGTACAAGATGAATGCATAGCCGAACCAAAAATTGTAACAATGAAAACTGATAGCGTAGAGTCAGGGTTGCATAGGTGTAAATCCATCCAATAATACGAGCCGTTTCACACCATCCATGGGGTGGGCATCAAATTGAGGAAGTTCGGGAAGCCATGTGAATGCATTAATATAAACGTACTAGAAAGTGGTAAAATCCTGAGGTTTGGATTATCAGCATCAATACATATACGAAAATTAATGTCAAACAAAAATCCTTCTATAGGATCCTTACAGAATTAACGTATGAAAGATATATCAATAAATTGTGAATTGAGATGTGGTAAGACATCAATTCCGAACTTAATGCTATTATAGAATTATAATATAACCTAATTAATAAAAGGTTAATAGCATTAAGGTTGCCCGATCACATCCGAATTTGAATACTTAAACATTGATAGAACATGAGTAACCAAAGTGTTAATGTTTGAAGTCATTATATGGGATACAAAGCACATAGTAGGGGTTGAATATAATATATTATTATATTGTAGTGTAGCACTTAAGTATTAAATGTTAAGTTTCATAATGTAGTGGTGGGAATTTGAATGAATTCTTATCCAATGGTTTATTTTTTTACAATTCATAAAGTTATAATTGTCTAAGGGTGTATTCTATTAACATATGGTTGCAAACCTTAATGTTTCACTTTGTAACATGAAAGGAATACATAATTATTGATATAGTATGCTTAAATCATATTATAATATTCGATTTAGTTCATATTAAATGCAAAGCATATAATATTCTTTAAATGAAATCTCGTAATGAGTGCCTAAAGGTTCTATTTTAATAACCACAATCGTAGAACTTTAACATTGATTGTAAGCTCAACTATAGTAGGAGAAGTTCGAACGAATTCTTACCGAATATTATAATGGGAACAATTCCTAAAATTCAAAAAATTCTAAGTGAGATTATATTATAATAAGGCATGGAATTCCTTTAGATAGACTAAAAATAACTTTATAATTATGAGACTAAGTGTATTAATCAATAAATACATGAGCAGAAAATGATTGAATATGTAAGATAGATAAATGTAATGTAATAGTGAGGAATTCCTATTACAACATTTATTCACAATCAAGGTTAAAAAGAGGATAATATGAACCTAAATTACATGAGGATAAGGAGGATAGAATGTAATCAAGAAGAAGTGGTGATTTTGTAATTTATCAAGTACAAAACATATAACCACAAATTTCGTCTAATCATGATGATAGTATAAAAATAAGTTCGTCGAAATTGGATGAAATAGTGACAAAGATGGAAGATAGAGTTCAAAAAGTAAGTAAGTATACTACAATTAGAAAAAAAAATTGGTGGTAAGTGGAGTTGTTACATTTGTCTAGAATCGACTGTGATGTCATCTAGATAAATAACCACTAATTTTTTAATGATTCCTTTAAAATATGTGTCCATGGCTCTTTGGAATGTGGCACATGCATTGATTAACCCAAATGTCATCTTCTGATAGGCATAAGTTCCCCACTTAGTTATGAATGTAGTCTTTAATATGTCGTCTAGGTGTACCTGGTACACGTAGATTTCATTACATTGTGAAAAATCATTTAAAAAAAACATGAGTTCAGAACCAACTACAATTTGCAGTACTTGTTTCATTATTTGTAAAGGAAAATTGTCCTTCTTACATGCTTTATCTAAATTTATAAAATCTATGCAAATCCTAATGTCACCATTTTTCTTCCTCATAGGTACTAAATTTGATACCCACTTTCAATGTCTAATGGGAAAGATGATTTTAGCTTTGAGGAGTTTAATCAACTCTAATTTGATTTGTATTTCAGTATTAGGATGAATTTTCCTTAACTTCTATTGCAGGTTTCTTGTTTGAAATCATAGGGATAATATGTTGGATGACAGAGGTGTCATATGTTTTGAGATAAGCGTAATCCCAAGAAAAAAATCCTGTTTAGATCCTTAATAACTTGATGAATGATGATATTTCGTTAGAAGCTAGACCAAGTATTAACTTCACATTTTGTGGTTTATCATCAGTTCCAATATTTACTAAAAATCTTAAAGGTGAACTTTTAGTTTTAGAATTAGTAACTTTCTTGAACCGATCTTTTAAATCATAAAGGTCTTCGAGTTTGACAATGAACTTTGGTATTGTATTTTCATCGTGTTCTTTATTTATCTGGGATTCATGTTCATGCTCATCTATAATTTGATCGTCATAAGTTCCTTGTGATGTAAGGAAGCCTATGATATCATAATCTTGATAAAAAACTCTCTAGTTAGTAATATTATCATGAACAAATGGTCTAAAAATGAATTCAATAGTAAACCTATCGTGACTAACTTATTGAGATGGTATTAATTTTAATGCTACATTGGCCCATAAATCTGCACTAGCATTTTGTATGCTTGGCATAGAGGAGATATTAAAAGCTAAAAAATGAGAAGTCAAATTCTAGACTAATGGCTGATAATGTTTGAGATGTCCATAATGGGAATGTGTAGTGTTTCTCACTTCTTTAATAATTATTTTTGAATCTCCATATATTTTCAGATATTTAATATCAAGGTCTATTTGTTTATACAAACATTTAACTAGTGTTTCATATTATTCTCTGTTGTTTGCGCATTAAAATTCTAGTCTGCAGGCTACCATGATCTTTTCTCCTTCTGGGATTATCAAAATACAGCAAGCTCCTGCGCCATCTTCTGATTTAGAACCATCAAAATAACGAGTCCAAAATAAAGAATTAACTTAGGGTTTATTTACAAAATGTTTCCATTTAGAAGCAACTCTTCGGGAAAAAAATTCAATTTGGAAGATAACGGCATTATCGAAGAAGGGTGAACATTGTGCATTAAAGTTTCCAGGAAATGATTATGTTGAGTAATTTCCAATAATATTATTACTGAATGCTACTGACTCATTGATCTCTTCAAGATCAGTAATTGTGTGTTTTATGAATTTCTCATAGTCTACTATAATTTGGTTTGGATTTCCATTAAAGTGTAGCCACGGGTGTGATCAGTATGTTGCAAAATATCCTTGAAGTTGTTCAGACCAGTCTCTGCTCAATACTAGACCATAAAATTCAGGAATGTCATCTTCTAAAATATCAATTATCTGAGAAACTTTCGTTTTTGATGATAATATAATGGAAACAAAGTTTATTTCTCCTACAACTTCTACTTTTTTCCTATCGATTTGTACTATATGAACATTAGATTTTTGAGGAGTTATGTTCAATTTAGCACATTCTAATTTTGGCATAATATTAGAAGAATCCCCTAAATCAATTAAGAAATTATGGACATTATTATTAAAGATGTCATGGGTTAAGAGGAATGGAGGTATGTGAGAAATGGATCGATCACCTATCATGATGAGATATGTGGAGTCCACTTTAGTTCAAGGAGTAGGAGGTTTACCCATGTTGTTAACATCTCGATCTACTACTGTAGCAGGTAGAGATGAAGTAGGAACTACATTCAATTCTCTAATTAAAATCTTTTGCTCTTGTCTCAATTTAGTAAGTTTGTGGATTGAGATATTAGCACTGGTATTTTTCATATATTCCACTATATTATATTCAATAGTATCAGAGACTACCATTGTCTTTGATGTAGATGGAATGTATGAAGAAGAAGGATTAATTTGTGAAGCCTTAGATGTAGACTTCTTACTTACTATCTTTTCTTTAGCAGGAGGAATAGAGTTCTTCTATTTCTGTTTAGACTGAGTCGCATCTGAGGAGCTCTTGCTTCTTGTGCTAACTAGTAAAGCTTCTTGTCCTTCCTCATTTGGTAGGATGAAATATTGCATACCTTTTAGTTCAAATTCTTCATCAGCTTATGTTTCTGCTTCCTATGTTTCTTCATATTTTGTTTCCATGTCGGACTCGAAATTAGTTATAATCTTGGGTGGCTGAGAAGTAGAAGACTGATTTCTCTTAAAAGGTCAGAATTTTTTCTTATTATTGGAATTTTCAACAACTTTCTTTTTTATGTATGTCATTTCGTTTGTCATGGTTTTCAGTACTTTCTAAAGACCTTCAACATCAAAAGGTTTTCTTTTTTATGTATGTCATTTCGTTTGTCATGGTTTTCAGCATTCTCTCAAAGACCTTCAACATCAAAAAGGATCTTTTGATGGATTTATGTTAGAATATTATTTGAAATAAAATTTCTTGGATTTCTTGTCTTCTTGAGAACTTTTCTTTTCAGAGAAATAATATTTTTTTCTACAAACAAAGCTTCCTTTCATGTTTTCGCAAAGTATTTAACTTCTCTCTTATAAAAAAAAGCCTATATTAGAGTGAAGAGAAGAGATGTAAACTCAATTTCAAACTCAACACAAAGAACAAATGTAACATGGATTTTATTGAGTAATTTATTGAATCTATAATTGATGTCTTTGATTTTATCTCCTATTTTCGCCTTGAGATTTGATAAGTGATTGATCCGTGATGCGTGGTTTTTGTCATCCCCAAACTTAGCTAGAAATTGTTCCTCGACATATTCCTAGCTAGTTATAGAGTGATAAGGTATATGGAAATAGTCTGACTACAGAAGTCTTCTTCACTTACCACATTCAAATTGATGGCTAACGTAAAAATTGTGGAGATGTTCCGCTCATTGCGTGCCAACATCTCGATTAAACTTAGGTGACCAATTTTTAGGGTACTTAGGAAGAGGTTGAAGAGAGCAGAGAATTTGTAGAGCACCTGGATTATTCCATGGTTGGCTCGCACATTGACCTTCATAGTGGAGATGATGACTGGGTTTTGAGTTGAAGAAGAGCGGGTGGGATGAGTGTTTGAACTAGTTGAAGGTGAAATAGTTTTAGAACTAGAACTAGTTGAACTAACATTGATGGTTGGAATATACGTTTTTTAAATGAGTGGGGCGAATGAAGGTGAATGAGGTGGATTATTGGAAAATACTTCATTGGTGGATGAATCCGACTCAAGTATTCTTTGTTTTTCCTCGAAAATCGATAATAAGAAATTAAAAAGGAGGGATTATTGTCCTTTGTGTTTTCAATTGAGTTAATATTAATCTTGTTTTGCAAAGAAGATGAAACACTAGTTTTCGTATGATTGAGAAGATTCAACATTTTCGTGAAAAAAATGGGTACTTTCTATCTAACTTTTCAAACAAAGGGTCAACTTTCCGGGGAGTTAGGGTGATTAAATAATTATGTTTTTTTCAAAAGATGACAAAGCACATTGTCATAAAATATAATTTCATAAGAGAATTAGTTAACAATGGTGAAAGCTGTGATTTTGCAAGATTAGCGAGCCAGAAGGAACAATTTGTAGAAATCTTCACAAAGCCTTTGGGAATGGTCAATGTCGACGATTACAGGGGGAGTGTTGGAAAATTAATCACAACCACTTTGCGTTTAATTTTCTGACATCAACGATACCTTAGTTAATGTTTTACAAAGTTGCGATTGCATTTGAATAACAAGTTATGAGCATAATCACGTAATCCCATTCCGCACATGATAGTTAAATAATCAAAGTCAAATAGAATTTAATGCATGGTTAGTAAATGTGTATGGAAAAATATTAAATCGGCGTAGTGTTGTTACTCGTGCATCTTCAAAAAATGATGTCTGCCCATATTATAGTATTAAATTTGTTCCTACATGAATTAAATGTCTTAGATATATATGTTTATATTTTACATGTAAGTTAAGATTAGAGAGAGTGTTGTGTAATGTGGCGGATGTATGTCCTGAAAGATAAGAAGAAGAAAAATCGTAGAGAAAACAAGAAGAAGAAAAATCGAATCGTGGAGAAAAATTTTGGTGGGCACCCGAAAACACAAAATATAGGTTTTACTTGTGTGTTACTCCAGAACCCCTGGTGAATGTAATTCTCAATAAGAATGATGAGTTAGTTTTACTAGTCAAGGAGCCACAACCTCCATATGAATGTGTATGTTTTGTTTATTAATTATAATCTAAAGTTTGAGTTAGTTGCCATGTTCAAAATTTTTCACATAGGTGTTTACCACAACACTTTGTTTTACTTTGTTTCACCGTGAGTAAAATTATTTGATTATATTTGCTCCTATCTATAGTTGGGATTTAGTTGGGATTTTAATCTTGGTCACTCTATATTGAAAAGAGAACTCACATAATGTGAACAACTTTTGTTGAGAAAAAATCATTCCTTTAAAAACTTTAACAAATGTGTGTTTTAAAGTACATGATAATATTAAACTAATTCATTACATGTGTATGTTAAAATAAATTCATTTTTATTCTCTATTTTTTAAGTTAGTTCCACAACTCGTGTCTTGGTTGAAATCATTTCTGACTCTATGTGTACTCCTTTCATTGAGGGAAAATCATTTCCCCTATCTTTTAAAATTTTAACAAATGTTTGTTTTAAACTTTGCATGATAATATTAAACTAATTCATTAGATGTGTATTTTAAAATAAATTCATTTTTTTTCTCTATATTAAATTATATTTTTATATTAATTTTTGAACTATACCATGATATTGCTATATTTTCTCACATTAATAACGACTGTATTTTCAACTAAACAACCTTACCATACATTTTTCACATATTTTTTTTCTCACTGGTTTATTAATAATAATATGGATTGTCAGATATGAGCAAAGACACTATAAATTTAGGAAAAACAAACTAAATACCTTCGCTCGTCAGTCGTTGAATAATAATGATATGGACACACGTGAAAGTATATTTTAATAGAAGATGCAGTGACAAAGAGTTTTGAGAGTATCCGTTCGTTGCAGATTTGGAACCCCTTTTTGAAACACTTTCTGAGAGCCCAGACATCTGAACTACGCACCCATTTTACTCATCTTAAAGATGGCTTTTAGGCTTACTGAGTGTGTTTAAATATTTTAGACTCTTAAAAAAAATTGTTTTAGGCTTATTAGAGTGTGTTTAATTCAGAAAATTAATATTAATAATGAAATTAGTTATTATTTTATTAATAACCTTAATTATTATAATAAAGGTTTATCTAAAATATTTAATAATAGTAGTTTTTTAATATTTTGATCGATCGATTATTATAAATTGAAATGAATATATTAAAGAGACATCATGTCTTATCCGCTCATTTAACTGTTTCGCTGGTAGTGGAAATTGAAAATGCCGCATAGCACTTAAAAAAAATTAGATTTGGCTTTTAAAAATTCAATAACTCTGTTTAAATGCAATTACACATATTTCATTTTTTAAAAAAACAAGATTACAATTACAAATAAATGATAATAGATAGACAGATAATTAATTTTTTTTAATGATTTATCACTCATCATATGTACCAACTTTGTGAACAGACCCCACGAATTGAGCTGCTTTGCATCCCGTTGAGTCTTTCCGTGTATATTAATCAATTATACCAGATAGTGTAGTTTGAATAGTTTCAAAAGCAATATATATATATATATATATATATATATATATATATATATATATATATATATATATTTTTTTTTAATTTTAGATTTTAAGTTTAATTTTAATCAAATATTGTTCATTTTATTATTTAAAAATAATTCTTTTATAATACATAATATGTGGCTAAATAATTATAAATGACTTTTTCTTTTCAAGTTATATCTTTAATAGCCTACGTGGTGTAGAGTAGTCGGTGATGGGGTGCACTCTTAAGGCATTCCCTTTTGCAAGGTCACCGGTTCGAAACCCGTGGGTGGGATGGGGAGGAGAAAAAAATGGGAAGATTAGGATTAGTCTAAACAAGCAGGTTATATCTTTAATTATATTGTCAGATAATAAAATTTTTGTAATACAAAGTGCTTATTATGAAGTAAACATCATTATCAAAATTTAATAAATATTTAGGTTGCACTAAATATTAATATTTACATGATTTTTGTTAAAGTTGTGATGTCATTTTTATTGATTCTAGTAAGCATACTCAAATTATTATTTCTCTCACGTCTTACATTAGAGGAATGAAATTATATTTTTCTTTTAGAGGGATGGAAAAGAAGGAGAGGAACGATGGGAAGGAAAGCAAGAGATATGGAGATAGAGAGAGAGGAAGAGAGTGAGACAGATGGAGGTGGAGGGAAGGAGGGAAAGGGATACATGAGGAGTGAGGAAGATAAAGAGAGAGAAGTCAAGGGATAGGGAGAGAGGGAGAATGAGATAAAGGGAGGCCGCGAGAGAGAAAGAGAGGTAAAGGAGAGAAAGAGAGAGAGGGGGAGTGTGGTGGAGGGAGAGAGAGCGCGGGATAGGGTAGGAGAGGGATGGAGAGAGGGAGGGAGGGAAAGAGGGAAGTGAGAGAGAG